>JAOPTO010002339.1:441983-1062470 GCA_033822845.1 Tetrapedia diversipes
GTTTAGTCGTATTAAAGAAGTTTTTATAGAATTGCAAATTTTTGCTACTGATATTTGTATCAAGATGATCATAATTTGTCATATTTATTACTACAAGTAAATGTATAATTGTTTTGCATTAGAAACATTTTAATGAATAAAACGATATTTAACCATCGGCTAAGTAGTATTCTATTTATATAATAGCATGTAATCGTAAAAGTGACGGACATTCTTGTTTGTACCATAAGTTTAAAATCATGAGTCTTTGATTACAATTGTGTCAATGTGAACATTTATTTACCTAAAGAACGTAGATTGACCTTCATTCTGCCGAATTATTATTTGATCATTCACAAAATTATTAAATTATTTATTTTATATAACCATAAATATGAGATACAAAAAATTACTTTCATGATATAATAAAGAGGTATAAATCATTGTTTTATTCAGGTTCAAAAGAGGGAACGTTTATTTCTGCAACATTGAGTTGTGATATGACCAAAAGTGTATGTGATTTGATACCAGAAACAAATGCAACAATTACAATTGATTTTACAGTCGGTTGGTAAATTTTTATAAAAAATTGTTTATTTTTTAGTGTAAGATGTTAAAAAAGAATACATATGTTTATAGATAAAGATGTATCAAAAGTTACTGCAGTTGTACATGGTATTGTAATGGATGTTCCTATACCCTTTCCATTAGCAAATGCAGATGCTTGTCAAACTCCTGATTCTGGAATTACATGTCCCTTAAAAAAAAGTGAAACATACCACTACAAAAACACATTACCAGTGCACAAAAGTTATCCTAAGGTAATCTACAGAATGATAATTTATATTAAGCCGTATTTGATATTACAGATATATTATTAATTTATTGTTTTAATTATTAAATTATAGTTGGCTGTTACTGTAAAATGGCAACTTAAGGATGAAAATAATGAAGACATTATTTGTATATTGATTCCAGCAAGAATCAAATAGATAGTATTAATCCATTATTCTATGTATTTTACAATTGTATGAAACAAATATAAAATGTAGCATTAAAAAATTTAATTATTCACATTTTATAAATCGAATTACCTTAATGTAGAATATACGAATTATTCGTACAGTTTCAGTTTTTATTGAAATTAATACATTGACAAAACAAGTGTTGGGTATTATATTATAGTTATAAATAATAAAGAATTTAAAAATATTACCAGTATTTTTAAATATTTAGCATGATATAAACTCAAGGGCTGAATAAATAAAAAAAATAAAATTTGTATTTTCGTTCCCATTATAAAAACTGTTTGAAAATAATGTTACAAATTAATATGTAATATATTTAAATTTAGCCAGAGCTTTAAAAGTGTTACACCTTTTGGCTAAATAGATGAACAGTTTTGCTCATATATAGATTATATTGCAATAAATTTGTAATTTTGTAACAGAAATTAAAAACATGACTTCTGATTTTACTAAATACCTACATATTCATTTATTCTTAATACCGTGTTGACGTAAAAAACGTTATTTCTTGTCAAGTTTATCTTTTTTTTAAATCTAATCTAAGATAAGTCTTTTGGTAACTTTAGCAATCACTAAAAAAAATATCAACTGTCCATTGTATCACATTTATCTTCTGTTCTTTCTGTATCCATTTGATGAATGCTTCTTTTAGTTGTTTGTCTCACTAAATTTTGTTGCCTATTTTTCAATGTTTTCTGAGCTTGATATATTGGTTCATACTCTCTCAGCTGTGCCATAAAACCTTCATTAGGATTTATACAAAACCTTCTTTGTTGTACTATAGCATATGCACGCCTAAAAATACATATTTCTTCAATGATTATTTTAATGGTACATAATATAACAGTTAAAGAATAAATTACGTTTGAGAGAGTCCATATGTCTCCATAACATATGCCAAAACTAATGCTGCAGATCTTGATATACCAGCATTACCATGTACTAAAACTTGGCCACCAGAATTTAAACCATCATCGATAAATGTTTTTACTTTTTGAAAATGTTGAATAATATTTTCTGTTGCAGTATCAGCAATATTTAAAACAAGATACCTGTAATAGTCATTGTTAGCATGAATTGGAAAAACAAAAAGAATGATTGTAATTACTATACTTAAGTTTTACTAATAAATTTTATGCTGCATACTTAAATTTATCAGGAAAATTGGGCCTTATAAAATTTGCTTCTATATCTTGTCTAACACATACTATATGAGTTATGCCATGTTCTAATAAAGATTGCAGTTTTGACCGACTAGCTGCACTATATGGACCAAGATATAATCCAGGTACAACCTCCTAATGCAAGATAACTATTAATTTAAACTATACATCTTTCATTTATCTTTTAATACTACATGCACACCTAATATACCTGCATATGTCTTCTCATTGTGTAAGTCCATTCTTTTGGCCCATCCATAGAGATAGGTATTCTTGGATAATCATCAGATCCAGTTTCACTTGTGGTTTCCTACAGAACATTTGTGTTTTAACCTCTTATATTTAATAATCGGTACAATTTGGAAAAAGAGAATAGTTTTAAATGAATAAAAATACAAATTGTAATATTTTAGTATTTATTTTCAACATGGCATAAATGTTAATAGAAAAACACAAAGAAAAAAAAATATATATAACAAATTAAATACCATATTAGAATACGATAGAATAAAGGTAAAAGAAAAAGTGAATGAATAAAACTAAAATCACACCACTGTGTGTTTGAAAGTATATATATGCACATAAAAAAGTCACAGTGACAAATAATATAACCTAAGATACAAAGAGTATATATTTTGTAATAATTAAAATTGACACTGCGAAATCCATACCTCATCCTGGTGAGATCCATTACTGTCTAGAGACAGCATACCACTAATTTTGCGTACGTAAACTCGTGAAAATGATGAATTTAGACGAGAAAATAGAAAATACGATATTCTTTTCCCGCGGTTACGATATTGTTTTTTGAGATAACGGCCATTTGCGGTATCATAAGCTACTGAAGCGCCGTCTGCCAAGGAATAATCAAATTACGTTCGATTCAATAGCCTTTTTTATTTAAAAATACTAAATACAGTTACGCAGTACTCTATAAATTATTGAAATCTCAGAAGAGTATTTGCGAATATAATTCAAATTATATTTGGTTCTTAATAATTCATTTATTATAATTTACGTAACCCGAGTAACTGCGTACCAGAAATAACGTAGTATAACTTTATGCATTTTGATGTGTTCGTTATATAAAAATGAAGTTGCAATGATCTATAACCTGCAACAAGTTAGTCTATATAACGATCAGTATATTTATGAAATTAGTGCAGTTAATCCTTGTGCTATGAACTGCGAATACCCTTTTAATCATGCATTTAATTTATAGATATTTGTTTTCATAATGTTGCTTTAGAAGGTTTAATATTTATTTTTGAAAATGGTAATACATTACACGTATATAAGAGCTGTCCAAATGGCATTGCTGGATTACATAACGTGCAATTCTTCTGCCAGCTATTATTGAACGCGTTATAAAAACGATTTCTTTTCGAAAAAATGTGCTGTCACATAATCCGACATCCAGTGTGCTAGGCTCCATCTTATATCTAGTAACAGCAATGTAAAAATTTGACACGATCAAAACGATGAATCTTCTTACAGCTAGTTTAAATGATAAAATCGTTGTTTCATTAACACTTAGCCGACCGAACGGGGAGATCTCCCATTTTTTCTTCAACAAAGCGCTGTCATTGATTCTATTTGCTTTTATCATTTAATTGGTCTTGAACTAATATTTTTCACAGTTCATCAAATGCATTTTTATTTTCCCAAAGTACAATTTTTAATAAATTCAACACTAACTCAAGACCAATTAATAACAAAAGTAAATAGAATCAGTGGCAGCGCTTTGTCGAAAAAAAAAAAATAGGAGATCTCCCCATTTTGTTGGCTAAGTGTTAAGATCAGCCGATAACGCGAAAACATGCGTTCGACTAAATTTGTCGTTCTCAGTTTTTGCACTGATTATATTCGATTGCTATAAATACTGGGCTAAAATCCCTGAAGATGCAGCAGAGATGTAATATCGTTAGCCGGTCATTGCGTAGCAGTTCGACTTCCCGTTCCACGAAGAAGAGGGAAACGCTGCGCTTTCGGCCACGAACACGAGCGATGCAATTTAGTTACGAACTGTTTAATAGAATATTTTACGAGGCACCGATTCCCGGTTGCGGTAACCGGCGCGCGTATTTTCTTCCGGGACGTAATACACTTTTCTATAACTATATTGCCACGCTTTCGCGATGAAAGTCGGTGCATGCGGCGGGCATCAGCTCGTTGTTCTGTGTGCGTGCTTGATACGCGTCTTACCGGAACACTTGATAGATTTCACAGACGCGCCGATGGCCGGGCTTCCGTGGAAAATAGCCATTTTGCTTTTGCTGCTATTACGTTATCCTGGTGCGTAAATCGTTTGATTAGCATCGCGTGCAAATCTTTGCATTTCGCAGCTCGACTTATCATTATTTCGTAACCGCTTCACAGCGAAATTATGATTAAGTTCGCGATTTTTTTTTATAGTGCTTGCTTCAAAATCGGCGGATTTTCAAACAAACTTTCATCCCTTATTTCATTTTCTTGGGGATTGATTTTCCAAAAACGTTGAAACACGGATTTCTTTATTTCTAACTAAAAAGCTAAATACCAGTTTTCATAGTGCTTGCTTCAAATTTGGCGGATTTTCAAACAATCTTTCAACCCTTAATTTAACCCCCTTAGAGGTGGAATATTATAAAATCCTTCCTTAGTGGGTGCGTACGTCATAAAAGGAACCCATTGTCCAAATTTCATGTTTCCAGCTTCAGTAGTTTAAGCTTTGCGATGATGAATCAGTCAATCAGTCTGGACATGTCTTTTTATATGCATATATTAACACTATTCCTACCGACACTTCACGTGTACTTATTCCTACTGCGACATTCCCACGTAAGACAGACTACAAATTTTTTTCAGAAAATAAACGATGAAAAAAGAAGTGAATATTGAAAAATGTATTATACGTATATTTGAGGAAAAGTCTAAAGTTTAAAGGCGATTCAATTATGTTGTGTATATTAAATTCTAATCAAAATTTTTAAAAACGGTCATTTGACCGGTTGTGGTAGGAATAGTGTTAACAAACACGAGCCTTTGTCCGTCGACCAGTATTAATTCGAGGTATTCGGTCATGCTGACCTGACGGGCTTATCGCTAAACCGGAAGTGTTCAACGTGACCATCGTGCGATGTCATGTTGCAGATTCATCCTTTGGACAATCATCATAAGGAAATCCTTAAAAAGCGGCTGCCACAGTAAATTGGATGCAATCTTTAAGCAGAGAGGCACGGAACGACGAATTTTAACAAACGCTGTTGCAACAACAACGTGAAACAACGTCACGTTGATCATCTTCTCCGTAACTTATGGTTTCCCCCGGACGATAATTTATAGGATCAACTTGACCTCGATCTGCTTAAGAATAGTGCCATTCTACGTCCATCGTTTCTCGTTCCAGTGCACAGGGGCTGGATAAGGTTACAAAATGACCGTAACGCGGTATCCATTTTCTCACGCAACATTAGAAGATTTAATCGCCGACAAGGTACAAATACGAGGGATTAATTGCGCGCGGTGGATAACAGTTTCCGTGGAATGGGAAATAATTACGGATGAAGATCGAGCGCATTAATTTGCCAGATAAATGGAACATCGTTCGGTCTAATGACTTCATTGTTTCGCTCCCTCCTCGATCCAGCCTCGTAAAATCCATGCACAATGCGTAACTTTCGCCTTCCTTTGGTTCTCCACACTTTTTTCGACGCGACTTTCACATTTCGCGCCGCGGGAGATTCAGAAAAGGCTATTTTTTTAAAAATAATCAAAACATGTTTTTCTACTACAAAAATTTGTCGAATTTCCTTTCATTACAAGATCATCCTTGTATGCCGAAAAATAAGTATAATGAGCAGTCAAGATCTCGCGCAGCCAGTCACGCAAATTTCCTTTCCACATTGGTTGGGCTTTAGCGCTTCAAGAGCGAGAGAGAGAAATTTTCATTTGTTTTTTCTCTCGATTTCCCGAAGTCGTCTGATACGCTGAGCTCACGCACCCATGGCTCGTGCGGTAGTATGAGTAGTGGAAAGGGGGAGTTCTCGAGAACTCCCGCCCTCAGGCTGAAATCACAGGCAGGGATTCGTGTTGCTTTAACCACTTGCGCTGGAAAGACGTGCCTCGCACATCGAGATGCTTTTGTTCCAAAATCGCCAGCGACGTCGATAGGTATTTATCGCAGAAATAAAAATGACGTGCACTGCATTTCGCCTAAACAATCATCGATCGTTCGTTTGTCGAGCTACAGTTCCAGAGTACATGACGTCGTCATCGATATCTTGGAAATACCTCAGAATTGTCAGAACGCTGACAAATTGAATAATAGATTTATTTTATTTTAGTCGTATCAACCTGTATTGTAAAATGGAGAGTGACAGTAAACTTAGTGATATTGTTTCAAAGTGATGCCTCACAGCGTGTTATACTGTAGCGCACGGCACGCGCAACCGTGAGTTTATTGGTAGCGCAAGTAGTTAACCCATTCACTGCCAGACAAATTTAGTGTCTTGACCTGGGTGCCAAGACTTTATTAAAAAAAAAAAACACGGAATTTAGCAAAATCTAATAATATTAAGTTACTGATGCAGTATTGAAATGGCATTTGCTGTAATTTGGGAACGAAAAAAAATCACTACGAGATATCTCGTAGTTGGCAGTGAATGGGTTAAACAGGGGTTGCTCGAGTCGCGATCTCTTCCGTAACGCGGTTGCCGCCACCGCGATACGTATAATTAAACAATTAAAGCAGGCAACGGCCGGCGGCGTGGCCCGACCGCATGGAAGTTTACTTTCTAAGCTCGTTGGCGAGCTCGCTACCCGCAGATATGGGAATCCGTGTTGCCCTCTGGGCATCAGCGCTAAAGATTGTTGCAATCGCCATCCTTGGTTCGCGGATCTGGAGCAGCTGGCGCACGCTGGACGCGTAGAACCGCCTGTCGCTCAGCTGATCTCGCGATGATGAGGTGTGTCACTTGCGTTCTGCTTTGTCCTTCTTCCCTTCAAGATCCGCTTCGAGTTCCTCGGAGGCAAACGCAACGATAAAAAGAGGACCTCCTGTCTTGTTGATTGCCTGCGTTGATTGCTTGCTGATTATACGGAATTGTTGGTCCACCCAGTGCACGCGTGTCTCTCGAGGTATCGTCTAGGTGCCACTGCTTAGGTATGCTTTAGGAACGGAATTAGGAATCGCGTTTCGCCGTTCCTCGAATCGTGTTCTGTTGCAAGTCGTTCGGTAATTACGGTATTTTTTATGTCAGCGATACTTGACAGCCGCGCTGTTTCAATTTCGTTTATGGGCTAAACGAAATCTTGGAAGAATCGAAATTTGGAGAATATGCAGTTTTCGATATTGATCATCACGATATCAAAGATACGTTTCGTATCCACTAAATTACTGTTTTAAACGTTCCCGCTAACATAATCACTTGCGACAGATCTATCGATTCTTCTGCTCCGAATTCTTTGTTCTTATATTCAGAGGGTGAAGCTTTTGTAAGATATTGTAGATCTTTATATAAATTAGTATAAAAAACCTCCACTTCGACCCAGTCCCATCTACGCGATTTTCTTTGTCCCCATCGTTGACGTTTATCTTTTTGTCATCCATTTATCCAAGCCAAACTAACCGAATCCACTTCTATCGAGTTAAAATAAAACTTCCACTCCTTCTCGTTCACCCTGTCCAATCCTTTCAACCCGCAGCTATTAGAACTCTATAAGCGCCTTAAGTGCTCCGCGGTTTTTCTGCGGCTGTTCCAGGAAAAACAGGTCTTATTATTTCGAGAACCAATCCGGTAACTCCTAATTGTCAGGTCACCCGGTACGTTGCCCCTTCGGCGGTTGCCCATTTTACAAACGTCAGGCGACGCGATCGCACGGCCGACAAGAAATCACATTCTGCCATACGTTGATCGGGAACGTTCGTGGTTCACGAGGACAAATTCAGCAATCCACCGAGAAGAAAAATGCACCGGGGGAATGCATTAGAAACGACCACCTGATCACCGAGTTACCATCTATCAAGCTGTTCCTAACGTTGCACGTACACGCGTGGACACGCGGTACGCATCGCGTCGTCGCGATGATTTATCGCTCGTGGATCTTCAATCGACGAAAGAAAGCGACGAACGTTGAAAGTTATTTTCATTTCATGATTTTCCTGTCATACGGGATGCCTCGTCGCTTTCGTTACGTTCAGCGATAAATCACACGGGTTGACGCAATTGCTTGCAAATTTCGAGCAGTGGCGCGCGAACTTAACGCGTTTACGTTTAGCAGGAAGTGTTAACGGCAACGAACCACGCTGCGGCGTCGTTTATTCGTGTACATTAAATGCTCGTTTAGCGCGTTTATAATGGGTAGGGTGCACCTGTAAAATATACTGTGAGCGGTGCAGATCAACGTTTTAACGAGATCCGTTCGATGCAATTTAACCCTTCGACATAGAACTAAAACGGAATTTGATGCATTCGAAAAATACTATTTAATTTGGCCTCAACTGAATTAACTGGTTATGTGCAAGCTTAGAAACGGAGCATTTTATTTTGAAATTTGCATTGCTATATAACATTTAATCAGGTTAAGATATAATATTAACCCTTATGGCTCCAAGTGTACCTCTCAATTATCTGCAATATAATTAATAATATAAATATTGTAATCAAAATTATATTATTTCTGAAATGAATAAAAATTGTTTTGAATGACTTTAATATTATTATTTACAAGTCATTGTAACATTTAAAGTCTGACACTTAAAAACTTGCAAGTCGAAACACGACGAGAATAAGTTAAAGTTGCCGGTCGATATTCACACTTAAAAGTAGGAATGTTAAGGGTTGATGGACATTATAAAATAATAAATTAGTAGTTCTGTAAGGTATGAAAAATTTCAAAACATCTTAAAATCTCTCAGACGTCAGTCTATAATGGCACATGAAATGAATGACGTCTCCCAGACGTCATTGTATGCCAAGGAGTTAAATAATCGTTGCACGCTGACTTTCAGCAAACTTTCGGCATGCAAATTCCCTTGAATTTCAAGTCGAACGCGTTTCGCGGTTCGTTGTGTTGCGGTTACCGCTTTATCGTTCGATTTCATCATTGTTCCCTAATTGTTACGGTGAAATTTAAGGAGCGTTCGCTCCACGGTAAGAAGTTCCGAGCAAATTGATATTTCACGTGTTCAGGTGAGGAGAACCCGGCACCAATTTCTATTGCGCGCCGCGATCGAGGTATGATTCATCTTTTGCCGGTCGCTCGAGAAAGAACGTAAAATTGTGAAAAAGACCAAGTTTATTGTAACTCCTTTCATTGGCGGATAGGAGAACAGTTCGATATGGGCAAAGAAAGCCCAGGGTTTTCAGGAACTAAGAAGAACAGATAGTTTCTTCAAGCGGAGGTATCAACGATTTTGATTCGTTTTTTCGGTTTCAGGAAAACGTAATTTATGATTAATGCTCCCTGATGAGTTCCATCATATCAAAGAGAGAATTGCATCGAAATCTGAATTATCAAAAATAGAACAGCAGGAAATGCCAAATGAATTTATGTATTAAAAGAGTAATCAATAGACATTAAAGAAAATCTTCTGTTATGTAGAAAGTAAAAGGAAGTTACACAAAATCTTATCTATTTCAAATTAATCAATACCACTTTGCGTAACTCATGAGTTGAAGAATTGTTAAAAATTGTCTATCAATTAAAAACATAGTTGCCAGTCTTGAATTCATTGTGAAACAACAAACTTTTTCTCTCATCCGAAACATTTACACAGTGCTGGATGTTGCGCAACAGAAATGAGTAGCCCGGCAGTTAAACCGATCGACTCCATAAAATGAGAAACGCAGAAACGCTCGAAACAACGCTATTCGGTACATACTCGGTTACTAAATTTAAGAAATTTACAAAACGTGGAAAGTTAATTAGTTCGATTTCCGAACTGCTGAAACGAAAAAAAAAAAGAAATTCTCAAAGCAGAGAGAGGAACCTGCTACAACGTTTCGACATCTTTAATCCTAGATAACTAAACTTAACTAAACTAAACTTAAATTAGTGTTACTCTGTAACTAATCATTCGACTCATAGACTATGAATTAAAAACATGTATATTTTTATATTTCCCTTATTTATATCAAACAAATTAGCGTAACTTAAGAGAAGTATTATAATATTTTAATTAGAAGATAGATAAGTGGTAAAAAATTAGTGTTTGCAATCTTGACAGATGTTAAACGATTCTGGCAGATCTCGAATTCGTAAAACTGCTAGGGCTCGGTGATTTATTAGACAAATGTTTAATTATCTAGGGTTAACAGCATTATAATGGCAGCAAATAATATCTGCAGTTCTGTTAATTTTTTCATATTTTTTCACTTTTTCCAACGTTGTTTATACGAAATCTTACTTATCCACTAATCTTTTTTCACGGGATTAATCCATTAAAGAATTACAATGAAATAATTACAGCGAGGTATGAAAATATAATAAATGGTAACAAAGAAAGTAAAAATATACAAATGGTAAAAAATGAGAAAATGGTTTAAGATAAGAAAATTTTACAGAGAACAGCGATGTAATAGCTGTTTTATAGAATGAAGAGATTGGTTGAACAGATCTAGGGTAGGAGAGGTATTGTTAACATTAATTATCATTTCATTGATACCTGAGTGGTATGCAAAGGCGGTTTTGTAAATAAATAAAAATCTTCTTAACAAACATCGATTAAACTTGCGAAACCGAACACTTGATCCATCTCAGTGTTACGTACGAAAGAAAAGCTGCACGATTATGTCTACTCGCAGGAGGGAAAGATTAATAACCGGAACAGCAATTTTCAGCAAGCAGATCTGATCTGGATGGTCTGCAGACAGACTGGCTTGCTTTGATTCCTCTGACTCATAATCTGGCGGGCCGGCTAACGATTTTATCTGAACAGAACGGATTGCCTAATTCCGCTGGCGCATGGAGCTTCCTCGACGGCTCGGTTTCCTCGTGCACCGCTGACCGAACCGCTAATCGCGATGTTAGATCGTTTTTCGCGATCCGACTGCCATGGGAAACACTGCTCGCATTTCGAATTTCTGCTCGCTCAACGGAGCGTGAGTTTCTTTCGGAGGCGTGTTGCTTTTCGCGCCACTTGTCGCTTCGCGTCAAAGTCGGCTCATGAGTTATCGAAGGATCAGAGATCTTGTTAATAACATCTAACGCGAGCGATGTAGGTTTCGCTTTCTTAAATCTACAATCTGTATAAGCAAACGTAGTTAATCCACATCGATATTTCTTTGATTTTTTCTTTACATCCCTTGAAAGCGCTTTTCTCATATCAAAAACCTCTTCATCTGGATTTCTATTACAATATCCTAGAACAGTTCTATATACGATATATCCCAATTGTTGATACATTTTGATTGTCACTTTATTGCTAACTCTTACGAAGAAATCCATAAACTATGCTTATTTTCTATTTCCTCTGGTCTTATAGGATGTGTTAATGGTATCAATGATTTTTTCTTTTTGTTTCTTAATGGTTACTCTGAAAAACATCATGCGTAGCTATTACAATTTTTGTTAAAAAAAGTTCGGATTAGATTCAAGTTGCTGTTTTTTTTTTAGCAACGTTAGTATGCTTTTGTTACCACGTTTAAGGTAATTAAAAAGGTCTTTTGAAGATTATTCCATCTTTCTATAAGCTTCATCTACGAAAGATTGACCTCATCTTTCTCGATCTTAAATTGATTATCGCTGAAGACAGTGACCGATCCCGTGCCTCCGTTCGATTCTCTTGAAGAAGGAGTTTAGGATCTCGAGCGACTCCGACCGATTAGATGAAATCGCTAATGAAACGTAATTGCACAGGCGATCGTGTTACGTTAGTCCAGCTCATTAGCAAGCGATTGAACTCGATTCAAGTTAACTGCTCTAGCCAGCGGAGAATTCATTTTCGACGTCACTTTACTAACACCGTGGCCTCTGCGAACGAGAAAAGATCGCTGCTTAACTTCTCTCTGGATCAGGAAACTGAGGATAATGATGTTTCAAGTCATTAAGCGAATTTATCATGAAAATTAACTCGCTTGCCCGTGTGTCGGGTAACACAAAGAACTGCATAACTAGATCTTAAGTAGCGTTACAGTGGAATTAAGAAAAAAGGAGAGAAATATTTTAGAATATATCAATGTAAATTTTCAGAAAACGAAGAAAGGAAGTTATGAACCAGACTTTAGTAACCCTAATACCATCCTGTATATTTATATATAATTTTTATTTTTTGTTTTACTTGCTTAATGTATGTTCTCGTTACATTGTTGTTTAGTACAGCCATGTAGGAAATACGTACCGACATATAATAAAGACTTTTAAGTAAAACTTGTGCTCCTTATTTTAGTCCAACAGAAGGATCAACGACTAATACAGGCTATCGCAAAATATCTTGTTGCAAAATGTAGTTACTGTTCGAGTAATGTTCTCGAGCATAAAACGTTCACGGAACCGTAAACTGGCGGCCAAATATTTCAGTTTCAGCCGAGACCAAGCCGAAACAACGGGTCGATCGTTAAACTTTCCAGGTTTTGCAAGCACTCCCGCGATAGTGTTTTACATCTACGCGCAGGGTTGTCTCTTCGCCACGCTCGGGACCAACGAGCACACCTAGCCAGGGATTGCGCAAAAGTGGCGACTGGTGCGATGGTCGAGACCCGTTCCCGTGTAATTGCCAATCGGTCGAAAAAAGAAAAAAAGGAAAACGGCTTCCAGAAAGGACGAGCGCCAGGGAAACTCGGGAAGACTCGCACGAAAACCTCGCGTGGTTCCCTCGCGTTTGCGGAAACAAAGCAACGCTCTGGGAACCGCGAACTAACATGGTGGTAAAAAAAACGAGACGTTTGGAACGTGGGTTTTCGAAACGCGAAACGAACACGACAAACTATGGCCTTTTGTTGGTCGTTGATTCGTAGACAGTGAAATATTAGGTGTCTGATGTTGCCTTGCTCGCTGCAACGTACGCTGAAAAATTCTACCTTTAAGAATTCATTGCACCTTTCTCGAAGCGTAAAACTTCAACATTATTCGTAACATTTGTTTTATCCAATTAAAAGTTACACACCTTTTCTGTTTTTAGAGTTGTTCGATATAAGGGAAAAGAGTCTCGTTCGATTTGCAACATCGGTAACTTCGAACGCTCTGTAAAAACTTCTGCATTCTTGATCGACGATAAGCTGAGAAGAAATACAGAAGAGTACGTGTTTCACGAGATTTCTTCATGTTATGTTCATACACAATAATTACAAAATTACTGTATTTTATCGTACGTTAATTAATAGACTTTTTTTTTAAATCTCTAATCTACGAATTTGTTTGCTTTAACAATTTTACTGTCTGATTAGATGAGAAAATCGAGTCTTTGATTAGATTACGATTTGTTTATCTCTACTTAGCAAGATTTACATTCAATGAGGTAGGTCGCTAAGTAGAGCCTGAGAATCTTAGTAACTCTCAACGAAGACGTGCATCATTACCGACGAAAGATTGTGTAACTTTATTATCACTGCACCAGACACGTAACAATTGTTCGGAGCGACGCATTCCAGTCTTTTTGCTCAAAAGGACTTTCCTCCCTGTAAAAACCGAAGCCGCTCGCTCTAACATAGAACGAACATATTTGTATGCATGCTTGTACATCGTTGTTCAATCGAACGAACATAAATTTATGCGTGTCGCGGTATTCTATTGGGAATCTTCGGGAATCGACTACGTGGGTCAAAACACCGTTCTCCGTCGTGAAACGAAAGATTAGCCAACTCCTGCGGTGCACTCCCATGTAAAGGGCGGCCAGTTTTCTCGATAAGGAAGTTGAGCAGGCCAAAGGTAGCGAGAGAAGTCGCCTTAGAGAAACCGTGCCAAGGTGGAAACTTCGCAAATCATTGCAACCTTCGTGCCTGAAGACCGTGCAGGAGAACGTGCCCGAGTTTTAGGGGACACCTCTCCTGGTGAAACAGAAGTCGCCTACGTTTTTCTGCCCGTCGTTTCGAAACGATCATCGTCCAAATCGACGCGCTAAAACCACCGTCACGAATTATCCGTGGCGGCAGAACTGCGCTACTTAACAGCTTCAACCCTTTGCACCGCGAATTATTTTTCAATTTTGTCGCCAATAACTCCCTAATATTTTAGGCATTTTATTTGAAATTTATTTATTTATTTACTTATTTACGGGCTATTCTATCCATTGATTTACAAAGGTAAAAATACAGAGTGTGTTAAAGAAGATTACAAAATATTATTAAGTTGGCAATGAAATTTAGTGTAAAATTGATTAAAAAAGTCTAGAGATGCTGAATAATTATTAGCCTTAATGCAAATGCGTGTAATAGTATCAGAATTTAAAACAGAATTTATACTTGCTAAGAGCTGTTTACAATCAATTTGGTAGTTAAATTTACTTTGGTCTTAAACTTTTGTCTGTTATTGTATTTAAAATGGCACTAAAAATATCGAGTACGATTCGATATAGGAGTTACTGTGATAAAAACTGACGTTAAGTTACCAAAAGAATCGATGAATTCTTCTCCCGAGGAAAGCTTAAAGCCTTGAATCGAAATGTCAACGAACAGTTTTTCCGTGAAACAGGTAAAGTTTGAACAATATTGTTGCACGACCCAGAACTAGATGCATTTACGACTTTACTCGGACTCTCGGCTGGCTTGTTAGATTACAGCAGGCCGGCGTTTGCAACGCTTACGAAATTGGCGAGCCGTAAAACTCGGCTTATTAGCGACGCGAGGGATAATTGGGATAAACGGGGTGGGAGAGACGAAAATTGATACAGAATTTTGCCGTGTCTCTGGCACACGGAAATGCACTCCCTTTTTCCCTCTTCGCGATTGCATAATGTTCCGTGGATCAAAAACGTGTACGAAGAATTTCGCCTCGCCTCACCGTTGTAGCTGAGCGATTTGCCAAACGATTCCTTTCTTCCCCCCGTTACATTAATATAGAAAATTCTACTTTTATTCAGAGTGATACGATAGTAAGGTTTGGGTGGGAATGAAACAATGTGAAGTACTTGGATAATATTATATGTATTTAAAATAGTTTAATAGTATAAACAACTCCTGTAGTATGTAAATGACTTCTCGATTTAATGCAACTTCAACGTTCTTGCTTCTTTCACAATCACACTTTTTCTGCTTCGCGCTCGCATTCCCCCTGTCATATATTCTTCCAAACATTCATTTTCTTTCTTTCCAATTGTCAACTTTTCTCACTCGATGCATTCGGTCACGTTCACCCAAAATTTCTCAGTCGTGACGTTGTCTCAAGTGCTCATCTTTCGCGCTTCAGAAACACTCTAGCCTAAATATTCTACGATCACATGGCTATCGCTCAACTCAAGCACTCTTCACACTTTCCTAAAATCGTACCCACTCGATGCATTCCTACGTTAATGGTGAATTTATGATACGATGGTGATCGATCATAAATTTGAATTTCAAAATGTTTCTCGGTTGATCGTTACGATTATAACGTAATTGAGCAAAGTTACACCACGGCGATTTACCGTATTACGAGCCGTACAAAATGATGGTGAATGACTAATTGCTGTTCTACACCGTGTTGCTCACAACATGGAACAATCCGATCCTTTTTTCTGTTTTTTCTTCTTTCCTTTTTTTCTTTCTGTTACCGAATTTAATGCAGCGTGGCGCGTTCTAATTTCGCGATGGTATAATGCCTGCCTTAAACGGAGAACAATAAGGGGACTAATGATTCTTTGTCGACCGCGGTGAGATCTTTTCGCTTCCTATCTAACGACTTTTTACTCGAGACAACCAAGTTTTTCGTAAAAACCACGCAACAACGGAAAAACGAAGTCGACGATAGGTTTTTGCGTTTTCGGGTATCGACAAAGAGTCGATATCGTTGGAAGGTAACGAAGCACATCGAACAAGAAAATTAGTGTGCGAAGAAAAGGGAAAACTTCCACGGGAAATTTTATGAAATGCTCGAAGGAAGCCTCGTTGAGGTTCGCGTTACGTCAATTTAACCGGAAGTGGCGATTAATTTTTCGTTGTGCAAGCTTCTCCATTGCCATCGCTGTTTCGAGATGGTCGATGCGATATCGTGATACAGCGGCCACAATTAAACAGCCATTAAAATTTAACACTCGAATACCGAGTGCAACGAAAAATTCGATACGCACATATTATTCTTTTCTAAATAATGTTCCCTTCACCGTGCGCGTACAACCTATACAGGAAGACCGACACATTTTTTTCGCAGCTTATGTAACGCTTTTTCAATCCGAACATAGAATATTCATCGATCAAGAAGTTCAAGAGAGAAAAAAAAGAGGATAGCGGCGATTCGAGGGAAAGGCGTACACATACGGATCCTTGACAAATTTTTCAAGCGATCCAAGTTCTCGTTTTCCTCGTTTTTCCCCGTCCATCGACGAACGCGATCGTACTGTCGTTTCACGGAGAACCAGGTCAATCCTACGCGATCGTTTCGATTTTTCTTTCGAAAACCCTTTCCCTTTTGGAATCGAGGGTCGGTGTTGATAATTTTCGAGGGTGTCATCGCAGTTACCGGAAGTGGAACCACTCTGCGGTCAACAGAGCACCGAATAAGGGGTCCGAAAGGGTCGATCGCTATTGGTGAAAGGGGTCCGTATGCAATGCAATCGTTGTACCCCCGCCTCATCTTGGCTCCCTGGGCCTGGGCAGGGCACCGCTATAAAAGCACACTGCGTCGCCCCTCAGATACGTAGTGTTTTCCCGTGTACTGCACAAGAAAAATCGCCCACAATGAAGTTCGTCGTAAGTTTCAATCAGTTACGAGCCAGTCTCTTTTGCAATTAATTCCGTCTTACTTGCCTCTGTTCAGGGAAGTTTACATGATTTCTGGCTTCTCTCGAATTTAACGTAAACATTAGTAAAACTCGAGTTTCGGCTAACGGCTTTGTAATTGCAGATCGTTCTCTTCGTCTTGATGGCTGTGGCCAACGCCTACCCCGGATACTTATCGGTAAGTGAAACGAGAAATTTTTGCGAATGTACAAAAATTCAGCGAATCAAAGTATGCTCTACTGCACGTACTGTACTCTAATAATCTTCTAATAGTTCTTTCTGTTTAATGGAATGAAGGTTTCTCTATTGACTCTTATGTTTCGAAAGGTACACATATCTAATATTTCAAACTTCTCTCGTAACATCTTCGGACAAAGTATAACAAAAGTAATCGTAGTAATCGGCGCTGTCTTCGAAGATTTACCGTTGAGACAGTGCTCGATAGTCAAGCAACAACCATCTTATCTTTAAAACGTTAACATCCCTTCTAACTTCTCGACGTCCAAGTCTTGCTGGACCGAGCTTGGACCACGAAGAACTCGTCACGATGTGAAATTCTTCGGTAATCTTGTCTTCGACTTAACGTAATCTGTTCAGCATCCACTCTTACATCTCTTTCTTCTCGTAAATCCTTTGACAACTTAATTTTCTGGAAACTTTTCTGCGTTCGATGCTCTTTTCCGGGCATCGTGCCTCGACAACCGAGTAATTGGACATACTCGGTGGGAAATAACCAAACGTAACCAAGTCTCTGTAACGAAACTGGAATGAATTGAAGAAATGTGGTGATTTTTGAAACACATAGGTTTCGCAGCCATGGCCAGCGCCTGAGGCATGGCCAGCACCTGCGCCTTCGTACGTTAAGGTCGCTCAACCTTCGTATTATAAGGTTGCTTCAGCACCGTTAGTCAAGGTATCGGCGCCTCAGGTAACGTCTACGATAATTAAACTTAATGCCATCTTGCCAAGGTAACAACAGCGAACGAGAAGAACTCTTTATTCAACATCTAACGTCTCAGCCTTATGAATCACTCACAAACATCTGTTCTCTAATTCATCTTCACGAGTACCACTTCCGACATTTATCTAGGGGGTATCAGGGAGTTTAGAACTTTCGATAGAATCTGTCGGCAACGTTCTATTTCGTGTCCTCTAAGTTCATTCTCAGAATCGGTTTCCTTCTCTATTACTTTCATTACGCTCAGCGATCTGCTCGGTACTGGTGCAGTATCATCGATAACTTTACATTTCCCAAGTCTAACGGTTAGCCCAAAATGGAGCGCCAGTTACAAATTACGCAACCTTACTTTCCAGTCGATCAAGGGAACAGAGTCGAACCCTGATCGCCGTTTAATCGAACCGTTCGTTAAACAACGGCCCTACAAATCGTTCGAGGAAACTGCGGCTGAATCGTTAGCTGGTGGTTCTTAATCCCTTGTGCAACCGCACTTCGCAACGAGTCGCTCTAGTTCTCCGATCGTTGCTGATTTTCTAGCCGCTCGAGTTCTTGCTTCTACAGCATGAAACACAACCGCGAATAACGACTTCCACGTTCTTTACGAGTTTATCGTTTATTCATAATTAATTTAGAACCAGTTGCTCGAGCCCGCAGGCCGTTCGCAAGGCCCTTCCATTTTCCGAAAGGAAATCGTCGTTAGACCGTCGCACCCACATTCACTCACACACGGCGATCATTTATCGAACGGCGAAGTAACGCAGCGAAAAAAATTCCCCTAGGTCCACGCACCGGAAGTACACCAAGTGCTCCAGATCCCGCAGCAGCAATCGATTCCGCCCCCACACCCCCAGCCCTTGAACATTAAGATCCCGCACGTGCCCACCGTGAAGATCCCGTACCACGGGCCCAAGATCGTTCAACCCCATCTGATCGGCGTCGAGCAGTACGTGGAGCCCGTGAAGATCGTCAAGGCACCCATCTCCCACCATCCATGGGACTAAGGTTCCGCACGGCACCAACTGAACTAGCTGGTCCAGGGTGATCCATCCTGGACGAGCCGTCCTGAGGTGCATCCGGAGTAGCGACGCTTTTATGAACACAACAACGATAACCAAGGCCAATATCGAAATTCTCCTGGCGGAAAGGAAGCTCGGAACGATATACAGTTGAAGAAATCCACGTCGGCGACTGTCGGGGCAACGCTCGAGTTCTTCGTCCCTAAAGGGAACACCAAGCTCTCTCCAGGCTCTCTCCAGGCTCGAAGGAATCGTGTATCCGTTCGATACCTACGGGCACCCGGAAATCCGATCAGTATTATTAATTCCAACACGCGAACAAGTACAACACCAGGGACGAAGGACATCGAACTTGCGAAAGAAAAGAAGTTCGCGACAAAAATAATCGACGCCCTCAGGATCGGCGAGCGCTTTGGACCACCCGAAGACCTCAGACCAGGCCACCCGATCTTAAAAGAAAGTTTATCCATTTTTGTTTTTTTTTCTTTTTCTCTCTCTCTCTCTTTCTCTCTTCATAGAACACGATACACGTCTACACGACGGCGCAGCGACTTCTTTACGGAACTCTCACCCACCCCACCTGACCCCGCTCTTCCGTTTTAACTGTTTTCCTATCGGACACCTTGAAATTCTCGTACGGCATGTGATATTGAAGAAGACATCACGACATCGGCTACTTCATTGTATATTCCCTTCTCTTCTTTCCGCCTGCTCCCTTGCCCCTACCCCACCATACTTCTGCAACAACACTTTTATTTATTTTCTAATAAAAGTTAATTTTTATGTCTTGTGATAAAACACTGGTGTACGTTCTTTCGGTCTTTCGCCCGCTCTTCATCCCCTCTTCCTTTGTTTCTCATCGAAAGTTTTCCGCTTGAAAGAAGCTTAACCATTCTTCCGTTTATTTTGTACGGTTCAGCAACGTTTTCTAATCGTTTTGACGCACGGTTGTATCCATGCAGCAAGCCACATACGTACACGCACACATACGCAAAGCGGAGGTTCTATGATACGAATCAATCTAATGTCGCTAGGGTAACGAATCGTCCAAACAAAAACGTCCAACCGGCTGCCACTATTTTCGCAGTGCATCGTGTCACAGGACAGGCGAGTCGAGCAGTTTGGTCTGCCGTGAAACCGATCGATCGCATCGAATTTCGTTGTGAATTCGACAAACGTTTTTCAATTGAACGTGCAAAATTTTGTTGCTATACGCTGTGATCGATGTCTGACGATTTTGAAAAGAATTTTGTTTTGAAATTTTGTTTGAAACACAGCAAGAATTCTTCGACGGTAATTGCTGTTATGGCATCGGCAATGTTTTCCAGTTTACAATCATTATTACCACGCTATTGTTAGGCGAAAAACGTTTTAAGAGACCACACCGTAGGAATTGCGCAACGAGAAAGCGCCACGAATCGTAAATTTTTCTAATTCGATGCGCGCAGCCGCTCGTCGAAAAAAGAGAGAAAGGACAAGGACTGCGATTTCAGAAACGAAAAGTAACTGATTTTGAGGCTCGATAAAATTCAGTCTAAAGTTTCAGTTTGTTTGTTTGCAAGTACAGACTGTATCGAGTAAAAGTAAATACAGTTTTCATTCAATAACAGCGATATAATATATTAAAAATAAAATAATAATAATAATAATTCTGAATGATGAACAGGAAATAATTAAATTAAGTAGAAATAATAAATAATAAATGAATATCAAGAATATTGAGACTTCTACCTTAGACCATGAATTTGTAACGAACCCAAATCAGCTTCCGTTTAATTAATGTTTAATCGATTGATCCAATTAGTCGAGTTCAAAAATATGTCAGATCTTGTACAAAATTTTATCATACAGAACGTTTCCATACAAGCGAACCGGAAAACGACTGAATCGCGTGGCGATCGAGCAGCGATACAGTCAGCTCTTCCGTGTACGTCGATTACAAGCGTTCCATCGATCGTCTATCCTGCATTTCGCTGAGTTACGTAATCGGCATGACACTCGTAATCCAGCATAATAAATTACACCTGAACTTCTTTACACGCCGGAGAGAGTATCGGACAAAATGCTTCCACCGTTGCGGAAGGACACCACCTTGGCGCAGCTAATTATCTTTCCCGCGCATTTTAATGAGTATTACATAATCCTCGAATACGTATAACTAGTGAAAGATTCTGTTGCTCGATTTTTTAAGCAGAACCGCGGAAAATAGGTGTTCGTAGACACTGTTGATCACAGAAATGCTTAGACAATCTAAGAAATAAAATATAAATACAACAAAAGATGAAGGAAGTAACATTGCAATTCTCTGAAAATTGCAATTCGTAGTTAACTCTTTGCACTCCGAATTATTTTTCAATTTTGTTGCCAATAACTCCCTAGTATTTTTGGTGCTTTATTGGCAATTTATTTCAAAGGACAATTCCTTGAATGGTACTTATATTTTTTTTATTAATTATATTAAACATAGCTCTCAAGCTTTGTTGTAACTTATATTTGTTTAATTACGTTGACTCTTTGGTCTTAAACTTTTGTCCGTTATTGTATTTAAAATGGCACTTTGAAAATATCGAGTGTGACTCGACATAGGAATTGCTGTGATAAAAATTGACGTCGAAGCACACTCGACAAAGGAGTGCAAAGGGTTAAAAGCATTCCTAAACGTTGTAGTTACAAATATTCTTAACGTCTGCATGAAATCAATTTAAATACTCTTTTTATTGAAGAATCTATTTAGTTAAAGAAGAATTTTTTAAGGACTTCAGCATAAACAAGCGAAGAGAATGAATGAAGTATAAACAAGTATTCGCACGCAAATGGATTATATTTTCTCCAGCTTTGTTCCTAAAGCGCACATTTCCTACCAATGGAACTTCACCAGCAAACAGAAACTCGCTTCAGTCTTTATCAATGTTGCATATATAGTGCATTTAATTAAATTTTATTTGCTCTTAATCGCCTCTCCGCCTACCGAGAGGTGACTGAAAAAAAATAGGCTCAAGAGCCGCTCTCCTCGACCCGCATTCGAAAAATCGCAATCCCGCGAAGCACCTTTTCCGAACGCTGAACCGTGGATTGCGCTCGACGGGTGTGCGAGGTGCCGTTCGCGATTCAATGCACGAGATCGAGAGGGGAAAATGTTGCAGGGAATTCTAGTTCACAGCCAGACTGCTCCCAGCGATTCCCCGCGGGCGTCACTTCGGTTCAGTGCAAATCTTTTTTCCACACGCGAACAGTCGACGATTTCTTCGTTGAAATGCCTTCGGGCGGTTCTTGAATTATCTGCGTAATAGGAAAGTCCAAGGCAGCCAAAGGCAAATTAGTTAGCGGAGGCTGATTGCAGAGCTGCTGTAGAAACTTCCGATTCGCGAATATAATGGCCGTTTAGACTTTATTTGGTGATCGATCGAGTATACCGATGTCTAATTCGAAAAGAGTTCCTTTTTCAACGATAATCTACTCTTAATTTGACACTGTTATATTTGACGGAATAAAATTTAAGGCGGTGAAAGAGAGGAGGTGGAATGATCACACTGAATTTGCAAAGTATAATCTGTGGTATATAATATAAATTTAGATAGCATATGGTGTGCAAGAATAGTATTATAATGTGAATACGCGAAATTTATAGAGTTTTATGAAGTATAAAGCATAAACTTTTCAGGAAAGCTGATGGAAGAGTTCAATGACGTCCCGATGTCCTCCGTTCCGAAGTCAAATGACAGAATGTCACCCACTTCCGCACGAGGCATCGACTACGTTATTTCGATTTCTGGGTAGCCTCGTCGTGACAGAAAAAATATTGATCGCTAAAATGTTTTACCCAACGCGACTCATTATCGATAGCCTACTTTATTTTTAGTATCTACACGCAGGGAACAACATACTTCCGTATTAAATAAAATTGCACAGTATTCATATTGAACACGTAACATTCTTTATCGTCGACGAACAGGTGCAGTCGGAGGAAAGTGTCTTTAAGCAAAGTCATCCATTTCTCTATATTCGATGCATTAACTTCGCTAGATAAATGCGAGTACCACTTAGACTGAACGCTCTTCACCGATTATGCGAATGAATGATGGAACACATACGCCTTACATAGCCTTTACTTTCTCCCTATAGCATAACTGTTCTCGGGACAGAGCGAAGAAATTGTTATATCACCTATACAGGCTACGCAATAAAATTATGAAGCGCGTATCCAAGTTTAACCGTATTCCGCTATCTTCGTTAGAGAACAAACGAAAATTGTGTAAGCGTAACGCGAGCCAGACACGGTGATTGCCCTGGCGAAATTTATATTTACGTAAATAAGACTTTATAAATGTTCGTGTAATACGTGTACGAACATATATGATTCTGTTCTTCGGGACGTCGTGCTTGTTCAAGGCAAATAATAATCGGGCAAACAATTTCTCACGGAGCGGGAGGAACTGCGATTTTCTTCCGTAACGAGAAGCAAACCTCGAGAAGAGTCTTCAATGCATGAACTACGACGGTTATCGATCACACGCTTCAAGGAAGTGCATGTTTTAATGATCAACTTTGCATACGTCGATCACGGTGAAGGCCGATTCGTCAGTCTGCCTTAAATTGCCCTGGGATTTTTTCAACCCACCATATATAGTGTCGATCGTTCAATTACAGCGTAATTAAAACCATAAATTCCAAAATGGCACAAGTCTATCATCCGATATTTTGTCAACTAAAATATTCTGCGATTCTAGTTGCAATTATAATGTACTAGTTGTTGCCCGCGGCTTTGCCCGCGCGGAAGTACACTGATTTCAATTTTAATTATTTTCAAGGGATGTCCAATTTTGCAAGTCCTTAACTTTAATTTTAACCAGAAAGTTAAATACTTACTAATTTTTATACCGCCTGCTTCAAAAATCGGCGGATTTTCAAACAACCTTTCAACCCCTATTTAACATCCTTAGGGGTGGAATATCAAAACATCCATCCTTAGTGGGATTTCAACATGAGTCAGTCACTCAGGACATGTCTTTTTATATGTATAGATTCTTCATATTTCTTCTCTAAATTTCCTAAGTTATTCTCTTGATTCTCTCTACGTGTATTATTTATACGATGGGCAACTTAAAAATAAATTTCTCGTCTGAGCGAACAGGGGAAAGTTATAGGTACCATTATCTGCAAAAGTAGACGCGTGTTATTCTGGAGTTTGTAATTTTTAATTTGTTTCTCTGTTTCTGTTAAATAAAAAATTCATCCCACTTTCCAAGTTGTGCAAATCGACCCAACTACCACTCTGAAATTACATCTTTTCAGTCCAAGTTCACGTCTATACCGCGACGCATGACCATCGCTTTGCTCTAACAAGGTAGAGATCGTTTCCTGATCTACAAAACAACCGATCGTTCTCGAGATCTGCAAGGGAGGTAGCTTCATTAAAGCTTCACGAGGGTATAGCCGGTATAGAAGCAGCATTTTAATGGGGCGAGACACGTGGTTGGGGTGAACGTAACGACGGGACAGGTGAAAATAGACGAGCTGCTCGACGTGACGAGAACCACTGGCAAAGCAGGAAAATGTGAACGTATGGATAGCCCGTTGTCCCTCGAGGTTGTTCAGTGTCGTCAGTTCGATCCGGTCACTGGGCCATTCAGCATGAACGAGCGCAGTGAGTATATTTACACGTTTTATTCATTGCTTCCGGTGCACCCCTTTTCAGCTCGCTATAACCTGCACCAACTTCTCTGATATTATTACTTCATCCCTTCGTGGACGCTTCAGTTTCATTTCGCGGGGCCCTAACAAGCGGCTATAAGCTCGAAGAAAGTTTACGCTGCAATTTCAATGCACAATATCTACTTTCAGAATTTACGCGTTCTTAAAAAATAGAAATTTCCAAATCAACATTTCTTGTGCTTTCGAACTTAAACTGTAAACATTCGGTGTACTATGTTTTCCTACTTTGCTATTAGGTACTCTAAGTGTACCTGATATGCCTCGAAGTTTTTAAGAAGGTTACACAAACAAATTTACGAGTTACTATATTAGCGAATGCTTTTAACACTTAATCAATCGAATGGGGAGGTCTCCCATTCTTCCCCCTGCCATTGATTCTATTTATTTTTATTTTATTTCTGCTCTTCCAAAATACAACTTTTAATAAATTCAACACTACTTCAAGACTAACTAATAACAAAAGTAAATAGAATCAATGGCAGAGTAAAGAATAGGAGATTTCCCAATCGTTTGACTAAGTGTTAACAGTAGTTGATAGCTGGAACTGTGCAAGCTTTTCACCGATGGGAAAGTAATTTAGGCAGTTCGTAAAACATTACAACGTACAAATTAGCAAACTGTACTTGAAGCTAGCCGTGAATTCGCATATCATATCTGGCTCGTCGTCATGCTGACTCGTTCAAGTAAACGCGCGATAGCTTAATCTCAGTCGGATAATTACGGAAAAAAGGTTTATCGCTAAACATTCGACTTCTCTCATCTCGAGTTACAATGTTATATGCTACTGTTCGAAAGATTGGATACACGTGTACGCTGGTGGAAAAGTATCTTCGATACTGCAATAGTAATAATTTTAATGATACAATAGCAATAATTTTCTTCTGTAATGATATTACATTTCTTATCCTGCAAGATTATCCGCAGTCAATTTTTAGACTCTGTAATTTCCATTAAATTTTATGTAAACGGGATAGAATTTATTGCGTTAGAAACTTTTGAACCATAGTGTACACACGTGCTGTAATTATGTCTCATTTTTGACGCATTCATCGAGCGTAACTTCTTGTTTTTTTTCTTAGAGGATGAGACTCAGTCGATTTACACGATCGCCAGCCACCAGAACCTGGTACCTATAAGATCTAGACACGCCTAGTAAGTGATTGCGAGATTGACGTCTGCCGGTTGTCTCTGCTCGCTTGTTCATTAACTCGTGTTATTACATGCATTAAATGGACGACGAACGAACCTACCAATTCGAGCCCGCTAATTAGAGTTGCCTTTTTTGTTCTTGCAGCCTGAAAAGACGGAGACACGTACCGAATTTAGCGATGATTATATTGTTCTTCGTGTTGGCTTCTTCGATCGTGGCGGCTCTGGTATTTTCCATACTTTGTAAGTAATGTACATCGCAATCGCGATCGAACAAAGGAAAGCGTGAAACAATGAATATTTACGCGTTCCAATTATTATTTTCATTGATGTTGAAAATTCATTGGTGCTATTAGATAGATTAGAATCAACGTAGGTTTTCGTGCTTTCGTTTTTTAGACAGGGTGCTCTGTCTAATCAGGAAAAACTTTATGCTTAAAACAGTTATAAAGTACAACATTCCCGTGTACAGTCGCGCATCGGTGAACTTAAAAAATGTAGTTGATTCTTTCTTACAAATACGATTTTATACTTTTCAATGTATCAATGAATGCTGTTTTCATTTTCTACGGAAAAGTATTGAAAAGCACTCGATGAAACAGTCGCTATACTTTAAGATTTAGATAATTATCTAGATGTATCGGTAGATTAATATAGAGCAGGGTTAGTCAAACATTTCTGATGATTCCTGATAATAAGTTAGATGATGGCGAAGTTTAGCTACAACAGATTCAGAAGCGCAGTTTGTATGGAATATCCTGTACAGCATGGTGCAAATTCAGGTTGAATTATCTTTCTTGCAGACCTTAAAACCAACCTAACCAACAGACCTTCAAAGCTCTGCGAAACTCAGGCCTGCGTCCGCATAGGTAAGCGAAAAGTAATTAATGGGTGTTAATTATTGTCTATTAATTACAATCGAGAGAGATACTACGAAACTCTTGTTTTCGTAGCCGCTAGCTTGAAAGAATCTATGGACACGTCCGTAGATCCTTGCGACGACTTTTATAAGTGAGTACGTCGTTCAGGAGGCCATCGGGCAACCCTATCTATAGCATGCAGTAAAGTTAGTTTTCAGTGTCGTGCAATCACAATTGTTGCAACACGATTATGTTCCCCTTAGTTGGCAACAAGCACACGTGTTCAAGCTTGCATGATTACTTGCAAAATGTTTAATTGTCACTCGCTGGAAATTTGTCTTGCCTGTTCAGGTACGTCTGTGGAAAATGGTCGGAGGAGCACCCTATACCGGATAAAAGTTTAACAAATTCGTGGTTCGAAGAGCGCAGAGATAGGGTGTACAGAAAAGTTAGAGAACTTTTACGGGATAACACCACGAACAGCGATGCACCATGGGCGGTGGTACAGGCTAAAATGTTATACAGCAGCTGCGTGAACGTGCGTACGTTCATATTCTATTTAACAATTCTTATACCTCATTTTATATTAATCTTTATTCTTTATACATAAATGACTGCTAAGGTTTAAGGTGTACGATTACAATATTTAAATAATAATGATAATCTTTTGCCCACATACGTAGAATTAGTAAATCATAAAAAAAAGAAATGAAATGGCAATCTATATTTATTTTAAGAAAATGGATCTGCTCATAAAATACTCCTAGATTAGTAGTGATTATCCTAAATATTAATTCTTCATTATTCTTGAAGTTATCTATCTAGCCAATATAAAAGACTATTCTGGTTAGATTGGTTCCCAAACTGACGATTAGTTTAATTCCAGACGCGATGGACGAGTTGGGTTTGACGCCACTGTACGATTTACTGGAAGAGCTCAATTTACCCCCAATTCCTGCTGCATTTACCAAGAAGACGAGCAGTTACATCGAGCAGATGGCAAGGGTGAAGCAAATTCTTGGAAGAGACGTGTTCTTTGGCTTCGACGTTATCCCCGACCCCCGAAACACCAGTAACAATATCATCCTGTTCGATACACCGATCACGAGCAGCCCCTTGCCCAAGTATAATTCTTATCAGCTTTTTTCTTTTTCGATCGATAAATCATTTCACTGAATCGTTTCGACAGCGATAAAGAATTGGAGAAACGATTACACTCGATCAGAGCGCGTTTTCGGAAGCTGGAGGACGAAACGGAAGAAGGTGATTCGAGCAAGCTGAAGGAGGCAGAAACAACGTACATGACCGGCATCATTAAACAGGTCGTCAATAATGGGACCCTCGATACTTGCTCCTTAAACGACGAGGGCTCGTTCCCTGACGAAGAAGAACTGGAGGAAGTCGTCGAGACGCTTTACGAGCTGACCAGCACGTTTTATTATGTAAGTGCAGCTAACGAAACCTCGTCGAAAAGGTATTCGTCGATTATCGTTACTGCTCAAACTCAAACATGAATGCAATTATAAGCACCGTTCATCAGCTCCGTATTGATCATGGTAATTTGTAATTATAAGTATTACACTGTTGCAGTTATCTCGTCTCGAGAGCAATCAGAGTGTCTGGGACGAGGATCCAACGGACGATGACTACATGCTGGTAGACGATCTTCAGAAGCTGACCGACGAGTTCGTGACGGAAGTTAATTCGACCCTCACACCTAAACCATTATGGCGGCCGTTCATCGAGTCGGTGTTTAACGGTATCGACACTTTAGACCTGAACGGGAAGGACAAGATATTGGTGGGCGATTTGGAGTACCTGAAGGAGGTTGCTCTCATGCTGGCTCTCAGCGAGGACGAGGAATTAGGTAATCGTCTTCGAAGTTCAATGGCCTCAGTTTAGAAGCGATTAGCTTTCCTCGTCGTGATCGTTTCGATTTTTCAGAAACCTATATTTGGTGGGTGATCGTGGACATCGTGGTACCTCATTCGTCCGACAATTTAAGAAAAATTTGGATAAATTATATTAACGAAGTGACGACCGTCGAAATTGGTGAATCGAAGTCACTGCTCTGCGCGTCTGCAGTGAACGAATTGATGGGTTAGTGAAATAAAAGTTTATTCCTAGGCTATGTCCGTGTAGCGCATCGAGCGCGAAGTAAATTTAAGACGCAACAAAGTTGGTCTTTAGTAATTTCTTTTTCTTTTTAAGTATGTAATCAAAGCGTTATAAAAAGGAGGGAGGTTTTAAAATTTAAGACGCAATAAAGTTGGTTTTTTGTCATTTCTTTTTTTTTATATGTAGTCAAAGCGCTATAAAAAGAAAGGAGGTTTTAAAATTTAAGAGGCAACAAGGTTGGTCTTTAGTCATTTCTTTTTTTTTTTTTAAATATGTGGTCAAACCGCTATAAAAAGGAGGAAATTTTCGTTGCCATTGTTAAACATACTTTTAATTATTTATGGACGCCGTTGGTATTTAAGTAAGTATACCTTATATCCATCTACGGAAACCTTCCATAGCTCTCAACCTGATAAAAAGGAAGGTTACACTGGCCAAAAAGCGATAGCGTTGGGAATTGCTGTAAAATACGACCGTTTCTCATGAAGATCTGCCATAATTTAGGAATGGCGGTCTCATGGTTGTTCGTGGACCCGTCCTTCCACGAAGACAAAGGCAAAAAGGTGTTCGAGATGCTGGACGACATAAAAGAAGCTTTCGCGTCGTTGGTTTTGCGAACCGATTGGATGGACAGGCAAACAAAAACGGCCACGTTGGAGAAAAACAGGAAGATGGAGTCCCAAATCGGCTTTCCGGACTGGTTGTTCGACGAAGAGGTGCTTAATGAATATTACGAAGGCGTAAGAACTTTATTGTTTGATTAATCGATCGGTACGTCGTACAAGTATTACATATAGCGAATAAAATTAATCCGTGTGTTTTTAGATAGACCTCTCGGAAACGGAATACTTGAACAATATGATTCAAATTGTTCGATTGATGTCTCTGTCCGAGTTGGAATGCATTCACGATATTAATTATAACAACGTTTCATAGTAAGAATACTTTTGCTAATCAAGCGCATATTTTATTCGACTGCAAATGTTATTATAAACGGCTATACATTTCGAAATATGCAGATCGCTTTAATTGCAACTGTACGTTAACATCGAATCAAATATTTCATTGGTGACCAAATCACAAGCAGGTGATTTAAATGATTCCGCTGTAAATTAAACTTAATTGCCTATTTCTTTTTTTTCTTCTACAAAAATATGCATTTACGTAAACATCTGCAGTCCACCTGTTATGCGATGCAAATGAACCCGAGGTATGCGATTATTGAACGATCTCTTTATTCGTGTTTCAGCTGGGCGACTGATCCAACAGACGTAAACGCGTTTCACACTTACCAATTTAATCACATAAGTACGTAACTCTTAGCTTAATTAATACCTAATTAACCGAATGTACAATTATACGCATACCGCTTTTTTAACACGCACGCAGCTATACCGGCAGGAATTCTTCAATTTCCCTTTTACGAATTGGGCCTCGAGTAAGACCGCAGTTACTGTACAGTCGCACGAAACGAATTACCATTCCAAACAACAGGTTACTCGCGAAGAATACTGAATCGATCTCATGATTTCAGGTCTTTGAATTACGGTGCCATCGGCACGGTGCTTGGTCACGAATTAACTCACGGATTCGACAATAGCGGAAGACATTACGACAGCAACGGAAATGTGAGGCAATGGTGGACCAACGAGACCATCTCACGGTACACAGAGAAAACCGAGTGTTTCGTCGATCACTATAACAGCTATTACGAAGCCGATGCAAGTAAACGATTTATATTTAAGCCTGCTGAACTGTTGAATTAATTCATACGGTGATTCATTTCGGTTAATCTCCGTTGATTTACTGTCACTGAGTCTTTTATGATTTGATTGCTATATCAGCCATATCTGGGTGACGCATACATTTTTTGGGAAACCACTTCACCAATTGATAGATGATGGTTTGTCTACCTAAATAGGAATGATTTCATTAAGTAGTTACTAGCGTATAATAAAGTGCAGTTTTTTTAATGCATTTTAGGACTTTCCGTAAATTTTACGAAGCATTCTTTAAACAAGACATTAATTATATTTAAGTTTTCTAAGTTTAATAAATGAAAATTTTTTTCGTAAACATAACTCCGTTTTTCGTCCACTGCAATTTCTTGTAAAACGATTTTCTGGAAAGCCTTGAAATTTCATTTCTTACGCGGACAACCTTGAGCAAGCGAAAAAAGAAAGTGATCAAGAATTAATTACATTAATATCGTCTTGTGAGATATAACGTAGACGTTATAATGCCAGGAATTTCAGGGTCGGTCAATTTTCACAAGCAAGGTTAGCCTTTTAACGTTTCTCCCATCCTTGATTCCCATCTGGAATCATCTCGATTCCGACCGAAGCCTCGACCTTGCAAACGTTCGATCGCTTCTTCGCTTATGCCGGTTCACAGGGATGCCGACAGGTTAATCGGGCGTTTGTTCGAGCAGGCAGACGATTACATCGACGGCGAACGTACACTGGGCGAGAATATAGCCGATAATGGTGGTCTCAGGGAGGCTGTCGTCGCTTACCAAAGATGGAAGGCCAGACACGGTCAAGAGTCCTTGCTTCCGGGATTCACTGAGTTCACGCACGAGCAACTTGTTTTCCTCGGTTTCGCGCATGTAAGACGTCGGTCATTTGCTGAAGATTGCTCAATTTCGTGTTCGATCCGTTCGAAATCAAGTTTTACTCGAAATGTTCGAAACGGGATGGAAAAATTTCAGACAAAATTTGGGATTAAAATTGTTAACGAGAAACGATCAGGCTGGTCTTTAAATATGTCCAAAAGTGTATAAATAACGGCGAGAGGATAGAAGTTTTTTTTTCCTTGGAATAAATTAAACGGCCTACCATGAATATTAATGACTTTCAGCTCATACAATTTAAATTATTTCACTAGATGGAGTAACTCGTGAAGTGTCAATATTAACGGTAGATCATATTTCTTCGAATAATAATATCGATTAGCACACCTGTGAATTGAATTTGCAATTTTTTAACGGTAAATCGCGTAGAAGGTAGTATCGCTTTGTTAGTTCTTATGAATATTTCATTGCATGCAACCGATTAATTCTACATTCTGCAATATTTCGTTCTGCTCAGCTTTGGTGCGAGTCCTACACACCGAAATCGTTGAAATGGATACTGCAGGACTCCCACTGTCCTGGACACGTGAGGCTTCAGGGAGTTCTCAAGAATTCCAAGGAATTCAGCGAAGCATGGAAATGTCCGGTGGGATCGAACATGAATCCTCCGAAGAAGTGTAGATTATGGTAACGATAACGTCGACGTTCAATTGAAACGATCCGTATCGAAATTTGCTGAACCTTTCTTCCTTGAGGACAGCGAAACCTTTGTGAATTTCAATCGTCCCGTACACCATCGTCGATAACAAAAGTTGTACGTACAGTAGCGGGCAAAACTTTAAGACGGAAGGACAATATATAAAATATAATTTTATGGTATGCAAATATTGTCTATATATTAATTTTTATTGTTTCTATAGTAAAACACTATTTATTGATCAGCATAGAATACGAATTTTGTTTATCGTTCCAGTTCCTATAAATTTATCAATTTATGTTCGTTGACACTTTGGTCTTAAACTTTTGTCCGTTACTGTACTTTGTGCTGAACGATTTCTGTACGCGAACAACTGCATTAGGGAACGTGGAATAATTGTTGGAAATAGGTAGCAGTGTGAACGGAAATGGCCCAATATTTATAATAAAAGAGTTTTATTTACTTATAATAATCATGTACAGGTGTTTCACATCTATATCTCAACTAAACGTTTCCCACGACAAGAAATCGTACCATCTACGCTTGTGAATCCTTTGTCTTTCTTTTAGCACTCTCATCCGACAAAATCTTCCTCCCATCAACGTTGCTTTCTCACCCGTTTACAATTTTACTCTCATTCGGTGCAATGCAATCGTCTGTCCCGACCTCGCGACGGTTCTCTCAATAAATGTATCCACCGTTCTCGTCGGTGGGCTGGACGTACTCGTTAGCTGACGCGAAATGACTCTTGCTGCTGGTTATCAATGGATTCTCGACGATGACGGTGTCCTGGCTGGGAGTGTTGTTCAGCGAAACGCCGGATGGAGAGGATTCCACCGGTGGAGCCACGCTTGACGGACCGCCAGGTAGGCTAGGCAACGAGGGGAACGAAGGGAACGAAGGCAGGGATGGGAACGAGGGGAACGAAGGCAACGACAGGTTGTCCCCGAGATTCCCGAAGAAATCGCTGATTGGTCCCCTCTCCGTTTGGATCTGAACGTGATCGTGGGCCACGGGTACCGTCTTGCTCTTGACCACCTCGGTCACCGTATGATGGGTCTCAACAGGTTGTGCTGATGTCTGCAGGATCTCCACGGGTTGCGCCGATGTCTGCAAGATCTCCACGGACTTCACCGGGTGCACCGTCGATACAGTGTCCACGGTGTCGACAGGATGCGCAGTGACGGCTTCCACCGTATCCACAGACTCGATAGGTTGCGCGGTTTCCGTGTACTTGACCGATTGCACTGGATGGACCGAGTGCACTGTCTGCTGGATCGGCGTCACAGTTTTCACCTCTGGCGCGGCTTGCACGGTGTGCAAGGTGTGCTTGACAGGGGCCACGGTCTCGGTGTATCTCACTTGCGAAACAGGCTGCACAGAGTGCACGGAGTGCTGAACTGGGGTGGAGGTATAGGTGTGCTGAACCGGAGTGGAGGTATAGGTGTGCTGAACTGGGGTGGAGGTATAGGTGTGCTGAACCGGGGTGGAGGTATAGGTGTGCTGAACCGGGGTGGAGGTATAGGTGTGCTGAACTGGGGTGGAGGTATAGGTGTGCACAGGCTGCTGCACGCGTTGCACCACTTTCGTGACCGTGTGCGGTACCTGGACGGTGGTTTGGGGAATTCTGACGGTTTGAGGGAAGGTGGCGTACGAGGTCGGAACATTCAGATGGACACCGTGATCCACGGACGGCAGCTGATAGCTATAGCCGGTTGGGACTGAGTCGAAGCTGTTGAAGCCCGAGTAGAAGGTTGTCGGGAAGTAAGAGGGAACGTCGTAGCTAGGGACGTCGTAGAATCCATCGTACCCGGTGTACGTGTTGGGGTACGCTCCGGCGTATACGGTGTTACCGAGGACGTTCTTCGTTACGGTCGTCGCAACTGCGGGTACTGCAGTTTTCTGGTATCGTGTCACCTCTGAGACGAAAAAGTTACATAAATTAGAACTGAAACCATTCGAAACTAACGAGTTTTCGTTATTACAAAATGTGTATTTATAGCCTGCACGCGGAGGATACCGTGATTTGTTTCTGGAGGAGCAGCTTCAAAAAATTTCGTTGCATAAATTATACAAAGTGCGAAGTACACGCCGTTTCTCGAGTCATCGGCTATTCACGATGGTATTTCACTGTTCGCGAATTATGTAACGACGCCTACGATTTCTTTACAAAAGTGTCCTGTGACATATGTCTAAATATAGCGAGATATACACCACGTTAAAGAGTTCTTACCTTGCACGACCGGTGCGTGTTCAACTTTCCCGACTGTTGTACCTACATTTTGATGCTCATGGAAATCGGTCTGCACCGTTTTCAAGGTGGACTTGACGTGAGAATTGATTCCAGTTGCCACTGTGGCCTAACAAGTTTCAAATCGAACGTTTCGTTACTCATGGCAACTTTGAAAACTAGTCAGTTGGAAAAGGTAAAAATTCGACTTACCTTAGCTCCTGTGTTTATGGGCACGCCATAAGAAGTGGACGGTGGTACAGAAGCCTGGAAAATTGAAATTACGGTTGTACGGTTGAGAATTTGACAGATTTCAGGTATAACAATACCTACCTTGAATTTCTCGACAGACACCGGAACTTCTATCGTTTGCCCGATTTCCGAACCATTAGCCGTTTCTACAGCCTAAGTTGAAACATATATATAATTTTGTCAAAGAAATCTCATACAGAAATTTTACGACCGTAATTACGACAACTTTAATTGGATTTATTTTAGTTACATTAACGGTAGTATCAGGTGCACCATAAGATGATACTGGCGTCGAGTGCCTGTTAGCTTCGATGGCTGGTGCCAGGTACTGATTACCCAAGGGAGCACCTGGTTCGTATCCAGGAGGTCCATAAGCGTTCCGCGGCGCTTCCGAAGAGGTGTAAGAGAATCCGTGGACGGTTCTCACTTCTTCGACGACAGCCTCAGGATGATGATGATGATGGTGGTGTTCGGTTCCGTAACGTGGATCTCCAGGCAGAATGTCCCTTTTCTGCTTTGGTTGCGGCAAAGCCAAAGAAGCCGTCAGGCAGGTCTGGAATATTTTTAGGAAAACACGTCGATTGCTTCTTGCCAACACGCACCGATTTTGCTTTCAACAATATTTGTCAAGCTTCTGATCAAAAACAGATACGATAAAGGTGACCGTCTCCCGGACGCGGGCACCAGGAATGAGTTTTCCTTGAACTTTGCGGATGCGTCCAGCGATCAATATAAGTGAATTAAACAGAGAATACTGGGATGGTGCCAATATTGATACCGTCGAAGGGGCGATAAAAGAGGATCCTTACCAGAGTGATCAGCAGGAGCCTCATGTTATCCGTATGGTGTTTGAATGAGGAGTCAAGTATCATCCCAAAGATATTTCGACCTTTTATACTCGGCCGATGCTCCCTCCAGTTTATTTCGCAATCGGATGGCATTGGCAGAACTAGATTTTTTAATTGACTCCTCTTGAAGGCCTGTACCACGGAGATGCTTGCCGTGGACGAGGTGTTTCCTGAATAGCCCTCTGGTGTGTTAGTGACGTTGAGACACACGGGCCAAAGAAAACAGAATTCCGTCTCTGTTTCGGTGTCCCCGGCACCTCTTCTCCTCTTCCTTTCGCCATCACCAGTCTTTACTCTCGATATTTCAACGGCCACCATAGAGGAACCGAGGATGATTTATGCAAATCTCCGAGCTCCTCCTTCCTCGGCTTCTTCTCTCCTTTTCTCCCGTTCTCTTTTCATTCTTATTTCCTTTCTCCCTCGCCGACGCACCCGTTTCGAGTACCGCGCACGCCCATTATCGGGCTTCGTTAGGAGAAGAGGAAGCTTTTAAAGGAGCCGGATAACGACCGACGGATTTTTGTAACATTTAATGGACCTCTAAGTAATTCGTATGACCACTCCGTCGCTGGTTCGAGCATTAAGCTCGCGACGGATGCTGCTTTGATGTATTTCACGGCAACCATTGCGTCACGGTGTTTTATAACCTTCTGAGTGGACCCTGCGAGCGCCTCGTATCCCGCGAGGATTTGCCGAATGATGACATGATGCTTGAAAACCGATTTCATTTTTATATCAAAGTCATTTGTTATCGGTTGTCGGATTATAAATCAACAGCTTCTTAACGTTGTTCTTTTTCGTTGTGTTAATATGAAAATGGAAGGCTTTCAGTGCGACTACATACCCCCCCTCGTATCTCGAAACTAGAAAGGCTTCAACCGCACCGTGGTACAACCGAAATGAATAAATAATGCATGATTTAAAAATGATAACAGTCGCACAAGAAATTACAGCACCCACCGCTAGCTCTAAGATGAAAACTGTAAACCACCCCAACCAGCTAGTGAATACTATATATACTACAGAATTCCCAAGAAGACTAAAAAAAAGAAAACATCCAATAGACTTGGTATCTGTTAAGGACTAAAACTTCACAGTAATTTTCCCAAGAAAATTACTCGTGCCCATAACATACATCAAATGTAATATATATTTAAATCCAACGGAATGTACCAAATGCTTACGTAGCAAATTGTTCAACCGCATACTCATTAGTAAAAAAAAAAACACCCCACGAGCGTAATAGCTTCCCTTTGATTTTGGTAATTCCTTTTTTGGAGTACTTTTTGTCGAGTAAATACTTCTTTTTTAAATTAAATATTGCTTACGCGCAATTCAGATCGTATCAACTCAATATAAATTATGATTTTTATCGTTTAAATTTTTTCTGTTCTTTTTTTTCTGAGAATGAAAACACGGAGGAACCGAAGATCCGGTAATCTTCCTCGAACGGTTGTTAGGTGGATTTGTAACCTTGAAACGTGAAGATTCCATTCGATTTGGACCTGTAACATTTTGGCCATATCTGGGAAGCCTTGTTCCCGCGAGACGAATGGATAGTGGCTGTAGATCACCTTAAAAACATTCATGTTGCATTAATTGCATAACGAACAGCGAGACGCGCGTGCTCATTAAGAATATCCCAACCTACTAAAAATTCGGTTGCACAATAATCCTTGTATAAATTCGTATAAAATCTGTAATGTGGTGAGTCAAGGTCCCGAAATTAATGAACCATATTATAAAGCAACGAATCGACTATTCTCCGTAGCTATAAATTCATCAATTAATCTTTAACGATCATTTGTGAACGTACAAGGCTAAGGAACAGAAACATTGTTACAAAATTTTTTAAAGATTTCTTCGTTTAAATTCAACTTATTTATTATTTCACTTTGCATTATTTGTAAAAAAGAACGAAACGTTAACATCCGAAATGTAAATTGAATTTTCGATTGAACAGTACGGTGGCTCTATCTGTTATTAAATTCTGAAAGCGTGAACGCTTCGTGTTCTTGAAAAGGAACGTCGCCTGAGTGTAGATTACCACGGAGCAAACACAGCGAATAGAAGCTCTCGGTTAGGGGCAGAGGAAAATTTGTTCACTTACACCACGCCTTGACGTTTAATCAATTACTCATGAAGGTGAAATCGACATTTTCATACGAATCAAAAAATTATCCGTCAGTCCGTCGAAGAACTTTCTGTTCACATGTGACGATCAGAATAAAAAATAAAAAAAGTTCTAGGGGATTGAGTCGTATAGGTAGTGATTTGCAGTGAGAGTGAAGGTATAAATTGCCGGCAAACTCGACAGCGCCCACGTTGCGAGCAAATGCACGGCCCCATAAAATAAGAGCGTATCGTATTATGTTCGTTTATGGACAGAGTCATAAGCAGCTTGCTTCGAGTTGCGGAAGGAAAGGGCTTTCCTGCCTGGTGCTCTAATTATCTCGATCACCTTCCACGCGAATTAGTCCGCGTTTCACTAAACAGCCTCAGGAAACCGCACGAAGTTTCTTCGCTGTTTTCCCATGTGTCGTTTCACGCGTTATTCCTCGAACTTTTACTTTGATTCGTTTCACACGTCGAGCGATAAACTGGTAGAAGGATGATCTCTAAACTGGATTCCTGCGGTGGACGAGGTTTCGAGGTGATCTTCAGTCGCGAGAGACTGTACGAGATCCGATACTGAATCTCACGTGCTTCGGATATTAAGTTCACGACCTAGTTAATAGTTATCTCTATTTATCTGTATCAAATTATGTTATAAATGGACTCTGAATATTTCATATATTTCATATATTTATGGAATATTTCAGTTTACAAGAATTTATAGGATGCACATACTGTACACATAGAAATATTCTAAATATCAAAAAGAAAGTACACGATATAATATTTGAAAGGTAAAACAAATCTTTATTTAAATGTTACAAAAGTGTTAAATCTTCATTTAAGTGTTTTTATGTTTATGAAGAAATTTCTCGTATTGATAAGAATGTGAATTGTTATACATTTTTGACGAAGTAAAATAACAATCATTTGAAAATCAACATTTTGTTTCAGAGATTTTTAATCGCCTGTTGAGCTGTTACAGAATTTCTTTTGTAAAGAATTGATCAGGTACCCTTGAAGACCTGTACTTTATTTAATTTGTGCTCATTAAGAAGGTTTAGTGTAATCAGAGTAAACGATCGTCAAGTAAAATTACAGATAATCACTTCTGCGGGTAAAATAGATGGGATATAACATTTTAGTTAAGATCTGAGAATTTCATTACAACTTCATTATACCTGAAACTCAGTTAATAAGCCACAGGTTTTATACCGATTTACTTTAACATCGTGAGGAGAATACAGACATTTTTTATTTGACATAAGTCTCTAAATTGAATTTTCTAACTTTGTAGATTTCATTTGTATTTATTTGGAGCAAACTGAATAAAAATGACATAAAATAACGTTAAATAATTTTTCACGTTCAAAAGTTCTTAGAGAAGTCACAGCTTTGGAGTTACCAGTAAATCCAATCGAAATTAAACAGCGGTCGAAAAGCTGGCTGCTGCATTTAAACTTTCTGCACTCGAATATTCAAGAGAGTTGAATGAGAAGACCAATATTGTAATTTCTGATAAGATTCTATCCAAGTATCCCATTAGTCAGACTCGAATGCTTCCCCTCTCACGAGGCGTTCTTTCGAATGGCTATTCTCATTTTGCACCTTTTGCAGCTTCCTGCCTTTCTCCTGGAGGACGTACGAAACAAGAACAATGCGACACGACTTTTACCACCGCGCTTATTAATCCCTCGATCCGTGCGAAAAATCGTCAAAGAATTCAAATCTCCGATCGACAAACGCAACGGGGGATTGATTTTACGCAAAACGGGAAATCGACCGTGCGCTTCGGCACAAGATTAATCAGCTTTCGTCGAAAGCGAAAGAAGAAAGAGGGTTGCACGAATAATGACGTTACTTTTGCTTTCCTGTCGAACAAGAACGTTTCCCCGTCACTCGATACTTTTCCTCTCAAATCGGAAGGATACACGTTCCATTGTGTTCACTTCCACAGCACACCCACATGGATAATCAAACGTACACTTTCGTTCACGATTCAATGAGCACTGGATAAACTTGAAAACATTTCTTTATCTTTTTATTTTTTATTTCAATCATTATTACAGAGAACAGTCGATTATAATTGCCTTTTTAAGGTTTTGCTGAAGATTTAATGCAAGGACAGTTTTGTTCGAAATTTACAAGCGTCTTGCGACTTGTGAACAGTAATATACCTTTCGACACTCGCAAGAAACTTGATCTACTGTGAAACAATAAAGGTACACGCGGATACTTTCTCGAAATAGATGCTTAGTTTCTCCTAGGGTACCCGAGAAAAGTTTTGACGAAATTAAAAGGAATGATAGAACTGAGTTTAATTGTGGAAATCGTTGCAAAAGCAGCCTGATCTTATTGTTTTTACAAAGTTGCATTTTGCAGGTAGCAACAGCGAGGTGTTTCCTTGCACGAGTGGATGCGAACGGACACGGTGTTCTGTGTGAGCGTAGAAAGAACCAGATGATCCAGATTAGTCCTTTTACTTTGGACGTTTTTTCAGCCTCTTAGACCGATAATCCTTTCACCGTCCTCTCCCTCGACCATGAATCGTCTCGCGTGGTTCTCGCATTTCAGAATTTCCGATTACTCTCACCGTTCCCTTTTCCTTGCTTGATTCTTGTTTTCTTGCAACAGGAAATCGCACCGCGCAGGAAACGTTCCTTCCTAACACGACTTCCTCTATCGGCTGAGTATTCAAAAATCATTCCGTGACCGAGCTACGCACGAAAGCTTCATCTATATCGCGATTAAACACGCGAGAAGAGCTGGTCAAGCAGCATTTTGTGTAATAAAAACGAAGGCAGTTATAGTATTCTAAATCAATCAGTAATCGTTACAAAATATTAATAATCTTGGAGTAATTTTTCTCAAAAAACTGTTAAATATTCTGAAGTATATTTAACACTAGGTTTACGGGACCCGTCAATTTGGTTTCAGACTTTATGAGCAAGGTTTGCAAAAATAAATACTATTATTCCTAGCAATTTTTGCTAACTTTTATTGATGGAGCGATACAAATATATCCAAATCTTTTTTCCTCTCAGTTCTGCAATTTCAAATTGTGTTCAATGTATAACTTGTTCCTTGGTATATGTATATTGGAAATAGATATACAAGAAATGTCCGTAAATCTAGTGTTAAATACTTGTTCATTTTTCATCCATAAAACATCAGATCGGACTTTCCATATATCCCAACAAATTAATTCGTCATCTGAATATCAAGTAAATACGATTTCGGTGAAAGTTGATTGAATTGAACCTCAGAGGTGAAAGATGAACGGGTTGACCGCCGATAAATAATCGCCAAACTCGAAACGTTTCAGGAAATAGTGATTCCCCTAAATGTTGTAAAATGTCATCTCGATGAACCATACATTTAATTACTCAATCACTCGAGTAAAGCGTACGATGTGTCAGCTGGAACAGCTAACGAGCGATTATTCAAAGCAAATCGTAACAATTTTCATGTGTAAGCATGTCCAGGCAAGTTGTTCCGAACGGCAATTGCGCATCCTTCGAAACAGGGAAGAAGTCACAAAAGGGGGAGGGGGAAAGCGTGGCATCATTAGTAGTAGAATAGAGTCGATTTGACGCACTTATGATTTTGTCAAGTTTAAGTATCATGTGAAGGAAACAGAAGTATGAGCGTCTGTGCTAAATGTAATAAAAAAATCTGCTGAAAATGTATTTTAAAAACAGAATATATGTATGTAAAAATTGTTTTGAATAAATTTTCTTTAAAATAAAGTTTTATTTTTTTCTTAATTTTCATTTTTCATGTCTGAGTCAAATTGACTCGTTTCAGGCAAAACAGGTATATACCCAACGTCCGGTAACCTAGTGTTAACGGGGGAGAAGCTGCGCGATGGGGTCGGTTACGCGAGAGTAAACAGAGAGTCTCCCTTTCGGTGCAGTCGACGGAAGATGCGGCAGTCGGGAAGATCGGTTTCGATCGTCCGCCGTTGAAATCGAGCATGGTCGCGCGTTCACGGAGACCGGATGTGGCGGCGGTCGTCGAACTCACGGAGCGCCACGAGAGGAGCAGGGAAAAAACGGGGAGAAGCGGAGACAAGATTGGAGAACGCAAGCCAGTCGGAAAGAGAGTGCTTTCTTCGTGAATCGGTGACGGTGAAGGTCCTCGTATATAAGCAACTGCCGGTACTGCAATTGTCAGTGTGATTCGTCCCACGGGAAGCGGCTATCTCTTCCTCTACCCACGAACTGGACGACGATGTTGCAAGTAGTAAGTTCATCATATAAATCGTTCGCGAACGGAGAGGGAAACCCGGAAGCAGGAAGGCAAGAAGGCGGTGACGCACGGGGATCGTTACGTTTTTCAATTTTCATCCCGATTCTGTGAAGGTGCACTTGATTCGAGTGGAAGGGACGTCAGGGCTTCAAAGTGTTAATCGTTTCCGTTTCTTCTTCTTTCTTACCATTCTCTCGTTTCCGTTTCGGTACGGGTAAATTGGGAGTGAGTTCCGAAAGTGAGTATCGCGGAGAGATCTCGGAGAAAGTATTTCGATCGCTAATCCTTGAAAACCGTTACCCGATGGTAGATATATGTAGATTATCGAGATCTCGCAGTTTTATATTGTGCTACAGAAAAAGTTCGCAGTGAAAGTTGATCCCGTTATAAAGTCGGTTAATACGAGGAACGAGACACCTAATTCTTTTTGCACGGTTAAAGAGATGCCGAGAATAGGATAGATCTCCCTTTTTCGTCGAGGCTTTTCATGGTCAAAATCAAACGATCCTTTCATGAGTTAATTCGAGCATGGTTCGATGAACTTCAATCGCGATTACACGTTTGCAGTTTTTATTCGCCGTGGCCGTAGCCGCCGCGAGGGCTTCCCATTTCTCCTCCTTTGAAGGCCATGGTTTCGTCAGTGAGCCGAAACTCATCTCGCAATCGGTTCATTTGAAAGAAATACCGACGAAAATCATCAAGGTCACGAAGACCGCAGTCATCAAAGTGCCAGTGCCGTATCCAGTCAAGGTAACATTTTTTTAACTTCCTATAGAAATCTAACGATCTCCATAGTTCTATTAACAGTATTGGAAACAACCTTAAATTGTTAATGATAAATCTCATGCTTTTTCGAGGTTTCAATCGTTACTTCACTTTTTCAAGGTAATACCAATATTAACATTTTCACTAACCCTGACATTGATATCAATGAAACGATTGAAACATTGGTATCGAAGAAACAATGTGTTTAAAGAATCATAACCACCAAATCGAATAACATCGAAAGCTTCCTGTCAGCAACAAGATTCTCTGTTCCTCTTTACAACTAGACCAGAAATATCGACCCGTACCTCTACGCTTACGCGTCGCAAACCAAACTAATGCCTTCACCCCTTTCTCCGAACCACGAAGTCGATCCCGATTTCCCCCTAGGCCGCTGAGCTGATCTACGCTCGCCCGCGTTTCCGCTGATCTAAACTTCCTTTCTCTTTCTCGATTTACAGGTGCCCCATCACATACCCGTCCCAGTGCCGGTGAACCATCCCATCGCGATTCCGTACCCGAAGCTAGTGAAAGTCCAGGAACATGTGCCAGTGGAGGTGTCCAAGCCGGTCCCCATCGCGATTCATCAGCAGGTACCGGTGGTGGTGCCGAAGGCGGTGCCTGTGCCGCAGCCGATTCCGGTTCCTCAACCGGTAACGGTGAACAAGCCGGTCTTCTACCCGGTACCGCACCCGATCCCGTATCAGGCGCACAGCCACACCGAGGTCGAAGGTGGCGGCGGATACGGTGGTGGCGGATACGGTGGTGGCAGTGGATACGGTGGTGGCGGCGGCGGCGGATACGACTCGGGCGATCACGTGGGACACGAGTCAGAGAGCTACAGCTCGTACACGGTGAACCAGCAGGCAGGCCAGGAGCAGAGTGCTGGTGGTGGCCAGGGTGGACATTTCCAACCCTCTCAGCAGGACTACAGTTCTCATCATTGAAACAGTTGCTTTGATGTCGCATTCTGTTGTACATACGCTGTTGTACATTAAGCCCGTCTCGTTAAGTTTCTGTTTGTAATTAGAACTTGTTGATGTTGTTTATTTTTTCCTATATTCTCTTCTTAATAAAACTTTATACTTTTTAACCCTTACTGTTATCCTGACTGGGATTTTATTCCTGTGTTGGGTACGATGTTCGACGAAAGAAAGGTGTTTGGAATACATATGTGGGGGCGGTTGGAAAGTAAAGATACTCGGATACCAGTGCAGTATTGAATTCAGCGTTCTGTATTGTAGGTAAACGATGGGCGAACGTGAACATTATATTTAAATTTAAATATTCGCTTTGTACGTTCTCATGTTATCGAGATCGGGTGTATTTATTTCAAGCACCCATTTTTCGCAGCTCTATTGGGTTGATTAGTTTCTGCACGAAGGGATAATCGCAGCAGCACAGGTAAGGTTGAACGGTGATCCGTGAAAAATGACTCGATGATCTTTCATGCTCCGGTGAAATGGAAAGTGAACTATCGTGCCACGGTTTGATGAATCACGAGACTGGTTCAATGTCTGTGCGTAATCTTTATTCGATGCCTGGTTTATTCTTAATCCTCTACAGGTTTGAAAAATCGCCCGCGATTTGTACGGATATAGCAACAGGATCGAGTAAGAACCAGCTCCATGTGCCTATAATAGTCTGCTGAGTTGAAACTATCGTGAGAATTAGTTCCTGTTCATTGTGTCAGGAAAGTGGATTAGAAACACGATCTCGATAAGGAAGTACATAGCTTCAAAATTATTGTACCAGATTACTTTTCTACAATTACCAATCACATAAGAGTTAACCACTAGCAAACGTGCAAGTACACCTGTTTTACCTCAATCGTCAGAATTTCGATAAGAATTATAGTAGCAGACATAAGTTTAAAACGAGAGGGCAATATAAAGCATGGTACTGTGGTTCGTAAATATTGTTTATACATACTTGTTATTAAAGTATTATTTATTGATTAATTTGTTTTCGCTGTCCGTTATTGTGTATATCTTACTTATTTAACGTATACCAAATTTGTCGGTTAACTTCATTTTGAATCAAATATATATTAACAAGGATAGAAAAATCCATACAGTGAGTAGGAGATTGTACTTTTTACAATGTTTATCAGAGGTCTGTTTTTTATATTCAGAAATTAAAGCAATTCTTTAATGTAAAAATTTCCAATTGAAAGTTTCTTTACGTTCGAATTTTTGCTGATCGTCGTAATGGCAGGCTCTTATTGTTCGAACATCATTACCTTAGGCAACGAGAGATCTGATATCTCGTGATCAGAGTAAAATGCTTGTATAATTTGATCGCTTTATTCGAAGCGTACGAGGTACAATTTTGTGGGCACGCGGCACATGCAAATTTCATTAACCGCGCGTGGTAAACTACACCCTTTACCCGATTAATGAGCGTACTCCACTCGATCGTGCATTTCTTCTCAACGTATTTGACACGCCCTCCTGTTGAACTTCGCTTTCGATTATTACGAATTCGTGACTGGGTATTGCCTAATCTTTCAAGGAATAACGACCATCTGGTGTAGATTAATCTTTAATACTTTACTCTATTTAATTTAAAGCATCTAAAGTAAAATTTAAATTACTTTGCGATACTCTTTTTTCTAGTCAAGGAAAGGGATTTAAAACAAGAACAACAATATTTTAATATGAAAAGAAACGTTTATTTCTGTGATGCAAAATGAGCGTCGAATTGCATGTACAAAAGAGAAAAGAAGAATTAATCACCACGACATGGGAATCGTGTCCAACGTCACAAAGGCAGAACGCTCGATCCCGTTTAATACTCGCTGGTGAATCAATTCGAGGACATCCAGGGCGGGCTGTCGGATCGTCCGATCGAATCCAGGGTAGCCAATCTTCTTGTCATCGGGGGGTGTGTAGAGATACGGGCAGTGTAGGATAACGAAAGGGGTAAAATGGAGCATATGAAGTCGATGTTTCAGCGGTTGCTTCCAGGAACGTTCGAAGTCGTCCTCGAGGGATCCGTAGTTAGGTTATAAACCTCGAAGAGAATCGTCGAGCAAGGAACTTTCTCTGTCAACCGTGGAGACCAACGATCGCTCAGAATTCAAGCAACGTGTATGGATACCGTCTTGTTGCGCGATGACCGAAGCTAGCTACCCGGAGTGTCTTCAACGGTGCTTGACGTCGAGTTTACCAAGAGGGGTGGGCGCTGGGCCAACCGTTGCTTTGCCAGCCGCTGTTGTACTTCTCAATAATCACAGTTGGATGCGCGACCTGCACTGGGATGTGTTTCACGACAGGGACGGCGATCGGCTGAGCCACTGGAACCTTAACTGGAACGCTGACTGGAACTGGGACTGGCCTGTCGACCGGAACTGGAATGTGCCTGGTTACCTCGACCGGGTAAGGTTTCGGAACGTGGACAGGGTAGGGGCGGTCAACGGGGACGGCAACTGGTACCTGCGGAACATCATCACGAGTTAATGGTTAGACGATAAGCTGTTCGTGTAAGTGGGCCTTTCATCGAGCAAGAGACTGCATACGCGTGGTGCTTCACGACAGAAATGCACGGAGGGTTCGATAAAATTTCTGAGGCAATTCTGATATTTGGCGCGTGACTGTAGTGGAGAGAAAAGGGTGCGAAGAAAAAGGAATGGGAAAGCGGTGGTTTTGTTTGGAGCCTGCCAGTGGACTCATTAGTAAGGCTTACCTAACAGACCCATACCTTAGACACAAAAATAGGAAAGGGCAAGTCGGAAATTGTATATGTATAGAAATTGTGGCGGACTCGAGAACTTGCGAGAAAGGTAGTCTGTAGATCTTACCTAGTGGTGAGGGCAGGAAGGTCGCCATAGACAGGACGGAAGTTGGCTCGGAAAGTGCAGAGGAGGTGTTGCAATTGTAAATCGTAGCCTATTAGCTGCGGCAACACGATCGATCGATCATGGAATGCACGTAAAATCGAGTCGGTCGTTTCACGAGGTTTTCCAAGAAACCCTGTACGTGCGTGTGGGATATATAGCATTCCCGGGTTACGAAATTCCAGCACTCGTTCGCATTGAAACGTTAATTAACGTCCAGATGATGAAGGCGACGAGAGGCAATCGCGCGAACATATATTCCGCGATAAACAGAGCGTGATAAGGAGTTCCCGAGGTCTTCATTCGCGTGAGCTCGCGCTCGGCTTGATTTAGACGCGTCCGCGTATCAGATTCCGTCTGTTATGCAAATCAGATGCAGCGTCTCCGTAAGAACGACGAAAATGATAAGATCGGAAGACTGACCCGCTCTCGATTTCGCACCACGATGACATAACGTTCTTTTTCCGTCTTCGCCTCACTTTCCGTTTCACCGAAAATTCCGCGAAACGTCAATTAAATTCGCTTCCGGACGCTTTCATCCGTCTTAGCGGTCGGGTAGTTGGAAGGAAAAGTAGACTTTTACCTTAACAGGGACTGGGACTTGTCTCTCAACAGGAACAGGAACGGGATGCGGCACAGGCACGGGCACTTCCTTGGTAAGGACGGACACTGCTTGCCCGTAACCACCTCCGTAACCTCCCCCGTAACCTCCTCCGTAACCTCCCCCGTAACCACCGTAGATTCCTCGTTTCTCCTTTCTCGTTTCCTCTGCCTTCTCTTCGGCGAAGGTTGCTGCCACTAGGGCGAAGATGACGAAGAGCTGCAAAGAACATGGTAACCCGACTGTCAGTGAAAAGATTCACACGTTGCACAGTATGTACTACGACGAATAAACGCGACAGAGAACAACTTTCCGTTCGAGCGAGGTGCTTTCGCGAAATAGTGATTCTAAGTGTTTAACTGTCACAAATTAAAATTCACCGGCAGACAAATATCGTTTAGATTAGACAAATTACTCAGAGCGAGTAATTTTCTTCTGCGCGCACTGAACTTTGAAAAATGATACTGTATGTCGAATTTTTCCGATAATACTGTATTTCTGTTTCTCCGAACTATCTGTTTCTCCAAGTCATCCGTTGATGAAATCGGGCCTGATCCACCGCACAGACTGATCCTCAGGACCAATACAGAACGTCCAGATGCTCGAGTGCTCACCTTAGCGTTCATGGTGCTGCGCTATTGGAGTTGGTTCGTCGTTGTTTTGCGACTGATGATATACCAAGAAGATCCTCTGCTTTTATACGGTGAGACGACCACGACGAACCCTTGAGCAGGACAGGAGGTGGTGGGCAGTGGCGGGCCCAAAGAAACAGTGAAAAGAAATTGAGCGCGTGGGGGACGGGCAGGGATCCCCGAAAAGCGATCCAAGGCAAAGCTCTTTCCGTTCCTTTTTCTTGCGAAAGATTAATTATACCCCTTCCATTCTAGATTAAACACTTTATATCGGTACAGTCTTTTTCTCGAGAATTTGTTCTGGTGCATCAGAATGATTTTAGTCCCTCTCCTCAGCCCTCGAATGCAGAACTTCTCTGCTTTTACCGAGGCATTTAACGTCAAACTGGTTGTATTTGCTGTGGTGGTATTTGTGACATCACAGGAGAACGAATTTTTTGAAATATTAATGTAACAGCACACAATCTACACGAAGGTATCATCAGACGGTCTCGCGGTCAATGCGTTAACGCAGATATTTTTGGGAGGTGATCAATTTATGAAAAATGATGTTCAGGGTCGCAAAAAGAACAGATTTTTTTCTTTTTATTTCGGTTTCAGATTTATGAGTGCATGCTTCTCAGATCGGCCAAGGGAAAGGTGCTTTTCTTTCTTTTTGGCACCGAGTCCTATCATTACAGAAAGTGACCGAATTTTTTGCAGTTTCACGTAACGTGCCTCGCGTTATGTAGCCCACCTGTCCAAAGTGATCCTTGAAAAATCGTGGCGTATCAGATGATCGTTGCTTCGATAAACAAACGCGTACGGTGCAAACCATGTGCTTTGAGTAAAATATTGGTGCTGAAAAATACTTTCGAATCGCTGTATATTGCCGACGTTTCCTAGTTCTAGTCGTTTCGTTACAAATTTATTTCGTTATGCAAATAAAATGACGCAGTGCAGCAGAAAAAACGTCCAACCAATTTTGGAAAATACGCAAGAAACGACAAAATACCAAGGTAGACCAAAAGATACTTTCGAACGGTGCCGTTTAATTCTTTTCTTTGATACCTTATTTTTTCTCTCGCAACTAATTCCGAAATTTTGCATTTAATCGTTGTTTTTGACATCCTGATTACCATAAAAACATAAGCTTCCGTTGTACCATTCAAGAGATTCCAGCTAGACCGTTTGTATCTGATAAACATGTTCCGTTAACAGCCATCCCTTTTTTTCCTGGGGTACACAATTCACCCATTCTGAAAAGCTTTCTGGTGATACACGATCAATTAAGTTTTTTCGAAGATCGGCTACAGTTTTTTAAAATAATCCTAACTCGCACAATGGCCAAATTTTGAAGCTAATCTCTTACGGCAGACTCGTGCTGCATTTATAATTAATAGTTCGTGGCTGACACGGTGAATTCCAAATTTCTCCGCTTGACATTTCGAGCCACGTCAGGGCTCATTCTCTGTAAGAATTCTAGCTTGTTATAAACTAGACGGACGAGCTAGAAACATTAAAATGGGAGGAGACGAAGGAAGGAAAGGTTTCGTTGCTAGGGAATTTGTTATAAACTAGATGAACGAGCCAGAAACATTAAAATGGGAGGAGACGGACGAAGGAAAGGGTTCGCTGGTAGGAAATTTATGCAGAAAGAAGAACCCTTTGGCCGACTGTGTTCAGGGACTTCGCATACCGGCCAGATGGCTCGCCGAGATTCAGCACAGCATCCAGTCCCTCTCGTTCACCTTGCTCTTATTAGGCTGATTGTTATTTTGTACTGTTAACGTCGATGATTCATTACCTTGATCAGAGCAAGCCGATTTTTCTAACCCCCTCGAAGCGTTACGCAGATAAGACGTTTAGTGTTACAAGGTCTCCGGTACCTCGCACAATGTTAATTAACCATCGCGATGACTTATTTCTTCTAAGCAGTCTAGCGATTGAGTCTGGCGTGCCTTCACCTGAAAAATATCTGCGTGCGCGCCGTTGCGCGTTTGTCAGGCAACGATCTTGGCGCGAAGCTCTGGGGGATAGAGATACATGACTGTCTTAGATCAAAACCTTGTCTTTGACCCTATACTATATGATCGAGAATCGCTCACTGTGCAAACTTCAGATCTCTGCAAATAGATGTAACTGAAGAATCAAAATAGGGACTTGCTATATTTTCAACACCTTTCTGCGCTTTTTTGCGAATTTAAATTCGCTTCGCATCGTGAATTTTCGTCGTATACTTAATGCACGTAGCCCCAGAAAAGAAAACGAAGGATAAGGGGTGAAAATCGTACATCGGTGTGTTTCTAGCGAAAGGATAGGATATTTCTAGTAAAATCGGTGCTTTTTGTTCGGTTGACTTTCATTCGACTGGATCGGTCAGAAGTTCGATTTCTGAAGGTATGGGAGGGAAAACCACGTCGGAGGGTTACGCACGTCTGTTACCTCGTTGCATAAATCGTTCCTCGGCCGGTTTCGACACCGGAAACTGGCTTTGTCCTTTTTTTCAACGCACGGAGCTCCACGGTCCGTTTGTTGCGCGCTCGAGATGGGCTCGTTCTTTGCGCAGTTTCGTAAGACGCTCGCGGTGCAGCGAAACCGACGAAAATTCCATGTTCTAATTTCACCGCGTCGTATACCCTAATACGTCATGACGATTGTTCTTACGTTTACGGATCGACGGGTGTACGAGGTGACGCCAAAAGTAGCGAAGGATAAAAAAGTATCGCTAATTAGGGCCTTATACATATATAGCCAGGAAACTTTTCCTTGTCAAAGGGCTTCAGTATCAAAACACGAAGTATGGACGATACAAATGAAATTTTTTGACCTCGAAACATAAGCGAAAGTAGCCCCACCTAAAGCTACAAATTTATTTATTTATTTATTTATAAATGAGAAAACCCATTATACATACGGGAAAACCCACATATATAATTCTTGGCTACTTCATTGAAATATTTATTGAACGTCAGTTTTAATGCACTTTGTTGAAATTACGATACATGCACGATCCCTTTAATATTATATTATAAATACAATCAGGTATCGTCGGGTATAAATCTTCATTACCGGTCGTATACCTGAAAACAGGGCAATTTGTTCCATTTGTGGCGGAGCGAAAACGATTGCGCGACCGGCACGTCGTGTCGCGTGTAACCGGCGATCGTGTGGAAGGCCTACCAAAAATTTCACGTACGAATTGCGTTGGTCCCGCTATCACGACGATCTACGACACCGTGCAGCCCGTTTATTGTCATGAAAATGAGCATGATCGGTAATTCCGTTATTACATGACGGAATGCCGACAGATTTCACTCGACCGGACCTGTGTTCTATCCAAAAAGAAAGTTGACTTGATTTCCGTCCTCCATTGTCGACGCCTCGACGAATCATCGGCAGTGAAAAACTACTCGCGTGATGGTGATCGATCGATTGGCCAATCGACGTGGAAATTTTGGAATATGTAAACGGTGATGAGCTATCTTTATTCTCTGATCGCGATTCGATCGTTGGCCTCCTTTTTAAGGGAATCCCCCGACGGTCCCTTAAATGTTAAGCAAGACATATCTATGCGAGATTCCCACGTTGATTCTATTCGATTCATGTCATCGTTGAAACTAATAATAATGATGATATTTAGCTTTTTTCCGTGGATCGTTGTATTTTTTCCAGAATGGTGATTGTAACTGAATATTTTACGTGGGTTTGAGTCTACGAAATATTTATTGCAACTTCAGTGCTCGTGTAACAGACACCTAAGCAGTTGTAAATGAAGCTGCTCGCGTAAACGATTTCGATTATAAAAGGATATTTATAAGAACCGTGTGAAACTCATCGAAACTCATCAAGAAATATGTAAAAACTCTATCAGACGACAGGGAATTAATTAGTTTGCGAGTCACATCGATAGCTCCTTTTATCGTGACGTAAAAGTTCGGTAAATCAATATTTATTTATAGCACGATCGGAGCGTCATATTATAAATTATTGCTCAAATTATACGGTGAACGGAAAGGGAGGTTCGATTAATGGCTAAAATTTGTCTAAATCAATTACCCCCGCGTCCCATAAATTTCTGCCAACCAAATTTCCATAAACAGCGTGCACTCCGCGCGGAGCATTCTCAAAAAAAATCAATTAGGTTTTGTTTCTCCGCTTCTGTCGGGCCAACCAAAATCCCTTTTACGAGGTGCGCACGACTTCACCGTCCCGAAATGAATGAAATTAATCCGTCAAGGGGAATTCGACCTGAAATTCAAGCACCACGATACCCGACGTTCCTTCAAAAACTAGTTTTAATGTTGTTTACGTGGTTACATTTATTTTCGTGCACGAAGATTGGAACAGTCCTTGCGCAATTACGATGTTGCTCAGGTTTACATGCTGGTTTAGCCCTTAGGTAGTAAGACTTAGGATAGTAGCAATATTTTATACCAAGGGTCTCAACGAGGTCCATCGCCAAACGTTTTATTACCTTTATTGCCTTGTGTGAAATCGTTGAATAGTAATTTTGTCGTCGACGAAAGCTGAGCGTTTGGTTGACAATAAATGGCGAAAGATAAAAAGTTGAACAATGCTAGGTTCACGTGATACTCTGATGGATATCTCTGTAATAATCATTTGTCAAGCCTTGGCTAATTACGCCTAGCTCTGTGACAAATCTCCTGCAATTACTCCACGAAGCGACTAGCGTTCAGGGATTTCGTCAATCGTTATCGGATGCTAATCGAACAACCGATGTTCTCTATAACTTCTAACTTTCAAGTGGCTCCGAATCGAATTCAAGGAAATTTGGTAATCCACGAAAAACATTAGGAGGCTGAAAGAGGTAACGATAAATTCCGTTTCGAGCGTCCGCTGTTTCCTTCGTTGGATTTTTACACAGAGAAATAGGCGCTACTTAACGCGACAAGGTCGACAATTAAGGTTGATAATTAGTAGATCTTATAAGGTGATCGGAATGTAGCAACGGATAACGATAGGCACGACCAGGTACTTTCTAAAAATTCGTAATCGTTTACATGCGTTCTTCAGAAGTGAACGGAGATGAATGGTGCAGCGAGAGACGATTAGAGCAACGCAAAGTAAATCGTTCGCGTTTTTAAAGTAACATAGCTCTTTGTGTGATTTCATAATGAACTACATGTAGTGTGCAATTCATGAAAGGTATCGTTTCGACGTTTACTTTTAATATTATCGTTGAACGTGAATGTATTAAGAAATCACATTAGACTCGATGAGCTGAGGTAAAAAGTAGAGGTCTCTGTTTTACAAGTACTCCAATACGTTATTTATTTATTTACGGGAAAGAACCCTTTAGAGTACATAGAAGAAAATACAGTTTAATCGTAAGAGTTTAAGCAACGCAACAATTGTGATTTAAAGGTAGCATGAGTGAAAAAGAAGTCAATATTAAGTATTTTACATACAGGTACTTAAAACTAATCGTTGCTAACACTTATCTGAAGCTAATCGTATGGTTTACATTGAGAAGCTATCAGTGAATTTCCAGAAAGCTTCGAAATTTTATCTATACGAAATGGAAGAAACGAACTCGATTCACTATCGGACAAATGAAACACAAACAAAGGAAGCAAGCACACCGTACACGGACAGAAATTCATTTCATTGAAGCGTTGCATCAGCGTATCGTCGCTTTCCTGGAAAATTCTCCGCGGCCTTTTGTTAGAAAAATACAAAAAACCGTTGTTTTCCGTATACAGTTAAAGATAATTGGAAACTCAAAGGAAAGTTCACTCCGTGTGCCGACCTGCATTCCGTGAGATCTCGAAAATTAGGATGGGGTAGATTCCCATATCGCGCGAAATCGCAGTCAAGGTTCGGGTTGAGAACGGTCGTGGGTAGTTTCTACACAATGGCGGAATCAGATAGCCGCTGTAAAGATGGATGTAGGAACGGCGTGTCGCTCGAGGAAATGTCGAAACGCTTTATTCGCACGTAATTAAATAATGTTGTAGAAATTTGTGGACGTTTACTCGGCACGAGGGCGATCTATAATTTTGTGATCAGCCTTCGACGTGATCACCCTTGCATGGATTTCGAACATTTATGCTCGATTGTGTAATTCTGGTCACGCGCCAATTTCGATTCACTTCACAAAGTTAAGCGCAGAATGTTGTTTTCAACGAATCGAGAGCTCGATGAAAAAAAAATCGAATGGAGGTGAGCGGATAGCGAGTAATTCTTTGGATTGAATATGAAATCACCAGAAAATGTGATCTATATAGGTAGAACACTACTCGTGAATATTTGCATCATCAATCTTGCCTATTTCATTAAAATTATATGAGAGATAAAAATAAATGGCTACCTTTTGTAACAATTATTCGTATATAACGATGAATTTGCTGTTTCAACGTTGAATAAATTATTTGCTTTATACGTATCGATATGTGACCGCTCAGATGATGTTCCCAATTGTTTGGAAAATATTTCTGACATGATTTTCAGAAAATAAAATATAATTTAACTGAGTTACGTCAAGTTAAAGTATAATTTTAATTACTACATGCGAATTTGATTAAAAATTGGGAAAGGCAGTTTGGTGTAAAGAAATGAAAAAAGATATTTTGTTTTTTTTTAAAAAAACATTTATAAAATCAATTTATTGCATGGTTCGTAGTTACCACGGTAGAAGGAGGACATGTTTTGGTACGACGCTCGTCATGATGTCTTTTGCGATGCTACGATGCGGCGGTTAGGGGAGGGTAGGGGTGGTGGTTGGTTTAAAGGAAAATTCATCTAATAGTGTCCCAGACCCAGTCCCAGACCCAGACCGTGTCCTTTAACAAGAACGGGGACTTGCTGTTTAACGACGACGGGCTGTGGGACCGCGACTGGAACTAGCTGAGAAACTGGTACCTGAAAACGAAGAAAGAGCATTATTATTATTAATATTAATGAACTGATCCAGAAATTATGTGAAAAAGAATTTTCCCCTCCCTTACGTACGAGTAAATTTTTGAACAAACCAACCACTACACTACTGTTACAGATATAAAAATTTCTAGCAAAACACCGATTATACTTATAGCCGTAATTAGTCATAAGGTGAGTCCTTTGTATTTTGTATAAATGTTAATGTAATAGAGTAAGCATGTCGCTAATAACTTCGTATAGGGTTTTATATATAAACAATTATAATAATAATAATTACTATTATATCACTGAAACTGTTTTACCAGAATAAAAGAAAGTAAGAAAGAAAAAAAGAATGACACTTATCATTGTTTCGTTAAGTATTTAGATTTCCGAATGAGATTTACGGTTAAAGCAGAACTAAAGTCGACGTATGAAAAAGCTCAAGAATTGAGCGCGATGAGAGCTCTGTTTCAAATAATAGAATTATTTTTACTCACTTTGACGGGGTATGGGGCAGGTACAGGTACGGCCACCTTAACTGGGACCGAGACTGGGACAGGCTTCTCAACAGGGATTGCGATGGTTCGGGTCTGCACGACTGGGTATGGCTTAGGCACTGGGACCGCCACTGGGTATGGCTGCGGGACTGCCACTGGTACCTGAAGAAATCATCATATTAAGTGCAACGTTTATTACTATTCAATGTTGCCTTCTACTCGAATCAGTTAACCAGAAAGTTTTGCAGTTTCTTGAAAACGCAGCGGTCGTGTTACGATGGAAAAATTCGAAGTTAATAGAGCGTGTCCAGTTTTGTAACACCAATATATCTGGCACTAACGAAGAAACCTCGTGCGCGATTTTCTCACCTTCACGGGAACTGGTCGGTCGACGGCGACCGGATATGGTTTCAGGACCGGAACTGGAACGGCGACCGCCTTCTCTTGAATGGCAACCGCGACGCTTCCGTGTTCCAATCCGCCGTGCAGACCTCCAAGTCCACCAAGGCCCAAGCCAAGCAGCCCACGTTTTTGGATCGTTTTATCTTCGGCAGCGAATGCCACGGAGACAAGCATCAAGCATACCTTGAACGTGGAAAAAGAAAGAAATGAACGATGACCGACTTCCAAGGGATCGAGGTTCGATCGCGTCAAGAAAATTCTGCGATCGTTCACGAAGGACTGTGTCGCGACTGAAACGATGACATTGTCGAGAGCGCGTCTTCAGCAGAACTTCGTCGAAAAGCTGTACGAGCCAACTACGTGTTACAGTAGCGGACAAAAGTTTAAGACGAGAGAACTACTATGCAGAGCATAGTTTTATAGTTTGCAAATATTGTCTGTGTAATCATTTTTGTTGTTATTATGGTGGAACACTATTTACCAATTAGTATAGAATACGAATTTTGTTTATCATGCTATCTTCTTATAAATTAATTAATTTGTTTTCGTTGACTTTTTGGTCTTAAACATTTGTCGATTACAATACACGCACGATCATCGATCACCGAATATTGTCGACATCTCGAGAACAGACGAAGTTCGTGAAATTTTGACACGGAGTTCAGAGCGGAACGTACCAGGACTCTCATGGTGACCGAGCGTCTAATACTTTGGCTAGCGCGTCCTGACTGGTAAATTAAATCGGTTCTGTCGCATTGGAGGAAAACCACCCTTTATATAGGGAATTCACTTTCATTTTGCGCGTGCACCCCGCCAATGGGAAGCCAATGGCCGTTCGGTGCGCTATCGCCACACCTACCTTACACTATTTACTCACTCACGATACAGCCGCATACCATTGCACATTATAGCACATAATGTCTACGAGTAGTTGTATAACACGCTAAACGTGAGCTGATCGGGGCTAGTAAATAGAGCGCGGGCAGTTTATGCAGATACATATGCGCGTATGCATTTCGATCAAGCTCTAACGAGGAGACTCGGCGACGTCCGCGAGCATCTCGATCTCTGGGGCTACGAGCAAAAGATTTCGACTGTAGATCGTGACAAATATCCTGTATGTACTAAAATTCGTGACGAGTATTCGCGTGTATTGTGAAAAACGTGTTTTTCTTCTCTTTCGCTGATTGTATTCTGCTCGCGGATACCGGAAAGCGGTAAGAACCGATCAAAGTTCGACCAAATTGGCCAACATCAGTGATTTCAATCAGTGATTTTCACGGTCATTGAGGAGGACGATTTCTTAATAGTTTGAGTCCCACGCAGCGGGATCGCGCTGTTCTAATTCAATGTCGAAAAGATCCATCATACTTTTGACCGCTGTAAATATTCTCCAGAAGTCAGCGTGCTCAACTTTACCAACGCATGTCAGTCACATTTTTACTTTCATTCTGTCACATAAACCATACAAGTGATACACTTTATTTTTAGTTGCCGTTTCAAAAATTAAAAATATCTGTGAACTAATTTTTGATACAAACTAACAAGACAGGCGCTGTTGCGCCGCGTGGCTCTTCTCGACAAGATTTTTTCAACCACCCCTGGGACTGAAACGGTTAAACACGTTTCTGATATTTTTTGTGATCTTCGAAACAATGTAAGTTTCCTCCTCCCGGGGGAGTTGTGTCGATCGAAGCATTCCTCAAGGTGTTTTCATTTGTTCAGCGCTCGTGCACATTCGTTAAGGGACATTATAGGTATTTAAAAAAAATTCAGTGCAGGTATTGTTCGTAACTCTCTTTAATCTATTATAGGTGCTCGTATATTTTCAACTATAAAAACACGTTGGAAGTAATCGACAACACGCATTGTCTATGCTAAGTTACTCTTTAGCAGGTTCGAGATAAATGTGTTCAAAGAAGCGAAGTCTACAAAATTGCGTGGGTGTACTTCTCTGAAGAACTCGCAGTTCTACTTATGGTCGCAGCTCGTCGAAATGAATTGCGAATGCAGAAGCCGTTGAAAAGAAGTATTACAATCATAGCTGATCGAACGACCGCGATTGACGTTGCAATTAATTGCATAAAGTTGGAGGTGCGTGCAGAAAATCACCGAAGAAGTTATGCAACACCGTTGGGCACTGTAACGGGTTAGAGGTAATGGAACAGGAAGGCGAGGAAATGTTATATTCAGAGATCTTTACGACAGAGCAAAGTAAATATATTTCTTGATTTCATTTTCCAGTCGCTAACCAATTTCCCTGTTTCACCTCAGATTTACACACGCGTCCAGTCTAAATATCTATATGTAAATTAAAGTTTTCTCTTTCCGATAAGAGTTTGTCACCTCTGACCAAGAGAATAGAAAAGTGACAGTTTAGTACAAATTTATGGTTAACTAGCTGTTGACCGCGTTTTCTTTTATAGCGCTTGCTTTAAAATTGGCGGATTTTCCAACAAATTTTCATCCCTTATTTCATCTTCTTGGGGATTGATTTTCAAAAAACGTTGAAACACGTATTTCTTTATTCCTAATCAAAAAGCTAAATACCAGTTTTCAGTAGTGCTTCAAACTCAACTTTCAAACAACTTTTCAACCAATATTTAGTCCTCTTAGGAATATCAAAACGTCCTTCCTTAGTGGGTGTCTACGTCATAAAAGGAACCCATTGTCCTAATTTCATATCCCTAGCTTCAGTAGTTTAGACTCTGCGACGATGAATCGGTCAGTCAGTCAGGACATGTCTTTTTACATCTATAAATTAGCAAATCAACTGGAACGATATTCAATTACTTTGCATAATAAAATTTGTGCCAATCGCGTAATATATTATGCTACATGTTGTAACAATATTTATTTAAAATATTTTCGCATGGTCATTGATTATGCATCTGTTATCGGTCTAAACGGTGGGTTGAAACGACCCTGTCGATTAGCCGTGACAAGCATGATTAACTCAAAACGCAAACGCTAAGTAATTTACGTCTCCCTAAGGTGAAGTATGGTATTCACACGGCAAGAGTTACGGTTAATTCATCCATGCTTCGATTGTTATCACGATACAATTTGTATCGATTCGCGTTACAGACAGTTTAATTTAAGTCCGGTTTGGCTTGATCTAACCACCATTGGACCGGTGTCCAGACACGACAATTTTATCGCCGACACGCGGCTTCAGACGTTTGTCGGTATTGTGTGCACATTGCACATGTTAGCTAGCTCGCTGGTCATTGTTTCTTGGCTGCGTTTTACATCGTACAACGGGCGTGTTTCAAAACGACGAGAAAAAAAAAACAGGGATTCGTCATTAGCGAGTCGATGGTTAGAAAGCGTGACATAATATAATAAGAGTTTCGTACACCTGCCTGGTTGATTAAGAACGAAACGGGTGGCTCGGATTATTATCAGTCACGATCTAGCCGTTTCACAAGCGATTTCTTTGACGTGAATGAAACGCAAATCACAATCGATTATCGTTCCCACTATCAATCTACACGGTTCCAGGCTGGCTGAGCAAACAGTCACGTCCGTTATCCCTTGGTTTTTGCTCGTTACTCGAGGACATTTCTTATACATTATCACACTTGTTTGAACGAGATCAATGACAACTTGCTGGCGTTCTAAATTACTGATTTTCGTCGTCGACCCCTAAATGTTATGTTTATGACCCGATAATGCGTTCCTTCAATATGCGTTCCCTGGAATTTAGAACAAAAATCCATGATCTTTGCTTCCTACATAAAGCCATCAACGGTTCAGGTAATCCTCAGATTACGGCCTTAGTGAATTTTAACGTTCTTATCAGGGACTCAAGATACCATCTACTTTTAAACCGACCCGTTATACTTCAAATTTTGATTCTACTGATCCGTTTAACAGAATTTGTAATCTAGCCAACTCACTTGCGAACTCAAACTTTTTCAATTTATCCTTAGATAGTTTTAAGGCTGAAACAATCAGATTGCTAGAGGCTACAAATCTTCGGTTATAAGCACTGCAGTCTCCTTTTGCATTCTTATGATGTAGAACAATGTATCCCCCTGTATAAGTTTATATACAATTGTTCTTCTTTCAATTTTATTTTTACTTTTATTTATAATTATTTTTATTTTTACTGTATTACTTCTTTATAAAGGGTGTTTACCCGTCAAATAAATAAATAAATAAATATTTTTAGTTCTACTCTGAAGGATCGTTCGCCGAAGGGATTAAAAGAGCATTCGATCGTTTATGAATCGCATTTGCGTAATAGTCTCATTCCACTTCGACTGTATTTCGATAAGCTGATTTATTTTACGATATTTCTAAGCAGTCTACCGTATTACTCGCAATTCCAAGTATTCTATCGACCTAACGTATCCCAGGGAGAGTGTCTCGAGTTATCGCATTATGCGCTAGGGACATGTTCCTAGTTACAAAATTCTCGGCATAGCTGGCTGTCGTATGACTCACACCTATCGATAGTGAATTCCTTCTAGTGGCTCGAACGTGCCCAATATAACTATATCACTTCAGGTATCGCGTTCAAAATTGGTACCCATTAGTTACATATCCTGGAAGAACATTATCTCGTTGACCAGATCGATCGTACAATGATTTGCGCTGACGTGTTTTTGTTTCAAATCTCTTCCGGTATTGGCTATGCGTGTAGCTGCAACTACACCTTAACGTCGAATTTTGACGATCTGTGCACGATCGAGTGGTTTAACCTGTCGATACGGGGAACGGGTTTGAGATTTCAATATCGGATACGTTTCGTTGACGTCAGACGCGTGTATCAACCTCTCTCGAGCCGTGCCCCCAACTTCGCTTGCACGCTGTTTCGATTAGAAAATATTGTATCTTAGGACCAATCGAGTGGAACGAAGTTCCTTGTTTGTCAAGTGCAGTTTATTTACCCTGATCAGTGTTTTTAAGTAGGGACTTGCAATCGAGGATGCAATGGAGATGTCAGCTGCGAGTCTTCTTTACTTCTGATGCTACGTTTTCTTCAACTTGACGCATCGAGCTTCGAGATTTTGGCTGCGAATCTGTATTTCCAAACAAGTCATTATTATTTATAGTGCTACGTTCTCGATAGAGTTAGATCAACGAATATTGCTTTTCGTTTTATTGAATTTTGTTTTCTTAAGATTTCTCGAACCTACTAGGTTGTTCTGTGGCTACACGATTTCGAGTTTATCGAATTTATTTACATTATTCAACACCCAGTTCTCGCGCATAGTCTACGCGAAAAACGCATACTTTTACTGTCACCTATAATCTCTGGTAATTGGTATTCCACGATATATACGCGGTTGTTTAATTACACGCAACAGCTCAACCTCCGATTTCCTTTAAGCGTTGCGGTTGCAATTCCTTATAACTATTCAACCTGTTCTGAAATTGACATAAAATTAACGATCCCAGTGATTATGCCTGTGTCACGGATCAAGTCAAGCTGCGTTCTTTTTTATTCGCCTCGTTTAAGTGTCGCGCCTTCCGGCTGTCATGAGATATGGTTCAAGGATTTGAGAGCTGGAATATTAAACGAGCTACATGCTAATCTGCACCACCAATTTTCCTTCGATCATTGGTACTGACTCGAAGCAACTCACCCCTTGGATATCTTGTCTCGTAATTCTTTCAGTGGCTATGGCACACATCGTAGTCTATGCCACAACCGCGACACGTGGTTACAACAGAAGGGGTCGAACTTTCCGTGTACGAAACAATCGATGCAGTTACGTGCCAAGAGACACGCGTTAAGGCTAAGAAAAAGTAGAACGCAGAATAAGATATAGGAGGGCGACAGGCGACCAACGGAATAAAAGGATGAATTTCTGTTGATCCTTTTGCAGCTCTCACTTTCTGCAAACGTTGTACGCCCGGCTGAAAACGGTAACTGTGCCGCATTGCTATCAAGATCCGCCTTACGTAAGCCGAGGCAGCTTGCTGGTTAAAGCTGGATCAGGGCTTTTCGGTCGTTCATTATGCTTAAGCGTATCCTGGACATTGAAATAACCCTTTCTCTGTGGCCGTCCTCACTTTCCTTGTAAAACTCTTGCAGAGAAATTAATGACACGAAAAGTAACATCCACGTGATAAACTACACATTTCGTCACACTTTACTTTGTTGAGTCATACGTACGTGTCTTAAAAATCTGTGAAACTGGTTCTGACTGTTCCATAGGCCTGGATAGGTGAAAGTCGAAAAAATTAGCTGATAAATCTTGTTTGGCGAACATATAGGTTATTATTTCGTCGATTGTAAATAAATATAAAATTATGTGCCTTAAGTTTTGCAGATAGTACTTTTTTGCATATATACTAAATTTAGCATATAAATGTTTCAGAACACAAAGGTACTATCTTTTTAAAATTTCATTGAACATCAATACGCATTTCGTTCTGAGATTATAGTTAAGTCCAAAGCTACCTTTATCTCAGACCCAACGGAAAATAATTTTATTTTGAAAATTCGTTGAATTTCTGTTGCAGTTGCGTTATTATAACTGGAAAACATGGAACCGGTCAATTAATTCCTGATAAGCGAAATAGTGTGCGAGAGAAGTAGTAGACGTACGACAGACAATGCATTAACGTAGACGTGTAAGTGATACGCGATACGTGAGAAATTTTACCGCCAACAGAGCACACGCCCATTTCAATGGTCCGTCGAACATTCGGACAAGGTATTTATAGACAGGGCGCAGTTTACGTGAGAAACGGATCCTTAACGTTAGTCATACACGGTTACGTCAGGTAATAAATAAGCGATTGGGATTGCCATAAAATAGATACTATCGGCCATTATTCATAGATTGACAGCGTTAACTTTTCATTGACAATCTTTCAGTCACGATGCATTCAGCGATGCTATTCGTAAATCCATTCATTCCTGATTACATTACAAATTATTATCTTTTACATCCGAAATCATTCGTATTCAATACCTTCAATTTAAGAGAAGTGTTCTAAATACTATGTAAATATTTAATAAGTCGACTAGAGGAAAGCCAGGCCCATCGAAGGAAACCGTTGGCAACAAACAATTCACCGATGGGTCGGCAGTGTTTAGCGAAGGCAGGGTGGGAAGAGGAAAAGGCCTATAAAGGTTTCCTCAAAAAAGAAAAAGGACCAGTGTTGAACAGAAAACCGAGTTGTAGTCGTAAAAAGAGCTGAGGATTAAACACATAGTCGCGTGGCAGAGTTGAATTAGAATTTACTGTATACTGTATATTTTTGCTATTATTCATATTAATAATAATAAATAATCTTAAAGATCTTTATTCTACAATACATTATGCACGCACGACAGTGCTAATGCAACGAGTGTGATACAGCACAGGTGTCTGAAGTCGTCGATCGATCATGCGGCACGCGACTTTTATCAGCGTCGATAATCCGGTGTAAAGTAAGAACCTGTTGACGGCTTCACCGGCTAGACGGGAGGGTCACCCAGACGGTGGCAAGGAACAATAGCAAGGCTAGCTGCGACCGCTAATTCAAATCGGCCATGGCAGAGACCTTCTCGCGGTAGGTCGCAGACCATGAAGATTAGTTGTACAAGCTACGAAGAGGCGCCGCGGGCGTTTCGAGCCGCCGGTAATTCCCGTCTTGCTGGATTGCATGATCTTGCCTTGCCGCCGGATACGAGCCAGTCGATGGAAAAAGACGATAACTGACCGGACTGGATATGTATCCGCGATTCTTCAAGATCAATGTTAAACTCGGTGTCCGCTTAATCGAGGATCGTCGTCTTTAACACCAGATTTACGGGACCCGTCAATTTAACGGGTTTTGGACTTTATTAGGAATGAGGTTTTTATATTGCTAAATGAAATACACTCTTATTTGAAATATTATGATACTTTTATAACTGAATTTTTATGTTTTAGCGTATTTTTACGCTTGTAATCGCTGTATCCTAATCTATTCGTAGATAATTATGATTTACACGGGGTTCTAATTGCAACACAATTTTGAATAAATTTATGTTAAATATTCACCGAATACACTGTGAAAATAAGATTCCATCGTTTTTGAAGAATGTAGAATTCGGAGAACGTCTTTACAAGCAAACGTATCTAAACTTTAGAGCGGTCATGTAAATCCTGTATCGATCATTGCGCAAATACCGTTGCGTACGTACGTGACTGGATCGAAATTATAGATACACATACGCGGCTGTTAATCTACATATATGATTAACTGTCACAACTGCAATTGCAAAAGGAGCACCGCGTACGATTTCCTGGTTCTATTATCTATAACGAAGCCACGTACGGGATTTACGATTTTGTGTACAGCCTCCGACCGATTAACCCATATCGATGTGTACCGAGTGATCTCTGCGAGTCGAGCGTTTATTAGTTGTTACACGCAGCTCTCTGAGAAATAACCGCCTCGTAAAGCGCACAATTATGTTGCCGTGTCGTAAAACTGTGGCCATTAAAATTTTCTCCTTTACTATCCAATCTCAAGTGAGCGTCAATTAAACAAATTGCATTCCAAACTAAGTATGGATAAATATGTCATTTTCAAATAATTTTTTATATCAATTTCATTTGAATAAACATCGAATAATTATTGCGAGGAAATCTACAATCCTGACGGAATCGACGTAATAAATCTTATAATTACTCGAGAAAGTACTTTAAGACACATAGTGAGATATTTAATTGCTTGTTTAAATAAACTAGCGTACATCTGTATAATTATTCCAAAGCAACTCTTACTCAAATGAAGCGACATACTTGCATTATTTAACACTCAACCAACCGAGTGGGGAGGTCTCCCATTCTTTCCTTTGCCATTGATTCTATTTACTTTTATTATTAGTTAGCCTTGAACTAGTGTTGTTCAGAGTTCAGTAAATGCATTTTCTGCTCTTCCAAAGCTCAATTTTTAACAAATTCAACACTAGTTCAAGACTAACTAATAACAAAAGTAAATAGAATCAATGGCAGAGGAAAGAATGGGAGATCTCCCCGTTCGGTTGGCTAAGTGTTAATTATAATAATATTCAACGTTGTCCAAATCGAAAGCGCTCCATTTTTTGGGAACCACCCAGTAGATTCTGTTCCCCGTTAGAAATGTTCGTACGCGGGCTTGGAAAGTGGGTTCTGAAAAACGAGCTTCGTGTAAATATTGGAGTTTACGAGGTAAGTGTATCGGATAAGGTGGCTCCTTTTCATCGCAGGAGCTGGAAGGTTTGTTTTCGAGTCTGAGCAGCTTTTCCATGACTCGAATCCAACTGTTGGTTGGCTAATTACCACCGGTATGCAAAGTGACACGGGATATGCAAGTAGATCAGTCACGCTTGCACGGTTACCCCGCAGTGTCGAGATTAAAATCATTTGGCCGCCTAATGATCTGCCTCGTTTCAATTCGTGATCGAACCACGATTAGGTCGAGAAGATAAAGACTTGGATCTGAGAATGCAGAGAACATTCGAAATCCCTTTATGGTCTTTTGACGCAATGCTCATTTTGCATGATTGACGTCGCGATTGCGATACCCTGTAGATTTTTCCTTGCGATTCTACTGTCTTAAGCTCAGGATTGATCGATCTTATGTATATTGGAGCACATATTAGCGATGCAAAAAGTATAGAGGGTTGATGATAATAAAAACCCGCTCGCTAGTTACCCGTAGAACTATAGTAGACATGATTTTTTTATTTAATATTATCAGGGTTGATATTAAACGTTCAGCTCTCGTTACTTCACCAAATTTCTGTTCCCCCCAAAGAAAGCTAAAATATTTAACAAATTTCGCTCATTCTAATCTATTAATTAAAATATGTTCTACGTTAGATTTTTTCTCCAACTCTATTAATGATTTTAGAAGAGACTTACTATTTGTTCTGTAACCTATTCATATTTAACCCTATACCAACCTATATTATGTTTCTATGATGTTATGTAAATGTTTATGGACTTCTCTGTACCGTTTGCAACTAAATGACTACTTGTATTCGCTAACGAGGCTTCCTGTTTAAATAAATAAATAACAAAATTAAAAAACCTTCTCGCAAACATGCGTGTTTTAACTTTCAGAGACAGCTTGAAAAACTGAGGCATGAAAGTTCATAAATGTGCCGTACACGTTTCTCGAGTCAACCTTTCGCGTATCTAACTAGGAAGCTAATAAATTCAGCTCCCCTCGATATCAAGAAGTCGTGTGCCTTGTTTTTCATAAGAGCGTCCATGGGAGAAAATATGAAATCGACTTCGATACGCGCACGAACAGTGCTGTCGCTTGTGCAACCACAGCGAACCGCTTCCAACCATGTTTCCGTTCGATTTTCTGGCGCAAACAATTTTTTATAGTAGACGATGATAGAAACGAGAATGTCGCGCGCTACACATAACCCTGCAATTAGCAGGTGTCTGATGGAGCTTATGACAGCGCGAGGGAGCTTATGATTTCTGTTGGATTGGATTGGATTGACAAAGGATTAGTGCAGAGCTCGTTTAAACTAATTTACTGTCTAACTAATTAAATCTACAGACTACACTTTGATTCTATTTTAAATGTTACTCCGTCTCCATTTATGCTTTATCACCGTTCAAATCGCTCTGCTCCGCTCGAAAAAATCTACTTGCAACGTTCGTGCTTTTTTCCACTCCTTCGCTACACACTAAAGACGCGTCCCCGTCCTATTCGCAATGTGTTCCACCTATCAATTTCGATCGCGGCGCGCGAAAGTAGCGCGCTCGATGCTCTGAGCGCGTTAAAGCGCAACATTCATAATCATGTACCTGACCTCCGATAAAACGAATCTGGGTCAGCAATGATCGCGTCGAATAATCGAAGCAGAACGGTTGACACGCGGCCCGTGTACCGCGACCCGTTCAACGGCCAATTTCGCGATTCCACCTGGGAACCAGAGGCGACGATCACCGAATAGTTTCGGTGGCTCGACAATGGCCTAACCGTTCCACGGAAGCCAATTACGTTCTTTTTCCTTTTCAGATCGTTATTGGCCGCGATATCTCGGCAGAGCGATCGCGATCCCACGGAACGATATCCCGCGCGAACTGCATCTGATCGGAATCCGGTGAAGGGTATGCGGTAACCGCAGAGAGCGTGCCGGACAACGCAACCGAGGAACAGAAGCGACCGTGTGCGCGTTAATCGGCCACGGAGCTCGATGGCAACGAAGCGGTGGCACAAGGTGCACGCATGCAAAACCGTGCGACCGGCGATCCGCGCAACGGAGGGCTGCTCGCCGCGTAAACGACGTCTTGAGCTCGGCAAAATTGTCTCGGGAGGCCTGTTACTTTTTCGAACGTGCACGCGCGTAAGCGAGCCGGAGAATGCTTCGTTTAAACGCCGTGACGACGTTCCGCGACGAAGATTTATGGGGCTCTCGAAAAGAATGCGGCGGCAATTTATTCGCTTGGCACTCGGAGGTGATAGAAATTGCAAAACACGGGGTAACCTTCCGGGGAATCGTAAACTGTTGGATTAGACTTTTTGGTGAATTGGTGCGTTTGTGGATTAGCAATAAAATCTGCATATTTACTTTTAACTTGTGATTGTATTTGATATCTGTACTTGTACACGACCGACTGTTCATAAGACAATGGCTGACTCACGCGATCCGCAGAAAAACACATACGCACGCAAACCTATGTAAACAAGCATAGCTTATAACTAATTATGATTCTGTCAGATGTCACGATTAATATGATACGACAACGACGATCCTACATAAATAGGGAGCATTATGCTCAAGGAAAACTTGTGGACCAGAGCTCGAGTCGAAGATGCAACGCGCGGTTGACTCGCGCCGCGCCGTTTTCACAGAGAAATTCGATACTGAAAATTGCCACAAAGTGGCTCGAAATTACCTACCCCGCTGCTTGCCATCAAATTCAATAACGCGATAATTATACGGGTCGCGGGTAACCAATGTGCAATTTACCGTGTTTTCCGTTCGCGATTACGCGCGGCCGATTATGAAACGCATTATCGTTACGAACGTTGCCGAACGCGACCAGTATTTCATTGCGACCATCGTATTTTCTTTGCGTTGAATCACGTCGAACTGGTTTACACGAGCCGTTAATGGATTCTTTTCTTGAAAAAAAAAAAAATTGGTGCGCGACACATCGCTAATTTCACACTTCTTTCGCAATGCGAGGCCTTTCGATCGGCGTCCTTGCTCGATCTAAACAAAGGACTCAGAAGGTGAAATCCCTGTCGATTCCCGCCCTTGCCTCCTTTTTTCTTAAACGAGCGACTCGGTTCGAGGATACGATTAACGAGTTTCGATGGAAATCGCAGCTAATGAAACGAAGAGCTGCATATTAACCCTTTAACTACGATTAACTAATTTTGCGTGAAATTTTGGATAGAGATGCATTTTTGTGAAAACATATTTCAGTTATTAAAAAAACTGAAATTCACTACATTGAAACAATATTATTTGTTTCTTTGTTTTCTGAACCGAATTGCTACTGTAAATATCGGGGCGCCTATTGGAGCTTTCCGTATCAGAAAGCCAAACTGCGTCGAGCGTCTTTAGGCACTTTCAGTCTCAGGCGATTTCAATGGGATAAGCGCCTATAGGCGCCTACATTGGCCTAGGGATTAATTGAAAATCGTCAGAGTTCCTCGAAAATGGGAGAAAATCGTTGGCGTTCTCACCTCGAAACTGCGTAGCAATATTGACGCAAGAGTACGAGGAAATTTGTGCGATTTTAGTTGGATCGATAAGCATCGATCGAAATCGGGGCTGGTTTAATTATTGATGAAGTAATTTTTCAGCGATTTTGCTTTACTTTGTCGTTTTCGCGAGGAGGTTCCTTGCGTAATACAATCGCGCAGCTTGTCTGACGGTCATGAGGTGATAAATTAAAAGAGAAATTAGTAAACTCGTTATTACGTATGATTGCGTAGCCTGGTTGCGTTCCAGCGCGTGAAATTTGACGATCCTGGTGCGAGTTCGCTTTGCGCTTCATAGACAAACTAATCATTGTTGCTTCAACACTATAATTCATATACAGCCACATAAAACCGCGTATGCATACCGCTCAAGTATCAATAGAATGATCATTAATGTTAACAACACCTATCCTACCCTAGATCTATTCATCCAATCTCTTTACTCTATAAAACAGCTACTACACCGCGTTCTTCTATGTAAAATTTATTTATCTTTATACACTCCTCTTCCATTTGTATATTTTTACTTTTCACTCTGATACCATTATTATGGTATTATAGTAATCCTCTAATGGGTTAATCCCGTATAAATAAATAAATAAATAGTAATAATTTGTCTTTATCTGCATTTGTATTATTTCATCGCAATCATTACCTTAATGATACCTACTTTCGCATGCTTACAAAAATTTGTCACTATGAAAATGAAATATGGAAGTTGCTCGTTGAAAACGTGTTGGAAACTAAAATCACTTGTGACTATAGGTAGTTCTTTAATTGATATAGACACCGCGTTTCTCTTTTTTAATTGTTTTTGTTTAATTGTTCGCCACTAATATTCGAAAGGAAAAACATTGTAAAGAAAAGAGGAAAAATTCTCACGCACGACACGGTCGATGTTTTCCTCGTACGACCATGAAGGAAAATGCAATCGTGCTACTTAACAGAGTGCACGTTACGTCCCAACGTATCGGTGCATATGCACGATGTGCATTATGGATTGCGACTACGGAGCCAGCGACGGCGTGGCATAATGCAGATGCTTGAACCCGATAGCCGCCGCGGAATTACGTAAGAACCATTACGGTACCAGTTCTACGACCGCCGCAGACAATGGGAAAATGAGATCCGCAGATTATCGTCGGCTGGGGTCAAATGCGCCGATTAAATGCACTTCGTTAAAACTTACGTACCCACGCTTGCGGGAATTTTTCACCGAATTATTCTACCTTTAGGTTTTTAATAATATGGCGAAGTAGTTGAAATGAAGGCGGAGTTAAACGTTCACGCTACGACCAGTATACGCATTACATGTTTTTATTTATTTATTTTAATTTATAGACAAAGTCCCAGTTTTTGTAAGAGTGATATGAAGATATCGGTTCGTACAGAAGTTCATACAGAATTCGGTATAGTAATGCGACATATAAAAAGCAAAGAAAAAGTAAAAATAAAAATAATATAAACGTTACCTTATAATAAGTTACATTAGAATACATTGAAAAAATTAGATTAGAATACAATAAATTGAATTAAATTATATTTTCAGGGAAAGATGAGGTAACTTGAAACTCAAGTATTCTCTTCGTTTCAATGCATACTTGCATTTGTAATAGATTTGCATAACAAAAACTAATTCCTTGTAAGTAACATCAAATTGTGTGCATATGCAAACGAGACTCTGACTGCGGAATGATTTGTGTTCACAAGTCAGTAAAGTATGATCGTGATCGGTACCGGAATTTACAAAAACAGCAACAATTTTGTCGGTGTCTAACAAAGTTTTAAGAAAAAGAGTTAATTTACATTTCCTCCGATAGATCCGTGAGTTTCCTCGGGAACAACGGCTCGTTAGAAAACGGTAGCTACCGATCGGCGATCGTTGTAGCATATTTACCATTCCATCGCGATCTCGCAAGAGCGCTTGCAAATCGGCGGATCGAGGTGAAACTTAAAATTCAAGCGTACGTCACAGGCGGCGAATGCGTTCCCCGTGAGCACACCTACACATACGTAGTTCTCGCTGGAACGTAATTACACGCTGCGCTTTGATCGTTCAACGGATGCCCTCTATTTACCGGGGAACGTTTGAACGGACCCCCTCGGTAGTATAACAGAGCAAGAGAGAGAGAGAGAGAGAGAGAAAGAGAGTCAGAGAGAGAGCCAGAGAGAAAGAGAGAATCACAGATGAAGGGCAAGCGGGAGGCCAAAGGGGAAGCGGCGAGTCCTGTCCCTTCCGGCCCCCAGCCGAATAAAACTGGTCGATTTTCATTGCTGCGGCTGTTCGAAAACGGATCACGCCGCGTACATTTGTGCAATTGCGGATCTGGAATTTCCTGATCGCGAAAGAACCGAATGTACGGCGAAGGGTGAACCGATTGAAAGGGAAATCGCTCGCGTCAGCCCCTCCCTTCCGTTCGAACGATCTCACGGCTTTTCCTGTTCTACGTTCCAACCGAAGGTCCTCGTTGCAAAAAGTAGCGATTCACAATTCTGAACGCTGTTGAGAGAGAGAACAGATTTTTCTCCTTTTTTCCAAAGCTTTTTCAAGCCCTTTTTTTCATTCGATCCGTTTAACTCTTTGACTGCAATGGACGCGTATATGCATCTCTAGTAAAAGTTACTCGCGTGGATTATGGACGCTTATATACGTCTCTGGCGAAAGTTACTCGCATGGATTATGGACGGGTATATGCGTTTGTCAATTTTTTCGAGGTTCCATTTAGAGCAACGTAATTGCTAAGAGAGCGCCGTCCACATCGACCTGGAGTATTTAGCACTCAAAAGGTTAAAAAAGGATTTCGTTGGAAGCTTGATGAAAATCGTTAGCAGCAAGCTCTAGTCAGGTTCGTTAAGTAGTCAGCTGGCGAATTCGAGGAAGTAGAAACATTCATTGGTATCCTTTGTTAGATCATTTTGTTTTCTCAGGTGTAGATAGGCAAACGCAGCATACGTCAGTGCGTCCGATCGAGTGGGTCGATATCGAGCGAAGTTTTTAGATTCTAACTTCGATTGCGTCGTGGAAGGCTCGAAGACTTTTCGCTTGTCAGTGATTGTGCTGTCCGTGTTTCTCGTTTTCTGGTGTAACGCGCACGGACGCGTTGAACGCGTTGTAGAATCTGGGTCGTTTCGCTCCAAACCAGCCCAACTATCTGTGTTATCGGTGCTCTCTCTATATCTCGATCAAGTATACAGAATTTATTAACATTTTTACGACATATAGCCAGCCGTAGTCTATTCAATATTTTTTGTAAGTTTACTTGCAGCTTCGTTCGAACGTGTATTTTTAAATTAACATTAATTACTAATTACTGACTAATATTGATTACTTTACATTACATAGTTATTAAATTTGTCAAAAATTGTTGACGATAAGGTTTGAATCAAATTTGGTCAATCAATTATGTATCGTACGCGATAAATATTTTACGAAGGAATAACTAATAGTTGTCCTAAGATTATTGAATCAGCGTTGCACATTCAATTTTTTTCATTACACAAAGTGGAACGAGTTTACCGATTGCATCAGATATAATGTTGCAAAATAAAATACGTGTAGATGCAATATAAAGATATACACCTATAAAATAATTTTTTTATTACAAGATAGACTTTTAGCCAATTTACTCTGTGCAGAGAAAAATTAAAGCGTAGAAAGCAGGAAATAACAGGTACATTCTTTCTTGACGCCTGAACCGATTTCAGTCGTGTAGTTCAGATATATATCATAGTATCCACGTTTCGTACGCCTAATTAACATTACTTCTCTTAACTGCAACAGACTTACAACCGTTCAATTACGAATTCCTCCCAATTTTTTGCAACCATCGTAAAATTCCATGCATTTACAGATTGTCTGCACTCACCTTTCTCTTTGATTCATTTCGTCACTCGTTAATCATTTTATGCTCTCGATCAGAGTAATTAGGAAATACTGTCGCTATATTCTCGCGACGTATTCCTTAAACGGAACACCAAGGGACGATAAAATTCATCGCGAGTGGTCCGCAGAAAAAAGTAGGGGCGTTTAAAGGTTGATTGCAGGATCGATCGCGCGCCACTTAAAATTTCGGATAGTTTTATGGGCGACCGTCTGTCCTTCGTTAGCGTCGACTAATTTTACGACTGACTCAGCATCGTTGGATTGCAACTACGATCCTTCTTTGATCGTGGCTAATGAAGCACGTCCAGAGATCGGCCTGTCTTTTAGCATGCTCTGATAATCGTCCTTCTGAGAACGTCGGCCTGCGTCGTCATCGCTCGACGATTTACGCCTTTTCTGAAACTGCTCCTATCGTTCCACTAAACGAGCGGAACGGAAATCCTTTCGTACTCCTCTCGTTTCTTTTACCAGCGTACCTGCATATTGAGCTTTCAAGCTGAGAGGTAGAGTATACATCTCGTCAGGGTAGCTGGAATTAATTTTCGATCGCATTATTTCGGTCGCAGTAAACCAGTCTCGAACTTAACTTTTCACCACGATCGGTGAAACAGCAGGCCAACGAATATGCCAAGAACAAACGCAACGAGCTTGGAATACCTCTGATTCAATCGTTACCTAATTTATCGAAGCGAAGGCTGCTGCATTCCTTGACAAGCCAATCTTCCAATTTCGATTGCCACCAAAAAGAGTGCAATGATGCAGCGCTGTTATCAAGGCTGTAGGTCAAACAGGAACGGACTCGTTAGTTTTTGCTCTCCCTGTTGAACGTGGACTGGAATTAAATCAACTATTTGCGTAATGATAACTCGCTGGAAACGAGGCTAATAGTAATGATGGATGCACGTCGGCCAATAAAGAAGTGTCACAATGAACGGTTGCGCTCCTCGACTCGCCTGTTTAATTGCATCCTTAGCTCGTTTGCCTCGCTGCAGCTGGACGCCGAGAAGTGCTCGCGAGACGCATAAGGATATCGCGGAATGAGAAAATTCGAGCTGTTCGACTGGACGACGGTGTTGCGCTCGGTGTGAATATTTCAGTGAAAAGTTAGATTACCTCCCTGATTACGGTCGTGAAATCTGGTTTAGACAGGTTCGATGCATTAATAGCGGTTCACAGTATGATAATGCGCAACGTGATCGTTCGTCTGTGAAAAAAATGAGGCGAAGCAACGATGACTTGTGACGCAAACGGAAAAAGAGAAATTAATTGAACGTCGAAGCTTTTCTGCCCTCGTATTTTTACTATCGACTTGCACGTCTGATGGTCATCGAATTCTGTAAATCGAAACTTGTTTCAGTTCCGATCGGTTAATCCTTTGGGTTCGAGAGTCGCCAAATGATAGTTTTGCAAATTTTCAGACTTTATTTCGTTTATCAATATCAGACCCGGGGGTTAAATAGTCACATATGTAAATTTTAGTATGTGAATTAACTAAATTAAATGAAGTTTAATATAAGAGAATTTTAGTAAATACTTTGCACTTGAGAATCTTTGAAGTCAATATTATTATACGAGTAACAGTCACCTCTCGAGGGCAAGGGGTTAACGCGAAGATGACGAACGCGAGCAGAAACGATTACGAAATAAATCGACACGGGTTCGAAAGGGGAAAGGAAACGCGGGAACCGGAAACGAGGCGGCGATGAAACTTGAAGATCGATCTTTCTCGAAGGAGGAAGTGACCCGATCGAGCGACATAGCGTGCCTCGGAATGAAAACCGGTCGGTAGAATGTGGTTTATAATCTATGTATACACGGAGAGCCGTGCGTGGCATATAAATGAGCCGAAACGTTGTAACGAGGTCGGAATCCAAACGTGTACGCCACCCCTTTAAGGTCGCTTTTTCTTTCCTCCATTGACCTAAGATAAATTTCTTCTTTTCTTTTTTATTAGTGAGTATATAGGTGTCCCATTTACCACGTGAACATTTGGTACATTTTGTAGTATTTAGATATACATTACAGTTAATTTAATCTTTGTCTATGTTATCGAGACGAGTAATATTCCTGTGAAAATTACTGCGAGGGCAAAGATTTCTGCGTTTAGAAATCAACGTTTACTTGAGTTGCGCGTAATCGCACACAGTAACGGACAAAAGTTTAAGATCAAAGGGTCAAAGAAAACAAATTAATTAATTAATAAAAAATAACAGTATAAATAAAATTTGTATTCCATGCTGATCAATGAATAGTGTTCTGCCATAATGGCAATAAAAATCAATAGATAAACAATATTTACATACTATAAAACTATTTTTTAAATTGTTCAGTCGTCTTAAACTTTTGTCCGTTACTGTAACGAGGAAACCGTAATGGGGGAGATAAAACTGCTGGTATTCTGTTGAAACCGGAGTTTTCCAGCACAGAATTTTCGATTGCGAAATTGGCATCGGTCGTCGGTAATCGTATGAAGTTTCACGTATCGATTAGCTTTCCGCGGTGAAAGGCGATGAAACCGTAATTAAAAGGTTAACTTTAACCAATTAAGCGCGGAATTCAATTTTAGAAATCCCCCACAGAGTGCGGAATTAAAATCAAGCAGTGGCGTGTATACACGTCGAACGCAGGGCAAATGGTACTATTATAAATTTTACGAAAAATGAGGAAGATTTACAGTTTTATTTAATAAAGAATTAACAATTAAATTCTAAAAAGGTTACTGCTATTAGAAACTTGTAAAAAAATTATCAAAAAATAATAAAATACATAAGATACAATATAAGAATGATACAAATAATAATAATATACATAAACAGGAAACATACTATCAAATCATATTCTTGTTGTATTTTATTGAAATTTCGAGTTTTGATATTGAATGGTAATATTTTATTTCACACGACGAGTATACGCGTCGTACGCACCGCAATAGAGATTTCGTTCAACGTGTATACACGTCAAACGCGCTTAACTGGTTATACCGTTGATTAAGTCATACGTCAGGATCGACAGACCTCGATCGACTACGCAGCCGAGAAAATGGTAAGCGAACGTTATTCCGTAATTCGCGTACGGCAACCGTAATGCGCGAATACGGTCGAGAACGGTTCAGATACATAAATTGATGCGTTGCGTCGAGATCAAAGTAAAAAATTAATTTACGTCGGGAATCGATGACGATTCAACAGATCTCGAAATGTACACATCAAAAGCATTGCGTTTATTACGTTTTCGATTCTATCTGATGCAATAGTACGATACCCTCTCTGGAATCATAGATCTATTGCAACTGTTTTACGATACTCAGGTCTCAGTTAATCGTCCCTTACAGAAATTGTTAAGATTCGTTATTAAAGTCTTGTCGTTTAACACTAAACGCGTTCGGAGATTCACAAGCAACAGTTCTTCAAAAGAGTTTTCTATAACTAAACGAAATATAAATACAGTCATATATTGAAAGACAAAGAGTAAAGATCAAAGCCTACAAAAATGTTGCAAATTATTTCCTTTAATACATTAAGAATTTCTTTCTAAAAAAAAAAGGTTATTTCATAATGACCTCTCCTGGTGCATAAGGTATGCAAAGAATTTTTCTCGATAAAAAAATAAGCTAAGAGAAGAACGGAGAGCGAGAAATTGGAAAATCAGGTAATATAAGAATTTACAGAAAGTTGGATGAGCGAAAGAAATAACAATGAGTGTACGATTTATAAAGCAAATTTTGAAACGGATCATTTGGCCCCGCTTCGTACGTTTAGTGTTAAAACTCGTAGCCTTCAAGCGAAGTCGGTTACCCCTGCATGCGAAATATCTCTCGGAGTGACGCACGATCGCAAGGGTAAAAATGTAGAAAGTTACGTAAGGAACACGAGACTTGGACGGTCGATTACGTGGGTAGTCTGATGTATGTGCCGATGTAGAGGACAGATGCAAGCCATGCAATATGCATCGTATAACCGAATGCGTGCCCGTTCAGGCGTAACGTTCCACGGGAATGTTTATAAACGCTTATGTCGAGGGAGCGTAGACACTCGACGTACTTGCAGTACATATCATTTAAGTCGATGCCTATCAGGACGAACAATGATTGGCTTGGGGATAAATATTTGAATAACACAGCAAAAATTGAATACTTAAAATTGAATAATTGAACGGTTAAAGTAATTGAAACGTGTGAAATAATTGAATAATCAAACGATCCTGTAATCGGGTAATTGAATAATTGTATGACTGGGTAATTGAAATAATTGAGTTCTTTCATGTTTAGGTCACGGAATGATCGAGTACCTGAACTTTTAAATTGGATGACTGTCTATCTGTAAATTTGAATTTGAAGTTTCCGATTCGGTTAACATTTTAAATTACTCGAGCTGAAATTTTCAAGTTTTTAATTTATGTGCTAACACGTAACATATCGATTAGAGATCTATAACTACATTTATTTATCATATAAATTCGACATTACAAAATCTCTTAACCTAGATCTCACTGAGTATCAGTAAAGCATCCTTAACAATTACATTCATCATTTATAACTGTTGAACGGTACAATAAAAATAGCATGGTATCGATTGAAATAAATAAATAAGTTAATAAAATAAATAACAGTCGAAGAGCAACTTCCACTAGTTCGTCCCTTTTACGTCTCGTTCTCGTCGTCCCTCTCCGTGGCTGGAGATTCCGTGGGTGGTTCGGTTGGCCATTTCCCTACGGTCGCAGCGGGATCGATAGTCGAAGGTGGATCCGTGATAACGATTGGCCCAAGGGGTTCAGCCGGCTGTTCCTCGTCCTTCACGCTGTTCTTATCTTTCTCGTTCAAGCTCTGCGGGTTCTCGCTTACCTCTGGCTTTATCAGGATCATCTGCGGCTTCGTCTCCGAATTATTCGGATCCGGTTGCGGCGGTATCAGCTCCGTGGACGGCACCATCGTCTTGATCTGACACTGACGACCCATGTAGCCGAGCGGACAGATGCATCTGCAATTACGGTTTACGATTACCGTTTACCGACCAGCACTCTCGATCGAACTGTGTCACTGTCAAGGGCTCTCTACCTGTAATTGCCGTCCTCCTTGGTCATGCTGATGCAGGTGGCGTTGTTGCGACAGATTCCCGAATGCTCGTCGCAGTAAGTCAGCTTCTCGTTGCATAGATCACCCGCCCATCCGGACTCGCATCGGCACTCCCATGGTCGTTTGCATGACCCTTGAGCGCAGCCGGGATAAGAGACGCATTCGGTGCAATTCGGACCTGTCCAGCCTACGCGACACCTACATGTTCCCGGTCGACGACAACTGCCGTGTTCTCGGCTGCATCCTTGCGAGCAGACCGCTGAGCAAAGAGAAAACGTTCGATGCACACGGGAAGGAAACGGAGGTTTGAAAAGGCTTGCTTTCTAGCTCCTAATTAGGTGCACAGGGTGTTCCTGGAGCTGTTTCATGACTCATGCCTTTCTTTTAACGGTCGTGTCAATGGCGAACGGTTTGTAACTACTGTGTATTGCTCATAAATTATTTAGAAGCGGTGACATCGAGTAGTGGCGTAGGAAAAATAGGCGAAGGGATTGACTTACGCGTTTGACAAAGGAGCCCAGTCCAGCCTGGTTCGCAACGGCATTCCAATGGCCCCTGGCATGTTCCGTGCACGCATCCCGGCAGAACGGCGCACTGCTTGCATTTTGGTCCCTGCCAACCTAATCGACACCTAACAACGAAATTTCTTAGATTTTGTTGTGGCTATCTTCCTTCCTTGCCACTACGAGGAATCAACCAACTACCTTTCTCGCAAGTACTGGAGTTCGATATGGTCAATATATATACGAGTTCCGAACTGTCCCTTGCTATCTCTGTGTCTAAGGCACGGGCCTGCTAGATAACCTTACCGATGAGTCCCACTAGCAGGATCTGGATGAAACACCCACCCCCTTCCCTTTCCTTTTCCTTTACAACAGCCACATTTTTACATTTTTCTTTTTTTGTTTTTTACGATATAAACGAAATTCGTTGAATTTTCCTCGAAATTGGGGGTACCAGAGGAATTTCAGGGGAAAGCCGCGGTCGACAGACCCGCAGCTTCTACGCTTCGCCTAAATTACCAGCTACGAACGTTAATGGGACGAGGGTCGAGCAAACGGGTGGTTCCATTGCTTCGATCCGCCGCTACCGGCACTGATAACCGCTCATTACTCCAGCCATTACGCGTCGCGTTTTACCTGCATTCGCCGGGCTTCTCGCAATACCCCTGGCTGGGCAGGCAATCGGGGGCGCAGATCGGTTCCGAACAGAACATGCCTTTCCATCCTGGATCGCAGGAGCACTCGAAGCTTACGTTACAGCTGAAAGTGAAAATTCGCCCGGTCAATGGCTGTGTGCAACGGGAACAGGACTGTTTCTCCCTTCGTTCCACCTCTGTGATCGACGCGCGGTAGATCAATGGTAGCTAAACGTTTCGTGTTACACGGAAATTAGGCTTGCCATTGGCCGTGGTGAAATCGGTGTCGGATTCACGGATCTCGGTCATTAAAACATACGCACATATACGTACAGTAGCGGACATAACTTTAAGACGAGAAAATAATATAAAACAAAGTACCATGGTTTATAAATATCGCCTGTACATTCATTTTTATTTTTAATAAAGTAATATAGTACTTATTGTTTAATACAGAACACAAAATGTATATGGTAAAAATTAGTGTAAAGTGTTAGGATTAAAGATATATATGTTAAATAAAGATATTAAATAAAGACTTATAATTGTGTAGGATATAAATTAAGATGTTTATTCGATCCACAACACTTTTGTCCGCTACTGTATGTACCTAAGGATTCAGCGGTTGCTTATGGGTAACCGTATCGCCATCGAGGATATTGTATGTCTCGAGAAATAGAAACCGAAGTCGGTGGAGGGGTCGCGGTTCCGAGTTGTCGCCGTTCATTTCACGGATCGTGTTAGGGTTAAACGGGTAAGTCGTTATCCATTTATAAGCTCGCATCTGCCGTCGGTCGGCCGATCCACCGAAGCATGTAAAAAAGAGATAACGGAAGGATTACCTGCCGTGCTGACACCCCGGCAACGCCACACACTTGTCGCAGAGCTCGCCATAGAAGCCCAATTTGCAGCGACATTCACTGGGTCGACGGCAGTAACCCTGAAGAGGGTCGCACCCCTTCCGACAGATTGGTACGTCGCACAAATCGCCGGTCCAACCTGAAGGGAATGAAAAAATAAAGGAACGTACTAGCTATACAAACAGGAATGTCTACGTCGCGTCGACGGTTTTGTTGCGCTTTTCTGCGCCACGTCCGCGATGAATTCCATCAGTCTTTGCGTCTTTTATTCCTTTTCTCTCTCCTCTTACCTGGCAGGCACTTTACCTCCCCGGCCTCGTCGCAGACGTAGTGCGAGTTCGGATGCTGAGAGGCTGGTATCTCGCAGGCTTGCTTCTTCCATTTCGGAACGTACCTAAATGCGATTACACAAGAATTGTTTAAGTTACTGAAATAATCTGTTTGAGTTAACTAAAATAATCGAAGGTACAGGAATTGTGGAAGTAGATCGTATAGGAAGTATACTATAGTTACTAGTTGTAAGAGTAACGTGTATTAACGGTTAGGAAATCTAAGAATAGAAAAAGGAGCAGTTTTAATTAATTGAAACATGATGGCGATTAAAATATGTAGAACGGTGGAACGGGAAGTAATTGGACGATAAGGGGAACAGTGTAAGATAAAATCGACTGGGTTTCAGCAATTAGAGCAACGGTGCACGCTGACCATGTGACACGAGGGCCTGGCGCACAATCCGATCCCTGATAATCGTGCACCATATTATTTCCCTATTATTATCTTTCTCCATTCTACTCGAGACATTCTGCCGCTTAACTCACACCAACGCGACCGACTTAATTTCTACTTATTCGAACAAGGACTGAAACTCGTTCTATCTTAAGTATAATAGATTGTTCCAGGAAGCCCCTAAGTAATCCTAGAAAATGGGCTGGCTATACGGTACGCACGATACAATCTGATTCCTGATCACCGTGAACTATCTGTACAATCCAATTAGATATAACTACCTTTTCCCGTTCTACTAGAAACCTTCTAGCATTTAACGAACTGAAACTTACTCTGTGAGAAGTAGAATTCCAATAATAGCGTACCACGTACAATTATTATCTACAATTACCTTCTCCCATTCTATTCCAATTTCTCTAACACGACACGCATTAACACAAAAATATTAATTCCCAGCTCGTTGAACGAGATACAAAATTCACACGACCTTAAACAAAACCTTTACCGAAGGTCTCGCATGAACTTTCGCCGAAACGGAGCACTCGAAAGTAAACCAAAGGTTCCTCCCGCGATTTCAGCAGTTGGATCGCGTAAATTCGATCGAAGTGAAATGTTCGACGATACCTGGGTCCGGCCGCGAATCCAAAAGGCAGCACACCGAGCCCGAGAACCGCGGTGACACCGACAGGAGGGCCATTGTTTAAGATGCCCAGTTCACTGGGACCGATCAGGAGGCTGAGACAGGCGAGCAGTAGTATCATCTTTGCTTGACTTCCGAGTCAAGACTGAGGACGATCGCGTCCAAGGCTTCGGCTTGGATAACGGGACCTTGTTCGAGGTCACGGCACACTTTTTCGCCGTGGTCGTGTGCCGGTGGTGGCGCGAGTAGCTCGCGCCTCTCTTCGTATGGGTTTACCCGTGCGTGTGTTACGCGTGCGTGTGGCCGCTCCGGCGTTACACGGCTCTCCCCGTTTTACTTTTTTGTCGACTCACGACGACGAGTTTATTATTCGCTCGGGAAAGTTCAATGCACCTCTTCGACTATGCCGTGAGGAGGCATTCCCCCCGGATGAGAGCCTCGCGCGTTCGCCACGCAAAGGAAATCGACGTCCCTGGAACTTTCTCGGGAGGACTCGCGAGCTCGTCGGTGCCACGAGATTTGGGTAAAGCCTTCGCAGGTTAACACGTTGAATGCCACGACAGTTTTACAGGGTTTGCCTGTGGCGCCACGATCAATTTTCTGTTATACGATACATATACTGTTGAAATATTACGTACAACAAATTAGATACAGTGTGTAACTATTTTTAAATATTTTATACTGCATTAATTTCTTCACGCCATTGCACCAACGATAGTAATCATGAAAAATTGATAAGTATCGACATTTGTCTAAATTATGTATTTCTACCAATCTGGGCGCGCCCCATCATGTGAGTGCCCATCACCGGTGACCCTCGTGGCATTCAATGTACTAAGGCAAGTTGCTCCTTTGGCAATTGTAACAGCTCTTTTTGACCATGATTTGACCATTTAGAGCAATACAATTGCTAATAGAGCGCTGTTCACGCGGAGCACTTCGACCGGAGTATTTAACAGTCAAAGGGTTAATTAGAAGGCTGTGGTTCGGCCAGTTGTAAAGCGTCAAGCGATGCCCGCAGGTTGCGAGAATCTTTGGCCCGGTTGGATTGGTGTCTGTCAGTTTGATGGCCGTCGAGGAATTTGTATCCTGCGAATTGTGCGTAACGGGAATCTTGTGTCAGTCAGAAAAAAATCCTTCCTCTTGCTGTGGGCCCGAAAGATTCGTTCGGAACATTCAATTCCCCCTGTAATCTGGTGGTCTAAATCCATTCGATATGGGAGGATAGGGTCTTTCTAAATTCAATGAAAAAACCAGGGAACCCTCATCATTCGATTTTTATCCAGAGACAAGGAGGTGGATGGTCGACAAAGGTGGGATTTAAGGTTCTGGTTGCTCGTGAGATTAAAAGTAAGGCGCTTACGCCGAAACGCGTAGTTTCTAAGTCCTCGTAAAGCATGCGATTTACGGAATAAGAAGGTAGTTCAGGGAGCAGGATTTTTTGTAATTTACAAACGAGAAATTCTTAGAGGTAATTTATTCGTATCTCAAGGACTATGTACACGCTTCAGATCTACTATATACAAATAAATACACAGGTCGGCGGCTGAGAACGACGCGCCACGTTCTTTTTTCTCGATGATAGGAACTCTTTTACAGTCTGTTCGTTGCGTGTTGAGCAAGAAGTTATTTAGTTAGTACTCTATTACATAAAAAAATATCCGAGAATCTGTACATTTCCTGCTTCCAGCTGTTACGCGCCTCTCGCGTTTACTAATCCCTAACTATTTCATACTCTGTACATTCCTTCGTCAATATTTGCAAGACTGCAGCTGTTTCGGTTGCAGAATCGCAACTCTCGCAAACACGTGCGCATACTTTAGATCCTATTTTACACGATATACTTAAAACTCGACGGTAGTTTTCCTAGTTTCTCGATCTTACACAGCTACGAGGACAGAAAAATTTACAATGGCGATCGAATCACGTTTGCCGCCAAAATAACTTGGTGGTTAAACTCCAAGCGACGACACCGATGCTAGTCCTTCCCCTTCGTTTCCAATGTCAATCAGAGGAGAACCTGACCGTGTCAGAGCAAACGAATCCCTGAGAGTTTACCGTCGACGATGCCTCATCAACGTTCGTCTATCCTTCGAGCGAAAGGCATTTATCTTCAGACGTCCTCAGCCTCCACGCTCTTGCCTTTCCTGCAGACCTTCGCGAAACCGAGAACGACCGCGAAAAGAAAAGCACAACCGCAGGCGGCATAGACGTCCCAAGGATACAGGAGCTGGAGGGTCCTCTCTATCCTCTCGGCTTGCACGGAATTAGGCCTGGTGTCTACCTCGATGGGGAAACTGCCAGGTCCGTCGTTCGAGGCGATCCTGACGAGGTACTTTGTGCCGGGCAGTAAAGAGATCTGCGCGGAATTCGAGTCGGTCACTTGATTTCCCATAAGGCCCCCGGTTTCCGGCTCCCAGGACACCACGTACGATTCCTTGCTTCCCGAGTGATCCTTGTCGATCCTGTCGTTGTAAGCGTTGCTGGTGGAGGGGGTGTTGTCGGCTTCCAGATCGTCAGAGCGGTCGTCCTTCCTCCTGAAGAAGAATCTGCGGAATATTTCGTCGGAGATCTGCGAGTCCTCTTGGCTCCTCCATTCGGCGAGCACCTTCTCCCCGTACTTCTCCAGGAAGAACTGTCTCACGCGATTGTTGAACCTGACCTGCTCCAGGGACCTCTGCTTTTGAAGCTGAGTCTGCACGTCCTTCCAGGAGATCGTCGCCTCGTATAGGGCACCTTCTTTCAGGGACTCCAGCTTGGGTATCCATTCCTGCCAGCTGTAATGCTTCACGCCGTCCTCCATGGCGACGATGATCCAGGTGTCCGGTCGTAGATTCGGAGTCCGTTCCCCTGGGTAGTATCCCGCTACCCTCCATTGCTTGTAAAGCTTGCGCATCACCACTGCCACGTCGAATCTGTCCAAGTTGATGGGCGCTTTCTTCGGAGCCGGCAACATGGACGGCAGATACTTTTCTTCTACCCTGGTTTTGCGGTAAGTGCAAGCTGTCTGGCATGCCGGGCACTGGAAAAGATATCAATCATCAGCTTTACTCCTGTTTGCTTTTTCTTCGTTGGGAGAGAGCAGGTTTTTGTCGAAAGAAATATGCAAACGAATCGATAAATGTTACGAATAATATAGGCACTGCGTTATACGTATTCTACGAGTATGTTTAGAGGTTATTCAAGAAATTAATTCAGGAAATATTTATTCAAACGGGGAGCAGAATAAAAGTTTTTCTGCTAGAGTTTGAATCCTATATAGAAGAAACGCCATTTAAAGGCATTCTAACGTAATCTTCTTTTTTCCTTCCAAATTGGAATTATCTGTTCGAAGCATCGGTCCTTCAGAAAGTGCATTAGAGGAGCACTAATTAACAAGCCCACTGAAAGAGACATCCTCTTTATCCGGCAGAAATCGCTTTAGCCGTCGATTTAAACATTCATCGTAACATGGTAGTCGACCGTTCCCCAAATATTTGAAAAAGATCCGTATCTTTTCGAAGGTCGATACACGGGGAGTTTAAACGGGAACGTCGCCCTGTAAAGCAACTCGACCTTCCGTGAAAATCGACAGGTAGCCGTTTCTGAGGATTTTCCCAGCCCGTAACTCCTCGTGCCCGGAACTCCCTTTATCCGAGGGTCCCTTTCTTCCCATCCCATCCCTATCCACTGTATACTTCTTGCTTTCTTTCTTTCCTTGGCTTTGAAATTTCCAAAAGTTAACCCTGATCTAAGAGGTTTCCTTCGCGCTTGAACGACCCGAATTTTCCGTCTTTCGGTACGGTCGAGATTTTTAACGCGGGAGCATTGATTCGACTTAAGCGAAACGGTTTAAAGAATCGAAGAAATTACGTCTTTTTGCATAAATATTACTACTCGTGGTTATTACTATTGTTGTTATTGTTTTACATAGTTTGGTCAGAAACATCAGCGATAAAATCTTCTTACCTACGCACAAGCTTGTGAATCGTATTCTACTATAAATTTCTGTTCGTAACACCCTATCCTACAAGGACGAGCACATAACGAATTAGAAGTTGCTCCAGGGCAGGCCACAATTTTCTCCCGACACGAGTTCCCGTGTTTCCCCTTCGCGAACAAGCTTGGCCGTAGGTCCGAAAATTCTTTTTGCGGTACAGCCTCCCCTAATCCAAAAGGCTGGTTCACCCGTAAATTTACTTACATGTAGATACTGGTCGCCCTCGCAAATGGTTCTCGTCTTCTCCCACCGGTTCTCGAGGGCCTCGCAGTACTGCCAGCACTGTAACACAGAATGGAGTGAGAGGGAGGGGGGGTTAAAAAAACGTACACACACGTGAAAGAAGCGAGCGTGGCATGGGGAGGTTTCAGCGTCGAACAAAAAGCTCTTGCACGCACGGGACGCACGGGTAAAAAGGAACGATGGTACGCGAGGGGGATGAAGAGGGAGGACGCGGCCGTGGAACGTGAAGGAGGAAAGGGAGAATAAGAACCATCGGCTGGACCGTTGAATCGAGCGATTTAAGCGGCCACGGAGAGGACCAAGGGAGGAAGAGGGTGTGCAGCCAGAAACAGGAGAAAAAGAAGGGAACAACGTGCAGAGGAAAAAGATAGGGGATAGAGAAGGAGAGGGAGAGAGAGGAGGGAGAGGGAGGGGGTCCGAATTAGCTCCAACCTGTTTCAGGCATAACAGGCACCGTCGTTGTTGTCTTCATATTTATTGGGGTACCGTCTACTCCATGGAGCCCTGTTTCCAGATTCTTTTTTCTCTGCTTTCCTCCTAGAGGGAGCGAGACAGAACGAGAGAGACCCCTTTAGTTCGACCCCCCCTTTACCCGCTCTCCCGATTATCCTTCATCACGATGCGTTCGTTCTAAGTCCGGCTGCTTCGTAGAAACGCCGTAGGTCCCTTCTTTCGCGCTAATGACGCTTCCAAAAAAAAGCAACATCACCATCATTCTCGAACAGCCTCGCGATAATTTCCCCAAATCGTTCCTCTTTTCTACCTTCACGATTTTCAGCCGGTTCGCGTAAACGAGGCAGGAAACGAGTGTGTTATCAAAGACAAGAAAGACAGAGAGGTGAGGGACAAGAGATGAATTCGCACGAAGAACGATGGAAACAACGTTACGGTTCACGGGGTACCGTCACAGCGGAGGTACACGAAAGTGGATTGTTTTGTCGTTGCTGCTCCCCAAATTGAAAGGCTGGATGACGTGAATCGACAGAGGATGAAGCGGTGCAGGCGTCTGCGGGTCCCTTTCATCCCGTTTATTTCGCTTTACGAAGCCCTGGTCATTGATTTCCCGGACGAGGGGACGCGGTTTTTACGACCCCTGGCCGATCGTAACTCGATAACGGCCCGATCATCGTCGCATTCGATGAAATTTGATGGACCGATCGATGTTTCTGACGTTTATACCATCTGATTCTTTGTATGCTAATTCTAAAACTCTCACCTTAATGCTCAACAATCGTCGTTAACTCATTCACTGCCAGCTACGAGATATCTCGTTTTTTATGCTACAAGTTTAGATCGGTCGCAATTGATCACTGAATAAGTTTATAGTCTAGAAAGGATGAACGAATATTTTATATAATACCTTTTTTTTTTAAACAACAAATCTGATATCACTTTTTATTGTCAAAATAATGACCCACATTTTCTTTAAAATGAAATCTTGGCGCCCAGGACAAGACGCTCTAAGTTTGCCTGGCAGTGAATGGGTTAATCCCTTACTTTAGAAGCTAGACTACTTCATGACAGATTGTTGTCTAAATAGAATCAGGTACACCATCAATTTCAGCAAAAGTTTATTTCGCGTTCACGCATTACGACGACAAATAATTTACGAAAAAAACGAATTTTTTCGATCGGCAATTGGTGGCAACGGGTTAATCGTTCTTGAAGCCTCTAGGAATACTTTAATTCTCTAGAACCCTTTGATACCTAAACCACGAATCCGTAATCTTGGCGCGTACGTCCAGAAACTTTTAGCCGCTCGATTTCCCTCTGAGCACAGCTCTGCCAGAAAAGTTTCACGGGTATCGCGAACATCAAAGACTCCTCCGATAGACCGCAACTACGTTTCGGAGCGTCGAGTTCAACCTGACGGCAATTTAAAACGCTGTGTCCCCTCTCGTTTCCGATCGGTCGATCACCCACCAAGCCTGCCCTTCACAGCCGATTGTTCGGGGTAAAACAATTACCGTTCACGAAAAGGGCGGTTCAAAGCGTGCGACAGCCAGTCTCCCCGTGCAAGGAATAATCGTCATTATCCGGGCGTAATTCTCGCCGAGGGGGGTTCCCGACGCGCGACCTTCATTAAGCCACCTCCGCGTGACCGCCTCCTTCGAGAATCGTTATTCTAATGCTCGAGGAAGGGGGGGGGGGCGACTCACCACGACCATCCTTTCGGCCAGGCATAAATTTGAATGGATCATCGTCAACCCCCACGGTTAAATCTCCACACGATTCATTCCCGATATAGTATAATGTTCTACGATGAACGAGGCGTATATACACTACCGGTCAAAAGTTTGGAATCGCCCAGGTTTTGAAAGGCATTTGAATTTAGAAGAGGAGTTTAGAATGGTAGAAAGCTCGCTTCAGAAAGCTCTTTCATGAAAAGGTAGTATATAATAGCGGAAAAATGTTTAAGACGACAGGACAACGTAAAACATAGTTTTATGGTATGCAAATATTGTTTATATACATATTTTTATCGTCATCGTGGTAGAACTCTATTTATTGATTAGTATAGAATAAGAATTTTATTTATCATCCTATTTCTTATTAATTAATTAATTTGTTTTCTTGGTCACTCTGGTATTAAACTTTTGTCCGCTACTGTATGTACAGTACGGGCCAAAAGTTTAAGAACGCTATGCGTTTCAGATATTATTGATACGGTCGATCATAAAAGTATTCGAATAATATAGTGATTGCACATAAAAAGTAATTTAGTACAAATAGCAATTAGCAATGTTTATTTCAAACGCTTCAATAAAAGCTTTGAATGGAAACGATTATTGATATCTGCTGTATCGATTTTAATTGCCTAAGAAAATTGGCGGGAAATTTGAATCGGTTACAACGGGAACAGTGATTTCAAACTTTTGACTATTAGCGTACGTACATGTATATTTTCTATTCACACGTAGTCACGCTCAAAACAGTCTCCCTGTGGGTGTACGTGTAACAAGATGGCATCGATTTCCCCGAAATTAATGGACACCCCCTGTACACCAAATGAGCAACGCCCTTGATGCACACGCGCACGCTCGCCGCATTGTGCGTGAGTTAATCGTGATTCCCATCTGTCCATCTGCGACGTGTCTGTTCGAGGGAGAGAGGGGAACACCGGGGACCACCATGATTTTCCACGGCGCCCCATAAAACCGACGCGGAAGATTTATCGCCAGGCCGAGCCGCTGGAACGGCCCTATCAGATTTCCAGCCGATCGAATCGTCACCTAAGCGCGCTCACGTGTGCGTGATCTTGGCCCGAGACACTTTTCCGAGATATTTCCGAGACTGTTTATTGTTTGCATAGAAGCTCGGCCAGAGCAACGAAGATTGTTGATTTTTCCGGGAAACTCTCGAACGGGACGTGCTTTCGGGACTACGGATGACTGGGAAAGAAGAAGTTAAAGTTAGGAAAAGTTAAAGTTGGAGGTATCGTGCAGGGTGCATGCTGAGCTCTGAGATCTCTCGACGAACTGCAGCCGGTTCTATTTGAGATCAGGACACCGTGGCGGAGGTGAAACGTGGGCACGCAGAGCATTGTGTTCGCGTTGCTTTCAAAGTTTGAAGCGAATACTTTCTTTGTTCGCTTCCGTGGTAAAGCTTTCAGAGCAGTTTTCCAATACACACGGAGATCTTAAGAAAATCTGTGGCACTTCGAGGCATCGCGAGATACAGTGCTCCTTCGTGTTTTCACTTACCATGCTACAAGTGGTCTGTTGCTGTCCGGAATACCAATCGCAGGTCCCGTCAACGGTATGCTTTCTCAGGCATTGCGACTTGCACTGAGCAACTCTGACGATCGGGCCAAGATCGAATCCGGAAACCAGCGAGATGCACCAAGTGAGAAACAGGAACCACGAGATCTCCATGTTCGATAAAAGTCACACTTTTCCTTTATTTGGTGTAAAAATCACTCACTAATTCACTTCTGTCTTTCAACGATCACTGTCTTCTCTCTGAACGAACACTCAATTGTTATTATGCAAAGGCAACGATCAAGACCTCATTTGCATGAAGAATCGGATGAACGTAGGTTGTGAGCGTGTTATTCATGAGCGACGAGCAGAGACGTAGGTTCTTATACCTCCGAAATTTCGAGCCGACTGCGACCCTTCGGAGGTCGGTACCTTCCTTATGTAGCCACGCGCCCCACCATTGAATTTTAGCTCGCCCCCTACCCCCTAAAGGCAGCGTAGCATCCCTTGTAATTATCCGTGGGCTGGAACCGTCCCTCGGCATATGGTCGACCACGCTGCATCATCGTCCTTCTGCCCGAATTATTTCGCTGGCGAAGAAGTAGGCCAAACTGCGGAAAGAGTTGCGATTTTTCATTCCGCAGAAATCCCTTGGCCACATATTTCAACTCTTTTCAACTCAGCAGGTTCTACGTTAAAGATAAAAGTAGCTCACGCCCAAATTGATTTTAAAGAAAGTTTCATCTCGTCAAGCCAATTTGTGGTCAATTCTAGTCGATGACATGGAAAGTTGCTTTAATTTCATTCTTTATTTTAATACTTGCTAAATCATATATATGTATGCATAATCTAGATAATGTATAGAAATCAAATTATATGAGAATGATTACTAATATTATAATAATATATTATAATAAAAGCAATGGTCATTGATATTGAAACAGTATTAGAACTAGCAATTGCTATTGCTATTACTTATTAAAATACAATTTTTAACCCGAACTTGATTAAACTTGACGCTATGCTTAACACTCCAAATTATCATAAAAGCATCTAATGAAAAAAAGGCTTATATTAAAACACTTTCTTTCTTCTTTCTTTAAAATAAAAAGGTACGCATATGTAGCAATGTACACGTAATGAAGTCTTTGATATTGAAATATAATGGAAATCATGTCCATAGCATAAAGGCGTCATTAACATCGATTCGAATTCCTCCGGTATGCTCTGCACACAATCTGTCGTCGCGAATATTATCTCGGTAGAGAGCCACCCTCGCATTACAACCGCGTTGCGTTTCACTGTAATTATCCACGTGCCGTATGGTCCTCGGCATATGGCCCAGAACGCCATAACCTTCGCCGTGGCGCAACAGAGACGAGCAAGTAGACGACGACGAAGAAGAAGAAGAAGAAGGAGAAGAAGATTGCTCCGAAATTGACTGCTCGCGGAACAAATTAAATTTCGGCTTCGGTCGATCGTGAAATCGCGTCGCTTTGTGACGTCCCGATGGACGCTCGTACCTTCGTGCCGTCTCCGTGTTATTCGCAATTTCCGTTGAAAATATAATCTCCTCCGTCGAGACGCAATCTGAAACAGCTTCGATGTTTGGCGTGTGCACCGAAAACCTTTTTTCCGCGGCGACCCAACGCTGCTCGACGAAACTCTATACTCGAACGATTTCTAAGGAGACTTCCTTTCCCCGAGATGATCGCCATTAGAATACGCTTCCGGGCGGCGATAATCCCCCCGAGAAGAACCTCCCCAAAAAAGTGAGGGCTTTCAGGCTGCGAGGAAACAGATAATCAGCCCTCGCGACGACCAGAGAAGGACCGAGGTCCTTCTTTCGGAAAAGTTCGGGGTGTCCAGGAAAGTTTGGCCGCAATTAGCATCCGCCCAATGGACAACGAGCGGAGCAACATCGCAACAGGCGGTCGGTCCTTTTCTTGTTCTCCGTCCAGCGTCGTGCAAGATGAAAGAAGAGGCGGTCGGGAATCGGTGTCGGATGATCGCGATTCGAGGGATGCGCATTATCAACGGTCTCTCGTAGCACGATCCAATATGGTTTTCATCCGGCAGGTACACGATCATCTCGACCCACCCACCACCTCCGTGCTCGGCGAAAATAAAAGGAGCAAGAAATAGAACGCGAGGGAGGAAGAGGCGGCGAAGGAGCGGCGGAGGGACACACGGGGTCGACCGATAAAGAACAGAAAGAGGAAGAAAGAGGGCGGAGAAGGAGGGAACGCGAGGCGGAGGAGAGAAGAAAAGGAGGTGGAACGTATTCACCGGAAGTCGTTCGTGCTCCCTGGGTGCCCCGCGCGATACACGTCACAATGCACAGGATGTGTACAAATAAGGGTATTTGTCTGGCAGTCCGATTGTGGGGTGAAATATACGATGACGTTAAACGGGGCCTGGTTGCATCCCTCGTGCCGCGAGCTCGCCTGTGAAACACGCTGATCCGCGCTCGCTCGTTTGTGCCGCTGGTCGCCAATAGAAAAAGGCCCACGAATAGAACAGCCTATTCATCTAGGCACCGTTTAGGGGTGGCGCTCGGGCGACAGATCGTTCCTTCAATGGAGAATGACATTTTATTGTGCTACGAGCTTTTCTCACACCTGGACGGGAGGCGACGAGATCGCCTCGACCGTCGCGCTACGATGATTTTACTATTCTACCAAAGGCTACCGGCTTTCTTCGATCGTGAAATCGCTTTTAATGGAATCCCGACGCTTTCGTTGAACTAGTGACGCCTTGAAGATGTATGTTGTATAAAAAGTAAAATGTAGAAGAAGAAATTGTAACACGATTTTTCCTTCTTTTTAGTTTCTATGAAAATCATTTTTCACGCGTGTTAGCGGATAATCGTTCTAGATTGCTGTTAACGAGGAAAATTAGAATAAAAGCTGCAGAATTCAATCAGGGCTTGTAACGAGGGGACGATTGATTTTATAAAACAAAAGAACAGAAATAAATGTAACGTTCATGGGGTGGGTCATGATGTTTGATTCCTCCATCTTATCTTAATTTTAATACGCGCATGCTGTGAAGGTGTTGACACCAACGGGGTAAGAACGAATACACAGACGAGCGATTAAATGCATGGGAAAGAAGAATTCAATCTGCCTGTATCGCACGAGGGATCGAGTATTTCTACCCTGTCGCTGTCAGATGAATTAAATATTTATCCTCGATTATAGGCGGAAACGCAACGAGCAGTCGGCCGTAGCGAATATCTCTGGCACGCGTCGCACGTGATTCCAGAAACTCATTTAAAGCTTTCACGCCGCAACAGATCGAGGGAGGATCCCGGGGGAATATCGCTGGTTCCCGGATGATCATCGCTGTTTTTGTATTCCTGTCTATGGAGAATATTCGGTGCACGTTTCGGCTCATGGGATCGATTTCCTCGTTAGCTCGAGGATGTTGTCGTATCGTGTAATGGAAACGTCAGAAGTTTATGGTGGGGTTCTTCTGATAAAAACGTGAAAAATGTTTCGGCACCCGCCTGCCATATTACATCCGTTTCACTCGTTTTTCTCTTTTTCAAGAGTATAACCTTTTCTACCAAAAAGATTCTCGGTTAAAGATTCATACCCGAAGGTTAATGCCATCATCTTTTGCTACATATTTATTAGAACATATTCTATTATGTAACGATAACACAAAAGAATTCCCTCCTTCGGTACTCTTTATTTTTTTTTTGAAATTTTCATTTTAGAGATTATTTTGCGCAAAACCTTTAATTCTAGATTCCCCCATTCGAAATGCTTCGAGTAAACACTTTTACAGTAGCAGACAAAAATTTAAGATCAGAAAGTGAACAAAAATGAAGTAATTCATATATAAGAAATAGTACGGTAAACAAATTTCGTGTTGTGTATTAATCAATAAGCACTACATTACCTTATTAATAATAAAAATGAATGTATAGACAACATTTATAAATCATGGTTAAACTTATGCCGCTAGTGTACTTCGCGTGACACAAACAGCGATACTGGACCGGAAATATATTTCCCAAGATTTTCGCATTAATGGGCATTGTCCACGCCTGTTTGTGGGTGGAGCCGATTTGGTTTGGAGCCCAAACTTTACCACCCCAAATTCGAGACCCGGGCAAAGATTTTTCTTCGACGCCATAGGTGCTAGATGTTTTCGTAGGATCCGTAATCCGTGACCGTCTCTCCACCGGCATTCCTTTCCCTGATCTCGGTCCACGGGCCGACCTTCTTTTCCAGCCACACTCTCTATCGCCGTGTAACATCTCCCGCACGACCCGTTCCACCTCTATCCCCGCGTTTGCCTCGTGAGCATTGTTTATCGCCGGTAATCCTCCGCGCGAAGGATTACGTGAGTCTCGATTTTCCGTCAGATTGCGTGGTCCCTCGCGCTCGAACACGACCGACGACGTTTCATCCTCTTTAGAACGAGGGAACTCGAATCGAAACCGCGGCCTCGCATTCGTGACGGCCAAGGTTTAGATCTTATCCTTGTCATTGTCGTCGAGTTTCGTAAAAAGCTGCGCTTTTCCTTTCACGTTCTGGAAACGCAATCATTTTGTTGCCAACCCAATAGAATAGTGCATGGTCAGAAAGAAATAGTCTATTCCCATATTTTGTACCCTCTATTCTTATTAAATATATTTTTGTTCATTTTGTTATTGCATTTACAATCCCACGTGCTCGTCATTTCAATACAAGATCTGGAGCGAAACGATGGCCTCCCACCATTTTCATTTAACGTACGGTTCGAAATAGGTTGCCGCTTCTTTGAAAACGAAAATTGTGATTTTTGGGATGGTGTAAAGAGAAAATTACAGGCCCATTACTATCCTCTGGGAGAGGTTCACAATGGTAAATGGAGGTGCGAAAGCGTTCGGTTCGAAAGGATATGGCGTGGTGCATGACAAAAGAAGTTTGCCTATAGGATTTTGAAATGCCGGGGCGCGAACTTCAACCGGAGGCTTATCTGTCCTGGAAAAATATTGCGCTTCGTTCCTGCACGGTTTATTTTGCTCTTAATCCCCGCATATGCTCGGGAAAATATTTTTCTCAAATATTATTTCAACGTGTCCGTGCTTACACCACCTCTCTAGAATCCCTCTAACAGTCCTCTGTGAGCAGACGCGTCGGTGAAAAGAACTGGGACCTAATTTTCAGTCTCACAATCAAATTAACAGCGATAAGTGTTTAAAAAAACGTTAAGAACCGATGTTAAAGGATTGTTTAATTTGACTGAATAAATAATAAATCCAATATCGATCAAAGAAATATCTTTCTTAAATATCCTTTCGATGCACCAGTGCTTATTTTTTCTCTCTAACATCCTTCTAATAGTCCTCTCCGTTTAAAGACGACAATCGGCAGGACTGAAACCAACTTTTCAATCTTCCGACCGAGTTAACAACGACAAGCGTCGCCTAATTTCCAGCGTGCCGCGAAATCACCTAGAATTATCCCCATGGAACACCTTGCGCTCTCCCTAACCTTCTTCAGGATCCCGAGAAATCTCGCGCTGTCGGCTAACAGACGCGACAGGGCAGAAAATTTAGGCCGGTTCTCTGTTCTGCCTCTGCGATCGTCGGCGTGGCCCCGGTGGAAGGCGCTTTGAAAGCCAGTTTTCGCGTCAAATATGCTGGCGACAAATTTTCATTGTCAGGGGAGCGGGCATTAGCGCTGGTTTTCTCTGTCGCACAGGGTCCCGGCCGGAATAAGAAGAGAAAGAAGAAGAGATTTCTTCAAACGAGTCCCCAGGGAGGACAGGTGGTAACCAGGGGATCTCCGAATCGCTATTGAGCACTTAGCCATCTACCTTACCTCTCCGGACACTAGGTATATCCGCCAATATGTTACCCTGACAAATTCTTGAAACCGAAATTTATAACCCCCGACCGCTGCACCGCTGCGCTCTGCCTGCTCCCTGGGTCTGCAGACGCTTTCTGTTGCTGCGTTCTGGTTGGAATTTTTTAAATATTATCTCTTAGAATGCAACTACGCGAGTTTAACTGTATATTTGTAAGATATATTTTGTAATATTTATAGTATTACAAAAATAATTATTAGCAAAAGCTGAATGTGATATACGATATGATTATTATCATTATTATTGTTATTATGTATTATTATAATATTAATATTATACTTTATGGGATCATGTTTTTTGGTGACTAACAATCAATTTTCGAGCACAAAGGGTTATATGCAGTTATAAATAGATTATAGATTATAGATTATAGATCCGGGCAACCCACAACGCGTCAATATCGAGATGAAAACTAAAAGAACAATTCGAAACCTGTCAACGATGGCACGTCGTTCTGAATTCTACCGCGTTAAAAGCTTCCACACGTATCAATCCTTCGTTTTCCCCGCTGTCAAATTAACGGCGTCACCCTTGCCGCTGAAAAGCTGGTCGGCCGCGCGTTATCCGAGCAATTAAGGGCTCGAAACACCCTCGACGTGGCACGGACGACAATTCTTTCCCCCTTTCGTCCTTCGTAAATCACGCGAGGCCCGACGTTGTCGCTTCGTTTTACGACGGCAGTAACTTCGAATCGGAATTTTCGGGTTGATTTAAGGTGGGCACAGGCGCGCGAAAGGCGCCACCGATTCCGGGACCAGCTCTCGTTGTAAATCAGCGGCTTTTCGTTTCGAAGCGGCTCGAAGCTTGGTCTTTGTTTAGTCCACGCCACCGCTGCTTCTTGGGTCCTCCTCGTCAGCGCGACGGTAGCAATCATCCAATTTACTGCGGCTGACTTTTGGCCAGAGTGAAAACTGTCCTACGACCGCCACTTTTTGCTGTCTCCCACCGGGAAGGTCTTTGTTAGCGGATCTCTATTTCCAACAGCGTTGGAAAGTTTGCAGTGGGAAATTTTCTAAGCTCCCTGCGGTTCTTGCTTGCCATTAACGCACCGGAAATGTTGGTTACCCGTAACAACCGCTTGGACGATTTGCAACATCTTGGGAGAAACTGAATGTTAGACCTTATGGAATAATATTCCAACGTTTCTTAACGAAGAGGCATTCATTTATTTATCGACGGGTAAAAAACCCATTAGTGTAAGAACAGTATACAATTTTTATATGTGTTAGTTATAGAGAGCACTATAAAAGAAAAGAAACTAATATAAGAAAAACAATAGTTTCACGCAAACACAATGCATAATAATAAATAGTAAATAATAAAATAGTAACTATTATTACAAATAAATTGATTCAACAGATTTCTGCGAAAAACCGACTGAAAAATGTATAACTGTTCAGTGCTCAAAAGTTTTCCAAAGTATCATTAAATTCGCAAGCAGAAAAGATTATCTCGCAGCACAGGCGGCACGAAATTCCGCTTGGTTTCTTGTGTCCTCATTCAGCGGCCATTAATTCTTTTTTTGTCGCGCGGCCAGCGCATCCTGCGCTACGCCGTGGTCACTTTTTGCACGGCACAATGGCCCACGGAGAATATCGTCCGATAATCTCGCATGCACGTGGTTCCACGCGTGTTCGGTTTTCAATGGGCCCCGTGGCCCCGTCGTTCTCGCTCGCGTCCCCGCGGTACAACCGCGCGCGTGTATTCGTCCCGGGCCCGGTAATTGCCGTCGAAAGGAGCGTTTCGCTATGGTGGCTCGTAAAAAGTACGCGAAAGCTGCAAAAACTGCGCCGCTCAGATCCACAGCACTTGATTGCCCACAATACGGCTCTCTCCTTCGTATTAAGCGGCGCTCGAACGATGCTTTTTTATGTAACGAACCAACATGTTGCGACGCGACGGTTGACCAAAAAGTTTTGTGCGAAAAACAGCCGCCTCGGCTACGAATCGCGGTCGCTTTAAAACCGTTTTCAATTAAATTTTCATGAAGTTAAGGTTTTCAGTTTTTCACGCGCAATTCGCCTTTCTGAATACGAACGCGGAAGGTGGAGAAGTAAGGAGAGCAGATCGTAATAGAAATACTGTTACCGATATTGAATATAAATAATTGAATACAATCTACATGTAAAAAGACATGTCCTGACTGAAATGTGGACAATGGATTTCTTTTATGACATAGGCACCCGCTAAGGGGGTTAAATAGGAGTTGAGAGGTTTTTTTAGCAAGCGCTAAAAAAAAACGCGAGCAACAGCTGGTCAGTTGATAAATCGGACACGAGAGTTTTATTAAAACAACAAAAAATCCAACATAAAATCGCGCATTGCAGTTGTTGCAGTTGTTCTTTTGAAATATGTTTTATTACGAGAAGCATTATGAACCCTGACAGAACACAAACCTAAAGCCTGTGTTATTAATCTTATCCGTGAAAATTAAATTTACAATGTTCCTAAAGCGATCAATTCATATATCACAGACGTCCGAGATCCAAGTTTAATAACTTTCCTTTCTTTCGTAACAAGGATACAAATGTTTTGCATATCAATTAGACCTGGATCTCAGCTTGAACTTCGACCCTACGCAGGATATATGGATTGTGGCCGGCGAAAAACTAATTAGAAGCGCGATCTTTCATCACGAGCGCAGAGCACCGGGAACCAGCTCCCATCCCCATCCCGTACACCGATGACGATCGATCCTAAGAATTCCTAGGGCACGTTCGAGCCCACGAGGGCCATGTCGGTCCTGGCCGCATTAAGGATACGGTGCTTAAAGCGGCGAAAATTGGCTCGGCCTCGTCGCGATCATTATGCTCTGTCTTACAACATTCATAATTCGTAAATAACAGCGTTGGCAGAGATAGAAAGAGAAAGAGAGAGAGCGAGAGCGCGGGCGCGCGCTGTGGGGGCGCCATAGCTCCGCGGGCGTTTAGCATATTTTATATAGACGAAGAAGGAAAGCTAAAAGGCGAAGCGGCTTAAAAAGAAGCCTTAAATAGACCAACGGCTGGAAGACAGCTGTAAGCGTCGAGCTCCGATCGAACGTGTCCCGGCCTTCTTATTTTACCCTTTCCTTAATAGTTTTATCCATCGCACGAAAATGATAGGTAACGGAACGTACCTACACGAGATGCACCTAAACAAAAAGGAACAGAAGAAAAATTCAGAATCGAGTACTCCGGACACGAATCGAACTGATCTTGTATTAAATTATTATTCATAACGTACCGCGGTATAATTGATCATTAAGCATCCGTATCGTACAAGGTTTAATAACAAGATCGGCACACGGTAGTTATCCGAATACCAACTCGGTTAATAGCGCCGGCATGCAACAATGTTCCGGGCCGACAGAGATTCGAGCGTGAAGGGTTAATTTACGGTCGAAACGTCGGGGAGAAGCTGTTCCAGCGGTGATTGGCACAGGGCGCGAGCATTGCATTGAAATTCAAATTAAAATTATGAAATTATCCGGGGAAAAAGGAAGGAGGACGGAGGAGCGGAGGCCAATTTTCGGGCAATTTCGTGGTGGGCCAACTGCCCCTGCCTCTGCCCGCCTCCCCCGTCTATCCTTCATCTTTCAACCGAGGATCCTGTAGAAAATAATGGGCCACGCCGTCGGCGACCATATGGTCGCGTGGTAGAATGGCCGGAGCAAGACGAACAGAGGCCGAATGGCGAAAATTCATGGCCACTTTGAGCTAAACCGACGCTTCTGCTCTCTTCCGGATGATAGATCGCCGTTGTTCTGGCTAGTTCAATCTCTTCAATCCCAGAAACGCGGTCGGAATCCGTGGGATGTCCGACGTTCTGCTTTAAGCTTTTTAGATCCCCCGTTTCCCTGATAGGCATGGATATTCGAAGCTAAAACGCAAGAATTCTGATCCATTAGTGCCTTCGAATAAATGACCATAAATAAATAACTATGAATCCTATTGTTTATTATGTACCTTTGAAAAAATGTGGTTCTCGAGCATGTTAATGCAGTTAAAGTAGCTATTATATAAGTAGCTATTATAGAAGTAGTTCATTGAAGCATACTAGATACCTGAATGGAATGACCTGATTAGAAATATTTGTGGTTGTCGTTTTTGTCCCGTCTATTGAACAAACACTCGATTCAGAGCCAGTAATTAATAGTTGACATGGTTCGATACGATTATCTCGTATATCACACCACTCGGCGAGAACCGTCTAGCGAACCGGTCGAATCACATGTTCGCACTTGATCTTACCTGGAGTACATTGACAATCGTAGAATTTCAGACGCAGTCGCCCTTCGAACTTGGTTTCGTATGATCGATTACTCAGGAGAGGGGCGACTGATGCTGCGGAACTATCATAGTGAATGATAGATGGCTTACTCACAGTGCCTTAACAGAATATCGCTTAAAACGTTATACGTAGGATAGAATAATACCTGGCAATTACAAGCGAGATACAGTATTCTGTACTTCTATAATAATAAAATATAATATAATAAATAAATAAATAAATTATATGAATTACGGTTGTAAAATGTCTGGCACTATATTTTATTTATTCTTGCCGCTACTTTATATAATAGTTTTACGTAAATACCTTAAACTATTTTATTTTATCCTAATTAATTCCATTATGGTTATGGTTTTAATGGATCGTGGATCCCCTGTAAATCATTACGTTCTATTATCAAGAACGAGCTGAAAGGAGTTTCAAAGTGCCCAAGTAATAATAACAATTTCAACTCAAAAAGAATGAAGTTACCATCTGTCAGATTTTCTCCAAAAATTGTATCGGCATCGAGCAACCGGTTCAGGTACTACTTCTAGTTTAAGAGGTACCTTAATTTCCGCTCGAAAGCCGGTCGGATCCATTGGTGGATCTGAACGAGGAGGCATCCGCCTGGTTCACCTCCACCTCCGCAACATTTTCGGCAGACGCGGCCGCGCCTCCGAGGCGTATTTTCTCCTCGAGATAAGTCTGGCCCGCGTGCCATATGTCGGTGATCCCGAAAAGCATTTTCCAATTTCTCTCCTTCTGACGCGCGCGCGCGCGCCACAGATGGCCACGCGTCGTCCTCCACGAAGAACCTGGAAATCCTCGTCGCGCATCGCGCCGAATTTCCTGCAGCTGAACCTTCCAGGACGAAGCGATAGGAAAATTTATCGCGGCTCTTTGGTCGGAGCGTCTGCGCAGGAAGAGGTTGAGAGCTGTTCTTCGAAGTGGCGGCATGCGACAATTCTTTAGTGCCCTCGAAGTAGCGATCATGGGCCATTAAAAGCGACCACAGCCAAGGAGACGTTGAAATCTTCGACGGTTTCCTTCGTTGGAAGTCGTGGTTAGCTGTGTTTCCTGGAGGAATCCCCTTTTTTTTTTATTGCAAGTGTTTATGGGAATTCTAGGGTCCGCCGGGGCGCTAAGTCGGCGAGATATAGAGAAAGAAAACAACGGGCTCCTCTTTTCGTGATGATTTTCGGGTTCTCTAGCCGAACGGCTTTTATACTCTCGGCAAACAATACCGTATTGTTGCACCGACGAGTGTTTCGGGAAATTAGACCTGCCGGATTTGACAGCTTCTCGACGAGAATCGAGGATACTTCGAGTATGTACTCAACAAATTAGTCCCACAGTGTTGTGCAGAAGTCCATTGTTGTTGGGCCAGCTGTGTCGCTGGTGTTGCAGTGGAAACTAAACGAACGTGTATTTTTCATCTTTTCTTGGTAGCCGGTTGAAACTTTTCGTACAAAATTGTGCGAACTAAGCGGAAGAAATTTGGTAACCTCGCTTCGATGCATTCGAAGCTTTTAACGTCCGCAGAAATTAGACAATTAATTCGCTATTATTGCCGGAACTTGGGGTTCGTCTCGCGTGGCCACGAGAGCAGCTGGTAGAATTCTTAGGAATCCATAAATTGCACGCAGCAGGGAAAGAAATTCGGCTAACGAGTGAACGTTTATTATAAATCATAAAGGTAATTACGTTAAGAGTTGCTATGCGAGCTCATTAGGTCGCAAAATATCTTGTCGCGTCGGTTTCGTTTCTTTTCCTTTTTTCATTGTACCCATCCCCCTACCAACAAAGATCCCCAAGGCTATCTAGTCGAGACAGAGGGGAGGCCGGCATAGAAAACAATTTGGACGGTGGATCCGAGTCGGCTGCCTTAATTAGTTCCACAGAAGATTACCAATCAACAATTTCGGAATCACCGCGCCGAGATTCCCAAATTACTGCTCGATGTCCCCCACTTAAGGGTAATTCACCCATTTCTCTACCGACTCACGAAAAACATAATCCACTTTAGAAATTATTATCCCAGACAGAGGTAATCATCGAAACCTTTTTCGTCGATAAACCGTTCGATAAGTGTCGTCCTCGATCTTCCAACTGAATAAGTAGCCAGAAACTATACAAAACAGCTCGATGGAATAAAAGACCTTCGAACGACTGTGAAAAAAACGTCACGAGGGAAAGTTTCGCGGGACAGGTACGAAGAAAATCGACGCGGCAAGCGCGAAGGGTGGTCTCTACCCAACAAGAGAGACGGAAAGTTCACACAATCGACCGTGCATGCGAGCAGACGAAATTTCTTCACCCCTTAAACCGATCCTACGACCACGAAGCTCGAAGGAAACTGTTAAATCTATTACACGTTCGAAGCTCGGATCGTGATCGCGGTTCCGAGGGAAACGGTCTGCGATGAAAGGAAAAGAAAGAAAGGAGGAGAGTCCTGGCAGATAAAGGTGGCGAGGGGAACGGAGGCGGTAGGGAGGAGAAAAAGGTCGAGAAAGGGATAGAGAACGTTTTGTAGACTCAGTGGGCCAGGTTGCAGGTAGGCAGTAGACCCTCAAATCGGTCAAAAAATGAGGGGGCACGCAATATACTTTGGGAGCGGCGCGTAACGTCCCTTCGCGTTCACGAACCCGTTTACGGTGTCCTCTCGCTCTGCGGTTTAGTTGGCCGACAAGAAAGGGGTTCGTGGATGGAAATCGCGATTACGTCTCTCCTCTGACCGACCCTAATGATTTCGTCCGGTTATTGGCTGGTTTCCTTTTTGCCTGTGATCCTGTTGTTATATGCCTGGCTATCATACTCGCAAACAAGCCTGCTTATCGCAATAGTCATCCTTTCAACAGTCATCTGTTTCCAAATATTTTATCTCTTACTAATAATTCATCAATGTCCTTTGATCTCTTTGTACTCCTTGAACTCCAAATTTTCCTCACCTTATCCCATCCCTACTACTCCGTTCTTCCGACCCTTAAAAAGATTAGAACGAAACCCAAAAAGCAGATCGTATAATTGTATTTCTATATTAAATTGGATTAATCTCGCCGTACAAAACTCTTCTTTTAAATATCCCTCTCGTGTACACTCGTTCCCGCTACTGGGAATACAACACTGTGGATGGTCGTCGGTCAGAGAGCGCTTCGAAGCTGTAGTCTAAGTAATCGGTACAAAGTCAATGAGGCGACAGAATGACCAGTCCGAAAAAAGGGCATTCCAGATAACGATAATCCTAACCGAACCTCGAAAGTTTTTGAAACATTTTCACGGACGGTTTACGTGCATCGCGTACAATCTTAATTAAGTCGGACACGCGTTTCGAAGCGTCGGTGAAAAACTCGCAAGAAAGCCGCGTGTCCGTCGAAGGATCTGGTGCCTTTATCGGTGTATCTAGGCGGGAACGGTTCTTTCGAAGCTATGAATGCCAAGTGGATCGCGCACCGTTACGATTCACCGAGCGAAACGCAGCTCGTTTCACTTTGTGCCCGGCGCATCACGAAACTCTGTCCACGTTCTATAATAATAGATGCAAGGTCAGGCAAAAGCGGCGGCAGCGGGCAACTATGAGCACGACGAGGAATAATAAAGTGGAGGAGAATTCTTCGTGGAACTTCTTATCTCGGGGACGTTCATCTTCCCTGGAAGGAGCGGGAGGAGGCAGCGAGACAAAGACGCTTAATATGTCCGGACACGTTATCGGAATATTAATATCCGTCCCCTCTGCAGTTCTGCTGGCTCCCCCGAAAGCTGTACAGCCACCCCGGTTGACAATCGATCGTCCGAGGTGGAAACGTGGAACGAGAAAAATCGGCGTGCCGCCTCGAATGTAAGGGGACACTTCCTGATGCGAGCCGGTGATAATTCTTTCCCGACGTCGTCGCTTCGAGGAGGCGTCTTCAGCCTCCTCCCGAGGATGTCTTCGAATTTCAAACTTTGTTTCGCCACTTCTGTCTGGCTTGTCTCCTCTTATTTTAAACGTACATCTCTGAAGCAGATACAGAGTTACCCGAGGGTTCGGGCGTCGTTCCAATAATTTAGAGGAAATCGTCTGGAACAGCATGAGTCGAAGGATCTTCTTTTTTCTTCGGACTTCAAGAATTCTGAAGACGTTCGCCGAATATCGTGATACCTTGTTTCAGTATTTAAATTTATAAAGTGTTCTTGATCGATGTTAACCTTCGAGGAAGGAATTCCACGGGGTTCGTTGCCTAGGTATCAATGCGAGGAAAGCGAAGTTCGTTCGACAGGACTTAAGCCGATCCCTCACGGGTCGCCTCAAGCGATCGGGTCGAAATCCATGGATCCCGCGGCAGGATTTTTTGCTCCCCATGAAAAGGTGAAGTCATGCACTTCGTGCATTTATTCGTAGCTGATTCCATAGATTTGGGCAGAAGAGAATTTATTGACCCTGTAAAAGGCTCTTGGGAGTTACCTGCAATACTGTACATTGCTATTTCATTCGGCCCACAATTCAGAGCTCTCGACGGTTTTGAAAATAAATTATAAATAGACGACTCAAAAAATGTGAACAAATAAAGCTTCAAAATTATTGTAAATTGTACTCTCCGAGAGGGTGCTACGATAAATGCATGAACGGTATGTGCGACTTGAATAGAGAGTGCCGCCATGCGCGACCCTACACGTTTAATGTTGATTTTTTGACTTAACGCGGCCCCGTCTTCCCGGCTACCGTGGATCTCCGCTTCTTCACGAGGAATTTCATCCAGCTGCACGTGTGTCAACATCCTACGTAGCCCACTCTACGAACAATAAATTATTTATAAACAGGATCACTAGAAACGTATTGAATTAGTAAAACGAAACTACTAAGAGTGAATGTATGTTTGAACTCGTACCTTTCCTAAGCCGTATGTGAGTTACGCAACAGGAAACGCTCGCTCACCGTCAAAATTGATTCCTTAGAGTTTACAGCAACGTCTTCCTAGACCCATTATAGAATGTTCGCATTTTGTTTCCCACAGAACAGAGGTTTGTCAGCAGGAGAGCAACGGTTGCTCGTCTCTCATCGGGCTGATAAAAAGCCAATGTATACCTCATTCTTTCTCCATGTGCATCCCTAAAACATGGGTAGAAAAAAGGCCAACCTCCAACCCGTTATTTTAAGATGATTACGAGCGACGACGATAATTACGCGCCACAGAAAGAGTTCTCTCCGTGTTTCGTTACGACGAAGCGGCACACTTTTTACCGAACGATCTTCTTCTTCGTCGCGTTAGATGCCCCTGAGAGCTTCTTCTCTTCCGATAGCACTCGAGAGCCCTTCAGCCAGGTTTTGTAAGAGCGTGCAGCCTGCAAGTCATTTAACTAAGCATCCACTGTGATCTGTCAGCCGGCCATGCGACGCGATAATGCGCAGTGACGGCTGCTGAATTCACGTACACTCTCGTTCATAAATCACCAGATGCTCGATATACAATACTGCACTAACGAAAAGTTTATGTCTCACTTACCGAATGAAGCTATCCCTTACTAAAATCGTTTATGTCATGCAGGAGATTGAACTACACTCTGTGCTTAACACTTAGCCAACCGAACGAGATTTCCCATTCTTTGATCCTATTTACTTTTGTTACTAGTTAGTCTTGAATTAGTATTGAATTTATTAAAAATTCAACTTTGGAAAAACAGAAAATGCATTTGTGGAACTGTGAACAACACTAGTTCAAGACTAACTGATAACAAAAGTAAATAGAATCAATGGCAGAGGAAAGAATGGGAGACCTCCCCATCCGGTTGGTTAAGCGTTCAGATTTTATCCATAGCCTAACGCGACGAGTAATTTGCTAAAAATGTAGAAGTGTCCAGTGACTTATGGACGGGAGTGTACGTGTACGGCGACGTATGGTTGTTCTCATAGCCTGGCCGACAGCGGCCGTTTCTTCCGCGCTGGAGACTTCAACGCGTGCATAGAGACTGCGGTAGGGCTGGCTGAATAGGCGCTGCGATGGAGAAGTCGCGTAGAGAGCGACTCAAGACGGTGCTTCAACTTTTCGAGGATCCTCGAGCCTCTTCTTCTGGTAATTCGATCGCGAGTTCCGCTCGTTCTTTTGCAACACGTTATGTTTCCTGTCCGTTGTCGTCTTGGCTACGACTTTTATACAAGATCGAAGGGCTAACTTTGAGAGCTCTCGAAACGTGTCTTTCGAATGTTTATAAAACTATTTTGGAAAATCGTTACGTAAGATACGACTACTGGTTCAGAGAATCTCACCACTTTCTCTGAGAGAGTCACAAAGCTCTTTCGAAATGAACCTGTTTCGAGAATGCGGTTGTTACGTTGTGCAAGGTTTGCGTAACTGAGTTTAAGCGCGATTTAATTTGACAAACAATACTAAGCTTCTGAGTGTTCTTTGATGTTTTTATTAATCGTTATAACAATCCCCTATGGAAGGAGTTCTTATGCTTAACAACGATTCTAGCACAATTATCGTGTAGGTATAAAAGTCTGTATTATTCGCTAATCAGTGCTTCCTCGAACAAGTCAAACTGTTACGCAAACTATACTGCGATTACACACCTAACTTCGCTTACTTCGCCAGTCTTAAACACGCTCCCCTTGATATAATACTTTTTAACACGTTCGATACTACTAGAACACGCGTTGCGTCGATTTGGTCATTTAAGTATTACTATTACGGTAATTGTTTTCACGTTTTCATTTTCCTTGAGGTATAATTGATAAGCATTGTTTACTAGTGATAATTAAAATGATTCACATATTATACCTATCCTTTATGCTTCGACCTCCGATATTCTTTTTGAGTGTACCTTCGCAGTATCTTTGTTCGTCTGCACTGAAATTTGCAAAAAGACTGCTTCAATATTTGTGAGTCACTAAGCAAGTTTGCATATTTCCTTGCTAACGTTTCCTTTCAACAATCTGTTTATCTTCATCCAGATAACTTCCAATGACGAAACTGGATATTCCCATGCAGAGATCAAAGATACAGCCTCTAAAGGCAGACAAACGCGTTCGGTAGCAACGAATGTGTTAAACGAGACCCTAATCGAATCGATCGACTTATCAAACGGATATAATCCTTGATAGCTGAGCAAATACGAGTTGCTGTACATCGAAACTCGCGAACAGAACGGTGAAAACTCGGTAGGTCGCTGGAAGCGGAGAGACGGGTCTCACGCGGTCAACGTTGATGGCTGCCTGTTGTTGGCCTCGTTGTTATTCGTCGAGTTCGCTTGCTCCGCGTTCTTGTCTTTGGACCGATCTGTCGCCTCGACCACTGCCGTCGTCGTCTCCTCCTCCCTTTCCAGGTCGACGTAATAAACGTACCTCGCCGCGTAGCAGAGCAACAGCATCTCGATTAGCATCAGGGCATTGTAGGTAACTGAAATCGGGCCGAAGAAAGTAACAGTGCCTGTTCCTTTATCTGGTCGCGGGTATGGAAATGTTATGGGAGCCCTGCGTGTTCTTTCATCGTGCTCCACGTGTTCTCGGACCAGTTGTTTGTCGTCGTCGTAGTCGTCGACCACATTTGAATTCATATTCGAAAGTTAAGGTTCTCGGAACTCGAGCGTTGGACGTAACAACTTTCTAGCTGAAACGCGAAATCTCGTGACTGGTTTTTGAACCCTTCCTCCTATTTCCCTTTTCTTTTTCATTTTCCGAAACGTTTCGATACGACTTCAAAGGGTCGACGTTCGCGTTTCGACCGAGAACACGTGAGGGTAATTACCGTTCGCATAGATTTGCGGCGTGATCGGTGGATTGCACGGGAACAGGCCCGTTTGCGGTAGACTCTTCACAATGAACGCCTGCAGCTTCGAGAACAGCAGCACCATCTGGGACACCGCGGCCTTTAGGTGGAGCTTCAGCTCTGTGAAATCGACGCGGCAGGTCAGAATTGTTTGTATCCGTTAACGCTGCGCGGGGCTGGGGACAATGGGGCTTTCCAGGACCTTGGAAATTGCTTCCTGTCGCGCGTCACTTGTGTGGTCCTTCGCGGGATAATTGCTAACCTCGGAAGAAGGGGACCGTTTCTGTTCCTCCTTTCGCTCTCCGCTCGAGCTACGATGTCTTTCTCGAACCGAGCGTACCGATTCTGACGTTACGTAGCAAATTTTTAGATCGTACGTTGCTCGCGCCTTTTCTCGGAAGGGAGAAGGTGAGACGGAAAATTTACAGTGAAATCGCGGATTATGCGCAATATGGATCTACTCAGTATTAGTACTGTCAGAACAAATTTAGGTGCACATAATTGTATTACTAGAATTATGAAAACAGCCAGTACTCTTAACTCTTTCAGAACTGCTTGCGTTTCTGCTCTTAGCAAACAGCAGGAACAGATTCTGACCGGAGGTCTTTCTTCCTCTCAATTAACACATTGCATGCGGGAAACATACTTTTACGTTTATTACGATAAATAAAAATAATATTTAAAAAAATATCGTTTTTTTAAAATATTTATAGAACATATATTTAAACGTAAAATAAAGAAAGCTTCGTCGAGAAAAATGAAGTAGTTTCCGATTTATTTTGCGATTTTACCGAATGATCAAACTTCCACGAAATTCACGAAAAAACGCCCACTATACGCTAAAGTCCGCATGCAATATGTTAAGCATGCGCGATTTATTACCTGAAGCGACTACATGCAGACTCTTCATGGTGATGCTAAGCCCGTATATTCCCAGAAGTATACTAATCATCATGAACGGCTGAAAACAGATCCCGTATTGCGTAGCAAGGTTCGGTTCTTCGATCGACATGAACAGAAATATGCAGTAGATCAGTCCCTGGAACCAACACACGTAACCTCGTCATTGCTCGTGCACGACTTCCCAGTAAAAACTTAGATAGTTTCTGATAAAAAAGAAACGAATGCCAGTAACGAACATTCGCGGATACCGAGAAACCAAACGGTTAACCAGCACGGAAAAGCGCTTTTTACGCGGAAACAGCGGCTGGAAGCGTAAAAAGGTGCAAAAAGTCGAGAACGGAGAAGAAGAAATAACCTGGATAATAGGAAGTTGCAGGACTATCAATCTCAGCCAGGACAAATTGGCGTCGGTCATTTGAACGCTTGGAAAGGGCAGACAGGGCCAGCAGCAACAGGGACCGACTCGCAGCATCAGCGGCGGCGAATCCGTGACCTTTTGGCGGCCTAGGTAGACCAGCAGAAGGTACAGTCGGTACAGGGATAACGTTAGGAAGATTTGAGTCACAGCCTCCGACAATAGTTGGGTCCTGAAAGTAATCGAAGGATCGTTAACGTTGGCAGGGTGGTACGTACAGCAGAAGTTAACGCTTCACCGCCCGGAGGCCTATTAACCCTTAACACTCCCACTGTTAAGTGTGAATATCGACCAGCAACTCTAACTTAATTCTCGTTATATTTTGACTTGCAATCTTTTAAGTGTCAGAATTTGAATGCTACAACGAGGTCTGAATAATAATATTAAAGTCATTCAAAACAATCAAACAATGTAATATAATTTTGATTACAATATTTATATTATTAATTGTATTGGTAGTGCTTGAGAGCACACTTGGAGCCATAAGGGTTAACATTTAGCTAACTGCATGGTGTCACACCTAAGGCTAACTAATAACGAAAATGAATAGAATCAATCGTAACGCCTTTGTTGCGGAAAAAATGGAAGATCTCCCCATTCTGTTGGCTAAGTGTGAAGATAAACATTGAAATATCTCGAGCTGCACCGTAAAACATCCATTTGCAATGGTGATCATAATTTACTCCGCGAAAGAGATTACATTCCAGTGGAAAGCTCAGATCTTTCCAAACGAGGTGAAAAATGTTTTCGGAACACGTTGAAAATATCAATGGACGTTTCTGGGAATGGGATTCTCGTGTCGCTGTCGCAGCCTCGTCTTGGTTATCGAAAGGACCCATCAAATTTTGGACATCGACAGCGCAGGTGTGACAAGGGGCACGGATTATCTCGGAAAATCAAGATCATTAGTCGCACGGGCAGAGGGGCTGCTCTGTTGTTTCGTCGTCGTTAAAAACTGTCTCGAAAGGACTGCCCCTTTGTTTCGCACGGGGCGCGACATTCGATCGCGTTTCCGCCTTTTTCTCTTAAGCGGATTTTCTGGTTTGTTTCATCATCGATTCCGGGCAAGGTTTCTTGTAACTTATTTCGAAAGACGTTATCGCTTTCTTTACGATCTTTCGCTAGTTTCTTCTAAATTTTCATGCAAATTAAGTAACAATTATAAGGACGCATCATAAGGACAGCGAATAATATCTGCTCACCTACTAATCTTCTTGTTTCGTATACCAAAGGGTTCCCGCCCGTGAATGAATGAATGAATAAATAAATAAATAGACGATGGCACTGCCGATGCACAACTGTATAGTAGTAAATATTATTATCATAGTTACTTCCTATATTATTACAATGTTACTATTATTATTATAAGTTGGCTGCATTTTATTTCATTAAATCCTTGAAATATTAGATATCAGAGATCGTTTAAAACTGATAAAGGTTATTTACGTCTAAAGGTTATTTCATTTCTCAAATAAATTTTTTATCTTAAAAGCTTTGTTTGAATTATTTATCCATGGATCAAAAGGCATTATGAATCCGTGAACCTATTTACCTTGGTATTCCAATAGCTGTAAGACTGCAGACACTCGCCACAGGATACACCGAGAGGATCATGATACTGTTGGTCTTGTAGAACCTGGTTTCCTTCTGATAAAAGATATTATGGCAAGCATCTACGGCGAAATAGAGCGTCAGGGTGGAAAGTATGGCTCCGGAGCTCAGCAAACCTACTCCGAACGCGCCTAAGCCTGAAAAAAATACATTCCCGACAATATGTATCGTGCAGGAACTGATTCGAGGAAAACGTAATTATTTGCTCGACCGTGGATCCCAAACAAATAAGGAATCGCAAGATGTTGTTCGCAATGTCTGGAAAAATCGTAATCGAGAGTGTTTTATCGCAGCCGATTATTTGCGTTATGATTATGTCAATAGTTATAAAATGTTCGCTAGTTTAGAGACGATACCGATTGGCACAACGCACGGGTTACGTCAGCGGCGTATCTTTGCGGAAGAGACGATTATCGTTGAGTCCGGATAAAAAGTGCAGGTGAACGACCTGAGGATTAAACAAAAGTAGTTCTGTAAGCTGTGTCGATCGGAATTGATCACATCCTCGCAGAATTTATAATTTTAAGGACGTATCGTTTAAAGCAATAGATAAACGTATAAAATTGGCATTGAACAAGAGATCGTGCTTAATCGATATCTTACGCTCCTGTTCAGATACAAGATCGTTTATGTGTTTTTCTCGGCGACAGACTTCCTACGGCACAAGGATTGAGAAATTTCACCGGTAGTGAGACGCAATGCAGTATACTATACAAAATATGTACCGTTTTTCTAAGGCAGGAGTGTTTTAATGCATAATTTTCTTTGTAAGATCGAGTGCAGAGAAAGAGAGAGAGAGAGTAGCATAAGGAGAATTAGAATCTTGAAAAGCATATATATATATTTCATGTTGCAATTTTTTGGATTTAAATTCCATTTATAAAATATTCATTTTTATTGAAAATTGCAATTCCTGGTTGGCAAATAGCAACTGTTAAAAGAGTAAGTTGCACAAAGTATTACACTAAACGATATATGTACCGTTTTTCTAAGACAGAGGTTTCAGAATGCATAACTTTTTTTGTAAAATCAAGCGCAATACCTAGTCGGCAAGTAGCAATCGTTAAAAAAGTAAGTTGCACACCGCCGTTACTTAACTTAACGCCGTTAAGAACTGTCGAAGCGGACCTGTAAAATTTAATGCACGTGCTATGCGTTGCAACGTAACATTCATAAATCGCATCGGCGCGACGCGACGCTGTATCGTGGTTGCAAAAGAGGATCGCCTTGTCCAACTTCGCTCGAGGACAAAATTCGATCGAGGAAGAAAAAAAAGTTTGATCTTTATGAACCGCTGCCTCCCCCCGTGTAATTATTGTAATTTGTGCAAATGAAATTGTGTCGCTGGCATGGCAACGGCCGATGGAGAAAAACGACGAACTTTAATTCAACGATTCAAATCGTTGCCTCGCCTCTTAATTATATTCATTTATGCTGCGCTAGCGGCACGTTTTTATTTTAGCGCCGGGTAAAAGCTTTCGCTACCGCGCTCGAACCCATCCTTAATGCAAATACGGAACCAGTTTCGATTGGCCGCGCGGGGAATTCTCGTCAGAATTTTCGATCCGTTTCCCGGTTGAACGATTTCGACAAACGGCATGACCGTTAACTCGAGTCCCGTTGCGCAATCCGCAATTACGCCGGGAGCACGGGCACTTTGGAAATGGAAATTTCGATAATTGTTTCGTCGATATTCGTGGAAATCATTAGCTTTGAGTTACAGCCGGGCATCGTTTTCGAGGAAGTTTAACGCGTTTCGCGTGTGCGCATCGAACTAAACACATGTTACGAGCGCTGGCTGCACAAGACTTTCACCGAAGCGTTCAGCTCTGCGCATGCTCCGTAGATCCAAGCACGCGAAAGACTGTCATCGTTAACCCGATCGAATGAAGCGTTTCGATTTAATCGTTAGAAACGATATATGTTTATCTGTTTATTTATTTATTTGTCGGGTAGACACCCTTTAGAAAGAAGTAGTACAGTAAAAATAAAAATAATTAAAAAATAAAAGTAAATATAAAACTAAAAGAAGCACAATTACATATAAATGTGTTAAAAATTTGTTGCGAAACTTAATATCAATATTAAACATCTTGCGATTTTTTCTTGATGTAAAATAGGAGAACTATTTTCATTGTAATTATCGAATAAGCGAGCAGCCCATCGCTAAAGTATTCATTGAGAGGTTTCTGTATAACGTAACAAGCATATTGCTCCAGGAAAATATTTCCCACCGTACTTTCTAATTCCAGTGACGGTAACCGTGATACGTAACAAACTTAATCGCGGACACCTTTCTCGAATAAAAATTCTTGCAGCCGTTCTCCAAATGAACCCCCAAGAAGACCAAAATTATCAAAATTTTCATTTTCAATTCCAATCCGATCGCCGTATGTATCGTTCAAACTTTCACGCGTCAAGAGGATCGATGTCACCGACGCTGACAACACGAAATTAGTGTATCACAAGCAACAGCGATTACTGGAACCGTCGTTCAATCTCGCCGTGAACATCGCCGATATCGATAAAAATTAATTAGACCAGAACGAAGAGATATACTCGCGGGATGAAGCGAGAGGACTGATGTCCGGTGAGTAAGCAGTTCGCGATGGAAACACTCACTTTCTATCTGCTCTATCGCGGAGGGCACGTAGTTCTGGTTGCAGGTTAGGTTCCTGAAGGAATTCTCCAGGCTCTGGTACTCGAACTCCATTCTGAGAGCCCTGGGTCCGCTCGTGGCACGGTTTCCAGGCACCAAAACGACCTTTCGCGGTCCCTTTTTCCACTTTCCACAGGCTGCTGCTGTCCGCAAGGTACACACCAGCCGGGAGAAACGAACTCGCGGTCCTGGGCGCTTTAAAAACGACGAGAGGAAGCGAAGCCACGTTAGCCGATGAACAGTGAGAGCGAGTTCCCCACCTTCGCCGCCGTTGGATTGTGTTTGTTGACGCGGATTCCAATGGGAAATCGGTATCGCCGCTCGATTACACCGCTATCTCGCCGAGATTTGTTGTCTTTTCCTTAGTCGGCGTTTTGATATAGGTGCAACGATGATCGTTTTGTTTCTTGTTTCTCGTTTTTTCGTTCCATTATTGGGCGATCGCGGAAGGATCGGAGCGGGGAACAGTCTAAACAAATATTGAGGGTTTGTCGGAATTGTACTGGTGTATTCCACTAACTCTTTGCGCATGGTGGGATATATTTTAACGCACCTCGAAAAGTTGAAGTTACTCGGTAGAACAATTTTAATAATCGAAATTAATATTGTTCTCCATCTTTTTGTATTAAAAAAAATTCTGTGCCGTTTGGGTTTTTATTTTCTTTAAAATGGTGTGCCTCAAAGAGTTGATGGTGACGGTACTGATCAAGAAAGCAAGAAAATATTTTCGGAGTGATATGTGGGAAGTAATCGTGGAAGAATTATAAGAAGAAAATAAAGAATCAGTTTTAAATAGAACGAATAAAGAAGTATTTTTTAATTGCTGTTGGTTATTATTGTTCTTTAATTATTAAGAATTACATAAAACAGAAATAAGAAAACGGTTATGTAATGAAAAAATAAGTTTGTTTAAAACGATGTCGTTAGAACGATTAAAAAGAATCCATCTTTTTGATGGGGTCGAGCACGCGCCGAATTGTCAGGTGTAATCGAAAAAATGAGATCGACAATCAGCGAGGTCGCGCGCGCTGAAGCGATATAGAGACAGTAACGTTAACAGAGAAGATAAAAGTAAGAGATATTAGAGGCTTGACAGCGCCGCGTATCGGCGCAAAAAAAATTAACGCATGCTTATTAAAATTAAGGTAAAATAGGGGAATAAAACACGACGACCCAATATTCGAGTTGATTCGAATCCACCGCCTGCGTCCGACATATTTTACAACTGACATGATCTGTCGGTAATACAGTCCACTTTCACTACCTGCTATCGCAGAGAGGCAGTCGCCCCACGAAATCGGTTCCGACCGTGTGAAAAAATATTCTGCCGCTAGTACGCACGCGCAGTACGCGTTACAGTACTATTTGACGAAATTTCTATGCTATTCCTAAAATATATATTCCTAGAACAAAGGATAGAGAATCCTAGGCGATAATCAGCGAGGGGCCTAGGACGATGAGGATGAGACGAGGACCACAACTGCCGCCCTTCGTAAAAACCAATGTAGCAATGCACGGCCGCTTTTGAGTCGAGCGAAAATAAAAACTGTACTAATTTACTTACCTGTTCATTTCCTTATCCAACTTAGTTTTAAGCGAGTGTAATCAGCTTAAACAAAAGTCGAAATGGTTTTTTAAACACGTTTCTATTACAAAGTATATCGATTTTTATTTTTATTTTTCGAAAGAAACTGACATAGTAACTTGCCGACAGAAGGTATATCTTACCTACCGGGTTCATAACTTCAGCTGATATTACAAGATTAATTGGATTTTAAGTATTTCACAATATGTCACTTTCTTACTTTCTCCTTACACCACTGAAGAAATATAAACTTCACTTTTTATTCGTCACATTTTAACCGAAACCAAAGAGTACCATTTCCTGATAAGTCGTCGTCCCTTTTTTATCACGAACTAGCTGAAATCATCCCTTCCTTCCCTACACCTTAACTTTCATCAAACAAATTTATCGAAACCTTTTCCAAGCCCCTAAACGACCAGAAATACCTCATCAATGAATCACGCTCGCTCACCTACGATACGGCCAATCATTGAAATGCTCATTCATGACAAATTGAGGGGGCATAGGCAACCGGTCTCTCCCGATACTTTCTTTCTCCTTGAACTTGAAAAACCGAAGTTAGCCTTTCTATTTCGTACCGTCGACACGACACAAAGAAAGCGGTGTGCATCGAGCGAACGTCATCGGATGCTGTTGATGGTGCTGAAAAGCGGAGGGAGAGGACGAATGACGGGTTCACCTGCAGCTTGGAGGTGAACAGATGAACCAGAGCCGCGTGCACGAGGACAGTCGAGGTGAAATAAGCGGGTGAGACAGAGAGAGAGTTCGAAAGTAGGCCTTAGTCGTTCAGTCAGTAGTCAACTGCGTACCCAGACGATTGGTTGTCGTAATGGTAAGTTCCTCACTGGCTCCGGTACCGTTGTTCCCAAAATATTCTTCGAGGCCAACTTCAAATGGCAAATCGGGCATTTTTCGTTCGTTGTTCGTCGATGGTACAAAAAATACGTGAATTGTTCGAGGAATCGAACGGTGCTTCCGTCGCTAGAAGTTGTGACAAGTATCCAGTGTGAGATTGTTCGTGACGAAATGGGAGAGATGCTGGTGGTTGAACAGTCTGTCGTCACGGACACGTAAATTCGAGGCAAGCGAACGATTCGGTTACGAGAGAAGAAGCTCATGGAAGAGCTCGAATCGCTAGGTAATCGTAACGCGTTGGTGGTTGTGTCGAGTGGTTTCTCGATCGCCGTAATGCTTCTGTCACGATCGGTTCGATTCTTATCGCAGTAAGTACGCAAACGAGTAAGTTGTCGCAAGGTGAATGAATGGGTGTCTCTCTTTGAACGAGTCGTTCGGATGAGTCGGAAGAATTGCAGTTGCAATTGAAATATCTTTGTTAGGAATTATTGCAGTTGTGCGAAATATCTTTGTTAGGAATTACAAACACTCGAACCAGGTAGAAATTATAAACGAAAAATGAGATAAATTCGGTAAAGTCTTTTCCTTATGTTCTAGTAGAGTTCTAGGAATTTTATTTTATTCAAACCCACTTAACAGTTATCATAAAGTGCACACGATTCTTGCTCAACTTTAGCTTTCTCGAAACTCTCATACCTTTCATCTTAATCTTTTTTTTTTACTAGAAAACGAAGTACAGTAACGGACAAAAGTTTAAGAACAAAGAGTCAACGAAATTAAACTTATTAATTTATAAGGAATAGCGTGATAAACAAAATTTGCATTCTGTGCTAATCATTAAATAGTGTTCTATCATAATAACAATAAAAATGAATGTACGGACAATATTTGCAAACCATAAAACTATGTTCTGCATTGTCTTCATGTTTTAAACTTTTGTCCGCTACTGTATCTAAGCATTTTGTTTATTCGAAAATGAAGCGGAATCGTTGTGTTTTCCTGGTACCGCGTGAAAACGGTCGCGTCGTCGAAGACGAAAGTGACTTTCGTTCTCCGGGATCGTTATCGTAAATCATCCAGCGTGTCTAATTTCGCTGCTTAAAACAGCCGCTCCACATAACGCTTTTTTCGTTACGCGAAGCACTCGTAACGCCGTGAAATCGCGGCAACGCTTTTCAAAGCGACGTTCCCGTTTTCTCTTCCGATAAAGTCGTGTCGTCGAGGACGACGCACAGTGGGGTATTTGCCCCGAAAAGCCGGACAAAAATCGATTTAGAAATTTCATCTAAATCGTACAATTTTTGTGTCTCGTAGTAGCTAAATGTCGGAAGAATGATGTACCAACCTTCTTTTTCTTCATTTACATGTTCATAAGACACTGAGATTTTTCGAAAAGCTAGATTTTTATGAAACTCGCTTTCTGACAGAACATTAATTTATTAATAATTTTTAACTGTTCTCCATAAATCCAAAATTACAAAAAACTGACCATAGAAAATCGCAGCGTTCTTCTCAACGCCTGTATGTTAGCGTTCACTATATTTCTCCGTAAAGTAAGTATTCAGCATGGAATTCTTCTAAAGATTTAGTGGATATTGAAATAGTTTCGTTCGACTTTTCAGGGTAAATACCCCACTGTACGACATCCGGGTTGCCGAAGCACTTTCCTGGACGCTTCGCGCGTTTAATCTCGCTTCAAACCGGCCGGAAAATGGCAATAGCCCCGGTGAGCGTTCGCATAAATTTGAATTGTCTAGAAAGTTGTCCGGCGGTCGGAAGAAATAAGAGCAACTAAGGAACTGATTGCGAGTTCTTGAAGTTCTTCTGCGTTTCTATACAAATTCTGGAGCCTGAAAGTAGTATTTTCCTCGATCTACTTTATTTTTGAAATTGGCTGTGAGGTGTTACACATTCCATTTTTCTATATAATAACAACAATAAGAATATTTCTTTATTAAGGAACAGGTTAGGTTCAGGTTAGTTATTTCTTATTAATTAATTAATTTATTTTCTTTCACCCTTTGGTCTTAAACTTTTGTCCGCTACTGTACATGTTAATAATATTGCATACACTTATCATACGTATATAGAATTCAGCTCCGAAGGGAGTGGACTTGGTTCAATTTTTGTTCTGATGCGTGTTATCAGTGGAATTAGAGGTCGGGTAAGCAGAAAGGTATAACAAAAATCGTGTTCCACAAAACGAAGTTTCCACCGTAGCAATTTCCCTCGATAATTATTATATTCCTCGACGGTGTAACAGGCATGACAGGAAAACGCGGTTATGGCATCACGCACTTCTACCCGCCTCTTCTGCCCCGATATAATTTCTCCGTGTTTCAGCAATTTTTATACCTCGTTGTATAACAAACATCCGAACACAGCCCTGGACTTTCTCGATCGGTCAATTCAGTCAAGGATATTTCGCGAGAGTTGCTTTATGAATATGAAAGAGACACGCTGCCGAGCCGATTGCGATCGCTTCTAGTTGTTCGAGGCGAAAAACCTGCGCGTAACGTTACATACCCACTAGTTACGTAAACTCTTGAACATCCTTCTAAATACGAATATTTAGCGCCGAATTTGTAGGTCCCCGCGAAATAACTTTCTGCGGAAGAGCTCGTTCCCTCGAGTAAAAGGCGAGTAACGCTTTAGAAAGGATTTCGAACTGTTCGTCTTTATCACGAAGCCGCTGGTTGAAAAACAATCGCGAATGTGGGTCGGATTCGTATGATCGAAACGAATGACCGAGTAAAAGTCTCTGCAGGCGGTTTTAATCCTCGAACTGCGTCAATATCGCGGGTTTCATCGATTCCTAGAACGTACGCTGCTTTGCCAAGTTGAATCGTCGGGCGACTTGCGATTCCATCTAAATTTAACCCCTGAATGCATGAATTTTTCTTACATCTTGAAAGAATATATTATGTAGACATGTACATGCTAATGCAGGGAAGGATATATAAACATCTTTTTTTTTCATTTTTTTGTTGGTGATTTATTAAAAAATCTATTGCATATCTCAAAATAACACTAATTAATTATATGTGAAAGTTTTTAAAATAATTCTTTGCCCTGGTGAGGCAAACGTCTTACATTTTATTTGTGTGTATCCCTTGCACTCAGGCATTTTACGCCAACTCCGAACACAATTATCAGGCCAGTGACCAACATTATCTGTTCTAATGTCTTTGAAAGAAAGACAGTCTTGAAAGAAAAAAATGTATTGTCATTCGATAAAATATATCATGCAGATAGTGATAATTTTACAACAGTATGCAGCAAAATATACGCTGAAATGTTACAACGATATGCATTTAAGGGTTAATTACGCAACGGTGTTGGAAACTTGATCGAAACAACGATTGTCTGTGCAGTTCGCGGTTTTCTGTCTGCTGATTCTGCTCAGCCCAGCTCACTGCCAGGATGATGATGTGCCGTCGAAGTTCGAGATCGAGAGCTCGATCAACCGCACGATCGAGGAGGTCGAGCGACAGGTTCGCGAAGACCCAGGTCTGCCCAGATTGACCAGGCAGGATATAGTGAAGATCCTTCAGAACATCACGTCGCAGGATTTGAAGGAGTTCAAGGATAAAGAGAAGCTGGAAAGGGCGAGGAACTTGTATCAGAGAGCGTTGATGGTCGTCCTACCTTACAACGCTGAAGAGTCGTCTGGAAATTTGAAGGATTTGTACACGAAACCACCGATAACCCAGATAATTCCTGACCACCTCCAGACAGGGATGAACGAGGAACAGGTCGAGGAGGCGAAACGGCTAAGAGAGGACAACGAAGTGCAAACGTCTGAACCTTCGGTTACCGAGAACCTGGTCTCCAGTCGTGGTTTATATAAGGCAGCCACGAAAGAGTCCACCACGACGAATAATCGCTACAAAAATCACAGGGACACGTACTCGGAGGTGCACACGAGGATGCCTTTAAAGGAGACGCTGAAACTGGACTCGACGCCGGTCAGGTTCACCTTCAACTTGGAGAATCTGCAGAAGAACGCGTACGCCACCGAGAGAACGACCACGACGAGGTATCCGATCTACAGCAACAACGAAGCCAAGGGTTCAGAGCTGGACATTGTGTACAGCACCAGCGTCACCGACGAACCGACCACAAAACCAGCTTCTAAGGGGATTGCCATCGACCTGGGCAAGCCTAAAACGGATCAGAACGTGTTGACCTCCAGTCAGTGGCGTTACAACGCCCCTCCGAGCACCACCGTGAAACCAACTTTGCCTTCCAAGCTCGACAAGATACCGTTCCTTCCGACGATAAACGTAGAACCTGAAGATCGCGTTGTGGTTTCTTCGACACAGGGACCCGAGCTGTTCATAAAAGACACCAGGACTGCGGAAGCCGTTAAGACGAATACCGGGAGACCGACTACTTTCTACGTAACACCCATGACTGAGGACACTTCCTCGAAAACGAAATACAGTTCCACCTATTCCCTGAATTCCGCAGGATTTCGTCGAGCCACGTCAACTACTACCACTTCTAGCACTACCTCTGCCACCACTACCACCGCTTCGATGCCTATGAGGCCGGAAGTGATGGATCTTCTGGCCTCGATCGGATTGCGGCCAGACAACAGCAGCAACGTTGAAGACGTATACAGGAGGAACAAAGATATTCTGGACAGCAAAACGCAGAATCCAGATTTGAACAGCGTTCACGGTATAGTCTCGGGTCTAACTTCTGCTGGGACTGGCGGTGTATCGATCGTAGATCAGAACACGTTCCACAGTTCGGGGACAGAGATCAAGAAAGGCGTGGAGAACCTTACGCGGGACGTTCAGCTGCTGTTTCAGAGGTTTGGTTTGCAAACTTCGAATCTGGACCAGGCTGCGACTACCACCACCCAGAGAACGACCATCAATTTGAACTCTTACACCAACTTCAAGCCGTTGCCCGCTTCCAGCGTGAAAGACGAAGATATGAAGGAGTTCCTGGCCAGATTCGGGCTAGGTGTTAGCGACAACAGAAAACGGAAGTCGATGAAAGCAGCCACCGAGACACCGTCCCTGATCGAAGCCGTGCCGGAAAACATGAGGGGGATTTTGGAAAACATCGGGCTGATCTCTAGCTCGACGAAAGCGCCCAAGTCCGTGATCAATACCGTAGAGGACATGGAGTCGACGGAGACGTCCAAGTTTCACGTGTTCAAGCCTCACGAGGTTAGGGTGAAGGACGAAGCGCAGAGGAACAAGATCAACGAGCTTTTGGATACCGTGAAAATGGTCCAGGAGGGCAAGGCTGACATCCAGAACGTGAAGAAAGCGGCCAACGATTTGCTCGAGTCAACGAAGACACTGAAGGACGGACCGGATCCTCTGAAGTTGGAGGAAATAGTCAACAGTTATAGGGAGGACGCGAGGAACGAAGTGAAGAGACAGGAAGACGAGCAAAAAGAAACCACCACCGTTACTGGCACCACGGAACAAGCTGCGACTTCTTCCACGGTTACTTCAGGGACACCGGAAGCGAAGCAAGAAACGACCACTGCTGCCTCCAAGGAACAACCCACGACACTAACGAGCGGTATTAAGAAATTTATGATATACGTTTTGGGCAGCTCGGAGTTGTGGGTTCGGAAGATCATTCAGGGATTAACAAAACTTCGAAATCTACTCACTAACGCGTTCAATAGGTTTAGACGGGGATCCGGCTGAGCATAAACGGCCTCTACTAATTTCACAGCCAACACACCAAAGAGTTTCATTCTTTTCTCGAATTTTTGCATTTCCTCTCTTTGTTTCGCGTGTCCTTCGGAGCCTACCGGAGGACGCAGTCTACCGTTCTTTATTGCGTTTCTAATTACTTTCTCTCTCGGTGCTAACAGTGTCGCGATACGCCGATTTCTACGGAGATTTTACTTTCGAGCGAAAGAAAGAGCGATCTTTCCCTTGAAAGGACAGTGGCTGGGAAGAAAGATCGATGAAAACTTCAGATCGATCCGAGGTCTCTCGCTTTCTACTCGTCTTCCCTTGCTAATCGTGAGAAATAACGTTCATCCTTGTATTCTAACGTACTTGTTTGTGACTAATGACCCAGAGAAACCGAGGAACCCGCGCAATTAACGCGCGCGTTAACGGAAACACTTGAGCCTGATGTATAATAGCAGCCCTGTCTCTCATTGTATCATAGCCATTCTCGCTTGCCACGTTGTACATTACCGTGGATCGTCATCGAAACCCGAATGCATGCGATTGTTCCCTTGTCGACACTCGGAGCTCGTCGACTACAATGCATCTCAGCCTCATTACTCACGCATCCGCGAACGGAACGGCCATTAATTCGAGATTCAAACGCGCGTTCATGACGGAAATTGTCAACAGACTCGGCAGAAACTACCGTAAGCACTTCCACGACGACAGATTCCGCGAGAGCAGCCTCCTTCGATCAATCGAACACGGCCACGACGACGTCAACCAAAGGTTCTACGGGCTCAACGACTGCGTCCACAGCGAGCAGCTCGAATCTGATGGCTCTGGAGGAGTCTTTTGGTGGTACGACCGTGGCACCGGACCCCGCCTTGCCTCCGCAAAGGAAGAGCGGCCTGTACTTCCTGGTGGATTGGAACACGTTCCTCGAGGTCGGTGACGATGAGTCGGAGAAGATCAATCTGAGGTTCCAGCCGAAAGTTGGCGACCGAACGAGATTCTTATCTGTCACCGTACCGTAGAAATGAAAGATATCGTAAACAGTTCGTTGCACAGAGTGTCGCAGCGTTCGTTATGTTTAGACTGTGGATGTTTGTGTAAATAGATTTTATTAATTTTATAAATACTAATGTATGGTATAAAGTGCAAAGTTAGATATATGTTTTACACGTTTATGTACGCTTTTGCGTATTTTGTGCATTCTGTACCTTTTGAAGTATTTGTCTTTTACACGATAGCATAAAGATCCACGGTCTGTTTTGTATCTTTAAAGTAACAAATTTGACGACGCATTTGAGAATCAAAATAATGGCTGATACTGTTTAAAGAATATATATATAAACGTAAGTAGTATCGTTGAAAGGGTTGCGGAGGGTTAAAAGGTTACATAAGGTTTCGGAACGTTTAAGGGATACAATGCACTGACAATTCATCGACGAATCATCGGATACTGTTGTTACGTCACACGTTCTGCAACACATAGTTGTTTACGCACGTTGTTTGTAATTGTTTTGTATTATAATATGTTGACCGAATAAAAACGTTTTCTGTGAGGAAGACGATGAGCAGCTAACATTGTTTGACCCACATACTTGTGAACGAGTGCACAATTAACGTGTACAAGCCAAACAGGAGCATCGATCGGTTGATGAATGATTCAAGATGGAAAGGGAAGCTACGGAATCAATTAACACTTTACCGACCGGAAGCCTAGTAATCGGCTTTTAAATACTTGGTTTGTAAATTTTGTAATATGCTTTCTTACACGAAGGTGACTGTTTTGAGCGATATCTTGTATATATTGTAAATAAATCTTAAAATATATATTTCGCGAAGAAAATCATTGTAATCGATTCATTAGCGACGCATTCGCCCCAAAATAAGGCAGTCAGTTGTATGCAACAAGTTGATCCACGAGCGATCGGTAAAGTGTTAAGTAACGTTACAAATTATTTGCAATGTTTAATTCGATCTAGCGATCTGGTAAACAATAAAATCACTATACGCGTACAAATAAACACTTTGGGAATCACTGCGCGAGGATTCCATTAGAACCATAATATTTTGTTTTCCACGAGCCAATGCCACGGACACGGTATCCAAGATCATTCGAATTGATCGAGACGCTGAAATGTCCACGACAAGTCGAATATCCACGATTCTCCTGTTTCTTTTTCTCTACGTGAACGTCGCGATCTGCTGGAACATCGAAGATCCATTAATCTCGCTGGATAAATTTGAGGAGATCGATTTAGTGCGAACTCCGCGAGATTCGGAAAATGAGTCGACAATTTGGATGGAATACGAATTCGGTACTGGAGCTGGAAACAGAGAAGGTACAGAGAAAAATACTACTACTCTCCAAATTATCTATATTAAGCCGTAACATATGAAACGGCTGTTCTAATACTTCACATTCTTTAACTCTATCGTACTTAAAAGTATGCCATTTGATTTTTAGTTCATAAAAAAAGCAATAAAAATTGTATTTTAGCACAGTAAACAAATTTCGTGTTCTGTATTAATCAATGAGTACTTTATTAACGATAAAAATAAATGTACAGACAATATTTATAAACCATGGTACTATGTTTTATATTGTCTTTTCGTCTTAAACTTATGCCCGCTACTGTAGGTTCGAGTTACCTTAATTGGAAGTGGATATACACGTTTACTTGAATTGTAATAAAATACAGGACATTTCATGTACGACGACCTAACACAAAACTCTGGATGAGAATTTTAAAGGAAGTTGCTTTCAATTTCAGAGCTTATCGTGGCAGATATTTCTGTTGACGAGTACAAAGGTTTGCCGAAAACAGGAATTAAATGGCAATTTCTAAACGTAAACGGGGCCTACTATTTATTTCGAGCAGAAAAATCTACTCTATTCTTCTACGAATTCCGTTTAGACGACGCTTTATTGGACGGTCCTTCAAAGTTGAACGTGGAAGGCACTATACTAACGTTTAAAGTGATCAAAGTGAATCCGGAAGTCGATACGGTGGCCGTTCTATGCGTCGAATCGGACAGCGGAACTTCGTTGCGATGGTACAGGCTAATAAACGGGAACTTTTTCCAGTTATTTTGGTCGTGGCCAGTGCAAAAACGTATAAAAGGCATTCAGTTCATTCAACACGAATTCATTAATAATCAACCGGATAAGATATTACTGGTGAACGACGACGAAGTGCATTATGGAATACAATATACTCCCATTGAGGTGTACGGGTTCACCATGGATTTTTCAACTAATAATTTCCATTTCTGGTAATTAATTACGGTACTTGTAATTCGATACTAAAATTAACATTATTTTCTTTATTCTGTACAATTTAATACAGATTTTTTAACTCCCTCTGGTACTTTTAACTTATATTAGTAATCCAATACCTACAGGCTCAGTCAGAGAATCCTCGTGCCAAGAGCTCTCGATGTTCAAGTGTGCTACATTTACGAAAGCATTTCGCTAGTTCTGCAAGGCGTGACGGGCGTCTTGCTCTATGAATACAGAAACACCACCAATGGTAGCATCTTCCATGAGCAACAGTTAATCAAGTCGCAAGATTTGAGGAATTTCGCTTGCTTCGAGAGCGGTTACCTCCAGTTCTTGGCGATCTCCGGACCGGAAGCTGGTCTGTTTCACTTCGTGGACGGCGAATTTCAGTTTAACACAGAATCTGAGTCCAGCTTTGGTAAGATTGTGCTTCATAAAAAACGAAACCTTTTTATATTTTGTCATTTAATCGCTGCAGATGTCTCGGAAGTTGCTTGGGTGAAAGACGTGAAACTGGACACGTATCGAGACGAGTCGCTGTTGCTGATGCAATTAAAGAACTCTACAGTGATCGCTCTTGCTTGGCAGGGACTAAACTTTAAAAGAACACAGTTGCCAAACAAAATTCTCGATCAGTTCGATCTCTCTGCTATCACACCGCTTCCTAGGTATGGATTTATCCTGGGTAATCAGGTTGTAAAACTTCGAACCCAACTAAAGAACGTGAAACATCCTGCCCAGTACACCACAGAGAGGCTACTGGTTCTGCAACAACTATTGAACGTAAGTTTTGTGATTACGATTAACCTTCCGTATACTGTGCCGGAGTCACCAATATTTTGTGGTAACGCATACAATGACGACGTTATTTGTGTTACTCGCAAAGTGACGATCGCCTTGACACACACACACACACACACACATCATAAATCCACAATATGAGATGCCAAAACAGATGACACATGATAGTTTTTGATAATACCTTGTACAATATCGATGAGAGCCAAAAATGACTCCGGCATAGTTCTGGAGTTACAATTCTCGGAGGGTCAAGATACGTGGAAGTTACGGATCCTTAAAACGCCTGTTTAGGACTCGTTAAATCATCAGGAGAGAATACTGAACGAAACGAAAGAAAGATTGGACAAGAGCTACTTGATGAATCCTGTCACCGGAACTTGGAACATTAGCGTTTTAAACGCGACAAACGCGACTATATCCGACAACGTGATCTATCATTCGGTCACGATAGGCGGGAAGAATCTGACGAAAGGGGAACTAAATTTCGATGTAAATAGTTTCGAGAATAAACTGAAAGATTTAGAACAGAAGCTCGATGAAATCGATTCGAATCTGCGTAACGTTATAGATCCTGGTTCAAAGAAAATGAGTTTTGATTCGGACATCGAAATAGTTGGAAACATTAACATCACTGGCACTTTAAACGTGGGAAACTTAAGCGTACAGTTCATTAATGGCGTGAACGTATCCGATAACTTTGGAAATCATGAAGGGTATAATGCAACCGGGAATGCAAAGATTTACGACTCGATTGAGGCTGAAAACTTAACGATTCGTGTGTTGAACGGTGTTCCCGTTGAAAACATTCGGTTCGGTGATTCTTTAGGGGATTACAGCGGCGTGGATTTTGCTAGGATAAACAAAGCACATATAAATGGTCACCTTTCCGTTTCTACGATTAATGGCATCGATTGGGAGACATTGATGAGAGACATCGTATGGAAAGACAAGCCTATGTTCATTCCTGGAGACACTACTATCGAAGGGGTAAGGTTGAATATTAACCTTAAATAAAGAGTAGAAGAAGTAGGAAGGCTCGCTGAATTAAATAATTCGATAATACTGAAAGTACCTACAGTAGCGGACAAAAATATAAGACGACAGGACAATGTAAAACATAATTTTATAATTCGCAAATATTGTTTATCTATTCATTTTTATTGTCATTATGGTAAAACATTACTTATCGATTAACATAGAATACAAGTTTTATTTATACTGTTATTTTTTATTAATTTATTTATTTATTTTCTTTGATCCTTTGGTCTTAATTTCAGACATTGACCTCGGACATCTTCGAACTGCTGTTCTTAAATAACCTTCTTTATCCCGAGGAATATGTTTTGGAGGAGGACGACAATACTGTAGTCGTTACTGGTTCGAAAACGTTTGACACCGTGGTGGCAGTGCGTCTAGAGAACGTGACAACCCTGAATGGTGTAAATTTTGAGGATTTTGTAATTCTGAACAAGGACAACGTTCTGAAGGAGGAGATCACGTTTGAAAATTTAATTATCGATGGAGAGTTCAGGGTAAGTCGCACTAAATTCTCAAGCGTGCTTCCTGGATCTTAACACTTAGCCAACCGAATGGAGAGATCTTATCAAATTTTGTTGCAATGCATCAAGGATTGCCCTAAGGCATTTTTTACGGGTTGAGTACCATAGAACACTTTATGGTCAATTCAATTCACCAAATCGTGTATTTTAAACAGTAAACAAATTCAGCGATTTTCTAAATTTTATCGAATCTTACACCAGCTTTAATCACAATGTCCTTACAGTTTTGTCTAATGATATCTAATCATACTACATGATTCCTAACGAACCTAACCTGTATTTTTATGTACCAATTCCATAGCCGTCAATAAAGTTATTATCATTATTATTATTATTATCTCCCATTTTTTCTGCAATAGGAGTACTGCGATTGATTCTATTTACTCTTGTTATTAATTAATTTTAAACTAATGTTATTCGCAGTTCGTGAAATGCATTTTCTGCTTTTCCAATGTACAATGTTTAATAAGTTTTTAATATGCAATGGACAGTATTCGGTTAAGTGTGACACCCTGCGGTTAGCTAAATGTTAATAGGCTGCCGGTCGGTGAAGCGTTAAAGTATTTTATGACTGCAGGTAGATGGCAAGATAAGTGGGTTAAATTTGACAGAAAGGAAACTGTTGAATGAAACTTCTTACATTTCGTCGGACGTTATGTTCTTGAATTTGAACGTTCTGGGAAACGTCACGTACGACACGCTGCTGATGGACAAACATTTGCTGAGTTTGGGCGATTTGCTGCAAAAAACCGACAGGGACGTCGAAATCACCGGAACTAAGACGTTTCTGGGGAACGTTATGATCAAATCCAACCTCACCATCACGTCCGGCATGATTAACGGACATTTCATCGACGAATTCGTAACGTTGAACACAGAACAAACTTTTCCAAGCAAGCAATCAATATTTCCAATCAACGATTAATACTTGCTTGTCCCTGAAACTGTATAACGCGGGTGGGTTTCGTTTCAGATTTGAAGAAGATATTGGCAAACGTCACGTTCGGGAACGTCACATTCGGCGCCGTCGAGAAGCTGCAAACTTTCATCGAGGGAAACAAAAATTCCAACGATTGTTTGGAGAAGATTGTTGTGTTCGAGTCGCCGATCATCGTGGACGAATTGCATTTCGATAAATTGAACGACGGTGTGCCGTACGAGGAATTCAGTCAGAAGTTGAACGAAACGTTTCAGAATGTCACATTCGAGAATTTAATCGCGGACACATTATCGGCAGAAATAATAACAGCCAACAAAGTTAACGGTTTGGACTTCGCAGATTTCAAAGAGAAATTCACGTCCTCGAAGGTCGTCGACGAATACATCGTTGATCGTTTAGAAACCGATCACCTAAACGTGACGTCCATCAACGGAATGCCAGTGGACGAGATTAATCGATTGATAGATAGAGTAACTACGATGCTGAATAGTATTCTTAATGGTAGCGAGACCTTAGATTCCCTTCAAGTAAGAGGAACGATTAAGACGAATTCGGTCAACGGAGTGGTCTTCGAAGATTTGTTGAAAGAAGGCCAAATAGAAAGCGTGATCTTCAAAGATGAAGTTTTCATTAAGAATCTGACGATTTTAGGCTACATGAACGGTTTCAACTTTTCTGAACGCGTCTCTGATACGGTTCTGAAAACCGACACAAATATAGAGATATATGGGTACAAAACGTTCGATACGATTGTTTGTCACCAACTTGAGGCAATGTCTCTCAACGGACGTCCTGTGGAAAATATCCTGGATCCTACCAAAGAGCAAATGCTATCTGGTCCTGTTACTATAAATGGTAACTAAATTTCTGATACAATACAAAATTCTTGATACAATAACCTCGCATGAAAATAAAATTGAACGTTTCTCGTCATTTTTCAGGATCGCTGACGGTTCTCAAATCGTTCAACGCGACAGGAAAGATCGGTGATGTATCGTTTAACGACCTCATGGACAGATTCAAATCCTTAGGGAACAATACTTTCGAGCTTCACGGAGATGTTCGTTTCCCTGAAAACGTGACTGTCAAAAATCTTTACACGGAAGGGTTAATTCAGGGAAAGAACTTCAACAAATTCTTAAACTCCGTGGTCTTCAAGAACCAGGATAATCTCACGATTTCCGGGACGAAAGTGTTTCAGAGTTCGGTTACGTTCAACGGCACGTTCGATGTGCTTAACAGGTTGAACGACATAGACTTAAAGAGATTCCTGGAGAAGGCTGTGTTCATTGATAAACCGTTCTCCATCAAATCGAAAGTAATTTTCAAAGATGTTATACAGGTGGAAAAGGAACTCAATGTCAAGTCGAACCTCGAAGCAAAATCTATCATGGGAGTTGACGTGGACGACTTACTGCACAATGTTCTGTACCTCAACAGGCCTGGTTACGTTGAAGGTAACTAGAAGTCGTACTTGTTTATCGAATAAATAAACGTCTTGAAAATGTGCATTAATTCTTCATAGAGACCATCACGTTCACGAATGTGAGTTTCCAGTCCAATGTTCAAGTTGAGAGGTTCAACGATTTGGACATGAACTTACTGATACCGTTGAACACCGAACAAATTATACCCGTGGACGTGCTGAAGTGTAGTAACGTCACCGTGGATAAGGTTGAAATTTCAGGAAGAGTCAATAATGTGAACTTGAAGGAGATGCAGGAGAACACTTTTATGGTACGTTATAAAGGAATCTGTGAATAATTAATTCAGTCGTCTTTTAATTCATTCACTGCCAGCTAGGAAATATCTTGTAGTTTATGCTACAAGTTTAGATTGATTGTAATTAATCACGGAATAAGTTTACAGCCGTTTGAGTTACAAATTAGAGAGGATGAACGACAAATTTATATAATATTCATTTTAAAAAACGACAAATCTAACATTACTTTTTATTGTCCGAATAATAACTCATATTTTTTTGTAAAATAAGATCTTAACGCCTAGAGCAAGACCCTCTAAATTTGCCTAGCGGTGAATGGATTAAAGTCTACGAGCTTCGATACTTTCACTTTGAGGAACACATATTCTGGGTATTGGAATCGTTTAACAACCGATTAGGGTTATTTGAACACTGTTTAATATCGTTTAAAGGCACTTAAAAATTGTCTGGAAGCAATTTGAGGTCACGTTTAGGTTACTTTATGAAACGCTTACATTTTCAGTTAACTGGGAATCAGAATATAACAGGACATTTCAGTTTTCGTGGCCCTGTTGAATTTCGTCGCAATTTCAACGCGCGTCTCATCAACGGTATCGATCCGACCAGGTTTATACCTTTGAATTCAACGGATCCTATAAAAGGTAAGACATTGAACGCGAATCTTGCCGCAATTGATCCGTGATTCGCGATAAATAAATTTTTACGCAATCTTTACCATTTTAGGCAGCTTTACGTTTGAAAGACCGACATCTTTCAACCAAAACCTTCGAACGTTGAGCTATCTGAACGGAGTAGATCCAAATAGATGGGATGCAGTGGCTATCACTGATACTCGTTCGCTTCCGCAAATCATTTCTGGCAGATGGACCGTGTTTGGTAACGTTTACTTCGAAGGAGGAGCGTCAGGAAGCGACATTCTGAATGGCACCAACGTCACGGAAGTTTCGAACGTTTTGGCGAAAAAGCATTTAGAGATGGATGCAGCGTTGGCCGAGACAAACGTAGGAGAATTTCTTTTTCTTTTGTTACAAAATTCGTTTGATCGTATACATCGTGTTTTCAGGCGAACCTGGACAGCATATGCGAGGACCTGAAGTACCTGAAACACTACGCGGGGAAACAAATTTACCAGTTCAACGTGTTCGACTATCTTCAGCTCATCGAGTACAACAGCAGCATAATCAGTGTTCATCACTTTGAAGTGAACGACTTGGATTATTTGACGTTAAGTTACAATACTTGCGAGATGCACGTGTATCTGTTCACTGGCGTAGAATTCGAGTTGGTTAGCAGTGTGCCTGATTTCGGAGCGGTCGAACGGTGGACCACCTTCAAACACGATCACACTTTGTATTTTCTCGCTTCAGGAACTAGCTCTTGCGGAAGAAGTCCTGTGAATTTGTGGAAACTGCAGGAAAACGAGTTCAAGGTAACTTTCTAACGTTTTAAGCGAATCTGATCAGCGTGTAGATCTCTTTGTTCACGTTCTGTTCGATTTCTTAGCACGTTCTGGATCTTGGACGTAACGTGAACAGAAATAAAATTAATCCAAGCATATTGCTGACTTTAATGGCTGGAACAGATCAAACGAGATCTTCGGAAGGCTTGGATGAGAAATTGAGGAACTCTTTTTCGTCTTTCATGAAAAATGAAGACATGAAGATCGTTTTAGAGAAGAATCAAATGCTGTTGACCAGCAAAAACGTCGTTCCTGATCGTTACAGCTTTGATCGTTTTAACAATGCAAGCCTTGGAAGACATATTAGAAGCCCAGAAACTCTGAAATTCAAGGCTGGGTTGCTTGAAAAGGAAATGTTTCTGTATTACGACGAAGAAATCAGCAAGGATCGCATATTTGTGAGTTCAATTTTTACTAGCACGCATCGTTCATGATTAACCCTTTGACTATGGCAAATTTTGAGACGTACCAGTTGTATCATACGCCATAGTATGGTATAAATTTACTAAGCGTCTTTAGGCGCCAACAGTAATCAAAAGGTTAATAATGTGTTTTATACGTATATGTAACCTCTATATAATTATGTAGATTTTCAACAATGACGGAGAACGAAAGAAGATCTTGCAAACCATAAAGGCTCACAGACCAAAGTCTTTCACGATACTTAATTTCGATGGATTGATCGAGACGCTGCTAGTTTTCGTCGAGTACAGGAGTTATCTTCGAATTTACGAATACAAAGGTATCGATTGAACGTTCAATTGTACCATATTGGATGAAATATGACAAATATTTTTTTAGGTATCCAAGGATTCGTGTATAGGGATAGTATATGGATAGACGTTGATAAATTATTCAGCTTCAAAATCAGAAAGTATCGCAATTTAGCGAAACGATACTGTCTCGCGTTGGTACACGACAACCGATTAATAATCTTGGAGGCAAAAATGTACGGCGAAAAATTGGAAATGGGACCGTTAATGTGTTGAAAACACTGGCGTTTATTTGTAAATAATTAGCAATTAAGAATGTAATTAGCAGAGAATTAATTATTGTGCCTGTTAAATATCAGAATCAAACGTATCATGTTAAAGCTTCATTGTACTACTTCGCAATTAATTGTATACTCGATAAATAATACTGTATTCTTACACACTATTACTGTTTACGTTTGTGTACCGTAATGTAGAATCCTAACAAAGACTAACTAATAAGTGCCACCTGTTCGTTTCGCCTTGTAGAACGCGATGATCTCTTCATCGATCTCTGGATCTCCAGTCAGAGGTAACGAATCCTCAAACTCTTTATCGTTCTCATCAAAATTTGACTTTCTACTCGAATCTTTGCTGTCGACTTTTAAATTCTCCTTCGAGAATGAAGGTCTTTTCGGAGACAGCATATTAAAGTTTAAAAATTTCTCATAAATTGGAACTGAATTATCCGTCTCTATGATCGAAGCTTCTTTTGTTTCAATTTTCGTCTTGGTACTTGGCGATTCAATAGGACTTTTGTCGTTCTTTAGTTCGGTGCTCGATTCTACTCGATTACCGTGTTTCTTCCCGACACTTTTTGGTTTTCTCTCAGATTTTCGTATAGACTGTGGATTCGTTTCATTAGACTTCTCTTTCGCTTTTTGGACAATCTCCTGCTTGTTATCCTCAATCGACTGGTTGAACTTTAAGTTAACAACGTTGCAAGGCAACAGATCTGGTTTCGAACTTTCAATGAAAATCGATTTCCTTTTCGGTATCTGATCGATGGAACTTCTACTAGAATCAATTCTCTCGATATTATTGTGTTCGACATTAGCAACATCCGTATTTTCATTACAGATTGTCTTTTTGGTAGACAGATTACTATTCTTGGGTCTACGTTTCTGTTTCTTCGAAGGGATATTGCTAACCACCGGATCTTGTTCATCATTCTGAACATTATTAACCGTAGACGCGTTGTCGTTTGCTTTGTTAGATCGTTGACTTTCATTCTTCTTCATCATATCGATTAATAGTGCTACTCACGAATTAAGGAATTGTCGAGTAAAGCTCGAAACAATGAAAACAAATACTTAAGGAAGGATACAGATTTCCTTGTCCCTCTGAATAACCAGGTCCTTGTAATACTCTAATTTCTTGAGGCAACTCTTCGCGTCTCTGCTCAAATCGAACGTTTTTTTAATGCTTTCGAAACAGTACTGCACTTTCTTCGGATTGCAATCCCAGCAGACCTGTTCGTTCGACTCCAGGAAGCTTCTGATCTGACAGTCAAGATTCCTCTTGTCTTCAGCGGTAAGTTCTTCGGACACCTATTCACACAGAACTAACGATAAATGAAACAAAAGTTTTATCACACTTTTTTTAGCACAAGCATCGAACCGTTTGTCGCGTTAGGGCTTTAATCTGCTGTCTAAGCCTCTCGTTTTCCGCTCTGAGCAGCGCGTTCTCGCTCGAAATGTCTGTCTCGAGATTCAGTTTCAAGTCGTTCTTTATTAACGCTACCCTCTGAGCAAATCTACAAGTGGATAGTGTTTCCTAACGATCGCAAAACGTGCATTAATTAAACGATAAACCTCGATGATAATTGAATTAGCATTAAAAGCATATGTTGCACCTCTATGTTCAAAGTAGCAACACTTAGAGTGGCCAGCATCACTGTCATACAATTTCCTCCCAGACTGTCCCTCAGAATTGACGTTAGAATGGAATTCCTAAAAACGAGAATAATGAAAGTTCCACGCTCGACTAGAAATCAGACGTCTCGTCGATTCACTTTCCAATCTGTTTTCGTCTCGAGGCGAAAAGAGAAAAGAAGCATAAGAACGCGAGCAAAATTAATCGATGAACGGTAGTACGAAATAGTTATACTCTCTGTGACGGGAATTCTTCGAGCAAATTTAGCACCTGTACGGAATGTGACCCGCGTTCTCCTGACCCAGACACACTATGACTTGTTCCAGGTAATGTAGGCTCAGGTTAATGTGCTTCGCCTCGGTTAGAATGGTGCCGGTTATCGAGCATTTGTAGACGCGCTCGGACCTACGGAGATTTTACATTGCAAAATCTGTTAACACTAGATTTTGCAATTAGATTTTAAAACAATTACTATTCAAGAAGTGTCCATAAATCTAATATTAAGCACCGTTACAAAATTTGCTGGCGTGAACATAGATTGGCAATGAGAAAGCAACGCCTGACGGAGACCGTAAGCGAAAAATTATTGCTGACAAGTCGATTGACGATCAATGTATTAGAGAATTTTCAAAGAAACTTTTTTTCCTATTAAAATTACCAAAATTATGTTCTTTCTGCATTTGCTTGCTTTAAAATAAATTAACATGTAGTTTTAAGAAGTCTATTCGAAAGCTTGTTATTTGTTTCAGCGATAATCTTTTATTCAGATTTCTGCTTTAATAATTTTCTCAGTATTCAGCTTCGAATTGACCAATGCACAGCTTCCTGAATTTTGTTTACAAATCGGTTACTTTTACTTCAACGTAAACGCCTTATTAATGCTTTTACTGAAACCTGCCCAACAGCCGGATGGCATCGGTCAGGAGTAGCTTGCTGCTGTCGTACCTTCAGTCGATACAAAGCTGAGGAAGGTATACGAACCCTGCCAAGTCCACGAGGTGCACTTTCGCTCGCTTGTAGTGCTCAGCACCGATCTGCTTCGTAGACACCACGATGGTAAAGATGCAGTGCGACCTTGATGACTGAGGATTCATCGGTGTTTCGGCAACAACCCTGTCAAGAATTTCTCAAGGTTGATCTTGAACGAATGGAAGCTTCCCTTCTTTCAAAAAAGGGCACTATAATTGTGTCTGTACAAATTATGTTTACCTATTATTGTCACCTAGTTCGAGCAACTCAAACGCATCTTTCATACTTTTAACGGAGTGGAACGTCATGTTTTTCAAATGCAGCCTTCCAAACTCGTCCTCCAGAGTGCTGATACGTCTGAAAATTATATCCAAAACTTCCGCTATACTTCTTTTACTTATCCTGTTATTAACCTCTTCCCTACTACCATCGATTATATTTTTATGCAACAGCTAGTAACCTCAGGTATCTTCCCCTTTTTTACACAGAAGCACATTGTACGCAATATGGCCATTATAATTGTTTAAAAAGCTTACTCATCATTGCCAATCATTACCGTCAACTTCTTTTGTAACTTTCTGAATTAATTTAAGCACTCTGCCATCACCACTGCTCCTAACCATTCCTAACTCTTAATCCTAGACGTCATCGTATGTCAAGGGGTTAAAGAGAAAACATTATTTATCGCATACATACGCGTTTAATTAGACGGAGAAAGCGAGACAACGTAACGCATCCCCTGCACTCGTACAAACCTGCCGTTTCAGGATAGAAATGAAAAAAAAAAAAAAGAAAGAAACGCTTCGTAACACGGGGAGAAACGAGGAAGACACGAAGGCGACACACGGTTGCACCTTGCGCACGGTTGCTCCATATTTGAAGCCGATCGGAATCACGACCGATCGCTCGGTCGCGTCGAGCGCGCCGTTTCCCTTTAGGGGGTTCCCCCGGTGGTTTTTACGAAACGCGCCGCTCTAAGGGGCCACCATTTACGTCAGCTGAGCTTACGGTAAATCTTCCAATCTCGTAACCGCGGCCTCTCGTTGCTGCCTCCGGTCCAGCAGGTCGTAGCCGGTCTCGTTGTAGATCTCCACGTACGCCACCTCGACGGAGTACACGTTCTCAGGGCGCTGCATGGGAATTCAAGGGAGGTGTACGGTTCTCTGCGCGTACACCGTTTTACGTACCGTCTGTCAAAACGCAACCTTTCGTATCGCTTCGAACAGGTGCTGCAGGCTCCTCGGTAAAATGCCGCGGCCCTCGTTCTCCAACCTTCCGGTGATCGAGTACGTTTTCCCGCTGGCCGTCTACGAAGTTCAGTCGCTTGAAACTTTGTCGAGGATCACCTTCACAACGAGGGCGAACCTCCGCGAAGGAGAATGTGGTACGAGTTGGAGGTTACGCGGAAGGATTGATCGAGTAATTGGGAACGAAGGAAATGAGAACTTCTAAACCCTTGCCTTACCACCTGTTTCACGATAGCGATGAATCCTGGTTACCTTTGATGTTGTCTAAGACGAAGAAGTTTATTAGGAGGATTTCAGAGAAATGGAAGATTGAAGATGTTACAATGTTGCAATAAATTTTATTGCAGAATACTGCTACAATTGTTTATCGATATTAACGACATTAACCCTTTGCGCTCCGAATTATTTTTCAATAACTCCCTAGTATTGTAGGTGCTTTATTGGAAATTTACTTCAAAAGACAATTCCTTGAGTGGTACTTATTTTTTTTTTTTATCAATTATATTAAACGTAGTAGCTCTCAAGCTTTGTTGTAGCTTATATTTGTTTAATTTCGTTGACTCTTTGGCCTTCAACTTTTGTCCACTGCTGTATTTAAAATGGCACGTTAAGAATGTCGAGTCACATTCAACAAGGAGTGCAAAGGGTTAAATGTAACCGTTATTTACTATAAAGTTTATTAGTTACTACGATTACATTCAGTTCGATATTGTGAACATGAGTGGCAATCGTAAGGCAAAGGATTTATAATACAGAATATAGTTTTTACTTGTACCACATTCTCGTTTAGAAATTGATACGGTTACTCTATCGATTGTGTTGTTCGGTTTACCTGGCCGTAAGCAAAAATGGTGCCGTTGTAGCCATCAAGGGCACTTTAATAAACGAAATCGCATTGCTGAGTGAGTGATCGATGCTAGGGCTCTTACTAATTAACGAATGATACGATTCCTTTTACCTTTCCACTACGGGCCGCGCTACGTTCTCGAACACATCTTCCTGCGTCGTGGGTTCCTCGAATATTCGGAAGAAACTGAAAGTTTCAAACAGTTCGGGCGCATTCCTGACAATTAAACACCGATTTCGCGAATTCTCACGAGAAATTCCACGACTCCGGACGATTGTCAGGATAATCCTTTGATCTGGTAACTGGGGAAACTAAAACGAAGAAATCCTCCTCGTGATCTTCTTTGGGACGGTGCAGGACTTGGTAATTCTTCGATGGAAAATACTCGTTATACAAAGTTCGTTTCGCTTTGGTGAAGTTTTATACACACCAACACATTCTTCCGACTTTTTTCAGGCCTCAATCTGGCGTAAACCTTGATAGCATTTTTCACCATGTCGTTCGTATAACCTCGCAGCGCTACGATTGTCAATCGATGACAGCGATCGATTATCGAACACCGATGAACTCTATAGTGAAAACTCCAAAAACTATAGTGCAAAAGAACGTCAAGTTTGTATAATAAAACTATTTATGAATATGTTTATCATTACTGTTGAGATAAAAAATATTTATATATATCTGGAAAACTGCATACTAAAATCATGTGGGAATAAACGATTCCCTTTCCCCGACTATTTTACGTCGTTTTCTTAGGGTTTGGGGACGCGACTAATACAGACAGGTATAAATGTGCATACTGTCGCCGCGACTATAGTCATTTTTGCACGAGCTTTTTTTATTTTTTACGTGACTTCTCAACAATTGCTATAAATTTCTGATCACTACTTCGACAACAAACAAACTCTAGTTCATCCTGGCTCTCAACTGCAGAATCGCAGAAAACAACAGATCTTTCATCCGAGTGTTTCGCATTTTAAAACAAAACAAAGCAAACCGAACGGACAGGTAATTATGAGCAGCGCAGCGTGTAACAGCTTTCATCGAAACTAATTTAAATCCAACTATCCATCTAGGCCTGTCAAAGCTTTTCCTGACAAGCTTCGCGCTTCCGGCTTCGAAGCCGCGCCAATAAAAACTCCGCGACTGTGCCAGTCGACAAGAGCGGCGCGGATTTGCACGTTAAAGCGGAGCATCTGTCGGCAAAAAGGCGGCGTTTGGTCGGCGAGAAAGCTCGTGCCCAGCGCGTAAAGGGAAGAAAAACTTGGAGAGCGGAAAGTAGCCAGGCCTTTTTTTCCCTCCCTCTCGACATCTCGATATCTCGCTGTGAGCGGCGTGCTCGCTGCGCTTCGATTGATCGATCCACCCTCCTCCTCCTCCTCCTCCACCGCCTCCTCGTCCGTCGGCGTTGAGAAGAGCGAGAGGTCGAGCGGTCGCCTAGGCGACGACGTCGTCGTCGTCGTCGCGACGTCGGCGCAGTGCGTCGCCGCGTTGGCAGAGCCGCACCGGGTCGTCGGTCTACCCGATGGCAGGCCAGTGTCCCGACTTTTCTCGGCTTTCGCGCTGTTCCTCGCGTCCCTGTTCGCGCCCATCACACGCCAGCAGCCCAGCGTCGCGACGACCAGCACCGCGAAAAATAGAGCCGTCTGCCGGACGACGAGTCGTCTCTCGTTCGGACGCGCGATGCGGATCGATGCTCGCTACTCGTCGTGGCTGTGATCGTGCCTCGGCGCCCCGGCGATCCGCACGCTTTCATGGAAGCTTCTAGCTTCAGGCTGACCAGTGAACCGGTGAATTTCCCGCTGAAGGAGTCGCGGAATTTTCACGCCAGTTGTAACCAACGCCTTTGCACGACGTCCAGAGGACGAGACGCTGCCTTGATCGCCCTTCGGAGGCACCGGTCGCTCGCGATTCGTAGGAGAGATCTCCGATCGGGAAGGGACGTTTTCAGGGTAGGTTGTTGATCGTCGAGGCTGCTGTTCAAGCGAGATTATCCAGCGTTCGTAGCCGGCATGCTCGCCAACCTAGAGAGCACCGCCGCGTGAGAAGCAACCGGGACATGTGCCTTTTCCTCTTCTATTGATCGCCGCGTCCCGACGCGACCAACGGATCCTGACGATTCGGGAATCGTGGCCTGCCAGACACTCGGTAAGGTTCTGCTATTTTACGACACGCTTTTACGACTTTCATCTTACCGTAGAATCGCGAGAATGAAGAAGCTCCCTTGTATCTGTGACAGTCGTGTCAACAGAATCATTTGTGACGAGCGGTTAGCGTTCGTTAAACGCGAACTTAGTCTAATTCGTTTATAGCCGGTTTAGCGTACCACTAGGATTAGCTCCACGTTATGCAAATTGGTAAACGATTAGATAAGCTTAGAGATAATGCAAGCTTAGAGTCGTTGAAAGAAAGAGAATGTCATCGTGTTGGTATTATAAATATGACTCCTAGCTTCTGCAAGATGATTAGTGCATGTAGAGTGCTCACAGGAAGTATTTGCATATTCTTGCATTTTCTGATGAGAATTCCTTTTTCATTAGATTCGTCGCTTCGTTTCCACTTTGCCAAATTTTTGTTGCCACCAATTGCAGTCTTCGAATTTTTATTTCATTAAACAGTTAGATACCTAACATAAAACTAATGATCTTTCTTTCGCAGCAGAGTTGAGGGCTATACAAATTCAATATGCTTCGACTTAACCGATTTTTTACTCAGTTCCTAAGTAGATTTCAAATAAAACTTAGTAAATAAACTAAAACTATAAACGTAGTTACAGAGTTAGGTTACACAGTTTACTTAATTACAAGTAAAACTGTCAAGCGAGGACTTGCTCAGGACCTAACTAGTAATTGTAAATGCTAAATTACGCGCAATGATGTGCAGATACTGTTTCTTGCCGTTGTATACACAGTCGAACGTCCGAAGAGGTCCACAGATTGTGCGTTGCGCGATCACGATCGTTCGAGGAGCAGAAATCTCGCACGAGTCATCGCATCTTATTGGCCCGCGTGAATCGAAGACATTAGAGGGTTCCCGAGAGTCCAGGATCGCGGTCGAGCAAAGATCAACCGGGTTTCAACGAACGGCCTGCACGAGGTATACGCGGAATTCGCGGGGTCAAACGCCTGGGCGCATTAAACAGTGGAAAGGATTCGTTCTGCCGCGATGGTCTCGCGAAGCAGCGCCGTGTCTGCGATCGAATAACTGAAATTACGTAACGTGGATTAACGTTCTCTGTTCAATTGTGTCAATCCGGTCGCTGAGAGTCGATGGGGAGTTTTAAACTGCTCAGGATCAGGGTCGTTAGAGAAGCGCATACAGGGTGTCCCGCGAACTGATACATAAATTTTATCGACTCGCAAAAATTCATCGAACATGACTTTCTTTCAGAGAATATTCTATTTCGTCGCAATATAATGAGCAACTACAGCTTAAATTGATCTGCATGAAAATTTTGTAAACGACGAAAGATCATTTATCAGAAGAATGACGAAATAGTAAGCTTACAATTAGGTTCCATAAAAAATTTTACTTTACTTTTTTTGTTTCATTTTATTTATAAGCTGATCGAAGCCCTTTATATAATATGTATATAAGACAACAGAAAAAGGAAAAAGAAAAATCAAAAGACGTACACATTAAACTTAGCGTAACAAAAGAGGGACGTGTACAATAACGTATTACACAACTAGTAATAAAAATCAATTAACCTGCGCAATTGTCTTTTAAAGGTATATGAACATCCACAGAAAAAATCTATACGACTATGAATATTGTCAGTAATGATACGACTGATTGGATTCTTTAATCCGTATGTAACTTAACTGTTTAATTGATTTCATAAGTCGCTGCATATTTAAAAATATGCAATGCATTAAAGATACGATACAAACGTAACGGCTACAAGTATGTATGTCGATCAAAAGTATTACCTCATTAGTAAAGCGTTCGCATTGACGTAACATTTTCATACAATTTTTAAGTATGAAATATGCAGCCGCAACTTGTACCGTAACCCGTTGTGGGACACTGCGTGCACGCTTCACGGAGATCAGCGGACGTTTCCAGGCAAGTGTCAGTAACGAGTCTCGTAAGACACGTTCGGATACATAATACATCGATGAGCGTGGCAAAACTTGTAAAAGTTGCATGACGGAGAGAGCAAGGAATCTATGTCAACGGCTGCAAGAAGACGAATTGACATAGGTGACGCGGAGGACCGTAATGTAGGATTATGCCGCTTTCCAATAACATTCATCAACGTAACCTCACAACGCGAATCGTCCCTCTTCGTATAATCAAGCTAACTGCCTGTCGTGAAAATTAACTCGTCTTGTTCAAGTCTCTCCATAATCTATCGATAATTAACAAAAGCTGCTCGTGCCACCCTAATTTCGGGATCTCACGGGTGAATTACAAGCGCGTTTTAACACTAAACATATCAAGCAGGGTCAACTGATCCCTTTCAAGACTCTGCAGTTTTCCAACTGGAACCTTAGTTCTGGACTCCGATACATTTCTCAAGTTATATTTGTAATTAGTTTCCGTGTGAACGCTTGAACAACCCGATTGGGCCCATACAACATAACGCTTAAAAGGTCTCTTATCAGAAATTTGCAAGTAACACTCCCACGAATAAATTCTTTATAGCTAAACGAAATAGAAATACAGTCCTATATCGAGAGTCAGAGAGTAAAGATCAGAGCCTACAAAAATGTTACGAATTATTTCCTTTAATGATGTAAGAATTTCTTTTTAAAAGTCAACGTTCATCTCATAAGGGGTCGTTTGACCCCTTATGGTAAGAATAGGTATGTATAAAGTACCGGTACGTTTAGGATTACGTTTCAATATCGCCGAGGATACATCGAAACGGTGTCTCGAGTTCGCGTCAGCCGGAGAAAGTCGTAAATTTAGAACTCTAACCCGATAGGGATAGTAGTAGGGTGTCGTGAACGACGTTAAGCGAGGCCAGCACCGGTATCTCAGCGACGATTATGGTCGTTACGTCGATCGGAACAGGCGAACGGATGTATAATCTCGGTAATAAGGATAGACGAGGAATACAAATTCCGCGACCGTTTCCGCCTGTGATCGTCGTTTTGGAAACGGTGTTTACGTTTTCCGGACTCGTTACCGGCGAGGAAATATAGATCGCTCGTTAGCAACGGGTAAAAGCGACCGCGAGTCGCCTTGAAGCCATTCCGGCTGAAATCTCGTTACGTTCAAATCCGACACGCGCAATTAAGAACGAAGTAAGAGTTACGTGGATTGACCAAGACCGTGGGCCACTATTTCCGATGAAATCGTTCGAGTTAAACGATAGCCTCGACTTAACGATCATTTTCACGTTACTGCATACTTTTTACGCGTCTGCAGTTAATAATCGTCTTTAAATACTGTTAGGTCATCTATGAGGTTAATATCGCGATGTAGTTGCACCGCGTTTCACGGTGTTTTTTAAAGACTGTTCGAGTTTAGGTTAACTCCTTGAGGTTATGTGGGTTAAAACTAGTCCCACCTTTTGTTTAGCTTTTTATGCATGGTAGGATATACCTGAATCCACCTCGAAAACTTGAAGTTACTCAGTCAAACAGTCTTCTCCATCTTTTTATATTAAAAAAAGAATTCTGTGCAATTTGAGATTTTATTTTTTTTTAAGGTCGTGTGTCTCAAATAGTTAACTCTCTGTAACCCAACTTTCGTTTGTTTAGAACAAAACGTAGGGCGGAAACGCGTTTACGCTTCCGCGTGCAACTTCAAAGTGTGTTTGAAGTATCGACCTAAACATCGATAAGGAATTCAGCGCAAACCGATGGAATCGTCTCACAAATTTGACGTTTCTTTGCACGGAGTCCGCTACCTGTTCCCGCCTACTCGCAACAAAATAGTATGCACGTCGACGCAAATTGCTGGCACAGAACGCTCCCAGAGTTCAGCGAACGATATATCGTTAATGAAAGGGGTTACGCAACGCGACGCGACGCAACCACCATAAAAATCATGTGCGAGACGAGTAGGTGGACGAGATAAAGAGATTCCTGTCCACGCTTTCTCTAGGTTCCTTCGCGCTTTCCGTCTGGAATGGTCTGTGAAGTACGTCTCCATTAACCCTTTTCGGTCCGCTGTCCAGTGATACTCGACAATGCATTTCGGTTAAATAGGTCAACTGTCCCTTCCACTGGACAAATCTCATTGACATACTTATAAGGGTTTATCTTCCATATTTCTTTTAGGGGATAGTATATTTAATTACGATATAATTTACAATTATCAAAAAAAAAAGGAAAAAGTATACAAAAAGGAGAAGAAAAGAAGAAAAAAAAAAGAAACAAAAGTTTCATAATTTTTAATATACTTACGCGATTATAAAATTATGTCTTAATTGTGGTGTACCTCAACTGTCGTTTTAAAATTTGTAGGGAACCGATAAAAAAAAACAAACATATGTATTCACTACAATTGTGTTTGTTTTCCATTTACTCAATTTGACTCATTTCGTTTTTAAAATTAACTTTACCTGACTACCAACGCTTTAATAAAATCAGTGAACTGCAAAGGGTTAACGTTTGACCGGCCAGGATTACACGATTGACACGATTAACACTATCGCAGTTTCTTCGCCGCTGACTGATAAGGTGGTGCATACGAAATGCACGCGCGACAACACGATAGTCGCATCCTTTGCGAAATCGAATAAGCTATTTTCATTAACGTACACGAGGAACCTTCGTTGTACGCTTTATCTTACAAGCGTATTCGATTAACGCTTTCTTCTGACTCGGACTCGCAACGCACCTGTGTGTCTCGGTTTTAGTCAGCCAAACAACGTTAAACCTCGATCACGGATGACCTGCTCGAACTTGGACTGGTCGTAAAGGTGAATTATAAGCCTCGCTCGGACAAATTCTTGGAGCCTGACCCGCACCGCAAACAAGCAAAAGTTAAACGAGAGAGGTCGTCGAGATACAGTAGCGAACATAAGTTTAAGACGAGAAGACGATATAAAGTATAGTACCATGTTTTATAAATCTTGTCTGTACATTCATTTTTGTTGTTAATAAGATCACATAGTACTTATCGATTGATGCAGAACACGAAATTTGCTTACTGCACTATTTCTCATACATTAATTACTACATTCTTGTTGACACTCTGGTCTTAAACTTTTGTTCGCTACTGTATATTGACGAAAAAATTTGCCCGCGGCAAAGCTCGTCGCATAATCGTATAATTTACGCCACGAAACTGGCAGGAATTTCTCGGTGAAATTTTTTATGCTACTCAGCTGAAGTTTTCTATCTGAAGTATTTAACTAATAGCTGACTTAATCCTACATTTACAAATTTTTGAAGTTTAACGGAGAAAAAAGAAACACGGATTGGATTCTGTTGAATATTAAAGTTTGGGTTACCCGGAAGTAGGTTCATGCACGGTTGACACTTACACACGTATCTGTATGTGGGTCATATACCGTATGAAATTAAATAATACTTTCGTTTAATATTTCATACTTTTCGTTACTGAAAGAAATAACGTGCTAAAGAAATGTTTAAGTTACAATATCATAGTGGTTAGATTATTGGTCGCTACGGTCATGTCCAAGCCGGTTGTTAGAAAAAGAGGAAGAATGCCTGAAGGTATAAGTATGAGGTACAAATTGCCCAACGAGCAATTATCTTTGAGCACCTAAAGGCGATAATAGCGTGTGATGAATGTTTTCGTCGAGTGCCTTATGCGTCAATAAAAGTTATAGGACTGAAAAATATCAGTTAGAGCAATTAAACTAAGGAGGTCAGCTTCGAGCTTTGAGACTCAAGTCGAATAAGAGAAAATAGTCAAATCATGAACCATTAAACGAGGGGTCTACTATGTAAGCCAACAATCGTTTAAAAAATGTATAGCTCTATTAAAAAAACCACACATGGCTTTTTCTGTACGTTAGGTGCACTTATCGATCTCGTATCCCTTTAATAAAAAAAGAAAAGTTAGGTATGCAAAATTAACGACTCATACTCGCTCGGTGAGAAGGTTACATTCTTCCGAAGGTTTTCACATTCCCATCGCTCAATAAGTTACAAAATACATTTAGAAAGTTATGCAAAATAATCAGATGTATACTAAAAAGAAAAGAAAAAGGTACGAGAAGACGTTAGTATATTTCTCACTTCTGGTTCCTCTTTAAGCAAACGTAAGAGGTAACGAAGCAACTGTATTCTTCGCCGGAAACATCTAAATTAGTTCAACGTTCTACATGCAAAAAGATTTTGATCTTTGCTGTGACACACTTTTTCACCTCAACCTTTCTTCTCAACTTCTCAGACTCAACTTCAAACGGTCATAACGCGAACAATAACGGTACGAACTTTAATCGCGCTTCCATGACGAATCCCCGTAGCATTGGTACAGATATCGGCTGCATGGACGACTCGTTGGTAACCCAAATGATAAACAGCGCATTGCGAGAGGGTCCGCTGACATTTGAAAATGTCAGTGACTACCTACACTGGTTCTACACGTAGGCTCGTGCCCGTTGCCATTGTGTCGGCACGTCGACGACGTCTTGGAGCGCACCATTGTCCCAGCGATGCGTGCACATTTCAGCGCGAGCCTTTTGATCTTTCCTGTAACTTTCGATGTCGATCGAGGGACAGTGAACGTGAAAATCTATCGACGTTTCTTCGTTTCCCTACAAGAAAGACTAACGATGGTGGAAGCTGACGTTTTGTGCAGTGGAATCAACGTTGATGTCATAGATTTTGATTCAATTTGAGCTAACGATATAAATATATATGTAAGTGTAAGTGTAAAATTAATTAGGGACAGAAGTTGTTGGCATCTAATTTTATCATTGATAACTTTGAAAAGATAGACAAAGATCAGATACCGTCCTTCTGGAAAGAAACTTCAGGCCAAGTTCATGGATTATCCACTCATAGTCGTAATCAGTAATTTGCATAAGAGAATCAATTGTGAAAGTAGCATATTCCAGGAAGCTATACTGCACCCTTTCAATAAGTTGTTTGTATTTTATTTGATGAGAAAACCATATCACCGATGCGTATTCCAGTTGCTATCTGATAATGGTGCAGTATAGCAACCGGAGACAATGAATACTATTACAGTCAGAAATATGTTTCTTAAAAAAGCCAAGGCATTTTTAGGCATTACTAACAATCTCATAAATGTGAGAAGAAAAATTTAATAGGGATATAAATCTTACTCCTAGGTCGCATACTTCGTATAATGTAAAAGGTTTATGCAAGCGAATAATAAATAAACAAGTCGATAATTGTCAAGAGACCGAGACCGCCGAGGAGAAAGTGTTCTTCCTTTATTGGAATTCTAATTATGTTTTCGCGACTGGATCGATGACGTCCCTTTCTGCTTTAATCGTATCGTTTCACTGTTCTTCGAGCAACTCTCTGCTCGACGATACCATACATCAGTTTAAAAGTCCATCCGTGCTCAACTCGATCGCTCTAACACTATAGCTACAAACACTGGTCAAAATGATCGATTCGTAATTTTTCATGGAATCTTGGTAAATTTATTGCGATACCTTCACCTTTGGAAATTACTATAACTTTTACTGTAATCCCTAAGATCTGTTTCCTTCGTATCGGGTGTTTTTTAAATACAATTTTCAATTTGATTTCTTTATCACAAATAAGTATACCCTAACCGTCGGTAGTTATAATGCTAATACACCGCAAATCGTTCAACCGCCTAGAAAAAGTTATGGATTCTCGCAGACGAACGGTTTCACGTAACAAACGTGCCGATTCACAGCCATCGTTTATCCTTAATTGTGACAAGGTTAATTTAATCTGGCAATGAAGGTAATCTCGGGATAAACGCGCGCTTTTCAGCATACCTCGCATCTGCTGAACGACCTTATCGGTGCGGTAAATAATCGAAGCGATGCTCGTGCACCGTTTCAGACACGTGAGAAACTTCCACGTCACATTTCCGCTGCTATTTGCAGGCAGTATGTTCTTTTATTGAGCAATTAGTATGGTTGCTGAGCGAGGATCGTAAACGTTGATCGGGTGCGTGGACGCACCACCTCCGGAGAAAGTTTTCGTCGTTAAGCAAGCTCGATGTCAAACGCGATATCCGTTTTGCTCGCCTTCAATAACGCTTTACGAGAAAAAGAATGAATGTTTTTTTGACTTATTACGAATGAAAGGTAGGCGTTTTTAGAGTACACGTGTTTCCCTGTCACTCCTGTCACTGCTATGAGACAGTGCCCCACTATTCGATGTACACTATCCATAGAAAGCAACGATGCGTTAGCGTTTTTCACAATTTTTCACTCCTGTTTTCGATAACAAGCTTAAATTGAATATCAAAAAACAGTTTCACGAATTCATAGATTTCTTTCAGTTTTTGAGCATAAGCTCCTAACATCTATTAATACAATAAGCTTTTAATATCTTTCAAACAAATTGCTTCGAATAATCGACCGATAACATCCACGAAATTTCTCCCAGACAATTCCACCATTTTCTGTCGGCCAGTTCGCTTGTTTTCCTGTCAGTCGTCTAAAAGCTATTGTGCACCGCATCTAAACTTTCTGTCGATAGTGTATGCGTCAAGAGACGAGGAAGGAACTCGCTGCTGGGAACCTTCCAGCTTTCAGTTTTTCATCCTTCCTTTTACCGAAGCCAGCGTTCGTTCTCTCGTCGAGAGTTTAATGCAACCTTCAGCGCGAGCTCCGGTAGCCGACGCCACGAAGAGAGAGAATTACGGTAGCGATACGAAAAGCCGAAGAGTACACGGTCCGCGGCGTGCTTATTACGATTTTTACTGGTCTTTACGATCGCGCAGTCGAACGCGCTATCAAACGCATACCTAACTGTATATCGAGTCAGGACACACGTATGTGTTGCTGCAACAACGTGCCGTGTTATTGAACGCTTTTGCCAACGTCCCGAAACACGGACAACGTGCGCGCAGCTGGCCGTCGAAATTTATTGTTGTTTTTAATCGATCCGCGAAGTCGACCCAATTTCTCTTCTCGTTGGACCACCGATCTTCGATAAAACTTCATCCGCTTCGAACGAAAACACAGCTCGACGAGCGTGCTTCGTTTTTCGATGGATTCGAAGCTTTCACGATGATTTGATCGAATGGACGCGGTTTTTCGGGTTTCTTCGAATTTTCGAGACAGACCTTTTAGGTGATTGGTGTTGAAGCTTCGTGAAAGTTACAGGTCACCGTTTAGATATATTAGACAACGTTCAATGTAGATTTAATGAACAAACACATTTTTAATATTCAGAAATTATCAATGTTAATTACAAAAATTACCACAGTGAAACTTTAAACAATCATAACTACTTTATTATTAACACGAACAAATTTCTATAATAAAAGCTCCTAAAATATTTGAGATTCTAAATGTTGCACCTAGGATTAATGCATGATAATGATATTGCGAATATGCATTACCAAAGCAGAGATACGGCCAGCCGATAACAGTTTTAAAGGGTTCACCTAAAGTGAGACAGGAGAAAACTTTTGGAAAGCTTCTGCAATAGAAACGTGACGTACGGTGTGCTCGGTACAAAGCTGCGAATATACGCTACCGCTGCAAACAAAGGAACTTGCTTTATACGCCAACAGAGGCCTGAACTCTGATATCTGTTTCCAATGACACTGGCCTCGCTGTCGAGGATTGGATCGAAGTCTAAGGACAGCAACGACGTGGCATAATTTACGCGTAGAAATACCCTGTTTCATTCTTCGAAACGGTAGGAATTAGATGATCCCCGGAGAAAAAGGACCCGCAGAGAAATGAGAAGAAAACAGGGCATGGAAAAAGGACACGTTTTCCCATGGTAGTCTAACGAAATGTTCACGGGCTCCCCTATGCAAAGACGGTCTCTAAATATTTAGAGTAGCCGCCACGTAACACGTGTTTCCTCTCATAAGCGTGTCGGTTTGGGAATTTCTTTATTGTTAATATAGCCTTCTAGTATACACGGTATGCTGCTGGAAAACGTATACAGTGTACTTCATAGGTTTCTCGACAAACTTTATTATCGTGCTCTATACTTAAACGATAACACGGTTTACTTTCAGTATAACAATATAATAATATACATAATAGCTTTGTATTTATTTATTTATTTATTTATTAATAAACGGGAAATCCCATTAGTGTACATAGATTGTTGATAATGTGCGGAAGTTACAATAACCATTGATCTGAAAGTTACAATAACTTGGAGATTGAATACATCGATAGAGACGCCGAATAGGTCTATTATTTGACAATAATTATTAGCAAAAGTGGTGATACGAGTAACTGGATCAGTAAAGTTAAAGCGAGATCTAAAGCAAATGTGGTAGAAAATATGCGAAAACCTAACAATTCTTATTGGAACATAAAAATTAATATTACCTAGAAGAGATGGGCATTTAATACGCTTAGTACGCTTTAGCTTTTATTATGCGCTTAATATAAGCAGATTGATGAATAATGCTTATGGTTTGTACTAATTTCTACATTTATATATACTAATATGGTTTACATTAAAGCTGAAATTACTGAAATAAGTAGTTGCAAAATTAAGGTTCGCGCTAAATTGGTTATTTAAGGATGGTAAACTTACCTGAAGGTGAAATGTATAAGGTAAAATATCCTTACTTGTAATTCGCTGTCGGAAGCTTTCGTCATATTCTCATTAGGTCGATGCAGAATTACCACACACTTAAGCCAGCCTGTATTGTCACGGTTCGCATAAACCAATTACGACAACGTCAACTGTTAAGGAAACAATAGCATCGTGCAACGATACGATCATTGGTAAGCGGCCACGGTTCTGGCCAGTGAAAGCTTCAATATTTCGTACCAAAAACGGAAGGCGCCATTTTCACCGCTAGTATTTCCTTACGTAACTCGTTTCAATATCTCTGCCCAACGTTTACAGGTTGAATTCGTCATCGAACGATATTTTATTCAACGTCGATGATGCTTGTATCCTCGAGGAACGTTTTCGTCACACCGGGTACGGCAAAAGAATCGTGCAGGATGTTGATATTGCTCTTTGAATTTTGATTTCTTCGCGGCGTCGCCTTTCGATCCGCTTTAAATAACAACTAACAACTAACTTTTCGATACTTAACCCTTAGTTGACTAAAGAGAGGTATCCTTCAAGTTGCAACGTTATCTCGGTTATTAATTTTTTTTAGCAACAACATCACCATATATTCTGATTATCCGAACTGTATTTGAAATTTTCTTCAATGTAATATTACTTCTGCTTTTTGAGTAACGGCTAAAGATTAAAATAAGTCTAAGATAGATGCGACAATCGAATCGAACGAATCGAATACTAAAGACTTCCGGATTTATTCATAGAATCTAAAAAGGAAGTAACGCTTAAATCTTGCAGGATTTACCCAAGAGATGCGGCGGTGGAGCTTCGCGAACACCCTGCAGAGATACCGCCGCGGTCATTAACGACCAGTGCCCCACACTAATTAAGACGGTCGAACGATCGTTAATAATCGGCACGGTACGGGCAAGAGATCGCGAGCGGATCGTAATTCTTCCGACACGACAGGGCATCCCTATCCTGGCGAATTTCAAGGCCCGTAGGCCTCTCTCGCGACCGGTAGGCTTTGGTTTCATTCTAATTTCCGGATGATACGTCGTTTAAGGTCGGAGATAGCTGGCGCTCGGGGGCCTCGGTCTACCGTTCCATTCATCATCGCGGCTCCAATTAAAGCGCCTCCAACTCGCGGTCGTTCACTCGTTAAGGCTGCTTCAAGAGGATTTTCGAGCACTACCATTCGCCACGGTATCATTACCTTCTCCTCCGTTGTGCATTATGGCGATTGTCCGCTTCTGGATTACAGTGTCCCCGTGGTTGCTTGTCTACGCGGCTGAAAGGCCCGAGTCTCGTCATTGTCGTCGCGAGCATTCATGATTTTAGTAACATTGGATTTATGAGGCGGTGGACAAGTACTAAGCGCGTGTTTGCTAACTTTGTTACCAGGGGAAGTCACGGGTGTACGTCGTATTCGGGTTAGAATAATATTCGGCGAACTCTGTTTCTGATGTTCTCATTTTGGAAGGGAATAACAAATTGCTAGATCACTCCAAAAGAGGATTATAACTCTAAAGTAGTTGGGAATCATTCCCCTTTCGTTACGCTTCTTCGTATATAAATTTATTAGTTGTTGCCCGCATGGAAGTGCTTTGATTTCAATTTTAACAATTTTCAAGAGATGTCCAATTCCGTAAGCCCTTAACTTTAATTTTAACCACAAAGTTAAATATTTACTCATTTTTTCAGTGCTTGCTTCAAAATCGGCGGTTTTCAAACTTTCATCCCTTATTTTACCTCCTTAGGGGTGAATATCAAAAAATTCTTCCTTAGTTGGTGCCTACGTCATAAAAGGAACCCATTGTCCAAGTTTCATATTTCTAGCTTCAGTAGTTTAGACTCTGGGATGATAAATCAATCAATCAGTCAGGGAATGTCTTTTTATACGTATAGATTTACTTCTTACAACAATTTTTGTCTCCGCTTAATCCGCAATTTCCGTACTGCATATTGCAATCACACCAACCACATCCTACTCTAATTTCAATGAAGCGACTTTACGCAATATACGAAAGCGATTCCGTTTATCTCTACTTCCTTCCACACTTGATTGTCTCCGTCTAGCAAAATAATAACTCTGCATGTAATAGTCGCGGGACGAGCACAGCGTACAAATGGCTTGTTTAAAACGCACGGTCGGTCAAGAGTATCGGCTCCGGTTGATGTGGATATCAAGCCCCATCGAGGCTTCCTCTTCTTGTCTTCTAATCCTGCGGCAAGGAACAGGACGAGTCAATAACTACCTGGCGATAAACTGCTGCTTTCTAATCAACGTCTGTCCAGCCAGCCATTCGTTAGCGAAACTACACGATAAAATCGATAGGCCTGCATCCAGACAAGAGCAAAGAGCGCCATGTGGGCTATCGGGCACAGCTGTCAGCCCCTTGCGAGAGTATATATCGTGCTACTTTAAGCTTTGCTCACAACAACCACCGTCCTGGGCTGAATCTATCGAAAACGAGCAGAATTACCATGTTTTATTTTACAAATTCACCTTCTTTAACGCGGTTACGGGAAAAGATAACGTAGATATATCGGATTATATAGCATCGCGTGACGAAAACAGTCAGAAGCATCCTCTTACCCCTTCGTCGTCACATTAGTCATTTTTCCAGCGTTGCACAGTACTATTATCAGCCCTACAGTTTGTCGTAGGGGGCGGTGTGAAATTCTATCCGTACCGATGAATATTCAACGAATTTGATGCTGTAGCGTCAATACCTTCCACTTCACGCGACATGATTTACGGTGGTGCACGACCGGAGAAATAGGGTTGAAATTAGAGCGGTTGCTCCTGTTATTTACGAGATCCCCTTTTGCGTCATCCATAGCGAGACCCATGCGGGTGCACAGAACTGGGTTACCTCCGCTCGAACATTTGGCATTGATCCACATTCTGGCTGCATCGGTAATACCGAAGCAGATCCGTTTTAAGCGTTTTCTCACGATTTCTTCGGGAAGCCATTATAGTTATACACGGTGCGATTAAACCGCCACCACGAACGAAACGTTGAACGCTAGGTTGCACAGGAATTTCCTCGATATTCCCTGGGAGAACCGTGCACAGCCGGGTTAAGGTCGTACCGTAATAGTCTCGTGATTCATTCATGCGAGTTATCGATCTCGACTCAGCGGCGCTAGCGTGCCACCGCTTTTATACGCGACTCCTCGTAGCGGTCGTGTGAACGAGGCCTTAGGATGGACCCGGGTGCACAATGGGTCGAGTGTTCTCCTTTCAAGTGAGTCAGAGGGCCCGGACGACGTCTGCCAAAATATTGTAGTCGCGCGCGAGCGCACACGCCGTGCCGCTGCAACTCGTGCAGCTTTTGCGCGGTCGAGACAATGACGTCATTCAGTGGAAAAGGGACGATAAGGAGTACGAAGGCGACGCGGAGGTGGATATTAAAATTCTGATTCATGCGCCGACTGTCCTGCATAGGGACCAAAAAATATACGCAGCTGTACGTCGACAAACAAGCTCCCTTTTTCTCTTCTCTTCGGGAGATGCAAATAGAAAAGGAAAGAATGGTGAAATCGGAATTGTGTTGACTTTTAATTTGTCGGATAATAGCGGAGTTTCTGCCTGGAGTTTCGACTTCCAAGTTTCAATGCTTCGCGAGGTAAACGAGGCGTACGAGAGCAGGCTAATCTTTTCGACAAATACCCTCGAAGGTGTGAAACGCGAGTACTACGTGTGCAGACGTACTCTCGAGACGAAACAATGAATCGGTTGAACGAGAAATCAATAACAAGGATCGGTGCTTGACGTGTCTCGAGTTGCACTCGACCGTGTTGCAATAACAACAGCAAATCTGTTATTAATCGGTTTGAAGCCTCGTCTGCATATGGAATGTTTACGGTTTAAATACGATCGCAGGGGATGATGGAGGCTCGAGTCTGCTTCAGAAGACTATGAAATTCAGGAATACTTTCCGTCCCCTCAGACGGAACAAAATAACGTCCTAAGAATTAGAACAGTGATCTGCGTATCGATCATTTATTGTTGGCACCGTACTAAGTCGTCGAGCTGGCAAACCGAAGTTTGCCCTGGGGTTTTTTTCCTGAATTCCTTCGGTTTCCTTATTTCATAGTTCTTATGTCGGACACCCAAAGGCAGTTAACAGCTAGCCGCCTTTACGTGCACTTCTACGATTCTCATCGAATAATCGAAAACATTTCTGAGAGAAGTTTTGTTTTCTTTTAACTAGCAATAAACATAGTTTATCTTTTGTTAGTACTAGTATTTTAATGCCAGTTCACGAACACATCCTTAAATCCTGAAAGCTCTTTTGCAAACCGTTAAAGAAGAGCAGAGGCACAACGTCTCAAGTGGTCGGACATTTCTGTTCCATGAAAGCTGTCCTCCCTCCTTTGTCTCGTCCTGCCACGTAGACCGCTTCCCCGAGGACTTCTTCCTCCCCTGGAATCCCGGCTGGACTTTCTCGGAAAGGTTCGACTCTAGGTCCCTTTATGGGATGTTCATTTGGTCGCGCTGCCGCTCCAGCAGACCGGACGGCAACCCTTGTTAGGAGAAACTGGCATCAAGGACACCACTCGCTGGTCTCGCCTCTTACCTCGTGCCATGCCTCGCTCGAAGTTATGTTCTTGCCGCGTCTCGATGCCGATGAAGATATCCCCGTGCTCCACGCGATCGTTTCTTCCCCGCTGTTCTAAGTCGCGGAAACAATCGAGCCGCGTATGTGTACGTATACGCACGTGGTAGCTACATCATCGGCTTTTTCGGACGGGAGCCGTAACGTCGATGGGAATGCCTTAACCGGCTCTCAAGGCTGTTTTAATCGCAGGCAAAAACGAGGGTTACGAGGAACGTCTGCGCTGGATCGACGATCCGTTCGTGGAAACGGTAAGAATCACGAATAGCGAGCGAACATGGATTCGAAAGTTCTCCAATTATCTCATTAAACTCTTCTCCTCGCTGCAGTTTCCCGATAGTTATCATTCATGGGTGCAGCTTATTATTAAACGATCTTTTAATCGCCGCTTTGGATCCTCGTTGTATGACTCGTTGTATGACCTCGTTGTTATCAAACAAGCCTACTCTCAACAGTCATCTCCTTCCAAATATTTTGCCACTTACTAATAATTCATCCATATCATTTGATCTCTAAGTCACTCGTACGCCTTGAACTCCAAATTTTCCTCACCTTATCCCTTCCCCAGTACTCCGTTTTACGGATCCTTAAAAGGACTAGAACGAAACCTAAAAAGCAGACTTGTCCTAGAAGAGCCGTATCGTAAAGTTGTGTTGTATCTGATTAATCTCGTCGTACAAAACTCTTCTTTTAAAAATCCCTTGCGTGTTGCACTCATTCCCACTATCTGGAATACAACATCCTACGCTTCGCCGTGATCATGATCGCGAAGCGCAAGGTAATTCGCCTTCGACGCGTATCCGCAGCGAGGAACAATGTTTCCACGCGCGGCTACGGTCGAGTCGGGTGAAACTGCAATTGGAGCACGGTTACGCTTTTCATTAGAGCGCGCACGATCTCGTTAAGCGAAAGTGTCCGTGGATACGGTTTAAATCCGAAGGCGTTTTTCCACGTTGTCCCGCTCTCGGTCCCGTTCGTCGACGAAAATCACGACCGTCGCCGCTCCTGTCCCTAATTGTCGTCAATTGCTGCCAATTGTCGGGGCTGACCCTCCTCTGCGACCAGCTGCAATTTGCAGTTAGGTCGCGCGTCATCGCCACTCGTCGCGCAAAATCGTTCTGCACCCGCCTCTACGCGCTCTTTCTCTTGCATACAATTAACGTGAGCACGCGCTTGTATGTGCAAGCTATTGTAATGAACTTTGGCCGGTTTCTTTTGCCATCGTGGAAGAAAACAATGATCGTGGACGTGTAGACCGATCGAAACGCTTGGGAAACGTAGAAATTTCTGCAAATGCGTTTAGCGCGCATTCTCGAGGAAAGTGTGGTTCACGAATAAGATTTACCCTGCTTGCAACTAAGTACATACACAGTTTTAGAGGCTGGATCACGGAAGGCAACGCTTTAGGTTATCTACGAAAACAGGCTGTTGGCACGAAACAGCGCGGCGCACCCAAAAGCGTGCGCGACTCGTTCTTAATAAACCGTGAAACAATCCTAATTACGGCGTTGCCATGGGACACGAACGCCGCTGGTACACAGGGTGTGGTAACGCATTAAATTAGCATTGCATTTCCGGCGTGAACTTGGTGTCTGGTGTTGCTAATTCACGCCAAAATAAACTTTGTACTAATGTATACGTAAAATAGATTACCTCTCCATCTCTCTTCCTCTCTGTGGTTTATGTTAACCCGAAAATACTTCAGTTAATTTGGATCGATTTTTTATCGGGAACATAAAATACCCTGTAAACATATCAACGAATAACATTTATAAATTTTCATAAATTTTGTAACTCTTCTATTTTTGTCCATCTGTGCTACTCTATGCACGGTTGATAGTTTCACCGATGAATTAGCTCTCATTATTCAACTCTGCGCAATTCCCATTGCATCGAGTCGCATCCCCGTTCCAACCTGCCCCTTCCACAGACAAACTCGCGCGGCCCGCTCAAAACAATGCCGCGAAATCGATCTTGGTTGGCATACATCAACGCGTATGCATTATGCATCACCCGGAACCGCCCTAATCGCTCCGACATCGCTGCCCTCGGCGTTCCTTTCCCGCGAGCACTAGCTTGCACGCATCGCCACGCAAATTGCTCGCGCTCGTGTATACGCGACGCCCGGTTACCGGAGCTCCGCTCGCTCTGTTTACCATTTCCGAGCTATCCTGCGGCAAAGGAGCGTGGGCTAGGGCAGAACCCGGCCGAGAGCGCCTCGTCGAGGAGGAAAAAAGCGTGCAGGAAAAAAGAAAGCGAGGGTACGACACCGGCACAGGCTGGTCGAAATGTAGAATAGCGTAGTGGGGGCACGGGCAGATGTTTGGTCCATGGCACGAGGGCTCCAGTCCCCCGTGGGGTGCCGCGCCATAAACTACCCTCCGCAGGCCGGTTCTTTCGCGTAGGCAGTAGCAGCCAGGCTCGATGCTGGCACCGCGACAACAATGGCCTCCGGCCTCGACGCTTCTGCCCCTTGTGAGCTAGCCTTAAGGGCCACGTGACACGCGAGCAACACGCATTTTAACGCAGACACTCGCGCCCCCGGACGCACACAAAGACCTCGCAGAATTCGCCGGAGACTCCTTCGAGCCGTGTCGGGGCTCGCTTCCTCCGCCACGTGGTCGACCGCTCTGTCGTGCACACAACGCCTCGTTAAGATTCGCGAGGTCTTTCCTCGAGTGGAATCTCCCGATCCTGATCGATCGGAGGCGCGCCGCCTCCTCCGTGAATCATCCACGCGTGCATACGTGTTTGTCTCCGCCGCAGCGGTCGCACCTTCGACTCGAACGTCCGTGTAATTAACTACGGAGTTATCGTCCGACCGGTCGTCGACGGGTGGTACGCGAGTGAAGGACCAAAGAAGATCGTGTTTCCCTCGGTTCGATTGGGGTAATTTTGTTCACGAACGCGCAGCACGAGGGGGTGAGCCGATCTTGTGCGTGCACAGCTCCTGGCAGCTCCCCGCCCGCAGTTTCGACCCGGCAAAAGAGAGGGACATGTCGTTGAAAGCGAGCCGCGCTCGAGTGCGTTTCGAGAGGACGTTTAACGCTTGAGCATGTGTCTACGTGCAACTGGACGAGTCGCTCGCGTAGGATCGACGAAAACATCGACGTTAGACGATGCTGTTCGACGCTGAGATCGGCCAGCACGCGCCGTCACACGAGCGCCACGACTGCTGACTGCTGTAAGTGTGAACAGCCTTTGTCGGCTATTTTCTAATGTACACGAGTTCACTCGCGCTGAATTGCCGGGACAATTGACCGGAGGATGTGGATCATTTTTTCATTCGGCGCGATACGAAAAATTATGACTGGTTTCGTTCGTCGCCACGCCGGATGAGCGAATATCGTTGCATATTACGGAGATAATTAGCCAATCGTGTAATCTGCATACACTTACCGATGATAATCGCAGAGAAGGAGAACCTTCGGTTGTTCAGAGAGGTCGTTCGGCTTCTGTCAGCATGGGACACGGGAAGGGAAAGCGATAAGCGCTCGAGGGTGTCGCAAGTTTGGCTTTTCTTGGCTCTGCGTCATGAGCCAGGGGAATTGACTGTTTTGCGACCGCAAGGCGGGGATTATTCATTCTTTATGAAGCCGTCGACACTGACGAATGTCTTAAGAGCATACAGGATTTCTCTGTTCACTTCTAATATTCCTCTCACTCGAAGGCTAATTCTGTTTCTCCAAACAATACCATCAAATTTGATGAATCAGATTAACAAATTACCCGTTCAACAATCGCTGTTCAAATTGCTCAGATCGAATTTTCATTCTAAGGACGTGTAATACAAATGTTTCCGATAAATGCAACTGAAGGAATATCATACGTGCTATCTCAACAAATTCTGTGGCATGTTTTACGTAAAACTTAAATATTGTTCACGACAGTGCAGTTCTTCCAACAATAGAATCTTTCTGGGAATAGTCAAGTCACCGATCGGTATGTGACAGGCATCATCGAGTTTCACGATGCCGCCACACCGGAAAATACCACAAGTCAGTCGCGATGCATCGCGAAACAAGTCATTTCGTAGCGTTTCAGTGGATTCGTAGATGCATCTACGTGGCGAGTATCGTTCGCTCATACGTCGGGACACGTGATACACGTGCAACACGGAATTCCGTTCCGGTGCCGTGTCTCGTGGCGACTGTAAGAGCCATTTCTTGTTTTTACGTAACTCAGACACCAGGAAGATGACGAGGATGCGATGTTGCGTTAATTAACGGCCCCGCGCGCAGCTCCCTTCGGAGTTGGCGATCGAGCGAAAGTGACTGGACACCGGATCGAATTCGACGACGTAGGAAGCGTAGATCGTGGATAGATCGTCGAACAGATACGTCGTTCAGGACTTCGATCGATTTCTTTTTCCGAACGTCGCGAGTGTGTTTCTTTCGCGGCTGTTACGAAAACCACCGTCGTTTTACCATTTAATCGTTTTCCGGTGAGTGTTTCACTGTTACGAAACTTTGGATACTCGATTAAAGAGATGCGGACCTCGCTTCGACGCGTTTCCTTTCGATAAGATGCCTACAGGTTTTAGGAATTCGAATGCTTTTATAACGCAAGGATTGCTTTATTGCATTAGTTGGCATTGAACGATCTTGTACTACGCATCGTTAAAATCTTTCATCGCATTCCATTAAGGAATAAAAAGGGATAGTATTGCAGCTTAACCTCTTGACATAGAAATAAAACGGAGTTTGATGCGTCTAAAAAACAAGTGCAAGTTTAGAAGCAGAACATTTTGTTTTGAAATTTATTCTGAAAGGAGGAAGGAGGAAGCATCTTGAACATTCTAAACAAAACAGAATCGACGCACGAGTGAAATAATTGAATAATCTAATAATATACTGTACGGCGTCCGTCAGTGACAGTTTTTGACGTCTCGAAGACGTCAAAGTCTACAATGACATGTGAAATGAATGATGTTTTCCAGACGACATTGTATGTGAAGGGGTTAAGAAATTAGAAGTGACTTCAAAATTTTAAAAAATTCTCCACTTTATGAAAGTTTGTTATTTTTATCGCCGAAGAAGAACATACTCGAATTGCTTCGGACAACACCGGGAAAGTTCTAACACCTATCACAATATTCTTCCAACGACCGACTTTACAGGGGCATAGCTAATTAGATAATTATGCCCCACTGATCAGAATCTAGACCTCAATTAACGCCAACAGAGCACGCTCGTCGAACGAACCTGTCATGCACTTCCTCCAGCGTTTACGCAACCAAACTGTCAGGTCGTTTCTTCTTTTTTTCCGTGATGCCTATCGATGTCTACGCGCAGCTCGATTATAAATCTGTCATGGCGTCGCTTTCTACCAGCGAGTTCGCTCGATCGAGAGGCGTCACTAGAGATGGGGCCAAATTCGATACGTACTTCCGGTATCGAAATTTCACGATGAACACGTAAATTCTGCGTTCCATTCATTTGCGAAGTAGTTGAGTCGATTTTCAGTTTCTCGCATCATAAATATTTTGATGTTAAAAAGAATTTAATATTTTGTATACAGCCTCTGGAAACTATACATTAAAAAAAAAAACTTAAAAGATACATGGTTAAGGAAAAAAACGCAATTTGAACTTAATATTATAATTCGATGAATACCAGGAAAATGAATAGAAAAATACTTTGACATTTGAAATGATCGTATCTCGTGAAAATAATAATGAATTTAGGTTTAAAATTATTTAATAATAAATAAACTTTTCTTCTTCGAAATATCGGGTTCACGGTATCCGTCAATTTGACGGGTTTTGGACTTCATGAGCAAAATTTGCAAAAGCAAATACTACTATTCTTAGGAGTTTTTGTTGACTTTTACCAATGGAGTCATACGAACGTGTCATACCCCTGGAGTCATACCCCTAATTTATTTCCCTGTAAACTCTGCTATTTCAAATTCTGTGTGATGTATACCTATGGCTTAGTATACGTGTTATATATTAGAAATAGATATACAAAAAGTGTCCATAAATCTAGTGTTAAAAATAATTCAATCAGTTTGACACTCTAGCGCAATACAAATAAGTGGTTGTTTTACCTCGTCTCTAGCCACGGCTGTCGAGGGCTTCGTCGATTAGGGGCACGCGTTCTTGTTTCAGGGAATCGGCATGGAAAGTACAAGTTGTCGGTCGTCTATACCACTTTCTCACCTCGCCACAGTCAAGGTTATACGAATGGATATTTAATGGATTTAATGTCATTCCTGCTACTCGTTCTCTTCGCCGATCTATCTCCCCGAAACTGGTTCTCATTAACGAGTTCCGTATGCGTTTCTTTTCAAACGTGCTCTTTCTATCCCTCGAACCGCGTCAGACATTAGAGAAAGGTTCGTTACAAGTTGTTACAGTTTCCGAGGCGATCAGTCGATTAGATCTGCTTGCGGATTACCGTTTCGAGGTTAACGCGTGGCCTGGAAAAGCAGCTTCGACGAAAAACGAACGGGTGTAAGAAAAAACTGTCGTGTTAAAACACGGTGCACGCGTAAAAAAGAATTAGATGGATGGTCGTGAGCGCACTACGATTTATATCACTAACTGGATTCAAATTACCGAGCGAAGCATTAATACAACGTTGATGTCCATTAGCAAGATCAAGTTTTTGCTGCAGCTTATGGCTGGTAAACTAGACCGAGAAAAATACGGGATCTTCGATGAGATATCATTTATTCCTGCGAACCGTCATCATTTTCAACTCGGTCGAAGCTATTCATCAGGTGGACGTTAACGAGATTGAGCGCGGAGGACTGAATTTCGAATCTAAACAAATGGACTCTAATAAATGCCGCTAATTGCTACTACTTTACAATCTCCTAATTGGCTCTATGGAAGCCATAAATCAGTGACACAAACGTACGCCTATTATCCGGTGCCGTTTTTCATTTGGTTGCGGAACGAATCGCTTGTGATGCTTCTGAAAAACAGATGGCAAGCAAAGTAAGGGCTGTGATGCCAGACTGAGGCCGTGTCGCAGTCTTGCTTTCCACATTGATTGGATTTCAGCGCTTCAAGAGCGAGAGAGAAAGACTTTCATTTATTTTTTATCTCGATTTCCCGAAATTGTCCGAAACGTTGAGCTCACGTATACGCGTTTACTGCGGTAGTGTGCGTAGTGGAATCGGGTGTTCTCGAGAAATCCCGTTCTCAGTCTGACATCATAGAATAAGGGTATTATCGTACGACAGGCATACCCGGTGAACTAAATATAGGGAAGTTGCAGAGTAAAGCATCAGATGTTCAATTTCACAAGAATATAATCGAAAGTAATGAATTAAAAAAAAGTAATACGAATAAAACTGAAAGAGATCGTAATGAGAGAATTCTAAAAGCAATTTAAAATTTGAAGCTGGAGGTACTTAATGTTACACTTTGGAAGGTTGCAGTGTACAGGTTACTTTAATATCCAATATATTTTATCAATACAGACGCACTTTACACGTGGTTTAGAATAGACAGACTGAATATATATAATGACAATAGAGATGTCGCGGTTATACGTAATATCGGCAACATAGATCTCCGCTAACATCTAACACTTAAGAACATGTTTGATTTGACTAACTAAAATTTAACTTATTTCACAACCTCGCCACATTCTTTTACAAAGGCCACAGGCTACAGAAGCTCGAGGCCCTTGAACGAGTGGCTTCACCGAAAATTCTCGAGTGGAACCGGGTAAAACACGAGCCGAAGGTGGAAGTGGCATCGACGTTCCTTATCGTTGAATGTCAAGAGCATCATGCATCGTGAATGAGTTTTCTCTTGCTCGACGGCACGAGACCGACGGAACAAGCCTGTTTGTGTACACACACTGGGCGGAGTGTTGCCTGGAAGAGTTACAATTAAACGCAGGCGATCCTCGTAACGAGGAAGCAATTTTTTCCGATATAAATTGCCGGTTTACGTGCCACGATAATCATCTGCTCTTAACGAACTGTAAGCTCGCCTTGCTTTTGTTAACGAAGAAGCACCGCGCCGCGCCGTTTCTCGCGCTCGATACGCTAACGGTAAACCTATTTCTAATTCGCTATTCCTTGTCACCTTATTTTTTACGCAGGCGGCACAATTAACACTATAACTTTGTTAACACGAACCTTTGCGAGTGCTCTAAGCGTCTGCATAAGTTGACCCAAACGGCCAGTCGCCCCTCATCGCTGTGGGTGTTGGATTGAAGTCTTATACAGCTCGGAAAACACTCGCAGAGTCCTTTGCATGTCTCCACGTTTCCCCCTCTTGACATTCCCAGGGAATATAAAAAGCTGAACCTTCCTGGAGCTCGAATCAACGCTTTACTAACATAGTACATTAAACCAGTGTATCAAAACAACAAATAAAGACTCTACACTACCAAGACCGGTCAAAATGACCAATTCGTAATTTTTCATAGAAACTTTGTAAATTTATTGTGTTACATACACCTTTGAAAATTTACTATGATCTCCACTGTAATCATTACAGTTTGTTTCCCTTGTATTAGGTATATTACAAATATAATTCTTAATTTGATTTCTTCGTCACAAATAAATAAACTCTAACCCGTCAGTAGGTTTAGCGTTAAGGAAATTGATTATGCAGCGCGAAAGTCAAACGTCCCTGATTATAGCGCCACTGTTTCCTTTATTTACCTGGAGGCTCCGTTAATTTTCATTTGGATTTCACTCGACCGGATCGAAAGGAGCATATAAAGGAAGAGGTTTCGAAATGATCTAGGCAGCCGTTCTAGGGCGATCGCTGGTATCTGAAAGACACTTTGTGAAAGTGGTAACGCCTCGAGCTGATAACGCGATAACGTGGCGTTTCTTCCTGTCGAGGTACCGTAAGCCGTCGTCTTTTTTTTTCCGGGCGCGTGAAGAAATCATCGATGAAAAATACGGTGTCGCAAAAAAAGGCTGGCACGAGTAATAAGCGATCGCCTTAATGACCGCCTCATTCGAGCAGATTCTTTTGCCTTCATTTTTTTCTTCCCTCCTCGCCAACGAAGAGGAGATGACGGGGGCCGTCTCTTCTTTCGAGGCAGGCCGACTGGCAGGAATGCGTTCACGATTTTTCAGCTGTCAGAACGCGGAACAGGCTCGAATTTTGCTCTACGACGATTTTGTCGAACAAATCCGTGGTGTTGTTTAATTTAAAAAAGAAGAAACAAACTTATTTATTTGAATACAACTAATTTATTGCAAGTACAATATTGTGAGAGAATTTGGAAGGGGCGTGGGGTTCCAAAAATTCAAAGAGGTTCTATTCACGTGTTTATTGCTTTAATAATGTTCGTTGCGAACTACCAACCGTTAATCATCTTCTCCGCCTTTGCGGTTGTGTCGGGTGGGCAATACATTGGTTTTTTATCAAGGACCATAACGTTATGGTCCTTGCAATGAGTCATCGCAGGTTTCGCTTACAATATGAATATAAATGTGGACATGAAAATAGTAAACTTTTGAATGTCTCGCAAAGGATCTTTCTCGGTTTCTGAATCATCTTTTCTATCGCCACGAGGCATACCTTTCCTCGCAAACATTCTAATAGCAAGTGCTGCCAGACTCGGGACTTCCGCTCACACGTATTTTCAAGAATTCAAATTTCATGGATCGGTTTTATCAGGCAGCAAGGACTGGCTTTCGTTAAGCACGGCTCTGTGTTTACCGGGCCGCAGCTTCCGCTTTAAACATCTTCCAGGCAGTTCAGCCTCTCTCCGCGGAATGTAGCGCACTTGCTGCTCCGAGAGATAGCAAAATAAGCTCGCAGGCTACCTCGAAGCTGGCGAAGCGAACGTAAAGCGTAGAGGAATTAGCGGAACGAGGAGTTCGATCAGTTGGGCTCGGCAAGGCCTTCCTGCCCTCGCCACTAGGAGGGATCAACCGACGACCTTTCTCGCAAGTGTTCGAGTCAGTAGCAGTTTCTATACATACGAGTTCCGACCTGTCCCTTCCTATGTTGAAATGTATGTCATTAATACACTAATCGCGGCATCTGTTAGATAAAATATGTATTTGTATTCACTTTAGCCACGTGGTCTTCTAATTAGTCTGTTTTGAGCGTTGCCCTGCGTACTGCTCTTACTTCTCGTTCCGACCACATGTCGTGTACGGTAATAATTAAAGTGTAAAGTAAGTTGATTATAATAAAACTAGTCTTCACTATAAAGAATAGAATCAAATTTCTAACACCATTGCTATCCCTGTATCTCTAAGGCATGGGCCTGCTAGGCAAGCTTTATCACTAGCATGCTCCGGACGAAACACCGCCTTTTCTTTCCCTTTTCCTTCACACACTTCTTCTCTTTCGCAATAGTTACAATTCTCTGAGAGGGAAGGAATTGTCCAGTCAAGGAAACAGAACGAGCTTGGAAACCTCCTCAAACGAGGGACGATTCAAATGCAAATGTCACCGAGCTATAAGATGTAACCGGGTTTCCCGCGAACGTCCCTCGATCCCTTCCTCTCGTTTCGCTCCTCGTTCGTCTTCATGACTACCTCCAAAAATCGCGAACACGAATAACCGGGAGAGGACTGACGGTTCGCCGGCTGCATCGCGAAAAAGCGGGACAAAGTGGGCGAGCCGTGCGAGGAATAACGAATGCTTGAACTCGTGCCAAGATCTTGCACGCGGCAGCATCCTCCTCCCCGTCGTGGGGGGGAACTTGAAGAACGGAACTCCGTGATTGTCTGATAGATTCCTCCTGAACGGAGAAATTACCCGAATCCGGTGGCTGGGGTTCGTTTATTGAAACTAGAGGCGCGTAGAAGGGACGCGGAGTATATAAATCTTGCTTTATCTGATCCGCGCGGACTTTTCAGGATTTGTCTGAACGAACGGGTTCTTCGATTCGTGTAACAGATTTGGGATTCGACAGATTGTTTTGACGATGAGGAATCTTGTTGTGCGAGAAAGAATAGATAAGTACCTTGTTGGAGCAAAAGAACGTAATCGCGACATCTTTGCTTTTAGAAATATACGGTATCGGACCCAGATCTCTTTCCATTACCCAATGTATCGTATCAAACGTAAATCGCGAATCGCGCAAACAATATTTACGCTCCCGAGAGCAAATAATTTAAAAGCCACGGATTATGCCCGTCGCTAGATTAAATTGTTGCTGCTATTCGAAGGACGAGGGTGTTTAGGTATACAGAGGACAAGGGTCCATTAGATTAAGCCAGGTAGGGGCGACAAGTTCCGGTCTATTCTGCTTAAGCTAATTACCACATCATTATACCTGTAACTCCTCTGTGTAAACAAAACCCAATTCGCAGAGGACTAACACGACAGCAGGAGAGCTTCGCTGTCGCAGTATCAGCTGCTCCTCTTCGCTCGATCCGACAGCGGCTTAGACGTACTGGCAGCAATCCAGTGACAGGGGAGCATTGGTAATGGTACACCGGTGTCGTAGCCGAGGCCCTTGTCATTCGAGTTCCTTTAATTAAATCATTCGCCGTGGCTCGAATCGCGATCGATCGCGAATCACCGTAGGGTCAGTTCAGCCCTGGGTGATTCCTAAACGAAGATTAATCGGCCCCTGTCCGAGAAGAGGACAGTCGCAGCTTGAATTTCACCGTAGAGCTCGCCCCGTTCCCTTCTTATTTACCCTGCGACGAACAAATTCGTCTCCCTGCGTTCTATGCCGCGGAGTCGTGCTATTATTGATTTCGTCTGGGCCTGAGGGTTTCGTGCTCCACCCACGACGAGAGCGCGGGTCCCCGTTCGTGTATGCCGGAGTGTGACTCACTGGCGAGATTCAGCCGTGAATTAGGAGAGCGTTTCGCGCGAACCCCCGAAGAAAGTTTCGTCGAAGATAGACCGGCTTACGCCTGGGGTTGTACTTATTCCGAGTCGGGGAGATAGAAATAGAGTAGGGGATCAACTATGCTTCTGCTAAATTCGATGCTGAACTACTGGACACGGAGGCTTCCAGGAAGCTTCGTTTTTAATTTCGTAGCTTCTACGCTTCAAGCGACTTAAGATAGCATTGCTGTTGCGAATTGAAAAAAAAAGAGAAGCTAAGGGAATGGAAATCTCCAGGTCCAGGACTTACTAGTGGACTCATCGGCAATGCTACCTAGCAGGCCTGTGGCTTAGACACAGGAATAGAAAGGGATAGGTCGGAACTCGTATATATAGAAACCGTGATGGACTCGAGCATTTGAGAGAAAAGTAGATTTTTGGTTTGTCCTATTGGCGAGGGCAGGAAGGTAGCCACAATAGTAGAACGAAAGTCTCGGAAACATTTCTCTACAGCTTTGCTGTGTCCAGCGGCTAGAGATAGCGAGCAGAGAAAATCCCGCAGAAGTTGCACCGTCCGTAACAGAACGCAAAAGGGTCAACGACTCACGGATAGAGCGCGAGCTGCCCAGGAACCAGCAACTTCCACGTACCCCCGAGTTCCATAAACTCTGTAGAAAGTGGGCTTGATAAACGCGAATCGCGTGGTTGTGCTCGGCCACATCGCGCGACCGGATAATCGCGCTCCACCGAGAGAAACGAGTTAATTTAGCAAACGTCAACCCGTAAATTCATCTTTTCCCACGAGTGCGTCCCTATAGTGGGCCCTGGCACGCATGTCCAACGATGCGCAAAGCACGCGACCGTGATCGATCGTCGATCCTGCGTCGCGAACGTACAGAGAGCAGCTTTATCGTTTCAAGTTCGAAAGTACCATCCAGCGCGTGCCAGTTTCGCAGGCGGGGATCGGCAGACGCGATTTATGATCGTATTCGTTGGATAACGCGGGACTCGCATGACTGCAGCACGAACTCGGAGCCTGGCGGCTTATCAACCGGCCGCTCCAATCTCACGGCGCGGCGCAACCTATCATCGGCTCGCCACGGAAACACCGCCCTCTGGTCGGGCTTCTTAAGCGGGACCTGATGCGTGAAATTTCCGTTTCTCTTCGAAACCACGGAAGAATGCAACAAGAGGAAACGGGCAGAAAAATTAGCCGGTCGAGATAGGCGGTTTATCGCGGTTGGGACTTGGTAAAAATCGCGGCCCACTGACCCACTACGAACAGATAAGAGAGGGATCATGCAGAGCGCGAAACGGACCACTCCTATTCGCGTTCAGTTTTGCTGGCCGGTAGCCGATTAATCCGTTCGCGCGTCCCTCTTGCATATACAAGGTGATACTAGCGATTTCACCAGGACGTATCTGTGTTCTGAAGATAACGGTGGTTGCGGATGAAAATTGTTGAGAGGAACAGTCGGGAAAGGGAATTCATTATGTCCTAATGTCCTTAGTATGTGGAATTTTCCACAAATAAATACTGTTTTATCTCAACAAAAATAACACGGCGATATAGAATAATCGAAATTGTTAAACGTAATTTGTAGGATTTATTCGTCGTTAGCTTAGACAAAATTGCTTAACAAGCTTTAATTTTATTTGGAATACAGATACTGGTGAATAGAGTTACCCTGTATACGAGTTTCTTCGATCGGACCGTTCGATCTGGTCTAGATTTCTTGCAACCCTGTCACGAAACATCTTGTCCGACAATTCGTCATGATAATCGGTGAACAGGCAATATGTTGCTGGAATAACGGCCACAGAAATGTTTCGTGGTGCCCGTGCGCTCCGATTTCTTTCATCCAGGCTTCGGGCTACTAGAGTTCGTTTGCTAATTAAAAGTAGCAGTGGAGTGGAAATCGGGCACCCCTGCCTTTGAAGCTGAACAAAAGGCATTTAATTTAAGGTGACGTCTATTCTCTGTTTATCGTGCACTTTTTGAGCTTCTCTGAATAAGCAAGTGCTGCCAAGGATTGCTAACAGATTATCGATAGTTTACGGATAATTATTGTCTTGAAGAAAATGTAGCATCTTTTCTATTGTACCATAAATTCTCGATAACGATTGAACTCTACAAATTTTCAAATATTCGCAGCATGTGTTTTATATTTTTTACTGTAGAACCCAAGTTAAAATCATTAGGTTATTAATATAAGAATCTTAGTTTTATTTAGTGAGATAGTATTAGGGTTCAGATGTTGATATTATATGCTTAGATATTATATATATATTTAAAATAGTTTAACAGTAATAACTTTAATAGTATATAGTTTAATAGTATAAGCAACTTTTCGAATTCAATCTTTCTGCCTCGCACTCGCGTTTTTCCCGTCATATATTCCTCCAAACACTTATTTCCTATCTTTCTAATTGTAAATTCCATTTTTCTTTTTTTCATTTGATGCATTTGGTCACGTTCTTTAAAAATTGCCTCAAGTACTTATCTTTCGCGTCTCAGAAACACTCGAGTCCAAATCTTTTATGTTCACACGCCTGTCGCTCAGTTCTTCACATTTTCCCAGAATCGTACCCACTCAATCGCATTCCTACGTTAATACGTTGACAAATACTACCAAATTATCCACAAAGCTGTCGTCCAGCACTTCTTTCCACTCGGATTTGTTCTTTGCAAATTATTCTGAGCGTTCGACTATGATATTCCGGCCTTTTCTCGAACGTGCATACGAAACGAAGCCGTCTGTACATCGACTTACGTGCCGTGCAATCTTAATTAAGTCGGCTGCATGGAGGCGCGTCACGAAAATAATGCCAACGCAGCGAGGAGCACGTAGATCCTCGTGGATCGACCTTTCGGCACGTCTGTCGAATCGAAAATGTGTCTCCCCGTATCGGAATCGGACACCGTTAACACCGACGGAACCAGGTAAATTTATTCTAAAACACAACTCGGGTCAGTATGCCACGATTTTTGTCGAGCAACAGGTGTACGACGTGTCGCGATGATTTCTCGAAAAAACGATCGACCGATCATTTTTATTCAGGATGTTTCTATAAATTCGAGATTCCGCGGATCTCATTAAAAACATTTTCGACCTCTTTGTTCCTTCGGCGTCCAGTTAACTCGGAATAATTTATGCAAAACACATGCTGAATACTTTGCTCGTGGCTACTTATTTATACATTTATGGGCGCATTAAATACGAAAAAGAACGTACGATGCACACAATACGTAAGAACATAAAAAATATCCACGGTAGATTATAATAATAGACATGTAAACTGACAAAAATATGTAACAGTAGGAAAATCGTAAAATTTCAGATTACGATAAATTAAATTACAATACAAGCATACGATAGTGCAAGTTATAATATTATTATTACTTTATTGGTGAACGGGCTGGAAACCCTTTTTATATATAATGATATAAACATAAACAAAAAAGAGAAGAGAAAAAGAAAAAAAAGAATACAAAAAAAAGGAAACAAGAGTTTTATAACTTTTAAGATGCTTACGCTCATAATATTGAAAGAATGAAGCAGATCTCTATTTTAGATTCATTTCTTCTCTTCAGCATATTCAGATACGAATTCGCATGAACCGATACACCGATATTAGAGCACGTTGGTATCTAGCCATAAACAGGTCCGTTTTACATAGCGATCGATATGTCGGACAAAAAGTCGCGAACGTGCAGGAAATGTCTAATACACGAGAATGGCCTCGGAGATCACGGCCCGAATATCTTGAAATTACGAACGGCCTTTCCGTACGTGTTTCCATGACGCTTCCTGCACGTCCGCCGCTTATTGCAATCATTTCCTTCCGAGTTACCAGCCACCATGTTCGCGTCGATGCTTTATGACCGTGTTTCGCTCGAGCGTTCTTGAACCTCGCCGCCTGTGTAAGCGCAGCTCTGTGCCCGTTTCCTGATCGAAAGATCGATACCGTGCATCGGTCATCTTCATCGCTGCAAAAAGCCCCGCGAGCGTAATCCGCGGCGTTTCTTCGTTTCGACCAGACGCGATCATCATTTGCGAAACGTTGAGCGAACGTTACCGGACAATCTGGAGCGCAACTGTCTCCCTGCGTGTGTACACTTTAGAAAGAAGAAAGGCCGTTAACGGTAGTTCGCTCTGAAATATGTATAACTGTCTGTTTGACACACGCGAATCCGTGGAGCATCTTATCCGCGAAGCATCGTGTCGGACAAAAGGTCCGAGACGTGCAGAAAATGCGTAACAGCCGGGGAAAAGCCACGAAGGTGGCCGGCCGGACGCTCGGTGTCCACGAAATCAGCACAAACGAGAATGGAATAACGAAGCGGTGTCTGAATGAGCCCACGCGGCGGTCTTCACGCCTACGTTTAACGCTGCAGGGTCTCGTGAGCAGCGCCTCGTAAATCCTCGATTTCCCTTGGTAAATTTAAATTAATTTAATTTGACTTATTTCAATCGTTAAACAGGATGAATCGCCATTAGCGTACGAGAGAAGATCGAAGTACATTATGGGGTAAATAGAAATATATGTCGCATAAAGAGACATAAGAACTGTTTACAATAGTTTATGTACAGGGTTTCTAAACGAATTAGTGCTGTTCACAAGGAAATCTACCGTGGTATAAAAAGTGAATAGAGAAGTTGAGACGTAAAGTGTAACGAACACCAAGATCGCATATTTCCGAAATTTGAGATACGAGTCTTGGTTACCAAGTTTGCACTCAAACCCAATTGAATGCACTTTACGTGACGATTTCATTAAGTAGCATTTATTGTGATTAAGTGCCATGCCACTAATTTCGAACCGTAGCTCAAAGTTACGAAGGTCGCGTTGTGATAAGAGACAGTTGTAAAAAGACACTATTTCTTTAAAGATTTTTAAATCATCGGTATACAGAAGGGATTTGCTAAGACGGATTCCTTTTTTAGATTGTTTATGAAAAGAATGAAAAAGAATAGATCTAAGTGTGATTCCTGAGGGACACCGGAGGTGACATCAATCTGCGACGAGTAAATACCATTAACGCGATTTAATACGAGCGACTCCTTTGGTTTGCGTTTTGGTCGCCGTGAAACATTTTCATCGATCACGAGGCGTGCAAGCGACCCAACGTTCTGTTGGACCGGTGCTCCATAGGATCCGGCAAATTTCCTGCTCGCACGGCACGATAATGCAGCACGGCCGACGCGACGGTGCGCGTCGCGGCGTTCTAAAAGCCAAAAGGCAGACGGTGAGACGGGGCCAGGGGGAGAGGGAGGAGGTCCAACTTAACGGGTCTTTCTCAGTAGGTCGATACGTGCAGTAGTTGACACCGATTAGGACCTCGAAATACGCTTGTACCGTGGCGGTACGTGTAATCGACCCATTATAGAAGGCTACTTCGGAAAACTTCGTCGAACTTTCGACGCCACTCGAAACAACTTCGAGCTGTTATAGACAGGCGTTTTGCCGGTATGTGGGAAGTGTCACAGTGGTTGGTTCGCCACGTAAAAATAACGAAAGAATTATGTTCGGTGTGACCTTGTTTTTGATTTATAGCCGACTGTTTTGTGTTGCAATAAATGTACGGCTACCCACAAAGGCAACATTCGGAATGACATCTAGCTAGAATACAAATGTGAACACGTCTTACTATAAATTGTGTGTATTCAAGTTGCATATTTGTTGCTCGATTGGTTTTGTAACCTGTAACTCTCAAACGCGTTCCAGATTTCCTAAACCATCGATAAAACACTGTAAGATGCTGTTATTCGTCATTGCGGACGGGTCCATAATCAAATTTACGATTGATAAAGAATATTTTCTGTGTAATAACCGATCATATAAATGATGGTAGGGTAAATCGTAATGGATATTAATGTTTTCTTCTTTTTTCGTTAATATTGTATTTAAAGGACTTGATCCGTTAAAATAAATACACAAATAAAATAAAATAAAAACAATGATACGTGACAGTGTTGATAGTCTTGGTCATTCATCATGACTTTCAAATATTGCGGTTAAGCAGAACAATATTTAACTCTGTTGTTGGTATACACAAGAAAAACTGCGAAGCACAAACCGATATAACTCGGAAATAAAGCCATATCGGACATACATCAGTGATTTGAAATAATATTTGCTCGCATCCGTATACCTTAATGAGGATCTTTGATTAAGTTTTAGATTCCGTTGTTATTAACAACAACTTTCTTACAGTCAGATGAAAGTGCTATTAAATAACAAGAAATTTGATGCCTAATGAACGAGCAGATAAGTAAAAGTTAAAACAAATTATGGGTTGCCCGGAAGGTACCTGCGTGTCGATTTTGAATAAACGAGGAAGTCTTACGCTTTCGTGCAGGTAATTATTTCTTCTCTCAATCAAACATGTGCAACATCATCGCTGCGATAATTTCCACGCACTAAAAAATACCTTATCATTTTCTTCACAGGTTGATAAGTCTTCGTTCCAGAACTCGATTTTTTTATATGAATCTGTTTAATCCTACGTAAACTAACACACTTAATTGTGTCCAACGCCCAAAAAACAATAAACGTGACAAACGTAACAAACATAACAAACAGATCAAATTATTTCGAGTCGTGGATACGTGTGTAGAAGAATGTATTAAAACGAGATATTTCGTAACCTGTACGCAATGTGTTAATAAACAGTCCTCCACGTTACCTGACCATTTTCAGACACCTTTTTCGTTGAAATAAATTTCTTAACGCTTCAAACCGTACGAATTATTTTGGCGAAACGATTGCTTTCGAAAGTATGCATTCTGCTCGAAAATCACGTTATCTTACACGGTAGCCTTTCGAAGCACGCAAAGTGCATCGCTTAAGCAGCAAGTTGTACCGTTCACGCGTGCACAAGATTGCGACTCGAGGTTGCTCGCTGCGCGTATACTTGTAGTGGGTGGTCCTCCGCATCGAGGCCGCAGGGGAAAGGTGAAACGCGGTCTTGGAATTTACGAGATTATCGTGATCGCTTCTTCGAATACGTCTCCTCTGATACTATTATCCATAGTAAATTGTTTCGGCGCCGTGTTTTGCCACGGTGCATTTTCTTGTCCGTCATATTTTTACAGTCTTGCTGTATAACATGCAACGGAACGGTAAGACTTGTTACACGAAGATAAGAAGAAAACAATGAATGTCCATTTTTGGTCATTTAAAATTTGATTTTCTGAACAACATTGTACCATACTGTTCCTTGTTTTCTTCCATTCTCTCTTACTCTGTGGTGCGATAACAATTCTTTTGTTATAAATACCTACCTACGTGCAAGATAAACCATGCTTTACGGAGTAATTGAATTCTAATTTTACCCGCCCGTTTAGTCATTGAAATCATCGACAATCGTGCAAGAAACGTTCGCAAACATTCGACTTGGACGTGTCCACTTTCGATTTCTGTATTTTTCCGCTCGAATTTATGCTCGACATAAGCACAGTCAATCTCGTTAAACTTATCGCGTACGATGCGAGGATTTCTTTCTCGCTCGATCCATAATAACATCCTATACTACACTATAGACGTACACTTACGCAGCGCATACAATCGATTCGATCGAGGCGGCACAACTCAATAATTGCAACTTGAAACGATTTCTGTTTAATACGGAGTCGCAATTAAGCGAGCGCTTTAACGACTTCATATCGATTCCTGAGCTAATTTCTACTTCCATAGGCGTCCCGTGTCACGGACGATAAAATTAATAGCGCTGCGTGTTGTTTCTGTCATTAATTACGGGGCTGTAGAAAGCGACGTGAAGAAAGGTACTATCACATCGACGGGCGAGCAAACTGGCTACGGTCTCATAAAAACAAGAAGATACCTGTAGATTTATTGGCAGCTGAAAAATGTACGTCATTTCCATAGCCGAGTTAGGTAACGTTAGACAAGCACCGAATGGCATGCTTTCCGAGATATCAATATTCATGCTACGCCTGTTGAAAGCGTTAATTAGATTCATGCGATTAATTTAATTAAGTATGCGTATAAACAACTTTCTGGCTAATTTTGATTTTTACGTGCCTCTTCTATGGGCATTAATTCTAGGCATTTTTGTTCCACCCTCATTTAATTTTTCATAAACCAAATTTCTCCGGAACAGTAATCTCGCAATTAAATCGAAGCATTTACGTTTCCTTTCGAACTCGCTCTCGATTAAAATAAAAATTCGTTTCTTCCTAAATTATGCCACTGTAGTTACAGTAGCGGGCGAAAGTTTAAGACCGAAGAGTCAACGAAATTAAACTAATTTATAAGGAATAGCATGATGTACAAAATTTTTCGTTCTCTGCTAATCAATAAATAGTGTTCTACCATAATAACAATAAAGATTAATATTCAGACATTTACAGACCATAAAACTGTGTTCTTCATTGTCCTCTCATCTTAAACTTTTGTTCGCTACTGTAGATACAAATGTATGAACAGATAGATGAATTAATAGCGAATAAACGAAAAAAATGTAGATATCAATCATGATCGAGAAAAGATTTTGTGCTCCAAATTGTGCAACTTCGTTATGTACACCGATCGCGTACACCAATTGTCGTTAACCTTTTCGAAATTTGACGGGACACGATAGTGCGAGTAGCGCGGGCCGACACGACTTAATGGCGTTGCCGTTAATCGACTGGCTCGTGCTCGTTTAGCCGCGTTATCGTTGGAATGCGCGTAAAGGTGCGGGCGGTACGATGTAACCGGCATTACCGGTGAAAATCTGCCGGAGAAACCTTCCACCTTTGATCTGTTGTGTTTCCGAGTTAAATTGCTTTTATCTTAGTCGGTTACAGGGTCGACATTGCCGGTTTTACGACCGCTAATCCGTTTACTACTTTACAAGCATCCTATTCGATTACGGAGCTCTGTCGCTCTTTCCTCGGTGAATATTTCGATGAAAAACACGGATTCTTGCGATTGGAGATCGCGTGGTGTTTCTAACAAATAATTATATTCTTGTGATTAGCGAGAAACATACGGAACGATAAGTTTAGAGCTTTACAATGTTTTAAATGAGAATGGTTAACCTTGCAAACCCTAAATTACTATTCCTCAACGATAACACGCGATACAGAGATTAGGTAGCGCTAATGAAAGGAATGAACGAGAGTAGTTTATCCGTTTAAGGATATAATACGAGCTGATTTGACTCTGACGCAAATGTACAATTTACTTCGTTTAACTTACTAACGATTTAATTTAAGGAGGGATTCGAGGGATCTCCATACGCGTTCATAATCCTAATCTCCATTAAATCAACAATTTTATTAGTAAGTTTCTTAATAAGTTCTTAAAGCTAAGGTACGATACCAAAGCTTAAAGCTAAGTATTTGAAGGTTTGTACAGATGTAAAAATGTCGTTCGATAACACTCATTTACATGTATAGTTAAATGATTTGATAATGAAAGTAAAATTTGAAACCTCTTCAACAATTTCATCTAAGATTAATTGGTTAAACTGAGCTCAATAATGAAGCCACTGTGCCACACTGTATTCTTTCTGGCAGGGGTCAGATAGGGTTAAGGCAGTATTTTCAAAGTACCGGTCCATATTCTTGGGTCACAGGGTTCAAAAGACGCGAAGGGTCGCCGCGTTAATTATGGATGACCCTCCCGATCGCATCCGCAAAAAGACGCGGCGGAGCGTTCACGCGAGGACCGCATACCGTACCCGTTTAACCTACATTTCGCTTCGTAGCCCGTAACAGTCTTTGACGAGCGATTAAACGAAACGATCCGGACAATTCGGCTCCAATAAACTTCGGCTCGCCGCTCGCGGCGCGTTCAAAGCGCAATTTGCGAGCTTCGCGTCCGCTCGATTCGAGTTAACTCGATTGAAACGTCGCCGGGACTCGGAGGACCACCGCGGCGAGGAACGTGCTCAAGGCCACGACCACGAGGCCCGCCTGCCCCGTGGAAACGCGAAAAAATCTTGCGACGTTCGTGCGTCTCGTTTTACTCGCTGAAAAACCAGTCGCTCCCCCTGTGGCGGGAAGAGACTAGAATGCATTCCGTTGCAAGGCTGTCGGCCTCCAGGAGAACAAGGACGATTCCTTTCCACGTCGCTGCCGTCCTCGGCATCCTAATTCGATCTGGGAACGAAACTCTGCCGTTTCAGTGTTTGTCGTTACTCCCACCAGCTCTTCTTGTATTTGAGATAGCGTTTCTTTGTGCGAGGTATCAAGTGTTTACTCGCAGTCGTCGTTTATCCTTCGTTCGCTTAAAGTCAAATTTAAAATGAGCTTTCACGAATTTTATTCTGCGTAAAAATAATCAGTAGAGAAAGTGTGATTTCAGCTACTCTCGTGCTGGAGTATCTGCTATCGTTAAAAATTTAAGACCTTCACGATTTGCCATTATGTACTTCGTTACACATTGTTAAGGTTTTATTTTGCTCCAGTCTAAATTATAGTTTACAGAATTTTCTCCCTACCTTCAAAAATACTCGAGTGTTTTCGACTCGTTAAAATTTGATTTAATTCGCGAACATTTGTTTCAATTTCGTATAGTTTGTATATCGATGTTGCGTTTGCTGCTGTAACACTCGTTCAGCAGTGAGACACGTACAAATATGCGTTCATAATATTGACTGCGATTTTAGCACAGAAATTCTAACATCTCGAACGTTCGCGAACACTTAACGCTTAACCTAACTGTTAGTCGTTAAATAACAATTTCGTAAATTTTCAGACTTCAGTTAGTTCGTTTATGAGTCAAAACCGGAGATTAAATAGTCGTATATGTAAATTTTAGTATATGGCTTAACTAAATAAATGAAGTTTAATGTAAGCGAATCTTAGAAAATATTTTGCACTTCAACACCTTTGAAGTTAATATTATTAGACGACTAACAGTTACGTCTCGAGTGAAAAGGGTTAAACGGGCAACACTTGCAGCACGTTCTTCCGTTGCAGCCTCGGTTTTCTCGTGGCTTCGAGAGCACGTGGCACGCGTGCACCACGAACGGGTTGGTTCCGCGGCTGACGACTGGCTGGCCGCTTTTTATTACCGGCTCTGCCTGCTCTCCGTTTATGTACAATGTACACGCAATCGTACTTAAGCGAGGCTACCGAAAGCCCGCGGAAACGAGCCGGGCTTCCAGGAGAAAATGCCAGGAATTTTCGTTCTCTGCTCTGCATGCACTCGCCATCGATGCCTTTTCGTCTCTCCTTTCTTTTTCATGCTCCGCCTCGTCGTTGCTGCGTTTCTCCCTATTTAGTCTGTCCACCGTCGTTTCTCGTGACTGCACTTTCGAAAACGATCTACGTTCCGCTCACTTCGATCCCTGTCGAAATTTTTCGTCGCAGACGTACATAAACTAACTGCTTAAGGCACTTGTATTGCACCTTAGTAGGATCTTATTTGGAATACTCCTCGGTGATTTGGTCTCCAATTCGAGTTGAGCAGAAATATCATATAAAACAGATTCAGCACAGCTTTCTAACATTTGTAAGTCATAAACTGAGATGTTACATGAATATCTATGATCATGATTATAATTAAATCTTGAATCTCTTGAAGCGAAAGGAATTGCTGCCGACCTTTCGTGTCTCTTCAAAATTATTAACGCTATTATACGCAATCCTGAGTTATTATGTTTCGCTAATTTTTATACTCCTCTCTATACCAACAGACGTAAAAATTGTATATTGTATACATATATATTAATAGGTTCTTCTACCTGTCGATTAATAAATAAATAAATAAATCTTCGGCCGATTACAAGCGAGTTATGATAATTGTACATTCGGCAAGGATCCACAACACGTAGTTCCTGGAACTTCAACCCGTTGCAAAATTATGAATCCCGTCAACGTACGGGTCTCTTCTCACGTAGATTCGTAACACAGTGGCCAGCTGGCCTAATTTCGCCTCACCGACCGGCAGATTTATCGCCGAAAATTGCGCGAGTTGATGCACGAAAGGGAAACAAGCAACAGATAGAGGTAGAGACCAGTGTTTCAGCTGAAATATACTACGTGCTCTTCGTTCCCATTCATAGTTACACAGAATGTGTGAACGTTCCTTTGAAGCAGAAGCAATATTTAGGCAGGTATCTTTAACGGCTCGTAAAATATTCCTTTGAACGTGCTTGTTAATGAAGCTTACTTCCTGGCAGGAAGAAGTCATTCACCGGGACGGAGTATCGGCGAGAATCAGTTTATTAATTTATGCGAATAACGAACCCAATGAAATTCATATTTTCTGATTGTTAATAAGCAGAACTTTTACGTATTTGCAACATAGTAAATGTACATGGTGTATTTTCAAATTATGAAATTACTGTATTCGCTTTGCCGTTTTATATTATTTATGATTGTTTCTGTATGGTAAAAACAGTCGAATAGTGGAATACCGATTATCCGAATAATGTCATGTAATAAAGAGGAAAATATGTTCCGATAAGTAACTTCTCAGATAATCGGCCTAATGTCTCTCGACTTTTTCAGTGTGTCTTTCACTAAATTTCGTTAACAGTTTAACAATCTTTTGTAATCTTGTTTAACGCACTCTGTATATTTACCGCTGTAAATCAATGGGTTTATAGCGCGCGAATAAAACATTAAATAAATAAATATGAAACTGTATCAAAGTGAAAAGCCGATTTTGATAAAATTCTGGTTTACAACGCGGGTTTCGAACGTCTAAAGTTAAACCGTCATTGCTCTGCGCCAAGATTTCTTCGTTCTCTTTTTGGCGAAGTCTAAAAGAACACCTTAAGATGTTCTTGTTCCGCTTTATCAGTTTCTTTATTTAACAGACGTATCTCGTACGCTTTACCTCGTCGACAAATTACACATCTTCATGCGCTCGCCGGCCATATAAATATTCATTCGTCGATACGACTGAGCAAAAACTCGAAAAGCCTCGAGTCGCTCAAAATTTGGGTCGTTCACGCCCATCCCGACCGACTTAATCCCGATACGTCCGCCCTGTTCGGAGAGCGTCGAAAGCTTTAGGCCCCGCGTGTAATAAGTGTAAAAGTATTTGGCCCAGCAATAAAATTTTATCGTCTCGTACGCTTCAACCTTCGTGTCGTTAAGCCTGGTATTAAATTTGTACGACGACGAGTCGAACGAATTTGCTTGTATCTGTAATTCCATTTAATTAATGTCTTCTACCGTCCTGAAGACTTGAAAAGGCACTATCGCGGCAGTTACAATAAAGTTCCTTCGATAGGATTATTGAATGTTCCTCGATAACTATGGAGCGTTTATTACGATATAATTTATTCTCCTCGTCAATTAGGTCTACGTGTCTCATCGATTATGGTAGAACGATTTTGCAGTACGAATATTAAATATAATTTGCACATCGTTTAACTTGTTTCGACAAACATTATCATCTCGCGGATAAAATAATATGGAGTTTCGTTCAAAAACATGAGTTTGATCTTCGCTTTGCCTATTGGAAGAAGCATTTACGTCATGTAATAACCCCGTAATATCCATAGTTATAATAGTAATAATATATTGACGCCATTATTATTTTCAATACGCTAGAAACAGCGATAATCAAAGTAGACATGTACCAAAACAAAAATCAGCAATAAGACTTTCAATTATCGGTAATTTCAACTTCCTTATAAATTTACAATGTTCAAGATTAGGCTAGCAAGACATTTTCAACGATAGTAATAATAATAATGAAATAAGAATTAAAAATAAAGTTTAAGCAATAACGACACTATAAGCATATCTCCCAATGCCAGTAAATTCTTTCGACTCTCGCAACCTGTTCGTTTCCTCTAATGCGTGTAATTCGCATTAAACGTCGAACGATATCGGTCGGATGGCCAGGCGAAGATTAAGGTATCCGTGCTGAACCACCGAGTGCCCACAGTTACAAGTAGGCCCCCCTACCTTCCTGGGGCCAGCCGGGAGGCCTCTGCGTGCACCTGTGCAGGTTGAGAGGTGTTGTGTTTTCACCTGGCAGTTCAACCTACAATCGCGAGCAAGAAGGTTCCGCAGCCGCGATCCTCTCGCGTTCCACGCTCGCCAAGAGACGTAGTTGTCGCGTTTCGAACCTCGATCTTCGCGTCAAGTCGCGCCTCCCGTACCTTGAACTTGATCGACGAAAAATTGATCGAGCATGTCGATGAGAGAAGAAGGTTCGACAACTAAATCAATGGGAACGATTGGTTCGATTTAGTGGCCGTAGGGCGACGGCGATGTCCTGACGCGAAGGGGGAGGAGGATAATATACACGGTTAGACGAGCAGAAGTTATTAAAATAATTGTCGGGGCGAGGAAGAAAGAAGGTCCGATGAAAAGTTGTTCGGAAGGCAACAGCATTGGGGCTCTGTTCCAGGAATCTCTGTTAAATCGTGGATTAGTTAATTCGATTAACGGCTTCTTCCATGGAGCCGGCTCCGTAGATGTCTCCACGCGATCAGAGCTACGATTTCTCCGGTGGCAAGTGAACGAAATCGAAGCCTGGTGAAATTAGCCACCCAGAGACTTTGCGTATCGGCTTGTCGAACGAACAATCCAACTCGGTTCAACCGGTCCTGGTGACACAGGACACGCGTAACTTGTCGGTGCATGTGGGAAAATCTTGATCCCGTCTCAGGGGGAAAATTTATCGCGCTTCGAGCAAGACAGTGACCCGTCGTTACGCACGTAATCAGGAAGGTACTCGTTTCCAGGAAAAGGTTCATTATCGACAACCAGGATGGACACCGTGCTGGAGAAGATGGGCAAGCTGAATTTGGTAATGTTGATCGATTAACGCTCTACCACTTCTTCTTCTTCTTCTTCTTCTTCTTTTTCTTCTTCTTTTTTCCTCTTTTTCGTTCGAATAATTATCGCGTCAACCGGAGGGAACAGGAAGTCGCGCGACACGTACAATAATTGCGTAAAAGCGTAAATGAACACGTAAAGCGTAAGAACAATCGCATCGAGCAGTTTCGCAAGGTACCGTTTGCAGTTCCAACATCACGAATTGTTTTGATACCATGAACCCTCACAACCTTGCGATTGTGCAGCAGTAGATACTCGAGCACAGCTTCGTGCACTCGTTTTTATCACCGTTTTAGTTGCTCGCGAAAACGCAAACGCACTTGTTGAGAGGGGGTTATGTGGAATGAAAAGGGACTCGTGTAAATAATTATATATATTTCGTAAAACTGATAATCTCGGTGATGTTTACAAGACGGGTGCACAATACGAACTGACAAAATTGCAAACGCGGCGACAGTGTGAACATTCATATCTGAAAGTATTAACCATGTTCCGAAAGCCTAAGAAAACAACCTGCTGTGAAACAGTCGGGAAAAAGAAATCAATTATTTCCCAATGCCTTTAGTATGTAGAGTTTTCCACGAAGGATAAATAAATATTGTTTTACCTCAACAGTACTTGCGAACGCGACCCTCGCAGCGGGAAGAATTACTTTTCACTCGGTGGATCGACGCTCGTTTCCGTCGATTAAACGCTGCTCTGCCAGTTCAGCCATCGATGGTAACCGTGGCGATTCGACGATAATCGTGCTACGACCAGATTAATAAACAACCATAGAAATCGCGATACCGCGGTACAAATTGCACACCGAATTTTTCCCTCCCACAGAGAAAACCACTTTTCAACCCGTAATCGTGCACGCACGCGTATATGGTTATCCGCGCCGATGATCGCGTTCTACGCGTTTTTTCCGCGCGCTTTCTGGCCAGCTTAGACGCAACCCGACTAGATGTTTAGCGATTACCTCGTTACGATCGACTGGTTTAAGATTGGCTCGATCGTTCTTGCTGGCGGAATCGCCACAGGCTCCCGAGCCCGACAGTTGCATATTGTAACATAGAGCCTGTGGTTCCTGCCACGATCGCAGAACCACCTGCTGAAACGTCGTTGCTGCTAAATCGCCGCGAATTATCGTGGTAAAAATCCTCGATGCTGTCCCTAGGCGTAACGCTTGTCTCGTTTTTTTCGCGAGGTTCATAAGTGATCATCTTTATGAACCTCGGAGATTGAAAAATCAAGTCGCTCAAGGATCACAGATGCACTCGTGGTAGGTATTTCGTGCTCACTCTGCGAACGCTTGTTCGAACAGAGTTTAATCGTCCTCGAAACTGGTGTTTTACTCGAACAATTTCCTTCTCCTCCATTTTCGTTATACTTATGGAAGTGGATTATGGAAATCGAAGTGGAAAAGAGAAATTCTTCCCGCGATTCCGTCGTAGATTATTAACAATACGTTCGATATCGAGGGAAGAGCTATGTGAATCTGTTTTACGATTCTCATAAATAAGTGAAACTATGAAATGAACTTTAGACGAAGACACGATACACTTAGAAGTGTATAGCGCGCATTCGTTTCCTCGTCACACCGTTATACAGGTTCGCATCGTGCACGAGCAACCCTGTCCTCGTCGAATCGATTACGGCTGATTAAGTCCCGCAAAACATGACTAATTAGCCGTAAGTAGGGTAACTAATGTTATTATCTCGTCCCCTTGTTCCGCGATCGAACGGCAGTTAAGTCAAGATTAGAATGCCAGAGGAGGCGAGGAAGTGGGGTAATGTTTAATGTTTTCGTTATGGAACATTCCCCACCGCACGCATCCGCGACTAATTAAGGGTAATGGAAAAAGAGGTGGAATTCTGCTCGTTCGAACGGTTCCTCGAGCGAGTCGCTGGCTACGTCGAGCATCCTTTCGTATCCTATGCACGCGTCCAGGTGCAAAGGACCTTGCACCAGGCCGTTGTCCTTGCCTAGTGACTCCAGCAACATTACAAGCTATGCAGCCAGTGATCATAGTTTTTTGGATCTCGACCGAGATGCTTTGTTTGATTCCGCAACTATGTTTCGTGAACCAAGTTACATTCATCCGATTCCTTCTCTCCTTACTTTTCATTTGGTTTCAGCTTGAATCATTCAAACGGCCTCAAAGTCATTAGTATTCGCTTACTGCATACTGTTGTAGAATTATCACTACATATATGATATATTTTATCGGGTGGCAACATATTGTTTTCTTTCAAGACTGTCAAATGTGAACTTGACATTGACATAGGTGCAAATCTGAAATAGGTGCAAATTGCATTGCTGTTTTGCTGTGCAATTATTTAATTTTCAAATGTAAATACGTACAATAATAGTCTTCATATGCACTAATATATTTTCTTCGGTACAGTTATTTTACTTTCACATTTAATTAATCAGTGTTATTTTCTAGTAAATGCATAGTGTTGCAGATATGTAACAGGTTTTTTAATAAATTACCTACAAAAAAATGATTAAAAAAATTATTTCTTTATTCTTCCCTACATTAGCGTGTAGATGTCCACAAAATATATTTTTTTCAAGGTGTAAGAAAATATCACGCATTTAAGGATTAAAGTATTCCAATTTTAGATCAAGATTCCCGTAATAAAATTCGCACGACATGCTCTGTCGAAAGTTCTTCCACGCATTTCCATGTACGGAGAAACGATCGAGCATGGTGAAACGCGCGTAACAATGGCCGATGAAACGTATCCGAATTATCGCCTCCACTCTTTCTTCTGCTCGAGCCCGGGCCTCTCTTTCTCTTCGGCCAGGACTCTCACCGAAGATATTCGGCGAGTGAAACTTTTCGGGCGCCCTTCTCTTATCGACACAGACCGATTGATGCGTTCTATATCCGGATCGGCATCGCGACCGCTTAACGTACCAGGTACGTAAGAGAATAGATCCTTAGGTTCTTGCTTTCACCCTGTTTTGCCCGCGATCCCTCGAAAATGGCCATCGGGAATTCTGGCTGAGAAACGAGAACGATTCGTGTTTCACTTCCTGAAGAGAAACGGAATTCTGTTGAGCGCGTTGTTTCATCAAAGGGAATCCGATTAGATTCTCGGGACGGAATTCGGCTTGGTCTATTCTGGAATCGTAACAGAGGAATTCCCCGCGTTCCGTCGTAAAAACTGAGCCAGACTTGGGTATCAGTTTAACCCCTTGATATACAATGACGAGGTAGGGTCGTCATTCATTTCATGTGCCATTGTAAACATTGACGAGTCTGACTCGTCAAGAGTTGTTTTCAGCTAACTCCGTGCAGTATATTATTAGATTATTCAATTATTTCATTCATGCGTCGATTCTGTTTTGTTTAGAATGTTCAACATGTTCCCACCACTCCTTTTTCAGAATAAATTTCAGAACAAAATGCTCTGTTTCTAAGCTTGTACGTAACTGTTCAGTTGAGCGAAATTAAATAGTATTTTTTGGACGCATCAAATTCCGTTCTATTTGTTAAATGGTTAATTATTACACAGCTCGACACCCACTTTTATGGGCTACTCGAGGCAAACGGTCAGCTAAGCGAATAGCAATAAAGGGACTCTACAGAGAGACCTAATCCTTCGTCGGACAACGTATAAGGATCGATCGATTTGAAACTCGTCGGTCTATGTAGACTTCGCGAGCAAACGATCGTCGAGCGCGCAACCTGAAACGGGCTTTCCATCGTGCTGGCGGATAGGTATCCATGGAAACGGTCAGAGAAATTACCATTTCAGAAGCGAAGTTTCACATGCAAATATGCCACTCGAAAATATCGTATTACGAATCCATAAACATCACGTGTTACCCCGTAGAGCTGAGCGCGAGCTATGTAAGAGTACATGTCTGGAATGGATTCGAATTCTGAGGCCTCTCACACGAAACGTTTCGTTTGTTCGACTCCCGTCAGCGCAGGGTCACGCCGTCTAAGTTATCGTCGTCGGCTCCCATACGTATCGGGGCATGTTTAAAACTGGCAGCCCAGAAATATCCGGTATCATGCATACATATATGTACTACTCGTAGATCGATCGTCGAAACTGTTAAAACGTATCCCAGACTCGAACGTTCTGGTTCGTTTTCTTTTCAACCACCTCCCGTAAATCGCCGGATTTATGTTCCTCTGTAACGCCGAGTAGCTGGTGCCATTCTTTTCGGTACTTTTATGTTTTTCGTTCTGGTTACGAGAACTCCACGCTTACATTCTTTTTTCACATCCTCTGTCGATTTTCCCATGAATTTTCATCGAATCGTTCGCTAAAAGCGTTTTTGTTTCCCGATCGCCCTTAGTTTTAGCGTGCACAAGCACCACCGAACCTAACAGATTTCTTGAAATATCACGTCATGCCACTTGTATGGTTCGATTTCTTTAGAATATTTATAATGTCATAATTTCAGTATAATTTCAAATTATGTCGTTCGCTAAGGGTTAGAAATGCAGTATCATCCGATCTGCTAGATATCAGAGAAAGGATTTTAATAGGTACGATCATCGAAAGAAGCGTAAGCGGTGTATTAAGTGATCCTACAAAAGATCCTGCGTGTCACCGAACCAATCGATACCATAATTTCATTTTTTTAATTTAAAACCTGTCCTCATTCCAGAGGCTACTATGCACGAAACATTGTTGGTCGGGAAGGAGGACGACACGCTTGAGCAGAAGCGCCTCGATCTCGATCCAGTGAAGCGTTTCGAAGCGCGCGATCAATTTAAGATGGATCATCGCCCACGGCGATGTGTCGTCGTTATGGTTGTTCGTTGAGAGCGAACACCGCTACCGAATAACGACGACGACGACCGAGCCGAATGACAGGTGATCGAGTAGGCTGCTTGGCATTGTTCCGACGATGAAACCAGTCCGAAAAGATAGCATCGATTTTGTTTCAATTTTATTTGCACAGGTAGCTAGCTGGAACGTGTTTTGAAAGAGGGCGCATACGTATCCTACGGTACAATCTCTAGCGTGACACACGGTGCTTCGTGTCCGCGAACGGTAACACAATTTGTTCGGAATGATGGACAGAACGAGAGAAATTTAATCTGCAGCCGACGCAATCGAATACACCTTCCCTTTCATTTTTATACGCTAGTATTGCAAACGTAGCCGCGCGCTTTCCATGATCGTTTCCATCAGCCTTTAATACTGGAACCGCCGACAATTAAAGTCTACTTATTTGCAAGGAACAGGTCAAATTGAAAATCACGTGAAAAAATACCGAATACATAGAAAATAAATCTTTATTTTATTTTATTTTATCATAAAGTAACACAAATAACAGAGAAGAACGACAAAAGTAACGGCGAGTACGTGATAAGAACACAGAAGTATTAAAAAGAAAAAGACACAGATATAACATATAAGCATAGTAAAATTAAATTATAAGGATACGCATCTGTATATTTGCGATCTGAATACATTTATGTTAATTGTAAAAAATGGTGTGCGACGAAAGGGATCATAATCCGTCAAATTAGAAGAATAGAAGGGTGGCCTGGATAGAAGAGGCAATTTATACCTTTATTTATACCTTCTGCAGAGAATCATAGCAAATTTTGGAAGCTTTACTACAGTGAATTTGTAAGGTTGCTATGAACAATCACCAATTAGTTATTTTGACTGATCTGATAGTTCTAGCGTTAATTACCAGCGAGTGGTCGCGATCGTAACGCGATTAACACGACAATGACGAGACCGGCGAGCCTCCCGCGGCCCTTATTAAGTCGTAGGCCGTTTTTGTTCTTCCTCTACGAAACCGCGCGCATCCCCGCGAGCTCGTGTATCGGGCACAACAAGAGTAATCGCGTGCAGCCTGTCTCGGAACGCCGTACGCAATTAACATTCTCGAATGATGCACGAGGCGGTCCACGATGACAAATCGCGCGAGAGTGTTTAACGTCGAGTTTTCTAGCAGGGGGGAGGCGCTGTGAAGAATAGCCACCGTGGCCGGATAACCGGTACCGTGAGATTCGACACGATGCTCGCTTTGCTATCCGCCTGCGCGCGTACTTCTTCCGCCCGGCGGGTGCCTCGCTGCCTGCTTTAATAGAAATATTAGGAAACGCGAATTAATGGCCAGGCAAATGGAAACTCGCGATGCTCGTGTAGGTTGTCGGGTATGATCCTGGTTTACTTGGGAGAGAAAACCTGCTAGTGTAAACGCCGCCGATTCCCCAAGGGATTAACCCTTTCGCAGTTTAATACGATACATATTTAGGTAAGCCGTAAATTACAGCAGGGTAACTTTCATACCTTAAATTGATAAATTTAATTCATGCCTTGAGAATAACATAGTAGTTATCTTTTTAAGCTGCTTCTCGCGCGCTTTCATCTTTTTATTACGCTGTAAAAGGGTTAACCAGTGCGCGATGCAGCCGTTTCGCAAACATCGACATTTTGTTATTTTCATCACGGATATACCATCGCGTCGGCGACGGTGTGCTGTTTTTTAATTTTATCGTACGAGACACCGCGTGAATCGCGTCGCGATTGAATACGACCGACGGGGACGTAGGTTTTCCGTTTAACCCTTTGACTGTGGCAGATTTTGAAACGCACCAGTCGTATCATACGGTAGGAATTCAGTTACGACGTACGCCGAGAACTTTGGGTGGAATTTTGAGTAGGGATGCATTTTTGTAAAAACATAGGTATTTCAGTAATCAAAAAACTGAATTTCACTACATTAAAACAGTATTATTTATTTCTCTGTGTTCTGAATCGAATTGCTACTGTAAATCTCAGAGCACCTATATGAGTTTTCCGTGTCAGAAAGCCAAACTGCTTCGACCGCCTTTAGGCGTCCTGAATCTCAGGCGAACGCAATGGGATAAGCGTCTATAGGCGCTCTCAGTGTCACAAACGCAAAATTTATAAGCGCCTATAGGCGCCCATAGTAGTCTAGGGGTTATTACCGTGCCCCGATCGAACCTCGCTCTCCAATCCTCTTCGTACAGATACGATAACCGTTCTATCTAAATATAAATCAGTCGATGGAACCGCTTCGCGATTCTACCGTGCACCGATCGAAATTAGAATCTTTGACCAGGCGAGTTTCCCTTCTAAGGTTAATGTCATAATTGCACGCATGATATACAACGCGAAAGGCGTGCCTTAATTGCCTGCTTTCTAAGCCAGAGAACTGCCGTCGAAACTCGACCGGGGGAGCGTGGAAGCCGGTCAAATCGACGTAACCGCGAGATAATTCTCTGATAACGAGCTCCCTATTAACCGGTACCCCGTTAATCGATAAAATGCGTTATTGCGAAGGATGTCGGAAAGAAACGAATTTTTCAGTAACCAACCGACTATGCTCTCGTGTTGGCCAATCAGTATCGAGGAGCGTTGGATTTCTTTTCACTAATTTTTTTTTTTTAATTTAATTCAATTTTATTATTTTAACGGATATAAACCCACTAGTTTGTACATAATAGTATTATAATTATAATTATTTTTTATTCAATCCGGAATTTTTATGCCAGTTCTTTCGAGGTTTTGACAAATGAATTCGATTTGCATACATCCTTAATTATCTGTTGTTTTTCTTTATTCAACACCGAACGGGCATATAAGCAATATGCCAATTGCTGTGCATATCAACATTACAAATACATTGCTACTTGCATAGAAAGTCACAAGAAACATTCAGTACTTGCCTATATACTAAGGAAACTAGCTTTACAGGAGAATGTGATGACATTTAACAACAAATGTTTACTAGTAATAATACCCGTGAAATAGGGATCTTTAACGGAAATCAATATTTATATTCAGAAGCTCTGTGTACACATTTGTAGCAGGTAACCACCGAAAAATCAAAGCAAAAGAATGGAATGACCTTTGCTTAATTGGTTGTTGCACAAGGTGATTCCTGTGGTGTGATAAATATTGAAGTACGGAATTCAGGGCGTAAAAGTAACACGAAAAGTTGGCGTACGCACAGATTTCCGATATGACCTTGTTTCTGAGTCAGCTATGCGTTTCTATAATATTTCCTGCGTACAAATGCAGCACAGTTGAATACTGGGTCACGATTTATTTGGAAGATTAAAAAATCATGAAATCTATCTAACTCGTAAACAGCATCTCGTGTTGTTCGTGCTGTGAACGGAGCAATTAGTACACAAATGTGTTCAGTGAAGCAAAATATCCTTATCGTGAGATAGTAGTTAACATAAATTTCGACTGAAATTACGAGTTATAAAAACCATGAAACGTTAGGTACATATGTTACGTATGCACACAATCCACAGCGAGACGTATTTACGATAGTATTCACCATTTCAAACAATTATTTGAAGGCAGACATAGATTTGTTTCGATACAAAAACTAGAAATTGAAAGCAGTTTGTTTTTTATTTTTAAATGTTGTACCTAACGCTGCAATAATTTCTACGACTTACGAAAGATATACTTTGTACATATATTGTATTTGAAGGTAACTTTATATTTGATTTGTTTTCTTTTTTTTTTTTACTTTACCATTTGTATAGTCGAAGCAGTTCGCATTTCGTGTTCTTGATTAGGTATTAAATTATGCACGGCTTGTCTACACGCCGAAGAAAAAGTTGAACGGCTCAATGAACATTATCTTGTTATAAAACGATATTTTCTCCGGTGAAACTATGCGATTGCAATCGTATAGCTGCACTTTTTTTTTAACGAAGTAACAAAGAAAATTGGCCAGTTGCGCTGAAGGAGATAATTTTAATTAAGCCTTCCGATTTTTCTTGCGGTCTTCACTTTCTTCGTCGAAGTAAAAGCTGCAGGATGTCCCCATTTTCAGAATCTCCCTATGCAATCGCTAGTGACTGGGCTTTCTGTAAAACTTGTAAATTATTTACGAATACCACGGGCCTCGTAACAGCAATAAATAGGATCTATTTAAAAATTCTAGAACAAACGCACCTCAGATCTAAATATTACATAACGCGTTATGTAATTGTTTAGAACGTATCATGGAATAAATGAAATTCAATCACAGAAATATAGTTCGTGAATCGCCGAAAGCAGAATACAAGGAAACGATAGATAAATTTATCGAAAGCTTAATCAACAACATTTATAAGAGAACTATGGGGAAACTACAAGAACGTTACGTAAAATTTAATTGTTCTACACCAATTAAATAGCTTTTGTAAATCAACGAAAAATTTAAAAGATTATCTGTGAAACAATAAATAATATATTCTTTATATATAAGCCATTGTAAGATTTCTATGTAGTTCTATATACTTATAACTAGTTCCAACGTTTTGCTCATTTTTGTCACGACAACCAACTTCATTGTTATTTTTATTTTTATCGTGTTTTTCTTTTGATTTTGTTATTGTATATCATTTTCTTATACACACTTTTGTAACGTAATGAGAATTTACACACGTTTCTTCTTTTCTTTCTTTTTTCTTTCAACCTTGTATTTTGTATTATTATTGTCCAAACGCGTTATCAATAGCAGTGACCTATTTCTTTCCTTGTATCATTGAACTTACAGTCCGCCAAATAAGTAAATAATAAAGTAAATAATAATATCCTTCAATCTTTCTTAGTGAATAATAATAATAATCGTACCAGCAACGTCATTGATTCGACGATTGCCCTCGTTTCATTGGCTACCGACTCGATTACCACGTGTCACGTGCGTCGATCCGTGGCATACGAAACTCGAAAGTTCACCTGTGCCCCGAGGAGGCCTCGTTTCGCGGGGACCGAGGCAATCGCCGGCAGAACCCGCGCTTTCGAGGCGCCTTCTATCGAGGATGCGATCCCGGAGAAAATCTGTCCGTGGCCCCGTAGCTCGTCCGAGATTTCTCGTGTCCCATCGGCTAATTCAGCTGCCCGTTTGATCGCCGCCTTTCGAACATTATCGATCGCACGATTCTTTCGTCCCCTGATTTCCTTTCGTCCGATCAACGACTGGAACTTGCTTTCTTTCCGAAACGAACGTTGCAAAACACTGTTCGTTGCACCACATCGGCGGCGGTACGATTGTGTAAGCAAATTAGACGTCCCCGTTCGAGCGATTCTTAGGTGAATTCGTTCCTCGATTCAGTTCATTCGGATTGATCTTTTTCTGCTCCGGTATTTTGTAAATATCCGATCGAGCGGAGTCATTCAGGGCACAATTACCATTAAATCAGCCTCGATGGGATTGCATAAAGTGGGTTATATATGACTTATCCTTTCTACATAAAATCATCAATAGTGTCATAAATAACCCTAGTATTATAGGTAAAATTGATTACAATATTCCGAGACCCTCAATAAGGTTCTTCACTAATATTTCGACCTAAATGTCCGGTTTTTAGATTTACTAACGGGGATCCTATTAATCGAATTCTATCTGTAGCAAATTATCATACTACTGTGACTGACTTGTTCACTCATGATACAACTGCCTCCGAACGTTCATTATTCAGTCTATTCAATAATTTGTAATTGTAATTCTTAGCGTTTTTGTTGCATTACGTACTATAATATAGTCCATTTTTTATAAGTTTTGTATACTTCATGGGCCTTGGCCCGTTCATTGTTAAATAAAATAAAAAAAAGAAGTCATTCGGTCGCAATATTCTTGAATCGAAGGGAGATTGTTGTTTATAGCAGCGGCGGAGAGAACGACGGCAATTTGGGAACCACTGGCCTGTGTTTACAGTTGCGAATCTGCAGCCCGTGACAGGCCGGCGCGTCTCGATGCCTCGCGACTCACGAGGAAACGATTTAGGCGGCCGCGGATTAGATCGCGCAGCCTTGCCGTGTCTGTTTACGAGAGTATCGCGTAAATCGCGTTCCCCCGGAACTCTCTGTCGCCGTGGAATTCCCGTTGGACGCGTGTCTCGTGCCGATCAGAGCGACGTACAGGTTAGTTCAAGGATACCCCCTTTTCCCTCCCTGTTTCCTCGATCGACCCACATTCCGATGGAAACGCGAACCTAACCGCGAAACAAACGATCGACCGAGCCGATCTCCATGACGAAACGAGCAGACTGAAGTTCGTCGGAGACACGCGATTTGCGGCTGTTGCAAAAGAAAGGAAAGAGCGAGAAGGAAGAGGAATGGGAAGGCGGTGGTGTTTCATCCGGGGCCTGCTAGTGGGACTGATCGGTAAGGCTACCTAGCAGGCCCCTGCCTTAGACACAGGGCTAGGAAAGGACAGGTCGGAAGTTGTATATATAGAAACCGTGACGGACTCAAGCACTTGCGAGAAAAGTAGATTTTTGGTTGATCCTTCTATTGGCAAGGGGAGGAAGGTTGCTACAGATTTCCAACTCGATGGTGTTTCGCTCGGAGGGGGATGGGGCAACGCGAGAGATTTCACAGTCCCTAAGAATTCGACCACCGGAGTCGAAAAGGTTCGGCATAGTACAAAGGGCATGTGGTTTTCCTCTCGTGTAGCAACACTTACCCTTCGGCGACATACTGGCGCAACGACTCAAACCTCTCCCTTCGTCTCGGTGTTTCTTGTTTTTGGGAGGATATAGGACGAAAGATCAGAAAGAGAGGAGTCATTCGGGCTTTGTAAACGACACGGCAAGGTGCGACGTGCACTTAGAATAAAGTTTCATCGTGGAACCTATATATTCGTCTTGTTATTTGTTTACACCCAAAGAGATAATGCTGCGCGTCGCGACATCCAACCACCGCGAATGACCTTTTGGGTGTAAGGAAAATAACGAGACGAATGTACGGGTTCCACGATGTAACTTTATTCTAAGTGCACGTCGCGCATTGCCTTGTCGTTTACAAAGCCCGAATGACTTCTCTCTTTCTAATCCTTCGTCCTATATCCTCCAAAAACAAGCAACGTTTTCGGGACGAAGGGAAAGTCATTTTTTAAGTCGTCACGTCAGGGTGTCACCGTAGGATAAGTGTTGCTACGTGAGAGAAAAACCACATGCCGAACCTTTTCGACTCCGGTGGTCGAATTCTTAGGGACTGTGAAATCTCTCGCGTCGCCACAGCCTCATACTCGCGAGCGACGGTTACGCGTGTACGACATTCTGGTTACACCAGGCTCGAGCTAACGGATCGCAGAAGGTTACAATCGGCCCCGGGCAACGGCTGCTCCACGGGATAAAAGGGAGCGACGCTGTCTTCGGCGACGTGGAAACGTCGTTCGCGCACGCTGGATTAACCGGAATCAAAAATTAGCCTGCGGAATCCTCTGCAGGCTCGTGCTTTCCAAGAGAAAGGTGCTAAACCATGGACGTTCACTATTCACTGTCGTTTAACGATGTCGTGGAAACGCAGCAACGAGGGTAGTCGACGGCGCCATAAATTTTCGTGACAGCGTGGAAAGTGGTTGGGTATCGAGGCTGCACATTTTTTTTTCTCTAAATCACTGACATCGCGACGAGATAGGAGAACATGGAACGGGGCAGAATAATTATTTCCAAGCGGCCACGGCGCCTCAAGTTTCTCCAATGTATAGATTAATATGTATAGATTAACGCACTAAGCAACAATTGGCTAGGTTTACCGTTTACGTAGATTTTGCGTTTGCTTCCAACTGATACATTAAAGAAGGATGACGAGCTTGATCAGCTGTCGCGCAATGCGTGTCGCATATAATTCGCATGACACGGTTCCCTGTAACACGAAACGTGTCCCTTGCCCTGTACGGGACTGCACCATCGATTTCTATCCGATGGTCGTTTATCAATTCCGAATGTTGGATGAGGTCGCCGTCACGTGCATATATACATACATACCTGCGCGATAACCTGCTGGCAGAAATTGCCGGCGCTCTCTATTTTTCCGCTCCGAGCGATAAGAAATTCGACGGCACGATAAGGGGACTGGGTTGGCTCGACCTCGGCGGCTCGTCGTCCAAGAGGCAGTCTCGTCGGCGCTGGGGCTCGCGCTCGTTCCTCGAACGTGCAAAACTGAAATTCGCGAATAATTGCTAACTCGATTGCGATCAGGATCGTGTGCCGCCGCCTCTTGGCGTTTTATCGCCTCGAGACAAGGGTTGCCGTCGAATTTTGAGACATGTCTTCCATCGAACCACACGAGGACATCGAGTCCTGCCCGGAACCCGGGAAGGATAATAGCACGTCAAGATTCTTTGTACGTGTCCATAAAGTGAACTTGAATCATTTATTCGCGATTACAGTAACGGACAAAACTTTAAGACGAGAGGACAATTTAAAACATAGTTTTATGATGTACATTTATTTTTATTGTTATTCTGGTAGAACATTATTTATTTATTGGCATAGAAACACGAATTTTGTTTATCGTGCTATTTCTCATAAATTAATTATTTTGTTTTCCTTGACTTTTTGTTCTTAATTTTTTGTCCGCTGCCATTCATGTATATCGAATTATCTATTCGTAAAGTGAACTTATTGCTGATACTTTCGTTACATGAAAAACTCTTATAATGGATTACTTTCGATGTTAACGATATAACGACGAGAGTTCAAAGTACACGACTATGATATGCTAATAGTTGTAGAAAAAAGGATGTAATGAAGCGGCAATATTCTGTTGTGTCAAGCGCGATTCGGTTGTAATGATGGTTACAATCGTTGTATAACGAGCAGCACATGTGCGTAGTTTGTTGAAGCACTTTGAAATTCAAACAGGAACGTTGAAATTACAATGAATGGCACAATGAACGTCTCCGTAACACGGATGACAAAACCGGTAATCGTTACGACATCGTCGCATAAAAGCTGCGTTAAGTTCGGTCACAAGCCGGTCTACCTGTTCCGTTAATCACGTTCTGTAAGAATTCATATCGAACAAAAGCTGGTGAAAGTCGATGCGCGACGATTTTTCCGTTCGGAAACGCGCGTTTCCGCGATGAAACGCGACTCTGTGGCTTCCGCGTTCGATGCTCCGCGGAGTTACTCAACTCGGATACCGATCGATTAACACAGAATCGCGGAAACCTGGCTGGTGACTCGATTACGTGATTGGAATGTTTTTCTGACTTGCAGAGGATTCCGAGCTGTCCAGTGAAGAGTCCACAGCCGTTGAAGGAATTCGTGGGCCGCTGCCAGACGATGCCATCGCGGGTGAAAAAGTCCTTCTGCGGTTGCCTTCAGGTAAGAACAATTAGAAGTTTCATTTGAATCTGATTCTTTACATTAATGTTACAAGTCTTCTTTGGAGGATGAAGTCCTCCTTTACGTAGATTTACCCTCCTTGAGATTGTACGATTAGTTTGTTAACCCTTTGACTGCTACGCCGAAATCACATGTTTCACCACGGGAGTACACTGCTAGATGGAATATTTCATAGAAATTAATCTTTCATTTTCGACGCTCTAATACAAATCTTTAACTGTTCAATAGGACACTTTGTACTTCAAAGTATCCTCTAATTAGCGGTAATGTTCAGAATGCACTAACTGACAATTTTTATTCAACTCTTACAATTGGAAATAGTTGAAGCCCTCCGGTCACCAATGACCACCGTAGCGTTACAGGAGAAACTGTAGCCGCTCAAAGGGTTAACAGACTCTGTAATTTGTTTGACTTCAACCCTCGCAATTCTAGGGGAGAAGGATACTTTATGTCCATCACATTACGATTTTGAGAATTCTCATTTAAGAAAATTATTTGTTACAGTTGCTTTTAGTTTTAGTAGAATTTTTAATACAGAGTTAAAATTTAAAGATATCATAATTCATGACTCAAACGTTTTATACGTTTCTTCACGGGAATTTTGCATCTTTTACACCTGAAAATTTTCCATAAATGCACAAACACATGCAATATATATATATATATATATCGGTAAATTAAATAAAAGTCACAGGCGTTCTGTCGTCTCTTTTCTCGAGGAAACGCACACGATAGATAACAACTTTCCTTCGACTCGCGGGTGCGACGAATCTCTCGTTAATCATACTTAATAACTTCACAAACAGTACCGCAATTCCAGCTTTATACTTCAGAACAAAAAATATCGCTGAAAGCAACGGCGCAATTTGAACGCTTGGACAAGAACAATTAACGAATCACGGTGAACGAAAATCGATTTCGCGTTCGCAGTAACCGACGCCGCCTCCGTCATGGTTCCGCATTCCCTTCGTTCGAATCGGTGAACAAGGGAACGAGGACTGATTGCTTGGACTTCCAAGAAGTCGGCTGTCATTAGGAAACGGTTACATAAGTCAAGGTAGAACGTTGTTGGAACGAGAGCGAACAGGAGACGAAGGTTATAGGAATTCTACCTTTTTTTTAGAGAGAGATGGTAGGGTTCAGGTGGGAGTGAAACAAAGTGAAGTTCTTAGACATTATTATATATTTAAAATAGTTTAATAGTAACAACTTTAATAGTTCACTTTTCAACTTAATAAAACTTCAACGTTCTTGCTTCTCTCACAATCACACTCTTTCTACCTCACGCTCGCATTTCTTCCGTCATATATCCTTCCAAACACTCAATTTCCTTTTTTTTATAATTGTCAACTTTCCTCACTCGATACATTCGATTACGTTTACCAAAAATTCCTAAGTTGCGACATTCCCTCTAGTATTCATGTTTTACGCCTCAGAAACACTCTAATCCAAGTATTCTACGTTCTCACGGCTATCATCGCTTAACTCAAGCACTCTTCACATATTTCCAGAATCGTACTCACTCAATCGCATTCCTACAATATGTCACCGGAGTTGGATGAAACGACGAGCGTTTCGAATAACGTTTCAGTGGACCATAAACACGTCGAATTAGCGTAAAATTTGTGGTCACAAAGAAAAAGTCAAAGTAACATCGATGATCGAGCGTTTTCATAAAGAACCGTATCTAATTAAAATATCTACATACCCTTTTGCTCGGGTCTGGCTGCAACCTTGCGTCGAGAAGGCTCGTCCTGATCGGTCGCATTCTCGTCCGAGGGGGGAGAGGGATGACTCCGCATTAAATTATCGCGCCGGGCACACACCCATAAATGCAAAGCATTCTCGAATGACATCTGCAATGCAAAAGGGATGCGTGCGCGCACTCCCGGCTGTGTAAGGAGATTCCTGAACTTTTTCATCTCGAAAGAGAACGTTCTCGACCGTGTTCGTATATAACCGGGAGATTTCTACGCGTTCGAGGAAAGGCAGTGGTCACTTTCCTCGTTCCGTAAAAGAGGAAGCACCATCCGAGGTAGCTTCCTGTCAGGGAAAACGGGCACGATCGATCGGATTTAATCGAACGCGAACCAAAGGGAACTCGACGGCGCGAAGCTCAAGAATTGGCCGGCGGAGAAAGGCGACTTGGTATCCAATCGAAAGTGTTCGAAGATTGAACCGTTAACGAAGCTTCTAGCTTCCTGGCTGCGTTGCGAACGTGCACGCAATTATGTTGCATGCGAACGGATTATAAATCAGACAGCGATCTCTTCTGAACCCGAAAGCCGCCGGAAGTGGCGCTAAGAACTAGATGCTGGAACGATTCCTCGCGTTGCTTGACGCGTTCTGTGCGCGAGGTAATCTATTATTGTCGGATCAAGGAACTCTGGACAGCGTTGTGATGCAACACAGGAATCGCATAATTCTTGATACGAATGAACGATCGTATATGGATCCTTTCTTAAATTTTACCTTAATGCATCCAATCGATCGTTAAGACACCAACGTCTCTACATGAAGAACAACATATCGCTCAATAGATCAGCGTAACTATATAAATAGAGTTATTACTAATGTCAACAACCACTCTATTGGACTAGATTTCTTTAGCTCTTTTTCTATTTTTAAAAGAAGCGTTCATCAACTGATAGCAGCCTCCTACGGCTAATCATTGTATTGCTTGTACATATATACCAAAGGGTTTATTTTGACCCATATATAATAATAATAATAATAATAATTCATTTTTTTATCGGTATCTTTATCGGACTTCGATCAGCTGCGACAGCAGAGAGTGCTGCGGAAACTGCCGCAAAAGCGTTTCAATAAATATTGACGTCAAGGTTCCAGTCGAAATGAAACCCATAGATTTCCCTGTCTCCGTTAAGCGATAAATAATTCAATGGCGATCGCAGGGTGTGTACGAATGATCGACGACCGAAATTTGCAAGGTGCTGCTCGAAACGTTCCGAACGAAAGGTCGCGTTGTCACGGATCGTTGCATCTTCTTCATATAAATCGTTCGGTTGTTCGAGGTCTTTGACTGCGTGACCCGTAATGACACGGATGCTCAGCCCGATAGGGTTGAGAAAATCTGACTTCCTTCTGGGCGTCGATGAAGCTTGAAGGTAACCATTCTCGAACGAATTAAAACGTGCATCAAAGTTGCAGAATGACAGCAATATTTTTAGAGCGCAATCATGACAGACGCAAAATAATCATCTACTACCAACTAATTTTATATTCTTTTATGTACACCAAAAGGTATTTATCCGTTAATTAAATAAATAAATAAATAAAATAAAATACAGAAGTTAATAAATTTATTAATTGATTAATTATTCAAAATAAATAAATACGTAAATTAGTTATTTGAGATGAAGTAGATCCAATGCACATAAGAAGATTAAAATAGGATGAAAGGAAATATTGAATGTAACAATATAAATAATAAAACAAAATTCATGGAAACCTGAAGAAATATGGAGTATAGATAGGATATATAAGAATTATATGCTGGCCGATACTCCTCGTCCTTCTCGTTTAAGTGAAAAGAGTTACTCGAGTTGAATTCCCGATATATGCTGTCCGACAGCCGGACGACAAATGAGTTTCTGCTTCGAACGCAAGTTCCTTATATAGTCCGTGACCGTCTCCTTTAAAAGGTCGAAACGTAACTGGGGATTGCTACGTTCTTCACTACTAATAATTTTCCTATTACAATGTCCAATAATTTATTAATTTTTATATCTGTATTTGAAGTTTACATACTTTCCACAAATTATTATTATTATTAACTAGTTTGTACATTCTTTTACAAATCAGAGTTACATTTATCTACCTTTGTCACTGATTTTAAACATAAAATTATGACAACGCATTCTATTGTCTTTTTAAAGTAAAAATTCGTTCGAAAATAATAATAATAATAATAATAACTATAAAGAGAATCTACGGTTAAACGTTGGAATAGAAAGTATTTTTGAATGCTGATTTACAGTATTTTAATACAGTCGATGCACAGAGCTTTCAAACGATGAGAAAGGAACTTCAGTGGAAGGTAGCAAATTTTCACGCGCGTTTACGTTACACCTCTAACACGGTACGTTGATTAGCGTAATTAATTCTAAACGCAACGGTGGCGTCGATGATAGCAGGCTAATTAAACGCGAAATTCGATTCCTTTTTGATGCATAGAAACGCCGGGGCTCTTGTCTCGCGGAACAATACGCTGTTGTTTCCAATTTTTCAATGCGCCACGCTCAATTTTCATGCCTCCGCGTTAAACGCTGACGAAAGATCCTTCGAATGTCGCAGTCACGATCCAACGAACCGATAACGCGATCGCGGATGCCGGTGACGGGTGATAAATCCATTCGTAATTCACGTCCTGATTTCAGAATGGACGTCTCAACCAAGACGCCTATTCTCTGCTTCAGCGAGCCTCGATAGAACACGCGCCGCCTTTGTCTCGTGTCCGCCAATTGTCTGCACTTTGTCTGGATTCTTTAATACGTTTCTATACTTCGCTTAGACGTCCGGATGCTAGACGCGATTTCTAAAGAAATGTCACCGTAGATTACACCCTCGGGAATTCTAGATAAGATCTGTATCGCGATCGCGTCTACGACAAACGCGATGGTTAATCGTGATTCGATAAAAAACACACGAAACGTAAACAGCGGACTTGTATCCAAATCATTATTCTTCAGGCTCTTCGACGACTCTACCTTATCCGTGTTCGTTCACCTTTGAAGAAACATTTCTTTCGCGTTTCATGGACGACCATAGAGAGAGAGAGAGACAGGATCGATTTCGTAGAACTAAGGTAAAAAAAGAAGCGTCTGCCCGTTTCCACGAGGAACCCATCGCGATTCCTATCCAGGCGTCCTTGAACGAATCCTACGACCCAAGTAGACTCCATTACACCGATCAACCCTGGTCGGCGGGGCGTGTTCAGGGGGAGGAACGGTAGGGAGGGAGAGCTGTTACCTCTGCCAGGAACATAATCGTATTTCCAACATCCTCGGGAATTCTATAGCGTTTCTTTCCTCGTTCCTTTCTTTTTTCCTTTTTCCTACGGCAGATCTGTCGAACGAGAGATCCGACGGAATGCACCGTAGATGGTAGCGAGCGGCGCGCTGGAAAGTCTGGATGCGATCGGTATCGCGTGTGACTCACGGAACGTGGCGTTCTTTTCGCGTCTCGCGGCTTTCAATTATCGACGTCGCAGGAATTTATATACGCCAGTCGCGGTGCTATCGGAAGCGCAAGAAACGATGGAAGAAGCGATGGAAACGCTCTGCCTGTGGATCTCGTTGGCGTTTTTCTCCGGCGAGCATCCGCTGCCGAAGGTTTGCATGCCTCCGCGTCGTTCCGCTTCGCGTTCTTTTGGACCCTTTGCCTCTAGCCGCTTTATCGCTCATCCTTCTTATTGTCCAGGCCATCCGTTTCTGAGTGCCTCTTAAGATAAATGGATGATGCGCGACGAAGGCGTGTACACGCGGAGGTATCGGGAAAATGCCTCTTAACGCGTTCACTGTTGTAACGAAGCCAGAGTCATGGAGATCGCGAAACTAAGATTAATTTACTGTAGCGTTGAAATCGAACAAACGTTTGCGTTTGCAAAAGTTTCACTGCCATCGATACATTTATTTGAGGAACGGGACAAACTACTTCACGATGGTTCAGGATGTTTCGTCTTCCTAAGTTACAGAAGCGAAAGTCCTTCGGCAATTTCGTTCTTAAGGAATTCCTCTCCACACCCACCGAACAGAGTGCAACTCGAGATTATAGACTATTGCTGATGCACTAAGACTATTGCAGAATGCAACAGTTTCTTTCGCTCGAAACGCCGCAAGTTTTTCAAGCCCACCGTTAAAGAATTCTTCGTTCTCAAAGTGCAACGTCTCAAAGAATTCGACCACACTTTTACGACACTTAAATTACCCCCCTAAGCAACCCCACGAGTACTCCTCGAGGTTTAGATCGGCATTTCTCGCGTCAGCCTCGAAAACAGTGGAGAGCTAAACGAGCGAGCAACACTTGTCCCGCGGTGTATAAGCAGCAGCTCGTAAACGGGGAAGAGAGTTTGACAAGAAACGTCGTTCCTGGAACCGCCTCGAGGCCGATCCCCGGGCGGGAAACGAAAAAGTTATGCTAATGCCCGCGCGTTCGACGCGATCACGTTCCAGAGGACTTCTTGCCAGGCCTCACTGAACCACTTTAACCGTTCTATGCATCGCGAAACCAGCCTTCGAGGAAGCGTGTGTGCGTTATCTCCGCGGAGGGGCGGCGCGATTGCCGACGTTGTTCCTCGTCGTACATCTGCTCGCGAGAAGCCTTCGCAATTTCTTCGGGACGCTGAATAGAACGCGCGCGTAATGACTTTCTTTCGCCATCGTTCGAGATTACTTTGCCATTTCCACGATGCGATCCCTCATTTTCGCTTGAAACCTGCAGGCGGCTCGAGTTGTAGCGCGGACGCGTATCGATTTCATTTTCTTCTTGTGAGTAAATGTGGAAGAATAATAAATACAATTTATTTATATAACCGACTTTCGCATACAATTGATTCCTGAAAGTGCGTGCGAATGTTGAATATTCGAAAGTAGAGGGATGTAAAAAAATATGCACCAAAAATTGTGTTTTAAAGTATTGATCGGAACAACATTTTAGTTTGATGGCTAAAGTCTGATGCCTCCTGAGAGGGGGCGGTTTAGTAGCCTGCTCGACTTATGATATCCTCTCAGGGGATATTCTTCAGAGGGGAGAGGAGAGAGACCTATTAGAATAGACTGAAAAGGCTTAAAAAGTTGAATTTTTAAAAATGTGCGAAAGTCGAGGAGCGCCTGTATAACATAAAAATATTAAACACACTTAAAACCGTTCTGCAACACACTTGCAGAACTTCTTCTTTATCTCTGCTCTCTCTATCAATATCATGCATATTCAAATCGCATAAATCATACTTCGCTACACTCATTCCACAGCGCGAACTTTAATGTTTACTCATAATTTATCATACGCACTCGTCACACTCATCCTTCCATACAAACATTCTTTCTCATATCCCATACTCTACGATAACCATTCCACCCCACTTCTGCTCGGAACAATGAACGATTTGCTCCTCGGCCAGCCTGTGCAGCAGCTGTTCCGAGATATCTATCCACGATCAAACAGGTTTGCAGCTCGTGATCATTCCGCGATAGCCAACGGAGGGCCGGCAATACGTCATATTTTGCAAATCCCATAGCGTTTAATGCGTTCCCGTGCGAACGTTGACAAGCGAGCCGACTCAGCGCGGCGCCCACGCGAGCGTGGGTGTCCTTAAACCTGAAACGATCCGTGCGAGAAGCACTTTTGCGTATTCCGTTTCTACCGGAAGACTGCGCGTCCCGAGACTCGCGTTACTTAACTTCTTTCCATTAATCTCGCCTGTATTTCTTCAGGTTTTCAATCTTCGATGACCGAGCTCAGTGAACTCGGTATAATAACGATCGTTAACACATTTACACAACGAATAACAAACTCGTGTTTATTCAAATATAATGATTAACTCAATATGTAAATTAGTTGATACTCGTTATTAAGAAGTATTTGTTTACCTTTCGCTTTAAAAGTAAGAAAAATTTCTATGCTACACAACTGTCCACAGCTTAAGTCTGCAAATGGTTAAACACGAGGTATCCAATTCTTGCTGAATGGTTCTTTTTCTTTTTTTTTTATTAATGAGTATACAGGTGTACAATTTGCCACGTGAACATTTAGTACATTTTGTAGGACTTACATATACGTTACATTCGATACTTTTCTGTGTTATCGAGACGAGTAATTTTTCTGTGAAAATTACTATGAGTGCTGAATACTACACGATTAAATTAGAGTCAATCGGTTCGGCGCGTCTGCAAGGTGATAGGTTAAATTCCGAAATCTATCCCATGTTACATCCCTGGAACTTGCGTGGAAGTCATCGCCGAGTCGAGTTCGTGACACGATCGCTTATGCAGAATATTTCGCTTTCGTTTCGAGCCGACCGCTTGTAAATCACATCGCGTGCGACCGATGAGTGTGCGGTCGCACTAAATCGGGTCACTTGGTGCAGTTATAGCTTCCTCGATCGCACCACGGATCGCGTCTGTTATAATGCTGCGAGCATGGACGTCAGAGGAAAATAGCGCTCATGAGAACGTAGAACGCGAAGCAACTCGATTATCCAGACGATCGTTTCGTTCTAACAACGAGCCATATTTTCTTATCGTCTCGTTGGCCTTGGTCGATCGACGAATTTTATTACGTGCGAACGTTGATCGCGTAGACGCACGAGACTGTTGCGATCGACGCTATGGCCCCTGTTGATTCGCCACTTTTCGGCGATCGATCAAGCCGCGGCAATTACTTGAATCGCAGCCTCATCATCATACGAGAGATCGAAATATTGCGCGCTTAACGATCCCCAACGTTTTCTGTCCGTCAATCAAACGGATCTTTCATCGAAACCGATATTTGTGATCCTGACCCACTCCATCCTCTAGGTATTCATCTTTATTTATCAATCGAGGCATTAATAACAAGGCAGATAGCTTGACGAAAGATGAAACGGATGAAAAACGGTGCGTAATTAAACCCTGTTCACGCTGCGTATCTTTTTATTCGAGAACCAGGAATTAATGGGGGAACTTTGGTTAACCTGTACATTGACATTAACTCATTTACATCACAGCTCTCGAAACGCTACTTATCCATCCGAGGGTCAACGATAGCTCTTGTCCTTTTATTTATCATTGATATCACTCAGAAATTATGCGTAATGATTAAACAGAAAATGGTGTTATAGATTTGTACAATAAATAATCTGAGATAGTTCGTTTAAGCCTCGAAATCCTATACTGCTGATAAGACACTCGCGAAATGCTTCACTGCGGCAGAAAAATATTACCGAGGGAAAAAATATTATTTCGAGATTGGTGATAATTGACAAATCGTCATGTATGAATTATTCCGATTGTGGATGCAAATAAATTAAAAGTCAAAAGAATTCATGTTGGGGACGAAAGAGACAAAAGCAGCATATTTTTCGGTGTATGTTCGAATGAATGCCTCTTGATGACGCAGTAATACCTAAGAAAGCGTCGTAAACATGAAAGCAGAAGAAGTTGAGCATGCTTAATCCTACGAGTTAATTAAACGGATAGTCGGAAAATGCATTTGATTTACAACAAGAGGACTAATTAGCGCGGGACTGTACGTTCGTACGAAGAAGCTTGATAAAGTTTGTCCCAGGGAACGCCACGTTTTCCCGACAGTTCCCAGGCGAGCGGCCGTAAATCCAATCACGTGTGAACAGCACATGAATCGCGTTACCCAAAGCGAAGAAACCTTAGCCCCAGCGGCACATTATCTCCTCGATTCCTCGTCGAGGGATCTATCCGCGTTATTTACTCGTCGCATTCGTCACCGCGGATAGATTTTCGCCTCGCGAAGAACATAAACACGTTCGCGCAAGAAAGTTCGCCAGGTAAAGCCTTAGATTCACGTCTAGTGTTTTGCGTTTTACGTAGGTAGAGTGGTAGGCAGATACTTGTGGCGGCATCCTGGAAACCCTCGAAGGAAAGTCTGTGATTCAGACGGCCGTAGACAGTTCCCTACAGCCCATGGCGGAGGTCTAGTACATTTAACAGCAATTTTCCAGAACACACGAACAGTTATCGCTCTCCTGGCGTCTCACAGTCGAGGATAGAGTCAATAAAGACATCAGAATTTCCTCTGCCTTATACTCGGTAATCAATCCAAAATCTCACATTAACTTAAGGCTACACCAACTGTCTCTCTTCGCCGATAAGTTTGCCCTACAAACAAGAGCAGCGCTTATTCACCTAATCAGGGGAAAAAACGCACGAACAGTTACCAGCATTTTCCGAGTCCTAATCCACACTCGTTTCTTTTGTAACCTTTATTAAAAACACAGATACCCCACCTCATATTTATATTTACTACTCGTGTAAGAGGCGGTTTGAGGTATGACGTAAATGTGCGGTTTCGTTCGGCACAAAGCGTTAAACTCAGCGGAATCTAGCTTCGAACCGGCTGACCTCCTTCGGCTTTTTCCACTTCGGGCTCACGTGTGCGTGCCGGCAGGCGGTCGCGTGTCACGCTTTATCGCGTCTCCTCTTGTTTCGCGTTCACGTGCTGACCTCGCGCGTGAACGCGCCGCTCGCGTCAACCTGGAGCGAATTCAGGGATGCTGGACGGTTCAAACAGGTTTCCGCTGCGGCAGATACCAACGGAGAATTCAATACGAGGGAGACGGAAGCGGAGAAGAGACAGAGTTAGTTGCGACATGCGACCCTGTGACGAAAGGAAAGAAATTATCGCCAATTATGATTTCTTACTTTGGTTTAAAAATATGAACGTTGGTATTACGTATGTTTGGTGTATCTTGGAAATGAGGTTTTAATATTGCTAAATAGAATACCCTCTTATTTGAAATACTTTTATTTATTATACTATATAATACGAGGAAGGTGTAACTCTGACCGAATCTCACGAGCTTTGTCATGAGCCTAGCAAACGCCGTGATCGAAATTCCTACAACCCCGTCCAGGTCCATTAACCTCTTTTTTATGTTTCTTAACGTCCTCCTACTTTATAAATTGCCAGATATGGCTTGGGTTCTTAGAAGAAACCCTTCAGAAAGTACGCTAAGAGAAAGTTGGTTTTCGGTTAATTTTTGCTTCATAATATTTCTGTATTTAATTTCTAACAGTATAACACTCAAAGAATTATGTGACATTATAGAAGCGTTGAAGCGATTGATAACCTGTGAACATAAACCGAAACATTTTCCGTTCCTCGATACGAGGAAGTTGGAAGAAGAAGTTGAGCATTATGCGAAAAGGGAAACTCGTTGGGAATTGTATTGGGAAAATTACGATTGTTAGGCAGTACGCTTCAATATTTCTTCTCATAAGCAAACATTGTTATCTGTGTGATAAATCAGTGCATTCTTACGTCAATGCGGAACCATCTGCGCAAACCATGGGACAAACAGTTCGATAGCGTACTCGTCGCAAAGGGATTAGCAATAGTACTGTCAATATTCCTGGTCGTTCACACCGATGATTATCTTGACACAGTTCTACCTATTTCCACGCGATAACAGCTGAACGCATCGACTATGCGAGACACCAGTCACGTATGCGCCGCGAATTTACACAAAAGTTGCGGCACAAACGATAAATGTTTCAAGTGGCAACGGCGATAAATATTCCTCGGTCCGTAGGATGATGTTTGCGAAGAAATAAATCGACGGTGGGGTATGCGAATAGGTGATTTCCTAGTCACGTGTGAAAGTACCTTAGGAATCCAGTGCCTGAGCCGGTCCCCTGACCTTTGCTGCCGCTGCTTCTGACTGCTCGAGCTGAGCGAAACAAGCACGGGAATCGTACAGTGTGCGATGTTAACGGCTGTTAGGGATCATGAACATGCGACGAATCTGATCATAACGTAATTTGGAGGTCGCTATAATTGTACTATTCAAATAATGGAATAAATTTATTTTACGTTGGCAGCACTGACTGCTAGCTGACATTGTCCTCGCAATAGCAGTTCAAAAGTTTAAAAAGATAGTTATCCGTTTTTATTTTCCTTGTCTTTTGCGTACGATTCTTTTTATTATTATAATTTATTTTATGTTCAGTAATAATAAAGAAAGTGTTCGCCAAATCACGTATTTTTTATTTTAACATGTACAAATAATATAATTCTGTCTTCTGGATTTAGCAAAGAATTTTCTGCGGAAGCAGTACAGTTTTGGTACAAATCTGGAATTAGTAGTATCACGGGCGATCATTGATCGCACGCACTGTACCTACGTATGTAAAGTTGGTTCGCAGACGGCATTTCGGCGACCAGTCGACTCCGCGATTTAATGCCGTGGCTCGTCTTCAATAAGGTCAAGACCTGGTTACATACCCTCGATCGTCTTCGTTCCCAATCGGTTTCCACGGAAACTCGAAAATACTCCATAGGTGAACTCGACATTTCGTCTGTTTACGCAAATACTCCTTTCGCGTGTATTTTAAAAATATTTGCTTGCGAAATTCCGTCACGTACAACAGCAACGAAGTAACAAATAACCGAAATTACGTTCCTTCGATACACGTGAACGTTTTATTGCTCCTTTCATCATCATCATCACCATCACCATCATCATCATCATCATCATCATCATCGTGATCGTGCCTCTAGTATTCTGTAAAAACAGGACTGCAGGAAAATCAAATGATTATCTACGAAAGCAGCGGTTGCAACAGCTGACTGAAAACACGGCTTCGCGTTTTCTTTCGTGTTACAGGATGACGAGCCACCGGAAATCACGTACTGCGTTGTGGAGCACACGGGTACGCTCACGCTTCAAGCGATGACGCCCACCCTGCCGATGCCTGCCGAGGAGGAGTTGAACAAGATGTTCCTTGAATTGGTCGACGAGTTGGACCTGACCCAGGCTAACCGGCAGGCGGTTCTGGCACTTCCGGCGAACAAAAAGTGGCAGATATACTGCTCCAGGAAAGGCAACGGTACGTTGGAGAACGGTGGTCTCAGAACCACGGACCTGAGCGGCGATCCTGAGGACTACATCAACAGGTTGAGGACAATAGCGAGTGTGAGTATCGTATGATCATCGAATCGATTGAATTTTTTGACAGATTTGATCTTTGATTTCTAGCACAAACTTCATTCATTAGGGATTACAATTTGACGTTTCCCTAAGATTATAGTTAGCTTTGTCAAGGGTGAATCAACACGTTAACGGATATTCTAATTACAGAGTCCTTTTCCCGAGGAAGGCGAAGAGGTCTCGAACCAAATGCGACAAACGGAAGCCCTGAAGACGGCTCTAAGGACGCAGCCGCATAGTTTCGTTCTCAGGTTCATAGAGTTGGACGGGCTCAATGCTCTGCTGCAGGTGCTTGGAACCATGGACGCGGAAGCTGCCAATAGCAACCTCCATACGAGCGTGATAGGGTGCTTGAAGGCGCTGATGAACAATTCGGTGAGCTTTAAATCAGAAGCAGCTTAACATAAAGCTTCCAGCTGAATGGTTTCAAAGACCTGTCCGCTTTCACAGAACGGAAGAGCACACGTGTTAGCGCACCCAACCGCAATCAACACCATATCCCAGTCGCTGGCGACTGAAAACATTAAGACGAAGATCTCCGTTCTGGAAATCCTGGGCGCTGTCTGTCTGGTTCCAGGCGGACATCGAAAGGTTCTGGAGGCCATGCTGCACTTCCAGCAGTATCATTCCGAGCGAACGCGATTTCAAAGCATCATAAATGACCTGGACAAGAATTTCGGTATCTACAAGGACAATCTGTCCCTGAAGACAGCGATCATGTCGTTCATCAATGCGGTGCTGAATTATGGACCGGGTCAGGTGACTCTGGAGTTCAGGTTGCATTTGAGATACGAATTGCTGATGCTCGGTATCCAACCGATTATCGAAAAGCTCAGAAAATACGAGAACGAAACGCTGGACAGGCATCTGGACTTCTTCGAAATGGTGAGAAACGAAGATGAAAAGGAGCTAGCGAGGAAGTTCGAGAAGGAACACGTGGACACCAAAAGCGCGACAGCGATGTTCGATTTGCTGAGGAGGAAGCTTAGCCACACAGCTGCCTATCCTCATCTCTTGAGCTTGCTGGAGCACTGTCTCCTATTGCCTCGTAAGTCATCTTCTCCGCTTAATTGTATCTTATTCAGGGATAAGAATCCAGACTTATCGTCATCGATACCTTTTCCAGTTGATTATGGTTCCCATCCTCAACACTGGCTGCTGTTCGACCGGATCGTGCAGCAGATCGTTCTCCAGTCGGAAGGAAACGACGCAACCACCACAAGGAATCCCGATGTGGCGCCGATCGAGATCAACGTGAAGGAAATCGTTCACTTGCTCGCGAAGGAAGAGGAACTCGTTGCGGCCAGGAAGAAGGCCGAGGAGTTGGAGCGGGAAAACTCCGACATGTCGACCAGATTGGCCAAGAAGGAACAAGAGTTGGATCTGAGGACACAGGAGAAAGTAATTGATCGCGCTCTCTTGCCAAATCGAGATTGCTGCTCGCTCTTGTTCTTATCCGTGACCTGACACATTTTTCTAGGAAGACATAGAGGCCAGCTTGGCAAGGGTGAAAGAACGTCTTGAAAAGGAGACCTCGATGCACATAGAGACGAAGCAGAGGATCTCGGCGTTGCAAGACAACCTCGAGACGCTGTCACGGCAGATAAACAACGAGAAGTCGGAAAGAAAGCGGCTGGAACAGTTGGTGGCTTCCGGAAGCCTGCCGGATGACGCGAAGGCGACGATCAAAATTGTCGAGGACGAGGTTCTCGAAAAAGTCGAGGCGAAACCGATGCCACCCCCTCCCCCACCGCCGCCTTTGGCACCGCCGCCGCCGCCATGTTTAATGCCTGCGGCGCCTCCGCCGATGAAGGTATATCTATACATATAAAAAGACATATCCTGACTGACTGACTGATTCATCATCGCAGCCAGAAACATAAAATTTGGACAATGGGTTTCTTTTATAACGTAGGCACCCACTAAGGAATGATTTTTTTGATATTCCATCCCTAAGGGGGTTAAATAGGGGTTGAATAGTAAAATGAATCTTTCAGTATAATATCTCTCAACACAAGCTTATTTCATTATTTCAGAAGCTTGAGTAACGTAATGATGATAAATCTGTGCAGGTGGAGATAATCAAGAATGTTCCTCAACCAAGCAACCCTTTAAAGTCCTTCAACTGGTCAAAGATTCCGGAGCAGAAGCTGCAAGGAACTATATGGTCGGAGCTGGACGACACGAAGTTGTACAACGTTATGGATCTAGAGTCCATAGACAAAATCTTCTGCGCTTACCAAAAGAACGGTGTGTCCGCGGAGGGTTCGATCGAGGACCTGAGGACCCTCGGGAAGAACAAGAAAACCATGTCGGTGATCGACTCTAGGAGGGCACAGAACTGCACGATTCTTTTATCGAAGTTGAAAATGTCCGACAACGAGATCACCAGAACGATCCTCTCTATGGATCAGCAAAATATCTTGCATATAGACATGGTTGAACAACTGTTGAAGTATATTCCGTCTTCGGAGGAAGCTGCTCTATTGGACATGCATCAAAAAGAGCTTCAGAGCAGAGCTGACTGTTTCCTATATCAAATATCCAAGTACGTAACTCGATTCTCTTTCCGTTGCCCATTTTCGTCTCCAGAAGATTATTGCAAATATTTTTGTCAACGTCTACTGTGACGAGACCGATGGATTCGTCAAGAAAATAAATGAAACATTCACTATTGAATGATTTTTCGGGTTCACGAATTATTACTTATTGGTTATTATCGGTATGCTTTGCATATCAGTACTATTTTAGACTTCTAACTGATGTAAGTCACGGGTATACGTCGACTGGATTGTAACGATTTATTATGATGGTCATGAGAAGTAGCAGATATGAATGCAATTACAGATTTTTAGCGAATGAACGCTGGTTTCTTTATTTGGCCTCTTTTATAGTCTCGGCATATGTCAGGTGATAGGGAAGCATTAACTAACAAAGATTCGACTTAATACCGATAGCATGTCTGGAGCACGAAATGTGCTATACATTCCATTTGTAGTTAAACAACGCAAGCAGAAGCTCGAATGGTGTTTCATGATGTCCATGTTTCAGAGTTCCGCACTACGAGCAAAGGTTGCGATCTCTTCACTACAAAAAGAAATTTGCCGCCAGTATCGCGGAGTTGACGCCGAGAATGCGTGCGGTTCTCGAGGCCAGTCGGCAAGTGGCAAGATCCCGGCGACTGAGGAAGCTCCTGGAACTGGTCTTAGCTCTAGGGAACTACGTGAATCGCGGAAACGCTCGAGGGAACGCCTGCGGTTTCCGCTTGGCCTCCTTGAACCGTCTAGTCGACACTAAGTCCTCCTGCTCCAAAGGCACGACCTTGCTGCACTATTTGGTGCAGATCCTCGAATCTAGGTTCAGAGAGGTGTTGGACATTGAAGAAGACATGCCGCATGTCAGAACCGCGGCCAGAGTCAGCATGGCGGACCTACAGAAAGAGGTGGCTAACCTGAAGAACGGTCTTCAGGACGTTCAGAGGGAAATAGGTAAGTTTCATGGTTTTCAAATTTTAACTCTGTAATTACCAAGACCGGTCAAAATGACCAATTCGTAATTTTTCATGGAAACTTTGTAAATGTGATATCTACTACCTATTGTGATACCTACACCTTTGGAACTTTATTGTGATCTTTACTGTAATCATTACGATTTTGCTTCCCTTGCATTAGGTATTTTTTAAATATAATTTTCAATTTGATTTCTGCATCACAAATAGGTATACTCTAACCCGTTGGTAGGTTTAGTATTAACTGAGCAAAACGATAAAGCGACGCGTTGTGCAGTATCGTTACGAGTTACACTACACCGTATCTGTGCGTTACTTGACGTTCAAGGAGCTAGCAGCGAGTTCCTGCTAGACTCGTCTTAAATCCGGAAACGTCATTCTATAATAGGCACTTCTACGTACTTCCGCAATTGTCTCGACTTTCCTTTACTTTCTTCACAGAATTCCACCGTGGTCAATCTCAGGTGCTTCAGGGAGATATGTTCTTGCCAGCAATGAGGGATTTCCAAGCCCAGGCCACGTGTAGATTAGCGGAAACCGAGGACTTGTTCCAAGATATGAAGACCAGAGTAAGTTTCTATAGAGTCACCGCCTCGATTGCCAGCTTTTTTCTTCTTCGCGTTCATTGAAATGCTTCCAAATAGTTTGACCGGGCGGTGAGATTGTTTGGCGAGGATTCAGCAGGCGTGCAGCCAGACGAGTTCTTCGGGATCTTCGAGAACTTCCTGCAAGCATTAGCCGAGGCTAGACAGGACGTCGAGAACATGAGGAAAAAGATCGAGGAGGAGGAACGCAGGGCAAAACAGGAACAGGAAGTGAGTGAAACTAAAGATATCGATCCTGTACATGTATACACATCTCTAATATCATCGTGCTTTTAATTTTTATTTTATCGTCATCATTATTGTAGGAAATTTATTTTATCTAGAGAGGGATGGTAGGGTTCAGGTGTAGGCGAAACAAGGCGTAGTTCTTAGAATATATATTTAATACAATTTAAGAGCAATAATTTTAATAGTATATAGTTTAATAGTATAAACAATTTTTCAAGTTAGCAACTTCTACGTTCTCACTTCTCTCACTGTCACACTTTCTTTTCTTTCTAATTGTAAATTTCAATCTTTTCCTCGCTCGATGCATTTGGTCACGTTCATTCAAAATTTCTCAGTCACAATGTTGTCTCAAGTATTCATCTTTCGCACCTCAAAAACATTTTATCCAAAATATTCTACGTTCGCATGGCTATCGTTCGACTCAACCACTCTTCACACTTTCCCAGAACCGTATCCATTCAATCGCATTCCTACATTATTATTAAATTCTTTCCAGCTTCGAAAGAGGACGATGGAGAGAAAGAACTCTCGCGAAGGAATATTGAACAGCATCTCTCTTAGCAAGAAGAACGAAGCAAACAGCAACGGACAGAACGACAACAAGGGTGAATTCGACGACCTGATATCGGCCCTTCGAACCGGAGACGTGTTCGGGGAGGACATCGCGAAATTCAAAAGGTCGAAGCGCAGACCCGTGACACCGAGCGGCCAGGAATCGCGTAGACACAGCGCGCACAGGGAGGATTCCAGGGAACGGCATTGAATTGCTTAGCGGAGAATCACGATCGGTGACTTGAACGTCACCTCGAATCGTCTTGTTGTTCAAACGATATGTGATAGAAAGGAAACAGGAATCGTTACGTCGAAGAATATCGGCTAACTCTTGCGGAGGCAAAGAAGAGAACTGAAATATGGCGTACAGGACGAGCCGGGAGCGTGTAAATAGAGTGAAAAGTGAAGACTACGAAGCTTCGTTTTCCGTATATTTCTCCATCGATTACGTAGTATTATTTTCACACGCGACTCCTGTTTAATTAACTGTCTTTAAAATTGTCTTCCTCATTCTTCGCCTGCAATTCATGAAAATTACTCGATTCTATGTTCGAAGTCTCGAATGAATATTATCTTTTTCAGTCGAACACCTCATGTCTTTTCCTTGCGTAGTTTCGCGTGTTCTCCGTTGCATCTAAAATTGCATTGGACAAAGAAAATCGAGGAGCACAAAGACTCGTTGCAGCATAATCATTAAATTTAAAATGTTCGAACTTTTTGTTCTCCACGCTGTACACGTTACGAATTAAAATGAACGTCGTGTCGGGATTGTAAAATCGAGCGAGCCTGCGAAAGCGAGTTTTGTACATTATTAAAAACGTCTGAGTTGCGAGTCAGGCAAAATTTTCACCCGATGATTTTTTTGTTTTGTATATAGTCATTATGCATTCGTTCGTTGTTAAGGTAGTCCGGATTTGACGACAGCGAATCGCAAAGCTTCGACGACAAAACATCACAGCGATTGGACCAATGAGGAGAGGAACAGAGAGAGAAAAGGATAAGGAAACGCAACACGATACTAAGAACGATAGACTTGTTACGAAACTTCAACATTTTCACCACGGTTGGTGAACTTTCTTACAGAAACCCTCGGTTCCCGTTTTTTGATGGCAAAATGTTTTTTCACGTAATCGAGAAACATACCAATAGGGCCTATCGGGGCGCATTTCTATTTTCCAGCCCCGCGAAACCAACAAGTCTGATTTTGTATTTTAGACGAGAGGACGCGCAAGCATCGATTTAGATTGTTCAGGGGCTTGTTGGCGAAATTCGAGTTAGTTTTCGATGTGTGTAGAGCAGAGAAGCCGAAGAACGATTAGAGAGAAAAAGAGTTCGTTGTATAGTAGTCGATGTTTTGTAAGCTTTTGTATTTTTGTAAATATTCATCAGTATCGATGTCTCATTCTTGTAGCGGACGGCAGTCCGACAAGAATCAATGTCCAGTTAATATATTACTGCGTCCTTAATGTCACATGTACTAATATATCAAGAAAATATACTGAATAAATATGGAATTCAAATCAACACCGGCACTTTTCCACCCTGATTTCGTTTTTCTTATTCTTTCTTTTTCAAGTTTTCGAGCAGTGTTTAAATCTGAAGTACCTTCTACATTCTGAATTTTTTTCAATCAAAATCTTTATTTCTGTATTCAGCACTTTGAGAATACCATTCTTGGATAAGTTACCGATGAATTGAATGGTACAGTGGGTTTCAACCCCAGACTGGGTACGACAGAAACCTTAAACCATAGACGAGATACAAGATAGATGTTATACCTGACATACTGTTTCCTAACCCCTACTTTCAACGTTACCGATTTAGCATAGATTAAGATTATAATATTCATAGTGATTGAAATGAAAGACAAATCGATTGCAATTTAGTGTATGCAGAATAGTGTATTATCCTAAATAAAGCGCTCTAACAGAAGCATAGAGAATTCTGAAAATCTAAAAGTCAACCTGTAAGACCAAGGGTTTCTATTGTTAAATAAAGGGTTAGAGATCGAGCTCCTACAAAATGGAGGACTCTCAGCTAGCAGAGAATCGCTGGACTTAATGAATCCTATCGAAGGTGGCACATCAAATCCTTTAATTTCTTTGCACGATCGGTATTTCAGATCGCTGGACAGACCTGCGGTGTAAAACCAGGCAACAGAGTCAAAATGGTTGAGTTCCAGTGCATGGTACCTCAGCTTTCACAGATGTCGCCGTGTTACCGAACGCGAAGACTGTCCAATAATGTTTTTACGTTCCGTTATCATTTATGAATCGCTTCACCAAAAAATTATATACAGTTTCGAAAAAAAAACATAAAAGGAGATTTTTATAACGGAGAGGACATCCTTGTTTCGGTAAATGCTTGTTAAAAATTGTTGCTTCAGGAAAAAACTGATTTAAATGCGATGAAAAAAAGCAGAATCGAACGAATAAAATAAAAATGGGAGGGATTCGATGGAAAAGTGTAACCGCATTAACGATGTTCGAGCAATCGTTAAAAATTTAGGCCGCGAGCATATTTTTATATCGCCTCCATCTAAATTCAAACAGCGCGATAATTAATAAACTTTTAATTATTTTTTCGCGTCAAAGGACTCTCTATATCGGGTGCCATTATTCGTCGGAGAGAAAGAAAACGAATTTCACAATACATCGAAGCCCGTATTTCGTTTTTTCTTTCTTTTTTTCTAATATTTTTTAAATGAGAATTATCGAGTGCAGTTCAACGCGTCCCCTGAAAAATCCAAGGGCGTCATTAGACGTAATTGTTGGCCTTAATGAAACAAAGTCTTGCCGCATCGTTAATATCTCGAAAGCAGAAAGCAGTTTACCGTTACGATCCTTTATTTTCACGAAACTTGTCTGTACTTTCTCTCCAAGTCACCCGAGCAAAATTATTGTTCCCTCTTTGATCTATACATCGATATATCTGGGACTTCGAATGTTAACCCTTTGCACTCCAAATTAATTTTCAATTTTGTTGCCTATAACTCCCTTTGAAATTTACTTCAAAGGATAATTCCTTGAGTGGCACTTATTTTTTTCATTTATTATATTAAACATAGCTCTCAAACTTTGTTGTAACTTATATTTGTTTAATTTCGTTCATTCTTTGGTCTTAAACTTTTGTCCGCTACTGTATTTAAAACGACACTTTCAAAATGTCGAGCATGACTAAAAATTGACGTCGAATTAAACTCGACAAATGAGTGCAAAGGGTTAAACCATTCGCGAAACATCGAATAAAATGATTTCCAGCGATACCGCGTAAGAGACGAAGGTAAATACATATAAATGAAAGCAAGGCGGTGTCGTTTTGTTCAGAAACTTTATTTATTACATACACTAGCCGACTACTATGCATGCGTTGGGGCGTTCGGATACAGGGAGTTTGCTTGAGATCCGAAACGTGTTGTTAAGTGGCGTCTCACAAACAACAGCGGTGTACTTCATTTTTTCGTTACTTCGTTTTTTCGCTCTCGCCACCGTGGAGCATGTGGTTACCTCGTCCCGTAATTGTTTCGTTTAAATTATAGTGCGTTATGTTACGTGTTATAGTCCGGTGGGTCCAAGACGAACGAAACTCTCTGGTGGTCGAGATCGTTATTCTCGAATTTGAAAAAGGAGAAACGTGCGAACGTGATGAAATGGGAAACGTAATTGCTGGAAAACATGAGGTGCAAATCGTAGACGATCCTGGGATCGACTTGTGAACGCAAATTCGCAAAGAGGCTCGTCCGACTTAGTGTGCCCCGTAACCACATATATTCGCGTTTTATATTTTTTTATATATATATATATATTTATATATATACTTTGTATTTATATATTTATATACAGTGGGCGGGTGCCAGGTAACGGCGCCAGCGCGGCGCGGAAACTCGCCTTGAAGTGGAAGAATAAAAATTACACGTGAATACCTCTGCGAAAACTTCTACATGCACTTTTAGAAGTTGCTCGTTCTTAATCGTAGGATGCAAAGCGGGTAGGGTAGAATAATGAAATGCCTCTTGGAAAACCTCTCGTTCATTTTTACAATTTTTAACAACGCTCTTCTATACCGCAACTACTATATCACAATAATTTGTTTCGATTTTTGAATCGCACGATGGTTAACGAGTTATTAGTACGATCGCTTGTTTCGCGTCGAGAAAAGCGATTCACGTAATCAAATGCCAGTCGTGTCGGTCTGGAATTTCACAATCGCCGCGAAGCCCGTGGAGAATCGAGGATCCCCTCGCGAGCATATTAGTTGCATCCTACGATCAATGCTAATCAGCTTCGAGCCTTTTGCTCGCCCGTCAAGGCACCATTATCCTGACGACCACCTCACGTAGTTTTATCCATAAGTAAAGTATAATGCCTTACCGAGCTAAAACTTATACCGACATATTGCACATTTGACAACAGTTACGTCTTCTTTAAGTACTTGGGGGTATAGGAAGTGTTCGCTAATAAACATTTTCCGTTGCACTCTGTCTCGCTGTGTCCGCGATACCTTCTCTCTTTCGCACAGAAACACACATACACACACATACGCGCTCGCATACATACCATATCTCAACACGTACGTTTTAACGATCAATTAATAACCACAGTCATCGAGAATCTGTCGCGGATTTTTGCATAATTTTCCAACTGATTTCGAAGACTGGAAAACGTATCGCTCCGAGCGCATGCCATGAAAGACGTGCTCGAAATCGAAGTTCGATGTATCTGGTAGCTTTATAATTCGTAAACTCGTCTCACTCGTCACGGTAATTTATTAAAGTTCATCGTTCGTTGCAAATTGTTCGGTGGTCTCCTAAAGGCGAAATGTTCGTTTCACAAAGTACGCAGGTACACTCATACGCATTCTCTCTCTCTCTCTCTCTCTCTCCCTTTCTCTCTGTCTCTCTCGTTCGATTCACTATGATCAACATGATCACGATGCAGCACACAAACACGCACACGCATCCCCGTACATATGTATATATTTATACTCGCACTATTTAAAGCGGCTATAACTCCTAATTAGTTGTTCGCCTTCCACTTAAGCTCGACTCGCCGATTATTCATCAACTTGCAGTGAGATCGGGGCAACACACCTGTGGTGATCCCGAGGTGTGTGCTCTCGAGATGATCGCAACGAATCGCGAATACGAGTCGATGTCTAACGGTGGAAGCAGCGAGCTTCGTCGCTCCGCGATCGATGATTCGTCATTGTACCATTGGCCGTCCATAGGCCACCGTTTTCGTTGAATGAGGACCGACTCGAAGTAATTCTCGTCGCTCGCCCCCTTCGCGATCGACGTTTCGCTTGCCAACGTAGACTCGGTCGAAGGAGACACCGGAAACGCGAGAACTGCTTAGGCCCTGCGCGATGTAGATCGCTGTTTCGATGATGCGCGGCCCGATCGTTCGTCGCGATCGTTCGAACACGAACGATTGGTATTCGTTGTGTGTATGTGTGTGTGTGTACACGTGTGTATGGGCGTGCGTCGTCTGTACATTCCCCTTGCATAGGCAGCTCCTATAGACGTTTTTACCCTGATTCGTCGAAATTAGACTCGGTAATCGCAGATGTCACGAAGGACTCGGCGATCCGAAGAAGAGATCAGGAACGATCTCTTCGACGACCGAACCTCAGCGAGATCGTCTGGCGGATCTCGTCGGGAAAGATCCTGAAGCTCGATCGCGAGAATGAGAAAGACGATGCGTCTCGCTGGGAACGCAACGCTCGAGGTTCGCACGAGTCACCGACTCGTCCACGTGGGATCGGTCGGTGCGAGCTGTTCTCTATGGTATCGAACGTCTTCTGGTTTCGATGATCCGCGGAAGGAATGCCGAGGCGGTGATTAAACGGAGGCGTGAAGCGTGCTCGAGGGGGGGCCTGCGGGGTACGCGGTGCTGGTAGGCACAGTCGTAGGCTGTAGGCTCAACTGCAGCTGATGCTGCTGCGCTTTCGCCCTCAGACAGGCGATGCTCTCGTTCCTTAGCTGCTCCGTGTCCTGAACGATTCCTAGTAAACAGAGATTCCGTAAGATTACTTCGTAAACTTGATACAAATTGAGCGAAAGTGAATTAAATCAGTGTATTTTATTTATTTATTTATTTATACGGAAAGAGCCCATTAGTTAACAAATTAATTAATATAATGCGCGATAATTGCAAAAGATTTAATAATTGGACTCGAAACATTGGTAAAGAAACATTAAAGATAAAGTTGAAGAACTATATTGGTTTGCCATGGTTGTAATTCTCGAAACTGGATCGTGATATTGAAAGATTGATATGTAATGTCTTGGTAAAAATGTGCAAGCATGCCTACTCGTTCTTAATGGATTATGGAATTTACAGGTGGAACAGAAAAGTATACGAATAATATTCTTTATGCGGGTTGAACTGTAGCATTAGCATTTTCTCCCCACTTTTAGATTATTACCTGCCGACGAAGAAGGCCCCATGCCGTCCTGGCTTTCCTGTCCGCTCTCGGAGCTGGTCGGTCCACCTTGGTGATGATTATGGTGGGGGCTGCTTCCGCTTCCGTTGTGATCGTTTCCGCTGTCCTCCCCGCCAGACTTCAGATGTTCCGCCGCTTCGATTGACTTCCGGTGCATCCCTGCGGGGCCACAGTCAATCAGTTCTTGATTATTTTCGATATCTTGACTAAAGCTGCTCGTCTTAGATGATTGAGCTGACAGAGGCGAACAGAAAAACAAAGTCGAGACTTATATATTTTCTGCTAGAGCGGAATATCGTTTATTAACCCCTTGACATACAATGGCGAGTTAGGATCGTCATTCATTTCATGTGCCACTGTAGACTTTGACGAGTTTGACTCGTCAAGAGCTGTTTTCAGCGAAGGCCGTGCAGTATATTATTAGATTATTCAATTATTTTACACGTTTGTCGATTTTGTTTTTCTAGAATGTTCGAGATGCTCCCCCCTCCCCCATTCAGAATAAATTTCAAAACAAAATCTTCTGTTTTTAAGCTTGCACATAACTATTTAGTTGAGCCAAATTAAATAGTGTTTTTCGAACTCATCAAATCCCATTTTGTTTGTATGCCAAGGGGTTAAGCGTTGCCGATGCACTTTAGCAGTGTTATTACTTTTAAGAAAGCGAGTCACCGGCGATTCGATACATAAAATCGAGTTCAAAGGAGCACATTCTCCGAGATCAGTGAAACTCAATGTGTTCTTGTTCGTTCAACAGTCTATCAACAGGGATTTTGATGATTCTCACCTAGCAACCATGGCGCGACCGACTCGTTCTCCTTGGCACTTTTCAGTATGGTCTCAGGTAGCGGCAGAGAATGTCGCACCATTGCCCCGTACAGACCGTACTCCGCCATTATGGTGCTTCTGCCCCAACATTTCTCGGTTTTGCGCCACTTTGCTCTGCGGTTTTGGAACCAGACCTGCAACAATAAATTCGTAATATTCCTTTATTACACATTTAATTAATATTCAAGGCTTTCAAGTATCTTGGTTTTGTAAAATGACGTACTTCTGATTTTAATAACCTTTACCGTCTTAGATTGCTGTACTGTACTCCGATAAGAGTACCTGATTTAATATTTCTTTTTAAGATCTTGAATAGCTTAACGAAATGTCCATCTCTTCTATGCAATATTGATTTTTATGTGCAAGTAAGATTTCTTAGGTTTTCGCGTATTTTCTGCCCCAATTACTCGTATCACCACTTTTGCTAATAATTATTGTCAAATAATAGACCTATTCGAATGTATTCCGTAGATCAATTTCAAGATTATTGTAGTTTCCATACATTATCAACAATCTCTGTATACTAATGAGTTTTTCGTTTATAAATAAATAAACAAATATCAGCCTTCATTAAAAACCTTCATCTCATCGCAAACAATTATATTGTATTTAGAAATACGATTGCTGCAAAAATGCATATTTTATTTTTTAACCGTTTGAAGTTTAAATAAAGCAAACGAAATAAAATTAATGAATACTTATGTGTATTGTACATGTACGAAAAAAAATAAGGTTCCAAGAAAGTATGTATCTGTCTCAAAATCCATTTGTAACCGAAGCGTCCGCGGATTCACAAAGTAGCAATTTATGAAGCGACAACGCAAAAGAACGAAAGCAGTTCCACAGAACCGTGACTAATTACAGAAGTCACACCAAGCAGAAGATTACTTATTAGCGGCCCGCTATGGTCCCTAAATCCGACAGAAACGCACCGACTACATTTTTGACTCACTCGCCCATTTAATGATCATTGTCTCCTAATTGGAACACCATGAACGCGGCGTGCGATCAGTTTCCTGCGTACGGTTCCACGGCAGCTAGTAGTTAACTATTACGCTTAAACGATCGGCAACGGGCTCGTTATCCTGTTTTTCGCGGTCCAACGTCCCGTTAGGCTACTTGTTAACGATTCTGATCATCGGACCACCTAGGGCGGAGTCGCGTGTCGGCTCCTCCGGTCACGCTCGCGTCCCCGGACGAGTTTCAACTTTAACGAGCTCGATTTCCAACAAGTTTCGCGCATTACCCTCCCTTGAGCCAAGTAAACTAATCTCGGCTGAGAAATTGGTAATTGCAACCTGTAGACTGGCGTTCACGTTCAACGCGAAATGAGTGTCTGTCACTTGCGATTTGAACGTCACACTTTTCTCAAAGGCCAGCTTTTAAGTTGTTGAGAATGAGACAAGTCAGATATACAGTAGCGGACTAAAGTTTAAGATCGAACGAGTCAACGAAAGTAAATTAATTAATTATTTGATAAGAAATAGTACTATTAACGAAATTCATATCTTATGCTATTCAATAAATTGTGTTTTACTGTAATAATAGTAAAAATGAATATATTGACAACATTTGCAAGCCATGAAACTATGTTTTACATTATGAAACTATGTTTATTGCCGCAAGAATAAGTTATTAAAACGTTACGTCATGAAAATTAATCTTCTAATTCTATGTACCAAGTAATTTTTGATAACGTTTCACGATTGAAAGTTGAGACAGTGTTTCACAAGCTGTCAACATCGAACGAGCGACATCGAACGAGTGGAAAATGATATTCCTATAGAGCCGTGGGTGGATCACTATTTACACGCGATATCTCTGCGTTATTTTTGCCGGTGATCGCGTTCAGTTGGCAAAATTATCCAGTTTTACTGTCTCCCTTTGTTTAATTCACGCATATGCGATCAAAAAATCCTCGTGCACCTTTCGCATCGTTAAAACTGCCGTTAAAACAGCCTCGAGTATTATTCGATTCCATTCCTGCCCGTTTATGCACACCTCCAAACTGTCTTAATTTCACCACCGGTCAATTCGTCGCGTGCATTCTTCTCGAATTCCCGATCGGTGTACGTGATCGCGCACGGGGGACGTCGTTTAAAAGGGCATGCACTCGCATCATTTGCGAGACGAGTGTGTGCGAGGCAGACGCAGGTTCGTGGGGGTGGCGAGGGCCGGAGGCCAGGGCGTGTACCAATTTGTAGCAACAATGCTAAAGTCACCGGCAGAATTGGAACGTAATTCGAATGAATGGGAACGCGTTGCCCTGTCAATTTGCGCTGCCACCCCGAAATTATCTTCCGCCTAGGTTCGAACGAGCTGGTCGGCCTTTTTTCGCGCGGCCCACCCTCCTCCGCTTTGGCAGCCGCGAAAAATTTTCGACGCGCGAACGTTGTCCCGTTCTCCGACGAAGGACGCGTTCGTTTCATCGAATAAGGAGGGAGGAGGACGGCCGTGCCCGTTCGAACGGTAATTCGTCGATTTTCTGAAGGGCTCGCGTTAATTCCAAGGCAGAAAAGACGGCGACTCGCGCTAGGACGGTGACGTTTTCCAATTCCTGCCCCCTTGAAATCTTTGACACGTTGAATCGCGCGGGATGAGACTGTTTCGCGATTGAGGTGCCGGGGGCCGCGTAATCGAACGTAATAGGTCCGTCATTCCGGAAAGATGAAAGCGGAAAAGCGGACGGCCGAGGCAGAACGCGGAGAAATGAAAGGGATCGAGGCTGCGTCGCGGAAATGGTAATGGTCGCGCGGAACGAGAGGAATCCTGCAGGAAATCGCTCTCTCTCTCTCTCTCTCTCTCTCATTGATCGGGGACAGCCGTTCCGTTCACTGACGCGTAAATGACTGTGCCGATCACAAAGCTGTTATTCGATTTCCAAGCGATTTTACGACACCGATTGCGACCAATCACGATCACCGGCTCTATTCCCGGGGCTAACGAATCGAGTTTGAACGTTCCTCCTGCTTGAACCTTAGTCGGAGCATTTTTGAATTGCTTTCTCGGCTACTGTTTCAAGACAAACGTCTGCTGTTCGGTATCCATTTAATGCAGCACAAAATGTCGAGAAGTTCGATGGAGAAAAGAACGGTGGGCGTTAAGAAAAGTCGAAGAATCGCGAAGGGACGACGAGGCCACGCAAGGGGAACGACAAAGAGCACGGTGACCGAAGAAGTTCCTAGAAGTAGTAATACACCCCTTTTAAGGACGAAGCTGGTGAAACGGGGCATGGAAAGAGCCTATAGAAAGACTCTCCTCCTCGGCCGGAGTCGTTGAAAACTCTCCGGGTCCGTCGCGAATGACTCGTTCGGTTGTTCGGGATCGGAAATCGCGTACCGGGATTATCCTTCGGTATCCTGGAATAGCTTACCAACAGACGGAGACGGAGACACCGAAGTACGCCGGGCTAGAATGGATATATACGTATATACGCATATATAGGCAACGGAAGGGGGCACGAGAGCGAAGGGGGATGGGGGCTGCATTGCAGAAGCAGCGGTAGCAGCAACGGCAACGAGGAGGAAGAGGATCCTTTATGGTGGCGTTCGTCGACTCGAAGGAGCGAGAACCCCGACGACGGTGGGCTTCTCTCGCCTCCTCGCACCCCTCCTCCTCCTCATTCTCCTCCTCCACCTCCTCCGCCTTCCCCCTTCCCTCGCGTCCTTCCCATTCTCTGGCCCGCCACCCCCTTTATTGGCACACCCGGTATAATAAGGAGTGAGTTTGTATTTAGTCGGCCATGCGCAGTACTGGCTGTTGGCGTATCATCGATCAGACCGGCGACTGACTATTGGACCAAAACAAGAGGATGAGAATGGGAATGGGAATAAAGAGAGAGGGACGGCCGATATATAAAGTGTGACGGGGAGAGCCCGGGGAAAGTGGAAAGGGGCCGGGAAGGAAGAAGAACGAACCGCGGAGGGAAAGAGAGATGCAAGCGTGGAGTGCCGGGGGCAAGGGAAGCGGACGTAGACAACGATACCGAGATGGAGAGAAGGACATCGATAGGAAGATCGAGGGAAAGACTCGCTGCGAATACTACACAGCGACAGGCCTAAGTTGGACGGGTTGGTGTTGGTACGGTGGTGATACGCGCACGAGGCGAAGCGAGAAAAGGGCGATGTCGGGGTCTACGGGGGAGGAGAACAGAGACCGGCGGTAACATCCTATGGATTACCAATACATCGGTATACATAGAGGACGCGCGTCACGGATAGCCGGTGATCGTAAGAAAGAGAGTGAACCGAACGCGACGACGAAGAAAGAGGAGGAGACGAACGGAAGAAGGAGAACGAGAAGAAGTGGATCGAGATGATGCGGTGTGGGACGAGGAAAGGAGAGAAGGAGTAGGGATACCGATAGGGAGGACAAGTCGGCGGCACCCACCTGCCTGCTTCTTGCTGCAACACTCGAGCTCGATGCCAGCACGATGTATTGAAACCGAGGCTGAAGAGTTGCCGTCAGGTACTAGCAGGACGAGAGTCCTCGAAGGTCTACCTAACCGAAAGCTTTTTGATTTTCCGCCGTGAGGAGAGACGGGGCCAGGAATACCACGCGCGATACAAGAACGGGTGGCGAAACGAAGAGAGATACGGAGAAGCAGATGTAGAGAGAACGAGAAAGATAGAGAAGCAGCGAGGCGGGGTGGTGGGATGAACAGGAGAAACGAAATAGCCAACAGGACGCGAGAAAACGAGACCGTTATTTTTTTCTCTTAGCAGAGGCGGCCGACATTGTTTTTCGCAATCCGAGCATTCCAGCGGGATGGACGAGCTAAAAACGCCGCGATCTATCGGCGAATGTCTTTCTCCTCCGAATCGTCGCCACGATAACACCTATACAAGCCGCGCAAGCTGATACTGTCCCAAGGATAATTGGAGATCTCGTTACTCCCCACCGGTAACTTCAATTTACGATCGACCGATAATGAGATATCGAGTTCTGGTTCTCCCTCTTCCGCCACGCCGCAACCCACCCTCTCGTGCGATCTCGCCCCAACCCCTACCCGACGCCCGTGTCGTCAAAGCTCAAACCGATGCCGAGACGTATTAGATGCCCGTTATGTGCTTATTAAACGCTTTCTTCCTCGCGCCTTCTCCCTCTTTCTTTTTATTCCTTCCTCCAGTCCCTTCTTGTTTCCCTGTCTGTTGTACACACTGTAGCGACAGCATGATCGTATTTCGACTACAAGGAGGATCCTTGAGACAAGATCACCTTAGACGTTGATAGCCTTGTTAAAAAAAGGGGTAAGCGAAGAAGGCTTCCGTAATCGCGCGGCAGGGGTGATGCTGGTAGTTACACTTCTGTTGAAGGCGGTATAATTTAATGTTCCCTGCGAGATGAATGACTAACAAACGGTGACTAAACTTTTGAAATATAGGCGTGTGACTGTAGAAAAGGAAGAGTAAAAGAGGAACGAAAAGGGAAGGGGTGTTTCGTCCGGGGCCTGCTAGTAGACTCATCGGTTAGGATTAGCTAACAGGCCCATGCCTTAGGCACAGGAACAGAAAGGAAGGCTTTGGAACTTGTATATATAGGACTCTAGTACTTGCGAGAAAGGTAGTTGGTTGATTCCTCCTAGTGGCAACGACAGGAAGGTCGTTACAGGCGTAATAAACTTTCCTCCGTTCTGAGTTCACTGAGCATCCCACGATTTACGAATCGGAGTGTGTAGCGTGAGGAATTATCGAACCCCACTACTATATCAAATATGTGTACAGATCATTTAATACGATGCACTATGATCGTCGACCCGAGTAATGGTTCTCCACGTTCCCACAATCCAGCCCAGGGAACCGATAAGCCAATTAATCTCTTCCAATAAGTGACGCGTGCGGTGGACCTGCAAGGTCGCGTTAGACCCCGAAAAACGCATCGCTTGCTCGAGGTATGATGCGCGAACAGGCATACTCGGCCGTCCTTGCGTTGGTCATCGGCCGGCAAATAGTTCGGCTGGTTGGAGGCATGGGGTCTGGGGATGGACCCCATGCTGCGAAGTGGCACGCGCCCGAACATCATTAGGTGGGACACTTGCTGGACGAAGGACAACGGAAAGGACCCGCGTGTTAATCACGACTCGGCCCCATAAACAGAAAGGATCTCCGAAGAGACTGAATTAATATCGATTAGTTCTCGATAATGAACGACCCTCGATTAGGTGAAAAGGTTGGGAATCTGTAATGTTGAGTTTTGTCGTAAGAATCTATGTACGTACAGGCTGTAAGGATGAAAAGTTACTGGGTTGCCTGTATGGGTTGAAATGATTATACCTATCGTTCCCGTAATGTGCTACCCTAAATCAATTTTCCAGAACGATTCGATTTCCCTCCGTTTCGGGTATCGGATAGTTAATTACTCAGGAATCACCTGATTAGGGTGATCGATTCCGTGGAACACAGAAACCCTATGTAAACTGTTACGCTAATCAAACGTTATTATCTAAGTCTTATTAGGCGCGGTTTACATTTAACAGCTACGAATCGTGTTGGAATAGATCATAATCGTTATGATCTATGTGTTTGAACCTTGTGACGCATATTATAAAATAAAATTGTGTATGATACCGTGATCCTAGTGTAGTATTTTCATTTCTACGAGATACTTGTCTTGTATCACTAGCAAACCTAATTGATCCCCATTTCCCTCAACGTATATAGTACATAAATATATCTGATAATAAGGGCCATAAAAATAAATTAGAATCCATTATACTTCAATATTTTGCATAGAAGGTAGCGTTCAAAGCTTCCTGACGATTCCACGACTCACAGTACTTATTTCGATCCAAACGAATGAAACTCTAAAGAGGGGTTAAAGGACCTTTCCAATAGAAGGAACCGAAAAAAACACACGAGTAACAAAGTTACCTAGTATTTTGAAAATCTTTTTTTTCTCCACCTAATTTTCGTCTCAATCTGTCGGAGAATATAACTCCATGATAAGCCCAGCATTGACCAGCTTCAGAGTATCGTGTATCCTCCACCTACAGTTTCCTTCCTTCGTTTCATCCCCCGGCTCTCCCAGTGGTGTTCTGTTGTCTCGCCGCAGTTTTCACCACGCAGACTCCCGGTTTCGATAGCGTTTCATCGGAGGCGAGGGCGTGGCGAAACTTCGGCCCATGCTTCTAACTTAATTCGGTTAGCCGAGATTTATATCCGCATCCAGCGGTGTGCCCCTGCTCGCGTTTTGCCCCGCTTCAGCCCCCGTTGCGCCCTGAGCGTCGCGGGCGTTCGCCATCCGCCACCCACTCCCTCCAGATTTCGCCGCGGCGCAATGGGGTTTATTAGAATTTATAAGCGGTCCCGTTGACAATCCTGCAACGCCCAAATTGCTGGATACTCCGCGAGCCCGATTTCCTGGCCGCGAAGAGAGACAGAAAGAGAGAGAGAGAGAGCGAGAGAGAGAGAGAGTCACCCTTATTTATTTGCCAGCCGGCGCGACGCTCGCGCCACCGGCTGCTCCGCACCGGGGACACTCGAGATGCGCGTTATTGGTCAATTTTTGGGGTGGAACGCGGCCAACCGGAATTCATCGCTTTGTTTGCCGCCGGTTTTACGAGCTCCGACCGGCCTCCTTTCGCTTCCGAGAATCACCGACCTAAGAAACTGTCTGATGCGTACGGTCGTTCGCTAAATTGCCGGCTGACGCGTGAATCTAACCCCGTGATTTGTGCGTCCTCCTTTCGGACACTTCATAGATTTCCGTTCAAAGTCATTTATAGAAGTCCTAATCTCAGCGCTGAACGGACGATAAATTTTTATCCGCTTCTTTGTAACTTTCTCGTTTCACCCTCCCAAATGGAGGATACCTTGGTTTCTCTAAATATAGAAAAAAGATCATCGAATAACGCGTTCACGGGGCTCCCTATAATAAAATTATAGCACCTCTTCTCCTGGGGATACTTATTCGTGTCACAGGGGGTGAAAACACCACTTGTCAGTGTCTGTCTAGACACGCAGAAGTCAAAGGGCCTCGTCCACCCCTCGTTTGGTGAAGATCATTTAATCATTCGGCGAGAAGCGATAGAAAATTCATGAGCACGAGGCCACGGCCACCGGCCGCAACCCTATTACGAGGGTTGCAGGGTCCATGGACTTATTGGACCCGAACGTTCACGATGCACCCGTGTACGCCTGGACCGCTTTTATGCGAGAACGATCAGTCGCTTCTTACGACCGGATTAGGATCGCCCCTCTCTGGGGATTGTCAGCCGCTGAATCACGCGCTGAAAAATCCTGTAATTCGACTTTAATTCGATTCGTCGTCAATTATGACAGCGACACAGAAGCTGTCGGCGGGAGGGGGGAACAGCGCGGTAGAGCGACTGTTTGAACGGGAAGCCGGGCGTTGTTCAATGGGACGAATCTTTTTCCGCGATTGGTTCGCGATCAATTAGTTCCGGGAAAAACGTTGAACCCCGCGTTATCGAGAAACGCCGGAATTGCCGCGTAATTGCGCGCCATTATACCTAAAAATGTTCCGAATCTAAAAAGCGGCCACGCGAAATTACGCGTCCCATTGAGCCCGCCTGTTTTCCAGTCGTTTCACGATTTACGATTACCGGTGGGTTGAAAATTTCTTTTGATGCGATGCGCTTCGTGTTTTTGTTAACAGCCTTATTATCTGCGGCTCGCGGATTCGCGATAGGTTTCGTAAAACAATGGACACCGATTTCCGTTATATATTCTCCAACCAATCAATTTTCATCCGGATTAAAATACAGTCTTCCGACCCCAACGAAACTCGGTCAAAGTTACTCCGAGAGATTGAAGGTTCCCTCGGGAGGATTCTCTTTCTCCGGAATTCTTCCTGCGAGTCCCTCCTTCGGACTCCATTACTTCGGCTCCGGCACGGGGGCACGGGAAATCCCTTTTGATCGCGGCGTTTTTCGGCGAAAAACTTATTTATCGTGGTTGCGCGACGCGAAACGGAGCTCTCGAGGCCCCCGGAACGTAGGGTGATCCGTTTCCAGAGAAGCATGCATCCACGGAGAGCGCGGAGGGCCGGGCGAGAGGGCTGGAGACGGTGGGGTAGAAAGCGAGGGGGTGAAGGAGGAAGACAGCGAGAGGAAAAAGAGAAAGCCTCTTTGCGAGGTTATATTTTTGTGAAACGCACTCGTCGCTCCGCCACAAAGGTTGTTCCTCGCCATCTTCGTGCTGGTGTCACCGCGGTTCGCTGCTGGAAACGAAAAGCCGAGAAAGCTCGTTGGATTTTAGACGCAATCAATTTAGCTTCTGTGTCTTTGCGCGTGTCGCGCGCGTGTGCCTGGCTCGCCTGTGTGTTTGCCGAGCTACGTGTTCGTGTGCGCGCGAGTGTTGATGTATGCAAAGCTCATCCGAGGACACCGAGCTCTCGAGTATTTAATGCGTTCGTAGCTTTGTAACCCCCTCGCGTGGGCTGCGGCACACACGCGAACACCCTTCTCCGTGCGTAGCCTCTCGCCTCTCGCGAGTGTGCGCGTGCATCGCTTTCCTGTCGCGGCCGTGGCCATCGAAAAGACAAAATCAATAATTGGGCAGGGACCAGCCACGAAATTTCCTACCGACGATTTTCTAGCCCCGGGCCTATGCGGAATCACGCCTCGATCCAGAATCGAGTACGCGACAGGCATTCTTCGGGGGTTCGGTCCAGCTGTCCTTACGATCCGGGGAAATTTAATTAAGTGCCTAGTGCTCCGCGACGATTCGTCGTTTCTATGGAATTTATGGCCTGCGGGTTTATTTGATTCGTATACGAGCCGCGTAGCTCGTATACGAGCTACTCGCTATTAATTTGATAGCTTACATCTGCTTTTCGAATAGGTACTCGCTTAACTTTACAATTTTATAGTTTAACAGTCATTTCAAACTGAATACCTAAACTAAAATATCAAAATTCAAACTTGATTGTTTGTACTTAAAAATTCGAATTTGAATTTGAAAGTTGAAGGTTTTAAATAAATTCGAAAATTGTAAATTTGAAGATTTGAAGATGAAGAACTTCAAAGGCTAAAGATTTCTACGTTTAAAAATTTAACGAATTGGGAACTTCAGAATTAAAAAATTCGAATTTACGAAGCTGAAAGCAGATTTGAAGTACGCGATCAACTGGTGCATCCGGTTCTTTTACGAAAGGGCATATAATTTGAGATCGAATCGTTGCTGGCGCTCTTGAGTTTCCAAGCACAATAAAAAAAGGATTTTCATAATCCGTTAACGATGGTCCGTCGTGAAAATATTTATTTTACCCGGCCGAGAGGAGCTAATTTCAGGGCTCAGCGCTGTTTACACAGCGTTAGCGCGGCCTTTAGAACGTGTTAACGTCTTCTCTAGGTGCTCGAACCGGACTCCTTCTCGATCCTTTATCCAGGATATCCACCTGTCATGTGCTGTCTGCAGGGATGGCTTGAATTTTTCAGAAAATACCGAGCTAGCCGATCGCCGTTCCTTCCGCGCGAAATAACAGACAGCTTCTTGCAAACTGGACAATTTCGATCAGTCGGCTGGCGCAGTCGTGAAAACAAACAGATTTTGAACGAAACTCAGATTAATCCCTTATTTCGCTCATAGAAGCGATAAGGTTACAAAGGTACAAACCTGTACCTGCGATTCGAATTTCTATCCGTTTCTTAGCGGATTCAAAAATAATTTACTGAAATGCCCGATAAAAATGTACCTAGGATGATAACTGTTGAGATATGCGTGATTTTTGTATTTTATTTATTTATTTACGGACCGAGTTCCTTGGAGTATATGTTATAGTATGTTATAGTACGACAGTGCCACAAAAAGGCTAGAATTACAATTACAAATTATTGAACAGAAACTTTAACTTATCATTTAATTATTTTTTCCGTTTGGCAAATATTTTTCTAGGTAGGTACCTCATGAATTTTTAATTAATTACTTATTGCCATTCATAAGTAGATGTTGATTAAAATTCGAATATTTAAAGTGTTAAGAATAGTTTGTATTTGGATAAAGTAAAGAATATAACGAAGAAAAGTATTTGATCAATTTTGAACTTTTAACAAGTTGTCTTTCTAACCGAATCGTATCATTTATCTGTTTTAATTTATACCTCGAAACATTAGTATTACATATATGAGAATGGGAGAGTACGGTTCGGCGTTGAATTTACCGCGGAGGCGGAATATGTGTTGAATGTGTTGGTAGCTCTGCGTTACGTATTCTTTTGTTTTTTTTTCTATAAGGTTCTTTCTCCCATTTTTCCGTTATGCGTGATGCGTGCTTTCGTGGATCGACACCACGTTCTGCTACCATAAGTTCAAACTCTGTGAGCAATTTTTCAATAATAACAGTAACAATTATATCGTGCAGCAGTCGGTCGAAACGGACTGAACCTTAGTTCATTATCGATCACCGAATCCAGAGCTACGTAAATGCATAGAGTGCAAGCAGTGTTCGCAAGACTGCATATCGGACGCACTACGCGATGGACTGGGTTATAGCCGAAGTCGGTTCGAAAATTACCATAAATTCGCCGTGCAAATGGTAATACCTTGGCACAGTGTACGCCGACTTACGACGTCGGTCGCCTATTAAACATAAACACAAGTAGAGAGGAAGTCTCGTCCGGTGAAAATTCGCGGGTCATTTGAGCCGTTTCCGCGCCATTACCCTTTCTTAGCCCAGGCTTCTTTGCGGGAGAACGAGAGCCACGATGGACGGAGAGACAGAGAGAGAGAGAGAGAGAGAGAGAGGGAGGGAGAGAGCCCCAAAGAGAGATCGAAGTAGAGCGGAAAGAGGGTTGAAGAGGAGCGCGAGCCCGCCGGGGGTGGAGAACGTAACTCGATTCCTCGTTACTTTCTTCTCTCCTCCTCGGTAGATTATATCCTCGAAACGAGCCAAACTTTCAGCTTTCCTCCCTTTTCTTCCCGTTCATCGGTCTAAACGACCGAACGGGACCAGGACCCTCGGATCCACCGATTTCATTCGCTGCGAACGACGCGTCGCGTCGCGTCGCCGAGTTGCACGACCGACGTCTTCGCCGACGACACGCGTCATTGTCGCGAGCCATTTTGGTAGCGGCCCCGGCGAGGGAGGGGAAACGGTTTTGTTCTTGTCGCGTGGTAATGCGCCACTCTCGCCGGCAAATTGTGCTCGGAAACGAGTGGATTAAAAATGAAAATTCCTAATGCCCGGGGGATTATGATTCATTTCAACGATTACTTTCCTTCTTGAATCACGCACTTAATTTTCTGCTTGTCCTCGCGGTCGCTCCTGTCACCCGTTTCAACACGGTTCAGTTCGAGCTGACTTCGAAAAGTGTGCCAGTTCCTCTACTCGGTTTCATTACATTTTTTCTAATCGAAAATTCGTATAACTAGATGCAGGTGTCTTTGTGTACAATTTATTAATGTATGATAATCACCGTGAATGTTAGCGAAGAGTAGATAATTTAGAATGCTTGGCAGTGCACTGGAAGTGGAGAATCCAAAGTTATCCTCGTGGTTGCTTTAGCCAACCATTTGAACCAAGCTTTGTGCAAATTATGCTCGCTCTTTACTCGCACTTGCTTCGTCCTTCTTGATAAAAAAATAGTAGATCCAAATTGAGATATACTTAAATACAAGCTTATCGACTGAGCACTACAGCATTGAAAGTGATTAAAAAGCCGGGGACTCGGAATACTTGACACCGTTGCGGAAGTGAAAGATCCAAAGTTATCGAAACGCTGTAGTTTTTCGTTCCATCTTCGCCAGTTGTCTCGTTTCGTTTTCGTATCGAGAGAGAAAAGAACCTTCCTTTTACTGCCGGGTCAATCTTCCACATAATTCAGCAGCAAGAACGAACTGTTCCTCGAGAAAACATTGGACGAAAGCAATTGAAGAATCGAGGATCTTTGTCGAGCGAGATCGAATTCGTACGAGCCTCTTAGCTGGCTTTACGAGCGATGCTTTGCGCCGCCAGCGTTCCACCTTGAAAGCCCTCGAAAGGAACGCCATTTTGTTGGGCCCAACGAGTTATTCTTCCGGGATCAGCGACGCGGCAACTCACGTATTAATGAACGAGTACGCGAGAAACTGAAACACTTATTCTCGTTGCCCGCTAGTGGCGCGTTTCTATGCGAAAACCGGTGACGGACCCCATTTATTTTTCTCAGCGGGAAAGAACAACGTAACGAACACTATCGTTAGAAATTATGCTCGAAGGAATAAAGATTATTTTATCTCTGCAAGTTAAACTAAGCTGAACCGATTTTGCAGAGTCTAGGAATTTGGGATTAAATCTGTAGAAATAGCAGGCACTAAAATGTGCAGAGCTTGTTGTAGTATAACACTAGAACTATCGACGAATAAAGTGTATTTATTTACAACAAAGAAATAAACATGAGAATTATCCGAAAAAGCTACGAAATACACGAGAAATAAAATTTCATTCATACTTTTTATATAAAATCAAATTTTCGAAAATGTACTACGGGAAGTTTACCAATCTCCTATGAAAGTATACGGATCAGTCATTTTTACCCTCTGGTAGTTCTATTGTTAATTTAGCTCGCAAAGAAGAAATAATCTTTATTTTTTCAGAACAGCGTAACTTCGGAGCACAATTCCTCCAATGAGAAAAATAAAACAGCAACAGCGACCGGTAACATATTTCGGAGTATCTGTTCCACGTATTTGATCACCGGTTCCTAGACTCCACAGCGTCCCGATTCGTCGAAGCGATGCTTCCAACCAGCAATTACGCGACTATGAAATGTATCGAGCCAGAGGGTCGAGGATGATCGTGCACGGTCGAGAGGAAATGTCGAAGACTCGCGGTCTCGGTCGCGCATCCCTACCTGCCAGCTCGTTCTAACGAATCCTCAATGACGTCTTGGGTGAAACGGGGACTGACAATGGGGCCCTGTTGTCAGGAAGGGGGCTTCCTTCAGAGGAACCTTTGTCAGGGAACGTACGTGGAAGCCGGCTGAGAACCCTCTAGAGAGAGAGCTCGGTAGATGACTTGGCGTCTCGTGAGCCGTTCGTCGCTACTTGAAGTCAATTTTTTTCTCGCCAACACACACAGCTACGGTCGGTAGTGCAGCACACGCTTGTGCGAGGCACGTCAAAATTCTTCGCTAATGGGCCGCTTATAGCTGGATACGCGTGTTGTTTTTTCGAACGAGCCCGTGGGAGTCTGGGGCCTCATTACCCGGATAGCTTCAGCCGGGAAACGTCTGTCCGCTCAAGGAAGATGACTTCTTTCCCTTTGACTAGCGTCTTCTTTACGTGTCCAGCTGTTTGTCACCGGTGTACAGTTCATAGAAGGTAAACAGGTTGTAAAACTTGTCGGACGTCGTATCTGTGTTCCAAGTTAAGGTTGCCGTTTAATTCAGATGCAATCGAGAAATCTGAACTGCGATTAGCGACGCGATATCACCTCGAAATTGATTCTTCCACCGCGATGAGTTTAGAAAATTGTACAGAGAGTTATCGTAAAACAAATTGTTTCACTAGTTTCAACTAAACTTCATCAAAAGTGCGATTACTTCTCATAACGTCGACGCTGAAAATTGTATTTCATAATCACACTTAGATGCTCGTTTTATTCTGTTACTTCGAAGGCAAGGAATATCCGAAATATTAGGCAACGTCGAGGTTCGGCAAATACAATGCGAACATTTTGGCGAATTAAAATCGTATATTCAGTACGCGATTAGCGGGCAGGGTTGGCAACTAAAAGGACGCTCGCAGTATCACGCTGTCCGTTCACAAACACGGTGCACGATTTATTAAGCGCTCGCACGCGCAGCCCCGTCGAAATTAAACAGTAATTGAACAGTGATTCGTGGTGTCATTTTGTCCGAAACACTTCGCGAGGGGGGACCCCCTTCTGCGTATGTATACATATATTGATCAGGCTGAAAGGACGTGTGGCGGGGCAGCCTGTAATTTTCGCACCCCTATAAGAAGCCGTAACCCTCCGGCCACCGAAATTACGTCCGTTTGTGCGCGATTCTGCGCGCCAATCAGTCGCAGCCTCATTGCGAGTACGAGAGCGATCGCGATAACGAGTAGTCAAGTCGATCGGTGTTTCCTACCGTATAGGGGATGAATTTGGGAACCAGACGCACCCTTGGGCCTCGACGAGTTTTCTTCGCGAGGAATTCGTAAAACTTCTATCGAGCATTATTCAGCTACGTCGATGAAGTTACGTGTATCGGATCATGAATTGTTTCGTTACTGGCGATCGTTATAGCAACCTTTCACTGCAGTTTATTCGTATATACAGTAACGGACAAAAGTTGAAGACGACAGGACAATGCAAAATATAGTTTTATGGTATGCAAATATTGTTCATATACTTATTTTTATGATAAAACACTATTTATTGATTAGCGTAGAATACGAATTTTATTTATCGTGCTATTTCTTATTAATTTATTTATTTGTTTTCCTTAACCCTTTGGTCTTAAACTTTTAGACACTACTGTACCTGCGAGTGGACACTAAAGTAGATTTTTGCCGAATACAATAAGTAACATAGGTTTAATCAATGAAAGGTATGTTAACGAATTCGAAGTCAAGCGATAAAAATCTTTGGTGTCATCTATTAGTGCAAGTAATTTTCGCTACAAATGGAAGTACGAGATAATTTCGTATTTTTCAATTTTCCGAGTGATTCTGTAAAGGACAACGGGTTAATCACGCAGACGTTAATTTTCTTGAAATTACGGAACTTCTTTTCCCGATTCAAAAAGGGTGCACTCAAGCCTTGACCATTTAGCCAAGGAAAACGTCAGGACCCAATAGACGGATTCGGTCGCTGGAGCTCGCAATTATACGGCCGCACATGTGAATCGCATGTACAATTACGCGAGCAGCCGGGACGGAGGTCTGTCGAAGACATTTCGATTAACTTCACCGCGGGAGCGTTTCGCTCCTTTCTTTCTTCGCGTTGTCAGCGTCGGTCATGTAACGAGCCCTGAAAAATCCCACGGAACGACGCCGACGAGCCGAGGGGCAGAGGATTGACAATTATTACGATCCTCTCCGATACCTACGCAAACCTTATCGGAGAATGCTGGTCGTTGAAGCTGACTCGAGAAGCCGAAGTATATTAAAACCCTTATGTATTTTGGGGAGCCAAGCACATTGTCCCCGGCATTGAATACTATGGAAACAGCCCCAGCAGTTTCTCATTTCGCCGCGAAGAGAAGACGAAGAAATACGTCTAGCGCTTCCCGTTCTTCAAAGAAGACGCTTTCCTTTCTTGTTGTATCCCTTTGTCCCCGTTCGAGATGAGAAAGCCTCTCAATACCAAAAATCAAGCAGCGTCTCGCCTCGTCAAAGGGCACGCAACGTTTCCTCTGCATTTTTTTGATGGAACAACCTCGTGTCGCGGGACGTTACAACAGAACACTTCAAAACGAGACGCGTGCTGGCTTAGGCGAACCATCTTTTTAATGGAAACACGTGCATTCGTGTGTTGGAACGGGCTGCGCAGAGTTCAATGAGCATAACTAATTAATTTGTTCAGGCCGCAGGCGGTCTAACCGAACCCGTTCATTTAATCAAGTAATAACACTTCAGCGCGCGAAACCTGACAGACGGCGCGTTGTCGAATCGGCCACTGGACACGATAATTTCATTTGATAGCGGAAGCAGCCCCTTCCGGTCTCTTCCATTTCGACGTTAACGATTCGTTACGGTTCAAGCGGGCGGACTCTCGAAATTTTATCGTGGAATTTGATCTAGCAGCGCAATCGTTCCAACAGCTTTCACGGTATTTTTTAACCCTTGCGTAGGTATTGCTTGTTAGCGATATAAATGACATGTTCTCCGCACCTGGGTTTTACCTATTTGAAGAGAAATGATTTCATCGGATGTCGATAAATGTAATATACCTATTGAAACGGTTGAAGTTGTTCCAAACTAACGCTAAATCGCACAGGAATATTAATCTGACGCTAAAAGTGTTAATTGCGATTTCTCGTACTTCTTACTCGCTAGTCAGAATCATTTTCCTATACAAGAGTAAAAATTAACAGAAACAAATTAATTTTAGGTCAATTTTTGTCGTCGAATATATCAAATTCAAAAACGAGAATTTGTAGTGTCGATAAATTAATATTTTAAGTTGAGTAATTTTCCAAAAAAGTGTACAAAGTATTAAATATATCGGACACCTCTTAAGAATTTTGATTTCGAACGAACGAACCTAAGTCGCTCGATTTACTGTCGAGTAAATTTCAGTGGAAACTCGATGGCGTTTACCCGACAAACGAGCACGCTCGCGGGGAGCATCGGGCGCCACAAAATGCCCCTAATCGATATGAAAACTGGCCGGCGCGGCGGTCTTCTTCGCGTCGTTCCGCGACACGCGTCGGCGTGCGCGCATACGAGCGCGCGCGCGGGAGGGACAAAAAAAGACGCGGGACAAAGGGCCCGGAGAGAGGAGCTACAAAGAAATTAGGAAAGAAATAGGGGGTCGGAGTGGTCGCGGAACAGGCAGGAACAGAGCAAGGGACGAAGAAACCCGATGGAGGCGCGAGGCTAGATCGCGAGAAACGGTAGGAGAATTCGCGCGGCAACGAATCGGACGGAGAGAGAACGAAGAAGGGGACGTTGGCGCGAGGGAGAGAGCACGGGAGGGTGTAGGTGCAGCAGGGGGTGGGGAGGGTGGAGTGAAGGAAGTGGTAGAGAAAAGACGAAGAAAGCCGGCACTCCCACACAAAAATATCACCGTTAACGATTACCAACCCCTCTTCTCGTCCCGCGCGCTCGTTATATTGTGTCCCCGCCGCGCGCGCAAATTTAGAAACAAAAGACGGGTGGAAGGCGCGGCCTGATTGGCCGACCGGTCCGCGACTCGTCTCTCTGATTGGCCCGCGGGACCGCACCCATCCTGCAATGGCCGCTTTGTCGTTTCACGGCGCCGCTACTCTGTCTTTCTCTCTCTCTCTCTCTCTCTCTCTCTCTCTCTCTGAGCCTCTCCTTCTTTCTCTCTCTTTCCCTCTCCACCGTTCTCTTTCTCCTTGTCTTTCTGTCTCTCTCTCCCTTTCTCTCTTTTGCTATATACACGCCTGCACGCTTCAGCCACGAAGCTTCAACAACCCCGTGAAGCGCGACTCGACCGTACCTACCTCTCTTCCCCTTCCCCTCGTACCCCTTTTTTCCAACCCTGCCACACTCTTCGTCTTTCTCTTTCCTACGGTTTCTCCCTCCTTCTCCCTCTGGCTAACCGTCTCGTCCTCGTCGTTCTCACCCCGTCGTTTCTTTTCTACCCCTTGTGTTACCTTTCGTAGCGGCTCCTTTGCCACCTTTGCTTCGTGGACCGCTGCCACCCTCTAACCTTCGTCACCCTCGAATTATATCAAAATATAATCAACACCGTGCCTGTGCTCGTGCTGGTCAGTCATACGTGAACGTAACTGCACGTTGAAACGCGTGCACACCCACGTGCCGGCTCGATCTTTTGCTTTCCTACAGGATCACGACTTTTGCAACCACTTTTTATGCAGACTTTATTTTTATAATTTTCACAAACTAGCCAAATTCGCAAACACAAACTACACGCATATCTTTTACGGAGGGAGATACATTGGCGAGAATAACCGAAAAGAGAGAACGAGAGGGAGAGAGAGAGAGAGAGATGGGAAGAGACAAAGAGGAGAATAGCGACATGGCGAGGACAGAGGGGTGAACCGCGAGGAGAGGATGCAGGGACGAAGAGACACAGGGAGGGAGAGGGAAGCTTGTCCCGGGTCCGCCATGCGGAAACCTATCTCAGCCTAGTACTCTACGGGTTCGCGGTAACTAACCGTCAGCCCAGGAAAATTCTCCCTTTTATAGTCGTGCCTTTTGGTCCTGTCACTCTACACCCCCGACAACCAACCGCCGCCGCCACCCCTCGCCCTTTTCATTTGCGACTGTTCTTTCGCCGCTTTATGCGTGCTGTCGATAATTCTGCGTGATATCGCTGAGACATCGACTGAGGTGCCATTTATGAACGCTTGGAGAAGATGTTGCAGTTGGTTGAGTCGAGAACGAGTAAGGTGTTCTGCAAATTATCTCGGAAATTCATCGACAATTATTTTTTGGGGAACAATTTTCTGATTTGTACATGCTTAATGCAGAATCGAATATTTGAAGTAACATCGACGAAGAATTGCCGCTTACGAATCCATAGCTCTAATTGGTGCGATCTTTTAGGGAGTTGAAAACAGACAACTTCTTCGTTACGTCATCGTGTTGATAACGTATGCATTTGCAGAGTTAATTGCTTGGTAATTTATGCAAATGAAACTAATACCGGGCACTCGCTAATTGATAATGATTCTCTTTGACGAATAAATATGCGTTAAATCTGCGTTTGCGAAAGGTGTTCTCGACAGAACAACGCGCATTGTATAATTGCGTGAAAACGTATTGGAGCTTTATATTTTCACCGATTGTACCGTGTGATCGTAGCGGGCAACGTGTTAAATTTTCAAAGAGCATGTAACGCTGTTAATTCTCGTTAATGAACAAAATTACCGCTGAAACGGATTGTGGTTTTAATAGCGAATTATAACTGGGAACTTCGCGACAGGCGGACTGTTATTCAAGAACGAATGCCTGAACGTGACGTGAAATTGTGAAGAGGGATATTTCAGTGTTCCGCGTCTTTTTAAAATTTTTCTCCAAGCAGCAATTGAAATGAATTGCATTGTACGTTAATTTAACAGGCAAACTATGAAAACGACGCGTACGAGAAATATCGCTACCCCGTTGAAAGCAACCACTTTCAATTTATACATTGTAATTCATGCGATTCACCCCTGAAAATGGACCCATTTAGTTGCCTCTACTACACCATTTTTCTTTACTTGCATACACCTATGAATCCCCATTTTCGAACGAATTAATTTAATTAACACGTGGTACTTCCTGACTATGTAACACTGTTAACTCCATATTTCAGCCTTTATTATATCTTTATTAAAAACATTTGATTAAATCGTAAGTACTAGGTCTATGCGAAAATTCCTGTCGCTTGTAAAATAATACCACTAAAATGCACTTGCTTTCTAATTTAAATTATCATAGAACGGTTAACTAAAACATAACGTAATGTATAATAACTGAAAGTAGAAATAATCCTCCTTCCTTTAATGAAGTAGGCGCCCACTAAGGAAGAATTTTTTAATATTCCACCCTTAAGAGGGGTAAATAAGGGTTGAAAGTTTGTTTAAAAATCCGCAGATGTTGGAGCAAGCGCTATAAAAATTAATAAGTATTTAACTTTCTGGTTAAAATTAAAGTTAAGGGCTTGCAAAATTCGATATCTCTCGAAAACAGCAGTTAATTATATATCCAATAAAAAATGGCAACGCGTTTCTCGCAAAAGACAACGAAAATTTTCGTTTAGATCAAACGTACTTTATCATAAATATTTCTTTAAATTGTGCGTTTCGTAATCAAGTTAATAAAAAGGGAGTAACTGAGAACGCTATTTGATCGATTCAACCGGATTAACGAGAATGAACGCGAAGAAACTCGATACGTTTGAGTCGCGAATATCACAAGGAAGTGGTGGTATCGGGCGCCATCCGATTCGTAGGTCAGAAGGTAGAGTTTCATAGGTCTTTTGATTTTCGCTCACCTGTATCCTGTCTTCGGGCAGATCGGTTCGAAGGCTGAGCATCTCGCGAGCGTACACGTCAGGATAATGGGCTTCCTTGAAGGCCGCCTCCAGCTCCTCCAGCTGCTGTGACGTGAAGATCGTCCTGGAGCAACAACCGTATGAACCTAGTTATATGCCATTACAGCTTTTCCCTTAAAGCTAGCCTACACACGAAAGGAAAACTTTCGCATACGGAAACGAAACTGGAATTACATATTTACACGCGAACGTGCTGGAGGAAGTTAAATGTTTTCAACAATTGCAAGGAAAAGATTCCGTTGATCACGGTACCAGAAACAAAATTAAATTTTGTACAATTCCACGGTGAACAAGTTGCGAACAAATCAATCAATCAGCAAGTAAATCTATTTTTAATACGGATCTATAGAATTTAGAAGAGATTTCATAGATTTTACAATGAACCGTTCAAGACGCGAGAAATTTGTATTCCTGTTTGGTTCGCGAATATAATAATTTTTCATTCACCAACGGCCTCGACCAGCTTTTCGCAACATCAATTTTTAATCTCCCGTTCCGACACAATACGCAAACAGACATTTTATGCTCGCGATGTAACTCGACCGTTTCAATAGAATCGATTTCTACCGATAATTATATTTTTTAACGAGCAATTTGAGCCCTGAATTCGTCCATCTTGTGTGCAATTATTGGGGAACGGTGATTGCGTTCGGGTTGTCCGTCACTTCAAAATAGCTGAAAACTCATTATCGGGGGGCGAGACTTGCCGATTACACGATGAAAAGTCTAAAATGATATATTCGTTCGGAATAAATTTATCATTATCACCGGACGAAAATCACCGAAACGCGTACGATTGTCTCGCGAGCCAGCGGATAATCAAGCGAAAACGCCGAAGAATAGCGCTCAACGTTGCGTCGAAAATTTTGCCGGCGATTATTAATTGATTCACGGGTGTTTCTATCGCGCTGATTTCACGTTACGGTCTCGATCTACATTTTTAAACGGCGTCCAAACGCCAGGCGAAATTAATGACCAACGCGTACACGCGTTCGACGCGAGAAACATTGACGGCGAAAAATTCGATGCAACGGAAACGATAATTACAAAAATTGTCACGGTTCAAACTGAGACACTCACCTATGACGGCGCTTCTTCTTTTTCTTCTTGTTGAAGCCAGAGAGACCGTCGACCGTGAAGTCTTTTCCCGATTCTATGTTGTGTCCGACACCTGTAACAGGACGATCATCGTGTTTGCCAAGTTTTGGTAAAATACACGAACCACCGATAGATCAAAGTGTTCAGGATCATGACGCAAGTTTTTGTGACCTCAGCTTTTTGTAGAAATTAACATTAAGAAAATATCTTTTGCGTCTTAGTCGAGTAAAAGCTTAAAGATAGAACCTAGCATTATAATGATAGAAAAACAGAACGTACCAAAATAATTTAAACGGAATTTATTTGTGTGAAATCTATTATCGATTTTGATTAAATTAAATAAAGGCGCTTCGAAATTTTTTGAAATAAGAAATATAGAAACGAACCGTTCCATATAATACGTATAAAAATAATTGAACAGCGAACATCGTATTATTATTTTTCTCTAATGACAGCCTCTATATTTAACAAGCAAAGGATGATAGATTAAAAAATTCAATATAAATTATAATAAAAATTTTGGGAAATTATTCAATTATAACAAATATCGACGGTAACGAGCTTAATTAAGCTGGAACCTGCAAAAGTTAACGGATACGGTGGTTAAGATGACACAGATTAAATGATCCTGCCGCCTTCATCTTTTTTTACCTAAAAAGATTCATCGTTCACGCGTACGGACGATCCTTCAGAATCGAAGCTCATTATTTCATAGCGCTGGCTGTAATTGATAATTATACACGCCGCTTTGTTCGAGGCGCGCGCGCGCGCGTACATCGCGGATCAAATTACCCATTATACCTGACTTGCCAATGAATCGAGACCACCGGTATCCACGCAAATTATATCAAACGAGTATTCCACACCGGTCCATGCATCGCCTCTTCGATTTCCCTTCGTTAGCGTTTAATACCGATCGGCAAAAATCTCCTCGGCTCCTAACGGTGAATTATGAAAGTCGAACGAAAACTAGCGCCTTTCTTTGTCCGTTTTAAGCGTGTGTAATTCAAAAGAATTGGGTTTTCGGTGATGCTACGATAGATCAAAGCGCGGAGAGGAAGTCAGGTTTTGGCGCAACCCAAATTCTCGTTACACATCTCGGCCCGGTCTCGCGTTCCAATTTTCACCCTTTGAAGCATCGACGAACCGCGCGGAGCTAAGAAGCACGTAGGTAATGCGGTTCTATTTTTCCATTTATCGTTCAGGCTCTTTGTCCAACTGGCGCTGCGTCGCATTTAAAGCGTTATCCACTCGGTGCCGAACAAAAAAGAAACGCAATTAACGGGGACGCGGGACACGCGGGCGCTTCCGCGTGCGTTTCGATCGGAAAAACTCACTCTCGCCGAGAGATCGGAACACAATTTCCGCGCGGCGATATCGACTGTCGTAGCTGGGGCTTGACACTCGATATTCCGGTAAAATACCCGGAAAATTTATTACCGGTAACAGAATTTCGAGTGGTTCGATAGAACCGCCCGGGGCCGCGCGCGGAAAAAATTGCCGCGAAAAATGGGGAAAAATAGTGAAAAAAAAAGGGCCGGACAGGGGTGGAAGAATGGTCCGAAATCCTGTTGTCCGGGGCTGCTCGTGCACGGATTTCCATCTCAAAAATCCAAGTTCTCCAATTAGGGAGCTGCTAACGGAAGAGGAAATAGAAAGGAACACTTTTTCCATCCTTTTGCTTTCCTCTTTCAAACGCTCTGCCGGTGACTCAACGGCTCGCGTGCGCGCGCGTGGCGGGGTAAATGGCAATTTTCCAGCAGGGGAAGTACGGTGGCGGGAGGTTAGAAAGGCTCGCCGGGCGGACAGGACCCATGGCCCAAAAATAATTATCAATTATAAATTAATTTCGAATTAACGAGCGAAAACCGGCTCCGTGGCGGGCGCGTTGCTCCACAATGAAACCCTTTCCCCGGGGCTAACTCGTTACTACAGTTGTTGCTGGCGCTGCCAGCCCGCTGGTGCCTCTACTACCGCCGGCTAATTAACTATTAATTAAGAGCTTAATTCCAATTATACATGTTCTTCGACTAATTGGACCCACGAAACGCGCCGCTGACGTCACGAGCGGACACGCGCGCACGATTATTACACGTCTGTCAGCCTATTTTCTTTTCGCAAAAATTATTTCCATGGCGGCCCCCCGTGGTTCGTACCGGCTGTGACGTGAATTTCGTGTAATTTGTGGTGAAATTAATTCGCCGACGAAACAGTATCTTGGTTGCTCGCAAAAGGATGACTAGACGTTAACCCTTTCGTTTCGGCAGTCCAGTCCACCGAAGTGCCGTCACCGAATGGAAGCACACGCCAGAAATGTGCACAGTGCGCGTGGTTTTTGTGTATACGTTTTTCGAAGCCTTAAGTAACTATTGTGCTTAATTTTTAATATAAAAAGATTTATACAAGATTATATTAGTTAGTCTAATAATGTTAAACCAATTACAGTTTTCATATTTTTAGGTGTTTATATGTTTACAAGATGTCGGATATATCCGGCGCTCGAAACGAAAGGGTTAAACGTTAACAAGAAGGCTTCTGCAAGATTTTACAATGCATTCGTGAAACAGTCGGATAGCTGCTTTAAGGTGCTCTGGAAGCCTTTTTTCTTGCATTGTGTCGATAGTTTATTGTTAAAACAATCTAGCGATAAATTGTAGCGCGTTACGCAGGAAACAAAAGTCGTTCGCCTCTGCGAGAAAAGAACGGGCGGTCGAAGCTAGTTTTCCGAACGTGTGAACATCGAGAAAGCCGAGGCAAGCCTGGGAGAGAGAACGCGAAAGAGGAATTCCGACGAATTTCGAGTCGAGCAGCTTCGCAAACGCGCGCGCCACCGTGACACACAGCCACACGGCACGCGAAAATAGCGAAGGTTGCTTTTAAAAAGCATTGTTAATTCTTCCTTGTTCTTCACGTGCTCGCGTTCCGCGCTCTTGCTTCCGCTCGCGTTGCATTTCACTGCTTTTTCAAAACGCTCTTCGTTCGAAGTCAAAGCGCGGAACAGCTTTCTAGTCGGTGACGGAGCACGCTCGGGACGAGTCAGAAACGAGGAACGTATCATTTTCTATCCTGAATCGCATCGCGCGACGATTCCACTGTCCCCTTTCCAAACAACCTTTGTTGAATCCTATCGAGGATCATCGAATTACATGAACTACGTTAACTCGAGATTCGCCTGTAGAATTTCCCACTTTTCAGACGTTCCCGGTTCGTACGGCTTGTTTAACGAAAACTATCGTCGACGTGACTCTCATCTCGGCACGGTCGACGGGAAGGAAAGTGTTCCTGCTGGGTCGTCACGAAGACGAAGAACTTAATGAGGAAGCGTCGGGCGCATTCAGTCGATTCAAGCAAATTTCTCGCGTACCGGCTTAATTTTATCCAACATTTCTTTCCGGCGCATACACGCGCCTCTGTATACCGACCACCGTCTTCTTCTCTGAGACGAGTTCCAAATATTATACATTTTACTCTATTTACGTAGCACGGAGATCAACATTGGTTAAAGTTATATACGTTTCCAAGTGAAAAAGAAAATAACGCATTGAATGGAAGAAAGTGTGACTGCACTCGTAAGTGATTTAAATTTAGGACGTATAGGTTATATTTTCGATTAATCGATGACTAATCGTCAGCAGTGAAAAACGATATTCTTGTTTTACTTTATTAAAAGTGAAATTCAGTGATTGCTTTTAATATTAATTACAGTAGCGGACAAAAGTTTAAGACCAAAGAGTTAACAAAGTTAAATTAACCAATTTATAAGGAATTACGTGATAAACATAATTTGCATTCTGTGCTAATCAATAAATAGTGTTCTACAATTATTGTTACAATTTCAATTCCTGTGCGATACTTAAATTAACTGTTTTCTTCGAAAGGTGTAGCTTTGACTAGCTCAAAGTCTCTGGTTTATATCGGTAGGCTGTATAAAATGAAATGTGTTTCACGTTGCTCCATCAAATATCCTTTAAACATCGTGCGCTAATCTTCTTCTCTAACTAGTGACGGCCTAATTATTTCGAAAACGAATACGAAACGATGTTCAAGCGAAAAACGCGAAGTCGGATGGAAAACAAATATTTGAGGCCCGACTACGTGCAGCTCAAGACACCGAGCATGGAGTTCGCGCGATGCATTGTTCCACAAGATCGTAGAGAGGCCTCTTTACGCCACCCCGGCTCCGCGATACTTCCTGCTCCCAGCTTTTTAAGTACGCTTATTTACCGCGAGCCGCCGAACCAATCGCTTTGGTGCGCGTCGGTGGTTGCAAGTGGCTGCGGCGAATGCTAATACCATAGAAGAAGATGGAGCTGCTATATATTATAGTATAACAATAACTTGTAAACATTAAACACGATTAGCTTTAATTCGACAAGTTTATTCGTGCAAGCACCATGTTGCGTGTATCTGAGTAGAATGAATCGCGAATGAATATTTATTTTTTTTATTTATTTGACGGGTAAACACCATTTATAAAGAAGTAATACAGTAAAAATAAAAATAATTAAAAAATAAAAGTGAAAATAAAACTAAAAGGAGACTACGAAATACTGCAGTGCTTACAACAGAAGATTTGTAGCCTCTAGCAAACCGATTGTCTCAGCCTTAAAACTATCAGAGGATAAATCGAAAAAGTTTAAGTCAGCAAGTGAGTTGGCTAGATTACAAATCCTGTTAAACGGATCGGTACAATCAATATGATTGTTTTATGTTTCAAAATCGAGACAATTTCTACGAGAAATTACTAATATGGAATTTAATCGTGTAACAATCGTATTGCGCTACAAAACACTTGACGCATAACGTCGATACTAGAAATTATATAATTGGCGAGAAGAAATTACAATAATCTACAGAATTTTTCGATGATCTTCGAAGCGTATCTCTCGTCGAACTACGAAAACTGAACGCGTGTTCGTCTCATGAAAAATTTGAGCAACGTTTCCTCTTCAGTTTGGATGTGAAATACGGTGCTCCGCGGTTCGATCGTTTCGCATAATCGCGAAAAAAGGAGAGAAACGAGCGATCGCAAAACATCATAATTCAGCCGAGTGTTGTTTTCGTCGCCGAGAACCTGGGCACCTCAGCCTCGCGTGAAAATGATCGATATTAGACGCGGCAGGAAGCGTCAGGATGGCTAAGTAGGAGGCTGTAACCGAATCGATTAATCAAATCCAGTTAGCTGTTACGGGACCAGCGGGACACGTTTGCCCTCTACCCCGATACACTACCAGCGACCAGCGCGTTATCCCCCCCCCGCTCTCTCTTTCTCGCTCTCTTCTCTTCTCTTCTCTAATTTGTCCTGGATCTAATCCGTTCGTAGTGCCCTCGAATATCGTGGGATGTCGCAACCTCCCTTGGGAGCTGCGCTAGGGAGACGCCGTGTTTGCGCATACAGCCACTTCAGAAGCAATTGTTTTTAATCTTCTCGACGAGAGAACTCGCAAGATTACGTGTACTCGTACCCATTACCTCGTCCCAACGAATTGGATCATCATCTCGATGCGTTTTATTGAATTTAATATGGAACATTCGATGAGGTCTGTGTAATCGAGCAGCTTAGATTCGATGGATTTTACGCGAAAACAACGGTCTCTGCGCGATAAATATCTTTTGCGATCATAGATAAAAGAGTCTTTTCAACTGACTTGCGTTTGAACGCACGCATATAGCCGAGAGTGGCGAGAATTCTTAGTAGAATCTTTTACAAAAGTTTTCCCATTTTCTCGGCCGAACTGTATCAATTCGAAAGTTGCAGTCCGCGACGGAGACAAACATCAAACACGCCACGTTAAGCGAGAATCCGCAGACTCAACCCCAGTCAACTTCAACCCCCAACACCCTGCCTACTCCGATCGTCCTGCGCACGATTACGACCAGAGGAACACAATCATCCGCGAAAGTATCCTCTCTCCAACCCCCGTCAACAGCGGCCGCCGATAAAAGGAAGAAATCCAGGAGCTTCAGAGAAAACTTTGCGGTCTACTTGGACAGGAGCGCGGATTTTGTGCACGCACACAAGCAGGCAGAGAGAGAGAGAGAGAGAGAGAGAGAGAGAGAGAAAGAGAGAAGAAGGCAGCACTCGAAACACCCTCTCGCGCGAAAACAGTGGTAGTTTCCTCGCTAAATATATTCACGCCATGCGTACGTACACTCGGAGCCTCGCCGGGGTTGTTTCGCGCACCCACACAGTCGAGCCCCTTGGCGAGTACACGAAGATTCCGTCGCACATCCCCACGCGTTCACGACTTGTTGACGCGAGCGTGCGTGTGCGCGTTCGTGTGCGATCCGAGAGGTTGCGAGAACGCCTGGCTGCCTTTGTGTGCGTGTGCGTGCGTGTGCGCGCTCTCCGGCTCGTGGAGCATCGCGGAGAGGGTGGCGAGAGACGGTGCACGGTGGTGGTGGTGGTGGTGGTGGTTGCGAGTTCCTGAGCGAGGGTGTGCGCGGCGCTGTCGGGTTTCAGGGTGGTTGCAGGGTGGTTGCCATCGGTGTGTGTCGGTGGCAGGCCGGTTACCAGGCAACCGGCAATAAAGGCGCGTGGATAGCCAATGGCGGCTCTCAATACACCCCTTCGTCTAACACGGCTTGTTTTCCGTGCTTAAGAGCGAGACAGAAGGAGCTTTTGCTTTAGTAGCTGTTAAGACCTTAAACCCGTGGCCTTGCTTGGCTGGCTGGTTGGCTTGCGCCAGACTGCTCGCACTTAATAGTAGAGAACCTCTTAGAACTCGGCGGCCTGTGTTTCTTCGATAATTGATATTCTAATCCTGCTCGATGCCGCCTCTGACCGCTGCCGATCGAACACCGCCATGATGTTGCGTTCGACGTCGTGTTATCAGGCAGCGACGTCGATAAGTCATTCTGCCTGCACGTTCCATTCTCTAGGAACGAAAAATATGAAACGCGTAAGATTCTGAATTCCTACGGAGAACGAATCAAGCGTTGAGCGATAAGTGGAGTAGCAGTATGATACACGCGGCGTGTAAATAGTAACACGCTCGATGCAAAGACTTTGTTTGAGGAATCACCTTGCTAATCATCGTGTACACAACATACCACAAATACGGATACATTCTTATGCAAATCCCGCGGCACTTCTAATCGTACAGCAAACTTCCTCCCCCGTTCAGTTTGTTTCGCGTACACGACAGTGGCTGCATCTGCCCCCTTGGACCAGCGACTCGTCGAAATTGAGTCCAGCTGGACAACCGGACCGGACCGTAGCCGATGAAGATCGTTCAGGGGAGAAAGGGAGATCTTGGAACAACGAGTTTACATCGAGCAAATGGAAACGTGCGAAGTGTTACGAGTCGGAGGGTGGGGTCAGAAGCATCGCCGCGTCGTTCCACGCCGGCCCGTGTGCACGATGTCCCATGGGGAGGGCGAAGGTAGCACGTAGCACACCCCTGGGACGTCTTCAGTCGTCACTTGTCCGTATTAAACCAGGGTACTAATCCCGAAATTTAATTTGGAAATCTTTTCATGGCGTCTCATCCCTTTTCCATCCCCACCACAGTTCTCCGCCAGCGTCAGGTCCTCTCTACAACCACCCGAGCTGGCTATATGCACCGCGAAGACGTTTTAAACCCGGGGAATTACCCGGGCTTTTGTGCGCCGTAATTGAAAATTCGTTTCCGCCCCTTTTCGCGGCTCGGAGAACGGATAAATGCCCTTTCGTGGATTCATCGGGAGAAATTACCTCGTCGCCGGGTGAATGAGACGACTCGTCCTCTTCGTCGCCGTCTTCTCGGCCTCGTATCTTCGCGAGAAAGCGAGGTTTCGGTCCGGTTGCCATTTTCTAAAAGAAACCGCGTAAACGCAAGGCGAGCTCTCGTAAAAGCAGCCGGATGATTAACGAGACGAACGCTGGTTCGCCAAGGCCGAATTCGACCCCCTACCGCGTTCATCATCGGTAATGGTTAGGCCTGCGCGAGGGCACCGGGTACTGGAAGTGTTCTTCCAGAGTTCTCGGTGTTCCCTCGTAACGCAGAGGTAAGGCCACCGTGGAGGTTTTAGTGGGTGAAAATCCCACATAATCTCGTCACCCCTCCCCCGGGGTAATGGGGTATCTTTTGAAGATCTCCTTCATGTGAGAAAAAGGGCACCGGGTGTAACCGAATGCTCACGAATGATTTCGTCGATGAACAACGTGCCGTTCGAATGAATTATAATTGGCTTGGGTTAGTATCGGCGTTGTACAGTGTTAATGAGTCCTGTTTATTCACTACGCAGGAATCCCGGCAATTTGTAGCTGCGGCAACAAATGCTGCTAGGTTTACCATGAAACGCAATCGGCTGCTGATCACGATGCTGGTAGGTCACCCGTAACCCATGACGAGAAATTGCGTAGCCTCGCAGTCCCCTTCCCATGCGAAAACGACATTACGCATCAATTTGATACGCCAGCCTCGACTTCGTCCTGCCTGTCCTTCCTACGAATCAACGCGTGAAAAATAAAAATAATAAACCTCGCCTCGACAGCCGTTACCAATTGTTAAATCGTCATGAAATCAGCTACAAATAGCAGTCTCGATCTCGAAGACGCTGTCGAAAACAAATGTTCAAAAATTACGGTATAATTTGTTCTGTCTAGAGAAAATAGTAATCTGGGCAATTATATTTGGATCAACGAAACCGAGAACGGCTAACGAAGTTTTCTCGTTTGTCGATGGTTTCCGAGACTCGCCACACGTTCCTCAGGACTCATCGTGTGAAATACCAGTCCGCTTGAAAAATGTATCAGGCCGAGAATTATTTATCGAGCGCGTGAAACATGTAACGTGGTCGTTTACATAGTCGAAAGGGCGAATGGAGAGTGTACGAGTGCAGTCGATGCTTGGATACATCCCGAGGGATGTTTCGGTAGATTAGGGACCCTCAACCCTGGGTAGTTTTGCTGCACCATGTAACACGGTGTAAAACACTTGTAACAGACCAGCCAGCAGCTTAGGGTAGTAAGCTGCTAATGCTTTCGACGATGTTTTCGGGGTCGAATTAATTTGGTCTGTTCGATCGCTGGCCCTCTGGAGACTCGCTCGATTCGCTTCGCGAGTTTTGCCTCGCCACTCATTTTCTTTTCCTTTTTCCTGTTCCCCGTATCCTTCCCCGTTTCGAGCGAACTTCGAACACGCTTCGATCGAAAGTTTCCTTTATTACAGAGAAGGCACGCTGGCCGAGAAGTATCGGTAACAAGTTAAAATTGCAAGGTTGCACGGTCGACGAGTGGATGGAAGGGCGATAATTATTTCTGATACAGCTTTCGAGGCCCACAATGGTAACGAAGACGCATAATTAACGTTCACGCGGCGGCACGGGGCGAGGGGACAGGAGTTTTCTTCTAAGCAGCAGGAATTACGTTGTTTCTCGAGCCACCGATTCGCGCATCGAGCGCGCATAATACAGCAGTAATTAAGTTCTCCGGTAAAACCAGTTCCTGGACGGTTATTTCGCGAAAACTCGACGGCTTAATCACGGTTACCGCGAAACGCGCTCGCATCGATCCCGGATCTTACAATCAGAAGGACCTGGCCCCCTTGAATGGCGATAATTAATGAATAGGACGCGGCCGAAGGAGGTGAAAGAAAAAGACGAAAGGAGAGGAAAAAAGAATAACGAATTCGTGGGCGTATTTCTCGGAAGCGCTTCTCGACTCTCTTACCCTCGACTACCCCGCGCACGGTTCCGCCGTTTCTTTTTCTTCCACGGGCTTCACACCTCCTTCGCGGCCAGGAACGTGTTTTCACGCAGGTCTCGCACCATTCTCCGTGGGTCGCGATGGCCATTCGCTCGAAATTCGACCCTCTACGAATGGTGTGAATATTATGATGGCCACGCATTCAGGTGCCAGCCAGGGACAATGGGCGAAGTGTTGATTGCCCGAAAACAACGCGTTTTTTTACCTCCGCGACCGCTTACTTTGTTCCAGGGAACCCGTAAGCGAGTAGTCTTCGGCCGTAAGATGCTCAAGGACTTCTTGCTCGTCCACCGAGCAAACATGGAGAAAAATAGTTCTTCCATCGATTCGCTAGGCTTCGATGTTATCGAGAATCGTCTGAACGAAAGTTTTCCAAACCGCAGAGAGGCGAAGGAAGATGGACAGTTTCGTTTACGTATGGTAACTCGTCTCCTATAACCGAACCGATCGCTGTGATTAGATTCAAAGCGGAAAGCTCTACTCTGCGAGCTCTGCTTGAATATAGGAGGATAGAGAGCACGGTGGTGTTGGTGATGGCGGTCCATTCACGCGTCCAATTAATACTGAAATTGCTGCTATCAAGCGGCGCATTAGGCACTTTCGCGTGATTAACGGCGGGCTCTCGTTCCGCGCGCGGACCTTTGAAAGTCAGAAAAGCCTCGAATCCGGTGAATGGAAAGTAGAGTCGCGTGTGGCAAACAAGAGAGATGAGTCACGCAATTTCACCGTGGACAGCTTTCGCGCTGTCTACCAGCGCTCGTCTTTGCTAAATTACATTAAACACTTAACGCATACACGATCTTCCTGCTGCGTAGCCCGGTCGGCACACGAAACACGCATAATTACGAGTCCTCGCAGGAAATTCAAGAGGGTTAGAGAGAAGGTGCGCGGACGCCCACCGCCCCGGCGCGCGACAGCTCGCGGTTTTTAGCGAATCGTCTGCCGGAAAACGGGGGATGCTCCCGGAACGAACACAGACGGAGAGACTAAGAGAAAGGAACAGAGACCGACGACTCCTTGGCAATTCCCGAAATAAATTCGCTTCCAGCACGTGTGCGGTGTAACTCCGCGTCGAGGCAACCCTTACGTAATATACGAAAAGAGGGAGAGAGAGAGAAAGAGGGAAAAAGAGAGAGAATGAACGGAGACGTTCGACTAGATAGATACAGCAGCCTAGAGGGAGACAGCGGAATAGACGCACGGTCGAGTCGAGAAGGGTTAAAACAGAGAAAGAATGATTGGAGGAAGAGGAGAGGCGAAAGGTAACAGAAAGAGAAAGAGAAACAGAGAGAGAGGGGGGGGAAGTGCACCCCATAGCTAGCTACCCCTTTCGACTGGGCAGTGCCGGCATAAGTCAGGAATTCCTGGCACGCGGTATATTGCGCGGGGGTGGAGACCCGGCGGTTATAAGCTATAGTCTCCGGCGTGGCATGGCATGCACAGCCATTTACTTCATTATGTCATTAAGCTTAATGGCCCTGGCCCTAACACGGCTCTAGACTATAGCCACTTCTACAGTTCGTCCCCATTAACTCCTCTCTCCCGTGCCCTCACCCAGCTCCCACCGCCCTGCCCTCCTGTCCACCCACCTAGCCGGTGTGCTCTTGTCTGCTGGCATCCTCGTGAACTAGCTCGGGCTTACAATGAGCATCGACTTTACGCCGATGACCGGATGAAATTGCCGGCGGCATCGTGGAAAATTTAGCGAACCCGGCCCCCAACCCCAGCCAAAGGGGACGTCGATACCGGACTGCGCTGCTGTTACCGTTTTATTTTCACGGACCGGGACGGCGAAACAGTTTTTTTCTTTTAGCGCACGATTTCAGGGAGCATCGACAAATTCTTTCGTACCGCCGCCCAGACACAATCGTCCTCGAGACTGATGAAAAAAACTGTGTGCAAATTAATTCGACATGGTTCCGGTCGCGACTATTAGCGCGTCACAAAACGCTGAAACGCTCGTGACCTCGACGCCGCGGCGGCGGAGGCTTTTAATTAGAGAATCGCGAAAGAATTCCAGACACGATGGGACAAAACTCACTCGTTAACGGAGCGTGCTCCAAACTAAGTGGCCGAACCTGCTGAATAATTGTGTTGGTCGAAAAGCTGGCCGCAATCGCGTTCAATTCGATAGATCGAGGAGCCAAGATCGGCGCGAATCGAAGGCTTGTTCTTGAATTCGTAAGCACGACCACTCTAATTCTAGTCTCGCGCTGGTTTTACTCGCTTAATTTCACCTGGTCGACATTCCCACCAGGCATCAGACGCACGGTAGATTTCATGTTGATGACCAGGCGAAATTGTCGGCAACATCGCGTAAAATTTATGGTATTCATAAGAGTCGCGCGATCATGTACGGTGGCAGCAGCAGCACGGAGCGAGCTTTCAGGCAACCCCTTCCAAATCCGCGCTCGATGGAGACGCGAGGGTCGCAAACTTGTTACAGCACTGCTTGGGGTTCTAATAATTGGAGAGCGTCAAGCCAACGTTCCGCCACTCCTGGACAAAAATATTGCTTATCGGGTAACCCTGCTCGTTTCGTCGCGACCATTTTCGATCAATTTTCACGAAAATTTATAATCTTCCTGATTCTTCTTTAAATTCCTCGAAATTATCGCTCGTCGAATATTTTTTTCGCACGTTAACGCTCGCGTCGAAATAGAGGGACGCGCGATTGCGGGTGGAAATCGAATTCCGTTTTAATAATTTGCATGATTTTGTATCTAGAGAGGGGCAAAGAAGACTCGTTCAAATCGATTCAGTGACGCGAGTTAACAATGCCGTGTGCGAGCACCCTTTGAAAATAGAGCGACTAAACATCGGGAATTAAATGAAAAGCGAAGCTATGGCCTGAAATTGTTCCGCGAGTGAATGATTTCATAATTATTCTCCGAGTGGCGGGCTATGCTCGATTCAATAATACCGGCAATACAATTCGCTCAATGGCGCAATTAATCGTTCCATGGCTGATGCAGACTTCACGGGTCTTCAACGGCAGTGAATCGCGTTTCGCGTTTGTCCGTTGATCGTTGTCTCCGAATTGTCCGACTTTTTTGTTCGAGGGAAAAATCTACCGGGACCTCGTGAACGAATTACCAGCCGCGCGTCCGGAAAAGTTCCAGGGTGGAGACGCGACCCCTGAGAATCTCGTTTAATTCGTCCACGAGCGACCGACAGTCGGCGAAACACGTGTAACGCTTCAGGAAAGTGTTGACTGCCGGCTGTTTTCGAAGTAACCCAATATTTTTGTGGCCCAACTACATATTTTGCTGCTTGGCGCCAGACTAACTTACGTCCGCACATGTCGGCCTAAATTTAGTTCCTCGACCACTCTCCTCGGTCTGTCTCCACTGTCACCGCAAAACTGTTCTTTTTATTTTCTTTTTCATCGAAACTTCTGTCTGCTGTTACGAAGCAAACGTTCAATACGATCGAGCAAAAACAGAGAGAAGAATAAGAAACGAAGAATTAGCCGAGAGGGGAGAGACGATTCGAGGGGATGCAAATCTGTCGGCAAAAATTAAATCATCGATTCGGCGTATGGCGCGAAGTTCGAATCGGTAAATGGAGGCATTATTTGAAGCACCGGGAAGTTCTCTAATCTTGACAAAGGATGTCAGGGGGAGGGAAGGGAGGAGGTAACTTAACGATTGGTCGGACAAACTCCTCAACGTCTCGTTGACTCCCCTCAAGGCCGACGAGAAGAGTCTAATTGTCCCTTCCAGAAGAGAGACTTGGCAAGCTTTCAAATTTCTTTGCTTACAAATTCATAAGGTTCCCCGGGAAATACATCTCCTCGAAGGAAATTCATTGAAATTAGTGCAATTAACGGATTCCGGGGGATCCACGGAAGGGAGAGCGCGGCTCGGCTAAGACGGCTCGTGATATCGATCGTTGCATCGATTACAACAACGACACAGTCGTGGAACAAATCTAGTATCGAGCAAATGATATCGAGTAGAGCACGCAAATTTTATGACTACTATATTGCGCATAAAATTGTTGGTTGCAATATATACACATGTTAGTGGATAACCGTTTAAGATATTTGCGAGGCGAACCGACTCATAGAATGTCATGCATTGAGCCTTTTCTGGACCGCTGTCAAGATCGATTTGAAGAGATCGAAGAGAACATTTGAGAAGATCGATTTTATAAAACAAAAACTGAAATAAATATAACGTTCATGGGGTGGGTCGTTGTGTTTTATTCCTCTCTTTAATCTTAACTTTAATGTATGTAACACACGTTGCAAGGACGATCACTTTCTTTAATCGAAGGAATTGCTCACTGGCAAGACTCGCAAAGCTGTCTTTCGTACGTAAAACCATAAGAAATTTAATCCAGAAGAGCTTTCAGATCCTCAGCACCCCGTTTTAAACAGTCACTATTGTCTTTCTCATTTCAACCGAGCCATCGACGCCGGTCGAAAGAAAGATGTTCGCGTAACCCCATCACCGTGTCGTTGGTGATAAATTCACGCGAGGATCCTACGCGATATTCCGTGTTCTTTGGCGTTAGTTCTTATCGCTGTATCTCTGTTTTCCTTTCTTGCCCCTCTTACTCTTCCAAACCGGCTCCCACTCCTCCCCGCCGATCCTTCATCCCTTCCGCGATGAAGGCTCGCCCTCTTCCGCTCAATGGAACGCGCCCATCGTGGAAAATCGCACCGGTGAAAAGGTGTGAATCTCCGGCCCTCGAAAAAGGACGACAATGCCCGTGCTGGCGTCGCACAATGAGCCTCTAAACCCACAATGTAGCCACTGTATCTGCACGAACGGCAGCGAGAGGGCTTCTCCTCTCGCGCGCGCCACCCCCGCTCACCCCTTAACCCCTTTTCATCGGCACAATCCTGCCGCAAGGAGTCGAGGATGCCTGGATGTGCTCGAAAGCACATTTTTCAGCCGCATAATATTTATTCGTCCGCGAGTTGTATCGCTTTAAAGTGGCACCGGTGAAACCGAAAACCCTCTCGTGGATCGACAAAGAGAAAGAGAGAGAGGGGGGTTGAGGAAGGAAGGACGAGGGACACAGACGCGATCCCAATGGGACGAAGAAAGAACGAAAATTCTCTGATCGTCGCAGGGAAACGTGTATAGCTCTGCACGACCGTCGCTAGTCTGTTACCATCACCACGCCCATTCCTGTCAAAATATTTCCCGAGTTACGAATCAACCCCCTGTTTTTCCTATTCCTATAGCTCCACCACTAACACCGCCGTTCACACTTTATTCCGCTGGTTTCTGTTTCTTCTATAGGTATGCGCGTTCATCCGGCGTTACCCGTGAAAGGGTTCGAAGTTTCTGCATCCCATCCTACCAAGGCCTCTCACTGATAGATCTGCGAGCGTGTTAATCGGTGTGTACGATTTCCATGTGTTCGCGGCGTGTATACGAGCGCACAGATCATTGTTCGTTGTATTGTCAGGCTCGCAGGACATGGCGTCCTGCCATTCGAGCCGCTTTTTGTCGGGACCAGCTGAGTCAAAATGGCCTCCGGCCGGTGACGTCACGAATTCACGTGCTCCACACGCAATAGGTAGGTATACGCATCGATCCCGCGGCTACGCGCGGAGGGCCGGCCAATGGGTACGTCGAAAGGATATCGAGGCCGAGAACGCGCTCGAAATTCCTTCCCCGTCTACTCCTGGCCCACCTCCGATGCAGTCGAGCATCCTTCTTTTTTTCTCACTGTAGAAAAATTCTGTCGAGGCCATCCTCGATCGCGAGCGAAACGTCACGGAGCTAATGACCTCTATTCAGAGCTCGGTGTTAAAAGTGCGAGCGCTTCTGGCTCGCTCGCAGCCCGTGGAACTACTAAATTCACCGGCCAAGAACGTGTGTAACGAGTTCCTATTAAAAATAAGCGTCCTTTCACCGGCTCAAACTTTCGACGCCATTCAATTCGGCAGATGAATTTAACCGGTTATTAGAAAGGGTCTCGTTCTACCCGGCCATAATTGCGTTCTGAATGTAAGTAGCGCTAGAGACGCTCGAAGTAGAACGACCGCGACCGGCCTGCTCTAAATGTGGCGCGTTGCTTCCTCGAGCTTCCCCCATAGTTGGAAACGAACGGAGATATTCAGAGCGCGGGGGCTCGTTTGTCGATTAGAGAAAGATCAGCCACTGATTAGTCGCGGGGCCTTCTATCCGTTCGCTCGGGGCGGGATGAAAAGTCACGGGCTGCGCGTGCTTAGGGTTCTTCCTAGTTAGAGGTGAGAAAATGTAGACAGCTCTCATCGATTGAGGGCGGCAAGTCGATCCAAAGTGTCCTTCTGCGAGTTCTAAAGCGAAATTCTTTCTTGGTATTATGCCCGGCCTCTAAGGTTTTCCTTTCGGCCGTACACCCGTTTCACGTTTATTACGGTGCTAATGAGCTCCAGTTAGTAATCAAAGCAAATGTTTCATGATACGAGTGAAAACCGTTTGAAGGCGTTTCCTTTATGTCGTTTGGCCTTCGTCAAGCGACTCGCTCGCCTCTATTTTTGTCCTCGCTTCTGAACTTCGTTTCGTGTAAACGCCATCATCGTACATGCACGTTGATCGTTTCGCGATCGAAGGAAATCCACCGTTTCCCCATTCCCTCTCCTTTTTCCATCCACGCCTTTTTCCGTTCCCTTTTTCCGTCCTTCTTTTTCTTTCCTCGCGATTCTCGCCGGCGAGATATTTTGAGTAAACTTTTTTCTTCTTCGCGAATCAGCATGTTATCTGCTGGCATGTTTTTGATTACAATTCATTCCCCATGTTTACCCTGCACCCGCTGGTACAGGTTCGTGCAGACAAACCGCTGCTCCAGGCACTGACTGTTACTAATTAAGGGCGGTTTCAGTACGCGTGTTAATTCTTAATTAATATCTTTGTTGCCTCCTCCGACGTGGCAGCCCTCGGCACCCATTTCTCGCTCGTTCGTTCTCTCACCTTCTCTCTCCGTCTCTCTGTCCCCCTCCACCCCTGCCCCTTTCTCCACCCCCCTGTTTTCATCCTCCCTCTTTCTCCCATCTGCTTCTTCTCTCCCGCAACACCTCTGCTTTCTCGCTTTTTTCTCTACCTCGTCCCGACTCTCCTCGTCTCTCCTCCGCGTCCTTCTCCTCTCGCTTTCCCTCGCGCGTTCAACCCACCCTCTTCGTCTATCTTTAGCCGACACCCCAGCAGCCAGCTCCGTCCACCCACTTCTCTTCTGGAGTCTCTCGAATGAAAGGAGATGCATGGGAACACACGCGCATCTCGAGCCACTATGATAGGTACAATCGGTCACGAGTGACGAAAGAAAGAAGCAAGAAAGGACTGCGGAGGAAGCGCGCTCCTCCGATTTACCGCTCAACCGTTTCAACCGGCTGGATCTCTCTTTCGCGACGAATCGAGAAGTCGCTGGTTAACCCCTTTGTCGCTTAACCCTCGCGATTCTTCTCTCTCTTCCTCTCTTTATCTCTACCCCTGCCCGTTCGACAGTTCCTCGCGAGCACCTAAATTGTTTCCTCGAGCTTTCTTTCGCTCCTTGAACGACGAGTGACAATTAATTACGAAACAGCCGCACTCGTCACGGCGTCTCAACACGAAGAAACGTAATCCGGCTGGTGGTATTCGGCCACCGGTTCTCTCTTTCTCAGTCCAGTAGTCAACGAGTTCGACCTCAATGGAGCGCTTGGAAAACTTTTCTTCTGTTCGATCGAGGGATTTCACCGGGAAAAATACTCTTCGATCGTAATAGCCAGCGGGGGCTCTCGAGATCACGAACGAGCCTCGCGCGTACTATTTCACGAATAGTCAAACAACGTTCGGCTCCACATTGAACGGTGGCGCCCTTTGAAATCGAGCCCTTTTTATGACAAAAATGTCTGTAAAGCCGCCGACTTGAGCGGCTCTATTAATCAACCGCTGGTTCTTGCCTGACTCAATGAACTACGTTTTCCATCGAAGAAAAATACTCTCCGGTTTTCCTTCGACCCTTCCACTTCGACTTTCACCCTCTTTTTCGACCGTTCCCCTTCTCGTTTTTTTCTATTCTTTCCTTTCCCGTTGATATCTATTGCAGCCCGTTTAGCGTGATTATTATTGCAATAGCGTTTAGTAGTAATCCAGATGCATCGTTTCTTTCTTCGTCGTTTCACTAAAAAATCGCAACTGTCGCACATTTACTGGAGCCTATTTTTACTTCAACTTTCCATTAATCTGATTTCAAGTGCTCCACTATCCGTGTTTTTATTAATATCCTGTACAGCGTATTCCATGAACCCAGCAGCATCATTTAAAGCATTTGCATAAACTCCGCTCCGTCTCCTTCGATTCTCCAATTTCCTTATTCCTTCGCCAACCGCCAGACACTCGATTGACTTGTCTTAGGTGCTTCTTTTCACCAAGGAAATTTCTGGCAGCCAGTGAAATCGATATCGCGGGAAATAGGATGATTGGATCGGACACCGGGGATACCTTGTACCGGTTGAAGGATGCACAAAGCTCGATAAAATCTTGAGATGAAGATAAGAGGATCGGGAGCACTTGGATGTTTATACTGGTGCTACCAACTTCGTACGTCTGTCTAACGAATCCTCGTCAAGCTATCCTTCGATGGTTGAATATTTTCAGTCGATCATTTAATTTTGTGAGCGATAAAGTAAAGAGAACGGCCAAACGCTTAACATATAATCTATTTACTTTTATATCGTTGATCAATGTAAATTGAAATTCTGATTTAATTTTCATCCACATGTAAAGTGGCGACCCTGTTTATTTGTATATGAACTAAAGCGAAAAGCGAAACGCTTCATAATATACGTCATGCCATTTCCAACGCTTAATCTGCAAAGATTTTCACCTTTATCTCACCCGACCAACAATATTTTTCCAAGAAAATTCCCTGCGTCCTCGCTGTCTACCGGTTCAGCTCTGAGTAACGATCCCATTTCGCAGTTTCTTGAGAAGCAAGCTTCCTCGGGAAGCTGGAGGCGCCGTTCGCCCTCGAAATCCATCCCGTTCACGGAGGGAAATTTCCGGCACAATATGCCACGCCACGCGGAAACACCGTTGCTCGTTTCCTGGCTCTGCTTCTCTTCCTGCCTTTTTTTCCACCGTTCCTCTCTTTCTTTTTTATTACAACAGCACAGCGCACATATAATTGACATCGTGTCAGGTCGTAAACCGAGGCTGGAAAGGAAGTAGGTAGGTAGCATCCTGGCGGAAAACAGGTCCTCCACGGGAAGGTCCCCCTGCTCCGTGTTTCGCCGCGTCTCCAATTTTCCAGCCGGCTTTTCTGAGCGTCGCTAGTACCACCCCGGGGGCCATGCCGGTCTCCTTTTGCTCCCAGAATCCTCCGGTATTTTCCTTTGCCGGCAAATTGGACTATTACCGTAGCAGCTCGTACCTCAGCACCGTGTCCTCGCGAAAACCGCGTATTTTCTCTGTTCCACCCCCTCTGCCCGTCTAACCCTCGCAAACCTTCCGCGTCGCCCGTACCCTTTTCCAGGTCCCTCGACACAGGTCCTCTTACCTAGCGGGCTCAAAGTGGCGCGCAGTTGTTAAAACAACCGATTCTGTCGGAAAGCTGCTCGTTACGGACGCCTCTCTCTGCTGGTCCTTGCGGAATCCTTCGTAATTCCGATGGCAGACCGTTCGTTCTCATGCTGACGCTACGGAAACGCCGGCCAATATAATCTCTGTCTTCCGCGGCGCTGTCTTAACGACGAGATTTCAACACGGCTCCGTGATGGCTTTCTTTTCAGAGGAGTCGGGATACCTTCGGTCTAATTGGGGACGCCTTCTTCCTCCGCCAACCCTTTCGCATTTTTGCTCCACAACTTGGAGGGTAGCGTAATCTCTAGTCGAGCTGTAGTTACGCGATAATCGACTGGCGTGTCGTGCGCGATCATGGAGGGCGAAGAATTACGGTTATGGCACAGTCCAAAGAGCAACGATTTAGAGTTTAGCGATGGGCGTGGAGGTGGAATCAAGTTTCGAGAGAAGAAAGTCTCCCGTTACCGATTAGCGCTCGAATAGGGGAGGGTGTGGCAGGCACCTTCGATTTCTCGAAATATTTTGACAAGAAACTTAATATCGGGGGTTCCGTCGAGAAAACTCAGGACTCAGAGAAATTATACACGATTGCTCGTACCTGAGGACCTTGGCCACTCCCGACATTTTATTTCCATGCGTTGTCCCTTTGTCTCTCGACAGCCTTCGAAAGCTTCGAATGCAGCAAATCGATAAAGGTGCAGGTCGAAGCAGGGCACCCTGTACACGCGACCGAGCGCGAACTCGGTGTGGGCCCATTAGTCGCGAAGGTCATCCATGGTAATCATTTTCAACCTGTCGTCCCTTGTTTCGAGCGACATCGCTTTGCGGGTGAAGCAAGCGACGCTTAATGGCTTGGAAAAATCGGAATCATCGCGGGCATGAATACGTAATCAGTTTTCCGCTCATCCTTCGCCGCATGACGTCATCGTGCGAGCGATGCAGCCCCGTCATAGCGACCGAGATACTCGTTATGAATCCTAATGGGGATCCGTGTCCCTCTGAACCTTCGTGCAGTCAACATTTTATCCCCTAATCTCGCAAGTTTCCTTCGAAGACGCTCGAACGCGTGTTAGAAACGAATCGTGAAAGCATTTATTCTACTCGATGAAATGAAGTCGTCGCGAAACTTGGCGAGCATTCCTCAAAACTGCACGGGTGCGTCGTTCGAGGGTACATCGGACTCGCGATAAATATCGAGAACTTTCGAGTTGAGAGGAGCGTTTGCGACGAGCAAGACCGCGTTGAGGAACTCGAGCGAAAAGCGTCGTAACCTGTGCACGGTCGTTCGAGTATCTTTATGGATTCACCTCGCAAAACTGTAAAAAGTGGTCTCTCCTGGAAAATGGACAGAACCAAGTTTCTACTGTCGATTGAAACTCGTGAAACTGGGACGGGCAAATTTTGCAGAGATGTTGTCCGAATACTACTTTGAACTCTATGTCTACGTACAGGAAGAAGAACGTTTTCTTTTTTTTTTCAGGGAAATTTTTACCTGGACTGGTGTTTGAGAACGAGCTCTTCGACTGGGAGAAACCTGGAACAAAGAGTACATCGCTCGATTAAACAATGGTACATCAACGATGAATTCGATAAGCGTTATTATGAATATGTTGCATGCAAAATTCTTATCTCATGAAAAACATGCGGAGCATCCAAAGTTGCAAATTATTTTTTACTTTTATTTAACGGGTTTTGTTCCCTTTTGTATACATTATGCGACTTACAGTAATTGAATTAACACTGAATTGAGTTGGTTTAAAAAGGTGACATAGAGTAAGAAAAAATCTAATCGATTGAAAAAATTGTTAATTATATTAACAGCGCATTCGTCGCAATAATTATTTACAGCAAACGCTAACGAATACCAGAGCAGATTGATGCAAAGAAGAGGTGGAAACGAAGAAAAAGAGAAAGCTGGACTAAGTTTACGGAGCACATTCGCGAGACGAAATTTCACCTAAAAATTAACTAGAATTTTGTAAAACGCGTTTCGAGGGGGTGGCACGCGGTGGTGCACCGCTGCCTCGACGCTCGACCCTGATTAACGGGTTCGCGAAATTAACTCGACAATTATTTCATTAGCGCCTAGTAAGACATTTTTCATCCGGCCTCAATGGCCTTTGGGATCTGGAGAGGGAGACATATACACGTATTATGACTCGCCTCGAAAGCGCTGCCCTTAATGACTCGACGAGAATTAACTGTAATTTAATTAATTAAAATCTCGCGAGAAGAAAAAGAAAATACAGGAGGTTCCTTCGCGTGGGACCAGACGTGACCTAGGTCACCTCGTTAGAGTGATTATCGGCGGAGTTCGCGATTCAGCGTGTTACCGAATTAAAGCGAGGCCGAGCCGCCGCGTTCCATCGGGAAACAGCGAGTTGGCCTGTGAGCTAGGACTTTGATCCTAATCGATTCAATTAGAGCAACGGGTGTGAAGGTGAGGGCAGGTCGGTCGAAATGTTGCCAGCCGGAGGCGGGGCATAATGCCGGCGGGAACGCGTGCGATCTTAATTATTGCGTTTCCATGATTTTTCGTTTAACGAAGTGACAAGCAGCCGGGCATTCGTGTCGGGGCCACAACAGCGATATTCGTAATTAAAGGCAATTTTGAAAACCGCGCGATCCTTGCCGGCCACAGACGCGCTCGCGTTCGTGTTCGTGCACGCGCTGGTTCGTTCGTTGCTCGCTCGTGAAGTTCCACTCGTTAGTTCCACCGTTCCTGCGGATTTAATTGCCCAGCGCGCGACAGAACAAATCCGCCCGTTAATCGTGCACGGGTTTCTGATTCACTTTGTCGACACCTGGCGCCCAACGACCGCGCGCGCTTTTCCATTTCCCTAAAAGGCAGCTGGCAACAGCTCGCGGCAGATACCTAACGCCGCGCGATTCCTTTTCACAAGGAATCTCTCAATTACCTACCCTTCTGGTGTACGAAAAATAAGTCCGCGTGCATTAAGACGTTTCGCCACGGCCATTTTCTAATAAAGTCGTTGCCGCTGCCAGGGACGCCTCGCGGGGGCTGAAAAACAGGGGTTGAAAAAGATTCCCGCGTTCCTAAGAAGGTTAGGGCTCGTTGCCTTCGGTCGACGGAGCGATAAAGAGCGCGTGGCAGTGCGGAGGGTGCGAGGGACAGGGAGAGAGGAACGCGAAGTTCGCGTTTCAGGAACACGAAGTCGCGTAAATGTGTACGCTGGGACCTCGATAGCGAAGCTCGCCCCGGCGTTGTAGTTGTGTACGGATGTTGCGTATGTGTGGTGGCTGGCGGCCACGAGGGCGGCGGAACTCCACCCTCAAACGACTTTAACGAGCCGCCGCGCCGTCTTAAAATGGGGATGCCGAGCTTGTGCCGAGTTTGCGCGTTTGTTTGATAAATTAACCCAGAAAAGTATGCTACGCCGTCGGAACACTTAACAAGCCTTAGAGCCGAGGAGCCCAACGGTGAATGTGGAGCAGGGATTCGTTGATACCTAGATGGCGATTAACGCCGGTTTTAGCGGACACGGTTAGACATGAACGATGGAAAGTCGTTTCGAGTTATTCAGCGTTGAAGTTACCGAGCATAAAGGAGGATGCGTGTCAGGTGCAGGTTTGTTTGATAAATTAACCCGAGAAAATGTAACATGCCGTTGCAACGCTTAACAAGTCTTAAGAGAAATAGTTATTAATGAACGTTCAAGAATCGTTTGAAACGTTTAGCAATGCAATTTCGAACAAAGGGAAACGGTTTGTTTCATAAGTGTACTCAACAAACTATTTATCCTCCGGAACAATTAACGATCCTTACATCGGAGAGGTAATCGAGTAGCTTAACGGTGATCAATGCTCGTTGGAACGAGCACGGATAATCGCTTAAAACGTTTAAGTGCACAAAGAATGGGAAAGGATACATTCTAGGGTCGCAGGATCGCGAACACAGCGGTGTTCACTTGAAGCTACGGAACGAACGCGTGTCACGGGGCATTATGTTCCGGCTTTATTCCGCTTCTCCTGCGGTTCGTTCCGCCTTTCACGGAATCCGGTGTCCGTGTTCACGGTGAAACTTAAACCCCAATCGCGAACTCGGGTAGAGGGGAAGGTTTCGGATTTTTTTGAAAACCCGACAATACCGTGGCACGGCCGCTGGTGACAAGACAGGGGCCTCCCCATTGAGAAAAATCCACTTCCTAGGTCTCGTGTTACCCGGCGTATTTTGACAGGATCTCATTGTCGTCGCCCAGCTAAGCCCTATTGACTCTATTATGGGCCTATTAGTATTATACTAGGATTTGTGGTTACTCCTTGAAAGACGTCCCTCCCTCTGCCCTCCGCCATCGCCGGCTCTCCTTGCCCGAAACTGAATGCTTCGCTCGCGTACATCCATTCAGGACGGCACAGTCGCTCGAACAGTGTCTCTCTGCCTAGCCGTGCTCCGGTTCAACGCGCAATTTCCCTCCATCCCGGAACTCGAGTCAGCTACGATCTCGCCGCGATTATACGCCGGTTTCCTTCGTTCGTAATCTGAATCGCGTTCATCAAAAAATCCTCCCCGTCCTGTGCCCGCCGCGGATTACCAAATTAGACGAAACGCGGGAGACGAGTAATTAGCCCTCGCGAGCGTAGCTCGGTTCTCGGCGCGTTCTCGATGCTCCAGGTAACGAGCACTCGGTAATCGGTCCCGCTGACTCAACGGCAAATAATTACCGGCGGTAAACAGCAAAAAGGAGGAGAGAACGTGTAGCGGTGGCCGGTGAAAAGAGCGAGTCGACGGGAGCTGAAAAATAAACTCTATCCCGAGATTCAGGTTGGCGACAGGGAGGAGGAGGTTGGGCGGGGGGAGGGGGCGAGTTATACGTCGGTGTAAAACGATGCGGGCACGCACACGCACGCGCCTGTGGAGGTTCGAAGAGCTTCGCCACGAGAAGCTACCTTCGTTCTCCAAGTCGCGAGAGCAAGCATCACGGAATGAGCTGCTACTTAGAGAGAACGGGTGGAAACGCATTCACCGGCACGCAATCAAGGCTCCTCGTGGCTGCCGCGCTCTCGCTTCCGCACGTACACGCGTTCGCGCCCGCGTGTGAACCCGCGTGTGTTCCTGGTGCCCATTCATGGCCTGCAGCGGCAAGATTTGCTCGCGAGACTCGTCTCGGGTGCGAGGAGGCAGGCGCGATTCCGTGGAACTAGCGAAAGAGCGAGAGCAGAGAGATCCACGGGGTGACGGCGCTGTTAAGGGCGAGAGAGAGAGAGTAAGAGAGAGAGAAGAGACGACGACGACGACGACGACCACGACGACGGGGGTTGGAGGGGGTGGGAGGGAGGGCGGGAGCGAGGGAAGGAGAGGAAGAGAAGAGCAAGAAGTCGAGGAGAGAGGAACGGGCACCGCAGAGAACAGGAGAGGCGAGGAGAGGGAAAGAGAGGGAAAACGGAGGACTACGGAGCGCGCGTGTGTTTGAGGCGTGAATTCATGTATGCTCGCGAAGCACTCTTCACAGGGGACAATCGAGGTGTTGGACTGGAAATCCATACCAATTTGAGCGACTTACGGTCGTTCGCTTGAAAGCCCAGTACACGCCACCACCGGAGTACACGCACGCCACGTACACACGTAGCTAAGCGGTGCTGTGCGCACACGCGCGCATTTACGCACGCATCCGAAGGTAAGCGCGCGCGAACGCGACGCGATACGTTGCGCCAACACCTTGTCCCTTTGCGCACCGATTTGTTCTACCTTTTTCGAGGTCAATCCGTGCGAAATCTTTCTGCTCTGAGAATGTCTTTTTGTATCCTGAGAGGATGATACAGCGAAATAATGCTCTCCTCTGTAATATAGGCGGGTGCAAGGCTGATATCGAGACAAAAAGATTAACGAGGCGTTCTTCGGATCTTCGTATGCTTAACCGTTCACGTGTTTGAAGATCGTAAGTGGCTTGACTATACGACGATCCTGACTATCCTCTCTCTCACTCTCTCTCTCTCTGTCAATTATATGTCATGTAAGATTCACGAATATCATAATTCACCCTCTGCACGCCATTCGTAGCTGCGTAATTCGTATCGCGCACGACGCTAAGAAAGATAGCAATTAGCAGCGGTTTTCGTTGTAAAAAGTTCAACTATTTCGCGCAGCAAAGCTTTCACAGCCGATGCAACGGGGTGGCGAGCAAAGAATTTACCGAGAACCGAGCGACGTAGCGAGATTTACACTAGAAGTTCTGAAGGGACCTCCGTGGGGACAAAAGAGGCTCGTTGACGAGCGCTACAACCCGCCTCCTACTTTTCAGCCAGAGTGTGAAATTAGTTACGTGCACGTGGAGGAAAGGGACGTGATGCGGCATTGAGCGGAGTCCGCGTAAGCGACTCGAAGCTCGAGAGCCGCCCAGTATTTTCAATTACTTTGACCCAGTGTGGTGCTGCGCGTTGTTTCTCGTTCAACGTTAACCATCCCCGCTCGCTATTAACATCTCTACGAAAATCGATACGGAAAGCTGCGTCTAAAGTCACTCGAATCGAGCTGTCGATGGAGACCATCCCGATGCGACAATCATCCTCGATTTCCCTTAGTTTTGGAAGGCCGTGTCGATCAAACAAACCGAGTATCCTCGCTAATTAGCGATCCCGTCGCGTGGTTCAGCCGCGATTGGCAGAAACTGGTGGCCGGAAACTCTGCGGAGTATCGAACAGAAACTTCCTCGGCGCAGTGTAGCAGCGCACGGGCTCACGGTAATGGACATAGTTTGCCGGTAATGTCCGAGACTAATTCCCGTGTTATTTCATTAACGTCCCGCAGCTCCCGTGGGGTTAGGCAGCCACGTCGGCCGGCAGTATTGCCGTGAACACAGCGGCGCTCGTGCTCGAGCTCGTAGCCCCCCCAAAGGGGCTCGTATTAGGCGCGTGTCAAAGGGTGAAAATTTACGAGGTGAGTAGCAGCCGCGAAAAGGCCGATTGATAGTCGCCTACTACTACCCACCATCACAACCGCCGTCGCCTCTCTGTGCGCGTGCACATAGGTACACACCTACTACGTGCCGCCTTGAAATAATGCCTGCGAGTTTACGCTATGGTGAAACATGCTTACCCAGCCTGTTAGCGCGCATGACTTTGCCGGGGCTGGTAGATCGATACCGTTTGTCTGTCGATAATCGTGCCCCGTCGACGGATTTTCCATTGAACGCTGGGACCCGGTGCATCGCTCCGCGAAATTAAATAATTGACTAACGATTAAGCCTATGCGATAGACGCGCTCCGGGCTCTACTCTCTCTCCTCTCCCTCCCCTCCTCTCGCTCTCCCTCTTTCCCTCTTCGGCTGCACATCGTTTGTCGTGTTGCTCCACATCGAAACGTCGCCCGTTGCTGTCTCGATGATCGATTTTATTTGTACAGGTATTTCGTTTATCTAACGCGCCACGGTGATTCGTTGTCAGGATTGCTGCGATATTCGCCAAATCGAGGATAATCATGGAAGAATACGGAATGTCGTTGTCTTTGCTAAACGATGATAGATTGGACTACTTTTGGATTTGTATGGAACGTCTACGTGTTCGTGTTTTTCACAGGCAATCAGTCGAGAAACATCGGGGGTGGGCAGGCAGAGATTTTCCTCGCGTTCCGGGATTGGTTTGTTCGAGCGGATTACACGATTAAGCGAAGGAGGGTCGTATGATTGACACCGCGACCGGAGTGTAATGAGAGAAAATCATTTCTGACTGAGCCGGGGAAATTTGCGGTCAGCCGATCGATGGGAAAACGAGAATTTCCTCTTTCGCACATAGATGATTAGTGGGTGTACAGGATATCCTATCTAAAACGATCCATCTAATTATTCCGATTTAATTGCGTCGGTAACAGAAATTACTTAATGCGTTTCTCAGAACGTCCTTCTTGAAGAATTTTCAAGTTTTCATACATATATATATCTACCTAACGTAGTAGTCAATAATTAGATGAACTATTTTGGATTAAATTGGAGTTAGGTAAAAGGCAATAATTAGATGAATTGGTTCAAGAAATTTTATTTCATCGATCTGAGTTTACCAATAAACGAATAACCATATTGATCGTTAAACAAGTCGCCAGTAAGTCGGCCTAAATGAATGGTTAAAGGGTAAAATGCTAGTAAGTATGTATATAGGTGAATGATGAGACGTTTAAAAGAATAAAAAAAGTGGTGAGAGTAAAAGAAGAAAAAAATGAAAAAAAAAAAAATAGAGAAAGAGTCGCCTCTCGGGTGCAAGAGTCTGAATTTTCCTACTTCTGACGGTGAGTGCGCCCTGGCAGTGTTATCCAATTATTCTAAGTTGTTAAGGCGAGTTAGGGCGCTTAAGGGACTAAATTAAGACATTCCGCGCGACAAATCTCCCAAGAATCTCAATTAACTTCTCCGGGGGGTGCCGGTACTTTAATTAACTGTTTAATTTCGTTTAATTTGCATTCACAATTGCATAAGCTACCGAGCCGGCTAGCCAGCTTGCAATACTTTCGAGACAAATCGATTAACCGTTCAGTACGCATGTTTGATTGGTGACGCATATCCGCAACCCCAAATTTTTTAATTATTTTAAATAACTATCCCGCTTGTTCTTTTCTTTTCGCGTAATCTTTTCAGAGATTTCTAACTATGGTACTACTCATCCAAAGAAAACATCAGATGTCGTGATAAGATGTAAATGTACGTTTGCAATTCAAGTTTAACATGTTAAAGATATTGATTTTTAGCATTAACTACTGTGTATTTCTAAGTACTGTTGTTTATTTAATGGAAATACCAAAGGGTTACAACACGACGCAGGCGAGTCCACATTTGTATTCCGAACTAAGGTACGAAAGCATATCAATTCCTACAGTTTAGCCGTTGTACACAACATAACGGTCAAAAATCTCGGAACGGAGGTTATAGAAGCGCCAGAAGGAGCGCGATTGGACCTACGATCAAATTTCCAGGGTTCTCGAGGTTTCCTGGCAGTAGAGGACGAAGAGACCGTTCACGGTTCTCGTCTTGGCCGCGCGGAATCGGTTTCAACGAGCGTAGTGGGCTAATTTGAATTGCAGCGGCTCTTACGCACACGTGATCGCGCAAAATTGGCCGCATGCACGTAGACAGGCGCGCGAGAAACGGAAATACAGACGGGACACAGGACCGGCTACGTGTATTCGTGTCGCGGGTCTCTTATACGCGTCTGCAACCACTTTCCTGGAAACAAAGCAGGGCGAATTCATAATCCGCTAATTTGTTCAAGATTTTTTGCTCGAGTGCCGGCGCTTGCTTTGTCGCAAATCCACCGTCGATGCCGAGCGCGTGGGGCTCGCGTTCAAGCCGCTTTGAAGTACTAATCAGTATCGACCTGCGCCTACAGGCCGCACCCCTTATCCGTGCTTCCACCATCATCGCCTCCCGCCCACCTCCTTCCGCCCCTTTCGCGCTCTCGGCCAGCCGGCAATTTCTCCCTTTTTTCCTGTCGTTCCTCGATTCGACTTTCCGCCAGAAACCATTCCGCGAGCAGCCTGACGAATCAACGCGCGACTTCTCCGTTTCTCTTTCCGACTTCTCGTCGTTCGACTTGCCCAATGATCTGGTACTGCCATCGAAGTCAAAAAGCGAGCTTAGTTTGTGAGCAACTTCCAATCTTCTGTTTCACCCTTTGACTGCTATGGGCGCGTATATGCGTCTCGGGCGAAAGTTACTCGGCTGGATTATGGACACGTATACGCGCTTGTTAATTTTTCCTTGCTCCCATTTAGTACAACACAATTGCTAATAGAGCGCCGTCTACCTTGAGCACTTCGACCGGGAGCATTTAGCGCTCAAAGGGTTAACGTTGCTCGATTTTTAAAACACTGCGTTATTCATGTTTGGTTAAACTTTCCTCTAAACAGATGTACAATCATCGTGTATCGCGCGTATTTCTCATATCTCAGACACCGATCAAGGTGTACGCAAAAAACAAACTTCGAATTGCGCCCACTGTGATACAGAGTGAAGCTAGAACTATTAAAATTACCGAGATAACGGTAGGTTTGTTAGATATTTATGGTTATAGCTTATTTTCAGAGCATTGTTATCGCTCAAAATTCGCTTCGCACTCGGAATATTAAAACTAGCTCGAACCCATCTCTGTCACATTACCGTGTGACACTGCAACCAACCACGAACAGTTTCCGAGATAGTTGTCAAAATATGTTTCCCACCTTCCGTTTCGACAGTTGATTCTACATTTCGTACACGAAAATCGGTGCGCGAAAGGAACGCGTACTAAATATTTCCGGTCGTTTCATAAATCTGCGAGGTTTCGTGAAAAATAAGCGATTAACACCAAGGAAACGAACCTTCGTCGTTATAAAATAATGGTCGACCAGTACAGCCGGGAATCCTCCGTGCAGACGTAAGAACCCGCGCGCTTTCCCAGACCCCCCGAATGAAAGAGGTACCCGGGAACAATGGCGGACCGATTGCGCCACGTTTTGCGGAATCGTTGCTGGAGATATGTTACCAGAACGATATCGAGTGCGAAAGAAAGGGCACGGGGGTAGAGGAGTGGTCCGGGAGAAAGTAGGAGGAAGAGACGGAAAGGACAGAGGAAGGAAGAGGGAAGAAAAGAGGGAGAGGCAGCATCGAAAACGCACAAGATCGGTGCGAGAGGAAACGAGCACGCAACGCGGAGGGAACGAACGAAGAAAACAACGTTGTCGCGTGGCCGTGTGCGAGGGTGTAATAGAGAAGCAGCGGGAGAGAGAGCGTGTGTGAAAGAGAGATAAAGAGAGAGAATGGCGAGAGCAAGAAAAGGAGTGGACCGACGGTTGGGAGTGTGCAAGGAGACTTCTCAGGCGTTGATAGGCAATCTAGTTGATTGCCAACTTCAAACGAACCGAAAAAGCGGAGCGAGAGGAGAGACGAGCCGTCCTATACAAGCCGTTGGAAAGGCAAAGCCTCGGCGCGAACCTCGCCGCGAATCTCGGAATTTTTAGACAATGCGATCCGCACTGTTCCTGCGCATTTCTGCCCTCCTCCCTTCTCGCCACCGATTAACGCGGTGCCAAGCGAATCGATCATTCTCCATTCATCGCCGTCGAGCGTTCATTGTCTCGCAGTGCCGTCTATTTACTACTTGATCTAGTGAAACGGAGTAAGTACTCCCTACAAATTTACTACGCGTTTAAATATTACGCGCGGATACTAAACAGCTTCTTGATTCACGGTTGTGAATCGTATTAATAGCGCCTCACTTTATTCGATGTCTAGAATGAAGACATTGTTATTAAACAGAAATTGCGCACATTCAATACTAGCCGTTGCCAGCTTCTTTTTTTATAGTGCACGCTTCAAAATCGGCGGTTTCTCAAATATACTTTCATCCCTTATTTTAATCCCTTGAAGGTTGATTTTCCAGAAACGTTAAAACACGTATTTCTTTATTTCTAACCAAAAAACTAAATATCAGTTTTCATAGTGCTTGCTTCAAAATCAGCGAATTTTCAAACAACATTTCAACCCCTATTTAACCACCTTAGGGGTGGTATAACAAAAAATCCTTCTTTAGTGGACGCCTACGTCATAAAAGGAACCCATTGTCCAAATTTCATGATTCTAGCTTCAGTAGTTTAGACTCTGCGATGATGAATCGGTCAGTCAGTCAGTCAGGACATGTCTTTTATAGAGTTTGCATTTTACACAGTGTTAAGGTAGTATCGAGTATCTGGCAGCAAAGGAAACGTTAAGACAAAGGATTAGTTAACTGGTGCGAGAAATCAAGAACTTCCAGTTTCCATGAAGCGTCGAAACAGCATGTTCAATCTCGTCGCCTCAAAGTTTTGTGCTCGAAGGTCCATTTGAAGAAATGAACAAAAGATTGTTAGTCGAGTCAGGCTGCCTCAGGGAGTGGATCGTGCCACGTGACAGTTCTTGCGAGATTTCCAGCGCCACGACGCGCAATCGATCTCACGGCGATCGATATAATTATTATCGGGGGCAAATCGAGCAGTTGGCCGGTCTGTGCTCTCGTCTTTAAGTCTGCCCAAGATTTAAGACAAAAAGGAACGAATGAAGTGCGCCAAATAAATGCTGTACTGTAAGACGAGGTGCTAGAGTGACGTTTGAATGGAAGGGCAGATCCTTTGTGCTGCACCGGGAACCCGACACCCGAAAATCGTTCTCAAAATTCGTTATACGGATAAAATCTGCTCGCTCTAACCGCGATACCGTGTTATTACGGCTATACGTTTTCCCCAAAAACTCTGTTTTCCTTTTATCGAACGTTTTCGATACCTCGTTTTTACTTAAAATCATCTTCTCTGGCCATTTTAAGTTACAGATCGCGAAAAATTGGAAACGTTAAAAGTTAATTGTCTCGGGTAAAGATCTGTTTTAAGCAACCGACGGAGGAAGATGGTTCTTATAAGTTCTTTCTCGTTAGCGATTTTAAAAGTAATCAGTGTAAAGCTTGACGGTGGTAGAATTAAAAAGGAATTCTCACGCGAACGAGATCAAGGGTTAGTCCGTGCAGGTTGAGAACAGTTTGCCGGAGTGCGGCCATTTTTACGTTTTGTCGAGCCTCTTTGTGTTTTGGTGAGACATTGCAGGTCTGCCCAACACTCAACTCATTATACCACTAATTATTCATAACGTTGGGGATTATTCTGACAAAAATATTCAATTCCCACAGTGCACTCACCCCGGTGCTACCCTCTTTCCCTGCCTTACTCTTTCTCTTCGATTCGTCTAACGTATCCGACGCTGATTTCTCAAACAGCACCGAGCGATTTTCTTCTCCGCGCGAAACTTACCTCGTCGCGTTTACAAAGATTTCTTCTCGAACGATCGACGCCACATTTTCGTGGCCGCGGCCACTCGATATCTCGCGTCACAGCTGGTCAAGCAACTCGAGTTGTTTGTACATAAACGAACCGAACGATTTCACGAGGCGTGAAGCTAGGTCAGCTGGCAGGGTTTCCTAGCCAGTTTCCTTCGATAATGGCCGAAAACTGGCCGCCACAATGCAGAGTTCGCACGTGTGCCCGTAGGAAAGGTGCGCGTCGATTTTCGGTAACACGATCTTGAGTGGCTCTCTGTTAAGCGATAGCCGTAAGTGGCGCGTTAAGTGCTCGTTTCACGGCGATACGACGATACGCCTATTAATTTACTCGAACGTCCGTGACGCGCAAGGGTCTTCGGTTCATCGTTGTCTAAAGATTGAAACGCAATCCCGATGATTGCCGATCAGCGCGTTATTACACGGTGTGGAAACGGATGCTCACGGGCGAGTGAATCGTCGCGCCTCTCGCACGATATAAACGCGTTGCAACGTTCGTTAGTGGCAGTAGGAATCAATGGTCGGTATCGAGACTGCGTTTTAATTGGTTTCTCATACGTCTTTCTTCCTACCTGGACCACGGCTTAGAGCCGCTTGCAAGGAGCAGCGAACGTTAAAAGGAAGTGGCGGCTTGTATAGTGGCGTAGCAAAACGCGTTCCAGTCTCTCTTTCCCTCTTTCCTCCTCCTCCTCCCCCCCCCGTTGCTCACACACTCTCTTTCTCTCTCTCTTTCCTTCGCGCAAAAGTTCAGGTCACTTTTATTGTAAAAATTCGCGTCTAGATGCGAGAGAGCCAGCTAACGACTCCGCTACGGCGAGACGTGGTCCTTGTTCCGTTGAACGGGAGCCGTTTCTACGGGCTGCCTCGCCAAGATGTAGGTCTTAACGAACGTGTTAAGACTGAATGAAGTGGTTGCTTGTTACTTGGCCACAATACGCGCACCGTTTGTGTAAAATTAATTATCAATTCTTCGCCGCCCACCCCCTCCCCTCCCTTCCACCCCCTGCTCCCTCAACGAAGGAATGAAAGAAACAGTTAGAGGCTCCATTCGTGGAATAAATGGTACGGTTATAATTGTCGAAGCACAATGGGCCACGTCTCGCGAGCGAAACGATGTGACGGAAACAATGTCATCTTAATCGTCATCTATAAATAAACGGGGCGAGTTTTAATGATAATGACGCATTACGCCCGCCACGCGGCGAAACGCCATTCGCTCTGGTGCGTTGCAAATAAGCAATGAGAAATTCGCGACGGAACTGTTCTCCAGCTGTGGAAAAGCTGCGGTTTCCTTTAAACGGAATATTAATAACGCAACGTAGCGCGACATTAATGGCCGATATTAATGCAATCTTCCGACTATAGAAAAATAAATTAATTGGAGTCATCGAAGCTGAACGCTGCCTCGCAGTGATGGAAAGAAGGATGCTGCTAAAACTACGTCGAATTAGGATATAAATTCGTAATGCTAGCTCAATGAGTTGCCGTAAATAGCTTGCAATCGAAGCGTATCGATTAACCTAAACGCATGCCGCGGTAAATTTGCCACCCCTAGCATGCGCTTCATTCAACCCAGCCTACCTAATTACACACACAAAAGAAATTAGCTTCTCTATGTCGTAGCTTACGGTCTTCAACGCTGAAGACGCTCAAAGATATTCTAACATGTAGCATAGAAAAAAAAGGTCATACGTACGGAGCATGAACTCACCATGGGGTGGTGTGTGCTGATTCGGACTGTGCTGATGATGATTCGCGGTGATTGCGGTGCCCGGAAGTACGTGCTGCGCGTGTGCAGCCGGATGCACGTTGACGCCGGCCGGTGAGGCCGGAAGTTGCCCCGGTTGATGTACCTGATGATGCGGTACGTGGTGTGCGGGGTGGGGGTGGGGCGGCGGCAGAAAGGCAGCCGCGACGGCCGCCTGCGCATTCAGGTAGGCCATCCGCGAGGCCGTGAGGTTGCCCAGATTCCCAAGATTCCCCAGATTGCCCAGATGATTCGTCAGGCTAGGCATGTAGTCCCATAGTTTGTGATGAGGCGCCGTGGGCGCGTACGAGACGGCCGAGACGCCGGCCGGCGGTGATCCCTGAGGCGAGCCCCGATCGGTACCGCTTCCATTTCCGGTACCGTTCAGCCCCAGCAGCTCCTGGATCGCAAACGGCGATCGCTGCGGCATCTTTGCGTTTCTCTCGATTATTCTGACCGCTTAAAACGGCATCCTTCCGCTGGGAATTTACCGATAATGCACACACGTTTCGATAGGTCGCGCTTACGGTCCATCAACGGAGCATCTTGAACGCGGTTTGTAGGTGGAACAACAAGTTTCGAGGGTGTCGTTGTTTTTCAGTTGGACCGTTATCGACTATTCAGCGGTACGTGAGTTTGAACAGTTTTCTCGTTGCTCTTTCTATCTCTTCCTCTACTCCTTGTCTCGAGACAAGGCGTCTCGATTCCTAGGAACTTTGTTTCGAAGCGATTTCTGCGGTTGGAGTCCTCCGAACGGAAAGGCTGAATTCGTTGGACTCTGTTCAAGCTTTACTCGATGCTAGCAATCGATCAAAGATCGCGGATCGATCGGATTTGTATAGTTGAACGAACGAATGAAAAAGAACGATGCTATTATCGCGGCTAGGCCCTGGCGTAACGCTTGCTCGAGATCCGACGGTTTGCGGCGAGCAGCAGCATCGCTTTCGATGCTTTTATCGACTCGAAGATGACTCGAAACTGATTTCTACTGTAGGCCCGCTACGAAGCGATCGCTGATTGAGCAGTTCGGTCGATTTTGAAAAATATACGGGATATTGTTTTTATAGGAAAATCGAGAAACAGCCTGCTGTATCCGTCGGCGGTCCTAAGTGTTTTCATAGATCTCCATCATTGAAAAAGTTTCGAAAACGAATGTTTCTCGATCCCGGGTAATTATTAGAGAGCTTACTGTGACGTATCCTCAACTTATCTTCGTTGTAAAGGTAGAAGCCAGCGATCCGTCGAGCGGTGATACTTCGAGCAGCTTCCAGCGAGCGACGGCAACCGGAGCGACGACTCGAGAGACAAATCGGTTGCTATTCTCGATGCATTCGTATTATCCCGTGTTTCCTTTCACACTTTAACACATCTACAGTCTAGAAACTACGCGTCTAACCTCGCACTTTCATCCAGTCTCTTCGTTGAATGGTGGTTTCGTTGTGATCAGGTACAAAATCCTAACCGGTATAGATCCTCGCTAAACCGAACTCGTTCGGGAACAATTAGAACCTTATCTCTGTCCAGGTATTCTATTCACCGTCCCGATAGCACGTGATGGGCTCGTTCATTGTCCCTCGCCACCGAACAAAACTCTCCACGGACCTCGGCGATGCGCACGGAAATTCGTGGAACCGCTTCCTTTCATTCCTCTCTCGCGCGGGGATTGAATTTCAGGGACAACCGGAGTCTTCCTCGTCTCCGCTATATCCTCTACTGAACTGGAAAGGCACTCGTGCACTGAAATTCTCCCGCCCCCGCACAGAAGAAATCGAACGACGATCGATCCACCCTCCGGACGATCACGAACGATGTCCACGAACGGACTGCGATCCCTTTCCCATGCTCTTAACTGGCGGCCACCGCTCGGGACAGCCTCGCTGTCGCCTGCCGTAACCCCGCTTTCTCGTGCTCGTTCGAGGAACAAATTGGCGCACTAGGATGTCGAGGACCGACGGATTCGCGGGAGCCAGTTCACTGACAGCACCCACCGCGGCTACTCGAAGATCCGGCTAGTACTAAACTGCTTGGATTCGCGTGGCGAGCTCCCACTGGTGGTCGCGTTTCACGGCTAGTCCTGCCCGCGCGGTGCCGGTCCCTCGAAACTCGACCCGGGCGAACCGAAATGCAGATGAGAGAAAGCAGCGTGGCTGCTCTCGGGGTAGCAGTCCCGGGTGTACGGTGACGTCTGGCTGTCGTCGTGGCGCAACCGTGTCGTCGTCGCGGCGATGGGCAACTGAGCTGCCGTGCAGCACGGGGTTGCTCGACTGCGCGACAGCCAACGAAGAAGGGAAACCCCCGGGGGCGGCTGTGCGCGGTACACGCACCCACACACGTACCCTCCGCGGAGGGTGGCGTTTACCCGACCCACACACCCCCTCCGACGCCGTCAGGCCACCCCCCTCCTCGGCCGCCGTTTCTCTCGCGCTCACCCCTTCTCTCTCTCTCTCCCGCGAACGATCCCTTCCCCTTCGTTACCGCCTGCCTCCCTTTCTGCTCGACGCGTACACAACCCCACTCTCGACCCTTCTTTTCTGCACTCGTCGACCCATCGCAACAAAGGCGCCTCCGCTACTTTACGGGCCGACAGTGGCCGTCTCGCATCGCGGATTGGTCGGTTTTTTGAGACGGCCAGCCGGGTAGACATAGCCCTAGTTACCAGCGGGAAGGTGGGGTCTACCGATGTCAACGCCTCGACCGGCTACGCCTACGGCAGACCGGTTTACCATGGGGAAAAGACTTCGATCCGGTGCTGGGAACTTGAATCACGAGGATACCGTGATTCCATCTCTACTGAGCTCTACACGGAGTGTCCAATCGCAGGACTGGACGTTCTGGTCACCGGTCGGACGAATTGCGATGACCTTGACGTTACGATGTCATGGATAATGCCATAGAAAGCACCATAGGCAAAATTTGGTATAATTTCTGTACAAATAATTTGTACGAAGGATTATACGAGAAGAAATATGTATGAACGCGTTTTTATATTAAATGAATATGTTAGGGGCAAATCAAATGTTTTAATCAAAGTATTCCAATGTTTTATTAGAACTTAATTTATCAACAGATATCAAAACAAAACATAGCAATCTATTACGAATATTAAACCATATTTTGTTACTAACGATCAACAACAACAATAATAGAAACGCAATAATAACCAAGATATAGCTGTCTGAAAACGATTGAAGCAACCACTAGTACCAAGCGCTGCTTAAATCGAAGCAAAGATCCACGGACAGAAATTGTGGCGTGGTGAAACCGGCTTTCGCCCAGAACCTTTATTAACAAAGGGGGAGTGGTCTAGGCACGGGCCAATCAGAAAGCGCCACTTTCAACCCTCATTGGCCAGGACGTAAATCGATTTATCACTCAACCCGTCCACCGCGGACAAGGGAAACACGCCCTTAAGGCCGTCTGACTTAAGGTCTACTCTCCTCGGATGCCTTTCGCGGCGTTCAACACCGCCAATTCCACTTGAGAAGGGTGGTGGTGGTGTTGGTGGCGTCGATGGTGGTGGCGGACGACGTGGCGGGGGTGGCACGGCCGCACCAACACAGAAAGGGTGTGGAAACTCATGATCTTCGCCGGCGAGTCTCCTGATAGTGTTGGAGGGAATTTTTTCGAAATACTCCCGAGCCCCGTCCACGGATCCCCGCTCGAAATTGAGCCATTTTTCGAAAACGAGGCCTTTCCTTCGCTCTCTATTTCCGTCCTCTATTTATCCACCTATTCGTCTACCTACACATTCTCTTCCTAAACATCCTGCATCTCCTTGTTTCCATATTTTCTTTTCCTCGAGTTCTGACAAATAGACTTCAAAGGTTTTTGTAGAAAAACTGAGTTTGGTAAAATCTGCAAGAGTTAAACTTTTATAATAATTGCGCAACTTGTATATAAGTTAGGAGTTGGTTTTTATTCTTGTTCAAATTCAATTTCGCAATTGAAGTCTCCGTAAATGTTTAAAATAGTTTTCAATTCTAATTCTATTCGACTTTTCGTAAATTTCGGGGCAGCATCGTTTACTAATTCTTTGTTACAAATACAGAAAGTAACAAAGAAAAACGAAGTAAGTAAAAGAAGCGAGCACAAAATAAAGGAGGCTCAAAAATTTCGCTTCAGAACTGATAGAACGTGCTCCATGCAGAAGGGGACTGACTGTCGGCTGCATTTATCACTTGCATTTTCAGATGAAAAGCACCACGTACGTGTACAGCCGGGACCCGTCCTAACATTTGTCAGCAATAACTCCAAAGAAGCATAATACCGATGCCGGGATAGTCTTTTTATCGGCGAAAAACTGGCGCATCTTCTTGCAAACGCGAGCAGCAAAAAGCAGGGGAAAGAGAAAGAGGGAGGTTTTGTGCTCGGAGCTTTGTTTCAGTAAAATATCTCGGAGCTGCTGCGTTCATCTCCTCGACTAAGGAAAAGTATAAGAGCGGCCTCTTCATCTTCGCCCCTTTCACCCGTTTGCTCCTTATATTAAGAAATTATTGTACATTTTCAGGCCTGCCGTTTCATATCACAGAGATCCAAGAAAAACGCGCAACGATCAATTTCACTTGGCATAATTCTTTTATAACGAATCTTGACGCTTAGTCAACCGAACGGGGAGATCTCCCATGTTTTCCTCGACAAAACGCTGCCAATGGTTCTATTTACTTTTGTTATTAGTTAGCCTTGGACTAGCGTTGAATTTATTAAAAATTGTACTTTGGAAAAGCAAAAAACGCATTCGTTAAACCGTGGACAACACCAGTTCAAGACCAGCTAATAACAGAAGTAAATAGAATCAATTGCGTTGCTTTGTTGAGGAAAAAATAGGAGATCTTCCCGTTCGGTTGGCTAAGTGTTAATCTTAATTTGCCTACTAAAAATTTTTCCCTTCTTCTGGCGAGCACTAAAACGATCCCTTTCACGGAGTTACACGAATTCCGCAATTACAGAACTAAAGCAAAGGACCGTCTGCAGCGTGTTCGCGGCGGCATCATCCTCTCGTCAACTTATCAAGAATCCGTAGCGCGAAAACGCTCGCCGATCGTGTAACCCGCTCGTCTCCATTCACGCGAACGCGGTTTCCCGGCGCGTTAAGTGGCGCGAGACTCGAAAAGCCGGTGGATCCCTCAAATTGCAATTACTCCACGTCGCTCGGAGAACCTCGAAGGATTCGCAAAAATGCTTGAACTCCAGCGAATCTCGTGACTGTGGAAAGAGTACGCGGCGAGAAAGGGGGACCCCGGTGTGTTGGCTGGCGCTCTTCAGCGACTGCAGATCGAGCACTTTCTGCTTGCTTCTTAACTGAACGGATTATTGTACTTCTAAATTCAGCGCATTGTGCTGGCCGTGATCGTATGTAAGGGCGCTGGCATCATCCGCGCACAGTGAGCCGCACAAATATCTTCATCGGGCCAGATCGCGAGGCTCTCCGCGAGTTTTTAAGCCCCCTTCAACAGGATTCCAGGCGTGGCGACCTGGCACACACGCTTCCATGCCCCGGTCGTGCTTCCTTCTGAACGGGAGCAACTTCTCATCTCCGCAGGAGCGGCCGTGCTTGGTCGCGTCGCGATAATTTGCAATATTTACATCGCAAGAACTCGGCAGAGACGCGAATCTTCTCATCGCGTGGCCTCTCGTCCATCCAACTTCTCGCACTCGTCGCTACTGAAATTTGCAAATTGTGAGATTGCCGCTCGTTAATGCTTGCGAATTCGCAGGAAATATTCCACGGGGAGCGTTCTCGTAGACGCTGCGGAAACCGTGTGAGAGGTAATGGGGGTTCCTTCAAAGGGTTCGAGGTTGAGGTTGGATGATATCGTGTTTTCAAAGGTTTGATCGCAAATTAAGCTTCGAAGGACACGGTGACGCGAATAAAAAATTGGTACGGTACCATAAGTAATCTGTAACGCGGATAGGCGCGAAGGGGAACCAGGTAGACGCAACGGAGTTAAAACGGAGAAACGTTGTTGCAAGAGCACGCGCGCATCGCAAATTGATTAAATTCCTTTTGTTGGCACGCTAACGAGCATTTATTTCGCGGCTCCCGCTATTTACAATTAGTCGATGCACTATGTAGCGATCCTAGTTCCGGATAACTAGACCTCAAACCACTCTCGTTCCCGTGGCGCGCATGTGTTCCGGGCGCGAACACGGCTGCCCCAACTCACGCTCTGTTAATTTATCTAATTACGATAGTAGTCGAGATCATTTATCCCCGTGCGAGAGGAAATTTGAGACGAGCACCGCCGGGAAATATGAAATTAGTCGCAATGCTTTAGGAACCTCGAAATTTCGCGATATTACGATGTAACTGTAGCTCGAGAGCTCCCGTTTCATTGCGAGGATTAACTGGAACGCGGTGAACGATGCCGAGAAATATCGGAAAATTTGTATTTAGGAACTGTTTGCTCGTATGAGAAACAAATATACTTCAATTGTTTTCTTTAGCGCTTAGTATGTTTCCAACGCTTCTATCCAGTAAAAAAGAATGTATGTTTTAATTTGTTAATAGATATGTTCGTAAATCGAAGATGCTTTCTCTGTTTCCAGCCAGAAATTCATTTGAAGTTGGTTAAATTTTCTTTCTCTCCATAATTGCCAAACGCCTTGAACTGTCTGTAATGTGATATGAACTCTCTGTGATATGAATGTTTAACGCTCAATCCTTAAAGCATCCTGACCCTTAATTTCTTGTTCTGTGCCTTGGACACGCATGTCTTCGACACATTAAGTATTGCAATCTCCCATAAAAAAATCGTACGATTCAAGAAGAATCCCGATTGCACGATCTCTTAACCGGAACCCATAGTAGCAATCTCGTTCGCGATTACCTCGGAGGAGTTCAACGGCAGGATGTCCAAAAAATCGCACTCTCCGCCGTTGGAGGGTCGCGCGGCGTGGCCCGAGCGAGCTCGATCGATACATAATACCGGTAAATTAATTTCTCAAACCCGATTTCCTCGAAGAGGCCCACTTGTAACATCGATAAACGACGACCATGCCCTTCGTAGGGCGCGTTTCCTACCTGCAAACACGAACGAAAGGATCTCATTGCTCCGGCAATCCTCTTTTCGCGAACATTTTCGCCGAGTCCTGCAAAATTGTTAATCCCGAAGCTTTTCCAATTACACGGCTCGTCCTCGTTCACTGCCGCTCCTTCAAACCTTCCTCCGCCCCTCTCTCTCTCTCTCTCTCTTTCTCTTTCCCTCCTGCCCCTCTCGAACCTCCTTCTCGCTCCTCCACCCCCCTCCCGCCGTGCTCTCTTTCGGCTCTTTGTAAGCGAAAATACTCAATTCGGACGTTAAATTCAATTACAGCATTCCTGATTAATCCTAAGTATCCTTTTCCGAAGCAAGGACTGCCGTGGCATCCATCCGCTCCCTCTTCGCGAGCGTCTTCGAACGAGCCGGATCTCTTTCGGCTTAGCCCGTACTCGACTTGAATAACTGTTGCGAACGATATGACGCCATTAAAATCTGCTGATCCCGATCCAGCTGCGATGGACATCGAGAACTTGTGCGCCGCTCGTGGCTGTTGTTCTTGGACCTGAGTTTACGCGTATGGAGTGTCGTTTGCACGGAGATCGCTCTCGATTTGGTAATCGAGTATTAGACGCAGAAGACGACGAAGGTGTTAACTCTTTTAGCCAACCGAACGGTTAGATTTCCCATTTTTTCCTCGACAAACCGCTGCCATTGATTCTATTTACTTTTGTTATTAGTTGGTCTTGAACTGGTGTTGTTCATGGTTCATAAAATGCATTCTCTATTTTTCCAAATTATAAGTTTTAATTAATTCAACACTGGTCCAAGACTAACTAATAATAAGAGTAAATAGAATTAATAGTAGCGCTTTGTCGAGGAAAAAATGGGAGATCCCCCTTTCGGTTGGAAAAGTGTTAAGAAGGTTGGATGGTTTGTATGTCGGGTGTGAGTTCAACATCTTGTTTTCATGCACCGAGGATGCAACGAAAATTTTCACGCGAGGTAACGATCTTTTTTTTTAGATTATCATCATATTACCCATGCACTCTTTTAGAGTATATTCTATAAGTGTTTCGTGTTGAATATAGAAATTACTTTTGGTGATTCGGATAGGTTGTAGAAACCATTTCGATTGACTATCAGCTATTGTCCATTAGACTGTGGATGTTTATGCATTTATGAAAAATTTAAATGCACAAAAGGATGCATAATATAGATAATATAAATATAATTATTTGTTTAACGATCCGCTACACTTCTTTTAGTATCTTCAATTATTTTCTACTTAACATGTTCTAACTCTGTATTACCACTGAAAATTACATACAGTACCTACGTATTTCGAGATACAAACTACCCCTATCAACGGCAAATTGCACCCTTTCCTGTGAAATTCGAAAAACCCGAGTCACGATGATTCTTTTCAACATTTCCTCTGGTAATTTATTAACGGTTAGCAGTGTTTCGTGGTATTCCGAGTGTAAGAACGTGGACCACCCAGGGCTCGTCAGAAAGACAAGATAATTTCTGCCTCTCAAAAAAGTCAGCCAGTCATCGCCTCTAACTGGTAGTCCTTCTCTTAATCTTCGTTCCATGAGCCCTTAAGTGTATCCACGGCCACTCGAGCTTCTCACAATGCTCTGACCGGCGCCGTGGTATCTCATTCTAGTTCTCTGGATAGTTGAGTTGCATTAAACGCGCCTAAATGACGCGCGGATGTGCATTCTCCCTTGTGAAACGAGAAACACGGTGATCCGACAAGAGGCGCGGCAAGAAAACGTATCCGCTCGCCTTTATCTATCAAGTCTCATCTCTGAGCTGCAGACCGCTCGTCAAAGTGTGTTAAAACTGCGCCAAATGCTTTCATTGAACACAAAACTCACGTCTCTGACAATATAAAACGTTTCCGCAGTCTTATTCTTGCAGTATCTGAATAATACACCCGGAATATCAGACATCGGTTTAATTTTCGAAGAAAAACGTTTCGAAAACCAGATTTGATTTTCAGAAAAATTCTCCAAAAAAATTTCATCGCATCTGAGACGTGAAACCATCTTGACGGTAGAGATTAGAAGTGTCTAAGCATCCCTAAACCGAACCTAATTAAGATCGATGATCGCGCCTGTCACGAGGTGACGATTGCTCGCCAGGAGGAGAGATTGTTTTCAAAAAATTGGTAACTTTTTCCGAAATCTCTGGTGAATTTCGAGGTTCACGAGGGTGGCAACAGATGGCAGCATGCAGCTGGTCGGTAATTCTGAACGTGCTGCCGTCTGCGCGCCGGCTATCGAACTGAATTCCGGTCAATTCTTTCTCCCCTTCCGGGAGGAGAATAATATTCCCTAAAATCCTCGGGAGCTCCATTTTGCGTGTCTGTACCCGGCTGCGTCGCGAAGATCGGCGTCGCGTCGTTGTCGCCACGCGTTGTACAATACCGTTAAATTACACGCGCATCCTTATTGTGCATATGGAAAAACTCACGGAACAACGCGCTCACTTTCGTACAACGAGCGCGAGCATTTTCACAGGGAAAATTTGCGATTTGCATCGCTTCAATGTTCGACAAATGAACACATTTCTCGGCTAGATAAGCGACGATCGAGTTGCTGGTCTCATCGCGTCTACGCGGCTTGCAACATTTTTCTCTGCAACGGTCGAATAAGATTTTCGTCAGGCTGCAAAAAAAGAGTGTGATTTGTTGATTATTGTTGATGACAAACCACCCTCGACTCCGTCCCGGTAATCGTCACATCGCGTTCACTCGGAATCATCGAGTTATTATAAATACTTTAGCGCACGCTTTTTCACGGGGCAAACGCGAAATTGCTTTAATAGCTCGCTTTTAACATTTCTACCTAGAAATGTCTGTATACCGAATCCGTCCGCGCTTTAAAACGTACCGAGCGAAATATATTTTTACGTAGAACCGATGCTCAAAAATTGCTCGAATGCTGTCTGTTCTTTTTTCGTTCAGCAGGGATTCTTCAAAGAGAAACTAGAAACATTTGTTTCCTCGAAAGTTTATAAGATTGCTCATAGGTATTCCCCTGCGCGATTTCTTCGCTTCGTTCAAACCTCTGAATAATTAAGTAGAACTATTTTCTTTTATAATGATCCCAACATTTTTATAATGCATCCACATAGTAAAGATGTCTGGGATGTACGGATAGCAGTGCGTGTAAGATTAATCGTAATTAAATATTTGTCCCAGCTGTAAACAGAAATGGAAATTCTCACTTGATCTCCAGCAACTTCACTTTCATCGTCGTCTGATTTATACGAAAGTTGAGCGAAGATTCTCCGAAATCGTCTGCAAACGAAATATCAGCGAAGCCTTTACGTCACGATCCCTTTATTTACCCGTTTCCCTTTTACAAGGCGTTGGTTTCTCTAGGTGTAATAAAGCTCGGGCTGACAAACGCGTTTCCCGGTTAATCCGGTTCGCGGGTTAGCGTTCACTCTTTCGTCTTTCATTCGGAAAGTCCACGGAGGATCGCCGCAGCGGCGGTTGAAATCGGACCGGCGGTTAATTCTTTGATCGGCCAGGCAAGCTCGCGAACGCTCGCGGATCGTGGCCTCAGAGTCGGCCCGTTAACGCGGCCCCCGAATGAATATTCTGGAATTTATCAAAGTTCGAAGGGATCTCGCGGCCGGCTGCCCTTAATGGTGCACCGGATACGCCTTCAAAAGGAATTACGTAATACGACTTTTTCGACGGGCTGATCGCGAAGTAACGCGACCGTCGACGAAAGGAGAGAGCGAGCCCTCGTTAAATATTAAACTTTAAGGATCGCTTTTCCACGACGAAGCTCCGTCGACTTTGCACACACACACACATACATACACAGATAAAGAAGTCACTGTACAGAGAACAGATAGAGAGAGAGAGAGAGAGAGAGAGACGCATACCGTTGAGTTAACACCTCCGCATAGACTCTCGCATCTTCCGTTCCTTTCTTCCTCGGTTCTCGTTTCTTCCTTCCTTCTCGTAACGACATCGTTCGCGATCGCTGGAAACGAGACATTTCAGAGATTATGCCAATCCAGCGTGTAAACCGCCCAGGAAATACTTACGAGTTTCTGCCTAGAGAGCCCCGTCCTTTTTTCTCTGCCCCCCTTCCTCGCGCTGCGTCTCGTCGCCTTCTTTCGCCACCGTGAAAGAGAAATTAACGCATTGACTGATGGCCGAGGGTGTCTCGCGGAGTTTCGCAACGTTTTATTGTCTCCTCGCCACCGGCGCCACGATGGGGATTTGGTTGTCCTAACTGATTGAAGCGTATTGTCGAAATACCAGGCAATTCCCGGTGGTCTTTGTTGAGTATACCGCGGTGTGCTGCGATCACGTCACTGAGAGAGATTAGGGGCTGTGATTTTCGCGTACACCACGATTTGCGGCTTTGTGGAAGACAAAAATGTGGCAGCGTAAATTGAAAAGCTGAACGCTGAGATCGTTGGATCTCGCAAACGATAAACTTTGGCCTGAAAATCGGTTTCGGTTGCCTAATTGTTGCCAGCACGTCTATCCGCGTTTCCCGGACAACAAGGGATGAAAATTTTGCAGGGCACCCAAGAGCAATTGGCCCGATTTGTCATCCGTGTCAAATCTCGGTTTAAGCACGTCCGGTATTGGCCATGGGTCGGCACGTCATTCGCTCATTATACGATCCAATTAAGGGCCGGCTGCTACACGGCAACAGTCACAGTCCTTTCGTCCACGTGATTGGCCCTATTCGGAGACAACGCGTTCCCATGGACGCCTCCGGGCTCGAATGGCTCGGAATCATTCGATGCCGATTCCTTCACAGTCACGATTCCTCGCTTATTAAATCGGTACCCTCGTTCACGCGCGAAATTTGCTCCCTTGAAATTCACTCGTCGCTCGCGGCCACCGAGTTGGACACGGAAACGACGACACGAGTTTCGAGTGATCGGACATCTATTAGACCTCGCGGTAAATCTACTTCCCTATGCTGTTGCGCAATGTTCAAACGTAGAAATGCATGCCGGAGAAACTTCGATTCGATCTGCCTTTGTGGGCTGTAGGAATTAAAAATTCCCGGCTGTAACGCGTGAGCGACGAAAAACAAAAGATCGTCGTGCGGCAATCGCAAATTTTAACCATGTAATAGAATGGTCTACTCTTATATTTTGTATCGTCTCTTCTTATTAAGTATATTTCTGTCCTTTTTGTTACTGTATTTATTACTTATACTCGTGCTCGTTATTTCAATCCAATAATCTTAGATAACTTGATGTTGTGAACAATTCTTTGCGTTGGATTTCAAGGCGAAATCTGTGAACGTTATCCAGACAGCAGGCATTCTTATTTCTCTAGTCATTCGTCCATCCATCGATGCTTCATTTCTAACAAACTACCGACGGTAATCGACAACCCTTTCTAACCGCCCCCCGATCATCGATCTTCCCCAGCGAAGATAAAGAACGCAGCAAGAGAAAGAGGAATAGAACGAAAGGGAGGAACGCATTTAGTTCTTGCCTCGATATTTTACAAGCGATTCGAGGAGCGAAACGGAAAGAGCCGCGATATTTATTCTCATTGCGCCCATCGAACGCATACACAGGCGTTGGCGCGCATAAAAAGAGCCGGCCATAATGATTCTCGTAACGATTTCGGTTTATTTTCCCGCGGCTACACATCGAAATATCTAATGGGACGTCGCGTACCAACCCCCTCCCCCTCCCTTCTTCCCTGGAACGCTCTCTCATTACCGCATCTCTTTTTTCTTCGGCATTTTAATTGCAGCAATGGGCCGCGCGCCACCGCTAAGAAATAATTATGCTTGCCCGGCGCAGGTTCCAACACCTACGCGGCCAGCCACGTCTACCGACACTCTGGCCTCTCCCTTGTGTTCGGACCTTCCTCCGCCGCTAAGGGGTGCACGGAACCCCCGAAGAGTTCGCGCTTCTTGTTTGCACGACCCCCATTGCAGCCGTACGATGGTATCACACGTGCCACGCCCCCTTAACGACGAAATTACAGCAGCCATGTTTGTCCAAAGATCAAAGTCCGGGGCCAGGTGCGAGCGTGCTTCCCTCGTTCGGGCTTCGTTGCTCGAGAAAAAGACGCGCGAATGCGTCGAACCGATCCTCTCGTTCTCCTCCTTGATCCCACCCTCCTTCTCCTTCTTTTCCTCCTCCTGCTGCTCTTGCTCCTACCTCTCAACCCCCTCGCACCAGCGTTTTCGGTGAACGTCGTTTTTAACCCTTTGATGCCTAAAAATCCTCCGTGTTAAGCAGAATTTTGATGTTGGCGAGAGTTGTTCCATAATTTTTTTAAAGATTTCTTAGGCTCCGTTTCAATCTGAATTTCGATTTTATTTTTAATATTAATTTTGTCCTAGTTTTATACAGGTGATAATTTTTTGCTGGTGGTTTCGTTCAAATAGAAGATGGTCCTAAGAATGGCACTCGAATTAGTGCGATCAATCGTGTCGAAACTTCCTTCCATTCGACGGGAAATCATTTTAACCCGTCGTCGCTTAATCAGGAGAGATCAAGTTAGATGATCAGGTTGTAATTGTAATCTTCGATGCCGATGCCACGTCAATCCTCCCGCTAAAGGCATATGGAAGGCGAGACCGACGTCTCTCGACCCAACGACGTTCGATCCCTGACGCGATGAAGACGCGAGAAGAGGAAGAATAGCTCGTAATAGGTCCGGTGAGATATAATTACGGCTGACTACTTGATTAGTCATTTAAAGGCGATCGAGAGTTGTCAGCCGGCCGATGTCTACTCTTCCTGTTTTCTATTTTCAGAAGATCCACTCGGTCAGGGCTTTCGACGCGGGTTTAGAAAGTGGAGGACGTTTGAATGGGCTCGCGTGATGATTCCTCGAAAATTTTGTCTGTAACGGATGACACGGCTTTTCTGTTGTTCGATCGATCGGCAAATTAATCGTGAACGTTGTTCATTCAAAAATTCTGTGTTAATCGCCCACGATTCGACGTTTTTCGTGTCTAGCACGGTATGAGACGCGACAATTATATTTCTAACTTTTTTATGTTGCGCCATACTTAGTCAACCAAATGGAAAGATCTTCCATTTTTTCCACAGCAAGGGCGTTGCGATTGATTCTATTTACTTCTGTTATTAGTTAGTCTTGAACTAGTGTTGAATTTATTAAAGAATGTACTTTAGAAGAAGTAGGAACTGCATTTGATGAACATGTGAACAACGCTAATTCAAGTCTAATTAATAATAAAAGTAAGTAGAATCAATCGCTGTCCTCGTTGCGGAAAAAATAGCAGATCTTCGCATTCGATTGGCTAAGTGTTAAGTTTGCGTTGCCGTGCAAGTCTCTCTCGAATAACGTTCCATAAAAACGAATCCAAAAATCGATCCTGTTTACGAGAAACAAAGAAAGAAACAAGGCACTCGGCAATAGCTGACACGGTTCGGGTAGTATCGCGGTTTGAAATCTTGGACGACGCGTGTCTCGAGTGTCCTAAGAGGAAAAGAAGTAGTCTGTCGCTTTTGGCACTTCTCCGCGTTTTCTTCCCCCTCGTGAGCCGGCTTTCCACAGATTTTTCAGCCTGGCCCGAGGCTAGCGAAGATGCAACAGGCCTCTACTAACAAACCTGGAGAATCTTCTGGCACTTCTGCTCTAGTGGCCTCGACACGTGTAGTGTCATACATGGAAGCAAGCTAGTTAGGCTAGTAACTCTTCCTTCACCCCTGCTTTTCGCTCGCCGAAGAGGACGCGTCTGACGTCGAGAAGAATTCAATGTCGGGAGGGAAATTTTCAAGAACGCGAGAACTTGAACTCTTACCCAATTGGTGGGGCATTGTAATTCTTTTGCGTGTAAACGCGTCAAATTATAATAGCGAATATCAATTTAAAATGAGAAAGCAACGTGAAATGTCACACCATGTTGAAATGTACTATTTTATTAGTTAGCATAGGATATGAATACGTTATTCTCATAAATTAATTAACTGGTTAACTTAACATTGACATTTAATTTCGTATTGTAGAAGATAACGTAAAAGAATTAACCTTCTGTGGCCCACTGCTGTAACTTCGCTAATTGAACTTACTTCATCATATTTTCCTTCATCCACTATAGTAATCATCTTTTCTAAAATCATCAAGTTTGATACTTTCTTCAAACTTGTCTGTTCTACTTATCTTTCATGGGTGCTATACAATGTTTAAGTCGTGCATTTTTAGTGGAAAAACTATACTTCGGGTCACTCAGGGTTAAAGACGAGCGTTCTGAGTGCTTATGGATTTCTTAAAAGTCGATTTACCACTTCAAACATATATTCTCTTGGCTTAAGTTTATCTCAAACATGCGAAACGATCACGATGGCGCCCGATCCCAGGGAAGTCCTCGAGGATCGTTCTTGTGAGAACCCCTTTTCTGACAGGCCAGCGATTTTACGATGTACACCTCCCGTGATCGGCCATTGCGCCCCCCGATTCCGAAAAACGCAGTTGCATCGACAGTCGTGCGTGACAATTCCTCACGGGGGGTTGCGAGGGACAGAAGGAGGATGAGGCGAAGGAGAAGGTTACCGAGGATAGGCACGGGGAACTCAGGGCCGTATGAATATTAATGTGCTGAAACAGCTAAACGCAAGAAGCAAGAGGGCCCTTCGACTCTCGCTATCTATTAATCCTCAGCCTGCAATCTGCATCGAGCGACGAAGCCACGTGGTCCTGGATTCCTCCAGCACGTTATCCGAAACGAGATTAAATCGGTGGTCGTGGGAAAGGGAGGAGCCTCAACGGACGGAACATTCGTTACGGTATTACTTCGTTCTCCGGTCAAGTGGTCGATCGAAATTTATAGGTTTGTTAAAACAGGGGAGATTAATTTGCACGATGGCGAACGAATTTTTATCAGCATTTCGGTACTGCTCTTCGACGACGGAGATGGTATTCTTGTATATTTTTGTTACGATTACACAGAGCGCATAAAGTGACAAAGTATTTTCAAGGAACAATCTAACGATCTACACAGGAGGATTAGAGGAAACGCAAACGATTCCGATGATCGAACGTTTTCTCGTTACAGAAATTAATCCCCGAGGAGAAGAATGAGGAGGAGGAGGATGGAATCGAAGTCCGTCTGCATGGACGCTTAAAAGGAACTGACCCTCAGGGGGTGGCGATGATGGGAGGAGAGGGAGGGAAGCGTGGTAAGTCACGTGTGTGCTCGTGTCTGAGCACAGGAGGCAAGGAGAGCGCGCGCGTACCGTCACAAGGGTGAAATGGAAAAATATTTTTCCATTTTCCCTCTCGTAGACATACAGGGGGAGGCTCCCACTCTTTTCTTCATCTATTATGCGCGTTACACTCGAGCGGGAGAGAGCGGGGCTCGCACTTACGTGTATTTTATGCATCCGAACGGATGCAGCCCGTTGCGCCGGGGGAGGAAGAGGCTTGCCGCCGGGGAAGGGGGGATGGTCGGGTGTAGGATAGTCGACGGTAGAGGGGAGGAGGGGGCCAGCTGGAGCTATCAAGAGGCTACATATAAAATCATAAGGCACGACGGCCACGCCCACCACCCCGCGGGTTCACCAATCGCCGCGGACTGCATTTAAATCGCAACCCCTCGGTGCATTGTCGACTTTTTTTCCGCGGGCGGGGTGACTCGCTCCCTGAATATATATCCCGCAGGCTGTGCCAACACCAGGAATATTCATATTTCTATTCCTGCTACAACCCGTCGCACACGCGTCGCGTACTGCCTCGGATCACCCCCTCCCCCTCCTCCCGCCCCGTTCGTCCCCTCGCTGGCCCACGAGCCACCCTTTCGCGAGTTCCCTTGCCATCGCGTCTCCGCGCTGCCACCAGCTCCCTACCCGCGTTCTCTCTTCCTAGCCCCCGAAATCCACCCCCTTCTCACACGTGTGTCATTTACGCGCACTTATCATCCACCTGTGTATACGCGAAACCGTGCGTCCACCATTCGCATTCTCATTTTCCTCTCACGGTTGTTCGTAACACGGCTAGATAGAAAGGGAGAAAGGATAGGGAGGTTTGGGATAGGGGACGCGGAGGACGCGAGCGAAGACGATAGCTTCGCGAGCGATCTGCTGGCTGCGAATCGAACCGCGATAATGGATTAGGAAGGCATTTTGTTCGGCACTTTTTCGGTCTGTCGCGGAATCCTGACGGATCGTTACTCACCGACTGGCTCCGGGGCTGTTTCAGCGATCGTGATCAAGTTCAATGATCGGGCAAAAGGATTGACTCGCTTTAGCTCGCGTTTGCAATTTTGATTCATGGTCGCTTCTGACGGATTGGAAAAACGATTATTATTATTATTATTATTATATACGGGTTGAAATAAACCTTTTGGTATATACATACAAGCAATACAATGATTAGTCATAGGAGGCTATCATTTGATGAATGCTTCGTTTAAAAGTAGAAAAAGAATTAAAGAAATTTAATTCGGTAGAGTGGTTATTGACGTTAGTAATAACTATTTATACTGTTTTATTTATGCTGACCGTATCGAGTGATATGTTGTTCTTCACGTAGAAATTGTTGGTGTCTTAATGAGGGATGGGATGCATTAAGGCAAAATTTAAGAATAATTTCAGGACAAGAAATAATTCCGTTTGAAACTTTGTACGCAAATAATAGGTCGAAAATAAATTTGCGGTTTTGCAAGGTCATAATATTAAGGCGAGATATGAACGGATAGTGGTTGTGATCGAAACGCGACAAAGGGTAATTTAGCTTACGCGACGCCATGCGTAAGAATTGATATTGAAACGGAGATACAGGTCAGACGTTTCATTAAGGTATCGATCGTAGATTCATTGATTGAGGATCAATCGGTATTTCGATCGAACAACCTTTTCCTTGATGAAATCCTGGGCGAAACGTGCCTAAGAATTTACTGAATTCCTAACGATATGAACTCGCGTAGCGTTCTCTACAGATAGATGACACTTGTAGCAAATAAAGCAATTTTCCCGTAACTCGGCGCTACGCGAAGTTCCTTAATTGTATTTAAGCAGAAACGAACGAGGAGCAACTTAACTTTGGCCTGTTCTAATGACTTTTATTAAACGCGTCCGCCTGATATTCTCGTTAGAGCTAGTTCAGAGTAGCTTATTCGCGAGTTGTTGTTAGACGAGGATACCCTAGTTGGATAACTATGTTCATATTGTGCTTGACGGGAAATTACCGAAGTACGTTTCAGCACGAGTTCAATCAGCACAGGTTAACGAGCAACCAATGATACGTACACTTCTATTTTCCGTGATATTTTTAAATACTAGCTTCAGCAATTATGAACGTAAAATATCTTTAAGGATATTTTATCACAGCTGAAGCAGAGTTTCGAAATCATTGCGAAATTGAGATAAGCTGTATATTAAATAAGTGACAAAGTATTAAAATGAAATTCACGAAAATCATATGCAATGTTATTTACTAAATATTACGCTAAACCAACGAAATTAAGTGAATTAATTGCCCTTACTGATTTACACCACTAACAAGAGTTTACATGTCCTCCACTTAAGAGGAATTAATGCTTATTTAAAACAAGCTATTTACATTTATAATCGCAGCGCTATCGCATTAATTTAACATATAATAGAATTATTATAAACGCAAATTAAATTTTCCATGAAATATCTTTACAGGATTCGCGACGTGAACTGTAAGCCAGTTCATAGTAGATTGAATTGGCTTTCTAATTAATATTCCAAATGCGGTCAGCAATTGTATCGATCAAAATCGAGCGATGTAGAATATAAATATACATATACTTCTTTTTTGATAGCATACCAGCTTATATTCTACTCTAAAATTATCTTACTTTTAAGCTGTGTATCTTTTTTGCATTGCAGGAATTTTTAAAACTTTTTCCATGAACTTCATACCTATTTCGAACCTTCCATCTCAGTTGATGAGACCAATCTCTTATTTTTCGTTCTTAAGGGACGAGGTTGCACTTAAAAACTTTTCTTTCATTTTCCTTTATTATTACGCAGAGGAGTCGCAAGCGTTTCCTGGACAAACATTTTAGTAGTTAACATTTTCCTTCTCATTTCAGCTAAAGTAACTATAACAAAATATGAGTAACACCACTGATTGTTCTGTGGCGACATTTAGGCGGAGAAATCATCAATCGAATGTAGGAGGTTCGTGCCAAATTTTTTTCTCAACGTTGCCACCGTACGAAAATATGTCTTCTTCCTTGAATAAAATTTGTTTTTTTTTTTTTATTGGTGAGGAACCTCTTATCCACGATTTCACAGTTACATAAGTATTATATATCATCACATTTATCAAACTGAAAGGTTCCAAATTTGTTATTCAATAATACTTGTTCAATTAGCACCTTGAATGAAAATACTCTTCGATTAACAGTACAAATTGCCTCTTTCCAATTTTGTTTCTCATTCTTAAGAGACAACATTGAAATATGAACACAGTAACCAACTACAGACGAAACCTGAAGACCGTGTTCGTAATAATTCGACACCAAGCGATTTTTACCCCCGGTCCGGTCAACGGAAGCCTCTACTCTCGCGAGTCCGGCGCATGGAGAACGTCGAGCGTAGAAAAGCGAGGACGTTTATCGTTAACGATAGAAGAAAAGGATCTCTCGCTTTACCGGACACGTAACGTATCGAGCAGAGGGGGGAGGGGTAAGTGCGAACGCAAGGGAAGCAACAAAACTAAGGATGGAGGAGCGAGAAAGGAGGAGACGTTGAAACGTTCTCTAAAGTTATTGGAAGGGTACACAGAGAGAGAAAGTGCCGAGGGGGACCCTTATCCCTTCCTTCGAGCCTATCTTTTTAGTACATCACCCTAACATCCCCCTTCCAATACCCGGCGGCTCCCATCGTTCCCTCATTTGATTTCTTCTTCGTGCGGAAATGGCTGAGCAGCCATTCGCGCGAGACTTCCGGTCGACTGGAGATAGAAATGGAGTCGTTCCCTGCCGGTTGATAAAGGGTGGGAATCACTGGCATCCACCACCGCGTGGCTTCGTTGCCGCGGGAAATTGCCGTTCCCCGAAAATTGATAATAAATTCGATAAATGCCGCGCGATTCCGCGAGCCCGATAATCGAATGAGATAAAATGCCAGAATATCCGTTGATATCGGCGAATCATCGACGTCTTGCCCGACTATTTCGTCCTGTGTTCTCAGCGGATGCTGCAGTTTCATTCTATTAACGGTCCTCGATCGAGTTCCTTATTAAATTCGAGAATTATTGGGCGCTCGGTCGCTTACCAACGCCGCGAGGATCGGAAGCGAGGTAAGCTGATTTCTGCGGCGTCCTCTTACTTTCCTTCTTTTGAAATCCTATATAGCATATGCGATCGAATGTAAAATTTTCATGCCCGTGAAACAAAGTACTATTTATGAGTCGTTTACTATCTTTGAAGTACGAGTTTTGCCTTCTTTCGAAAAACGCACAGAAAGAATATTTGATCACGAGGTGGCAGGGAGATAAAAATTAGTTTGTCCCACACCTTTCAGTCGCTGAAAGGCGATCAGCGTTTCACGTTTCGTTAGACCGCACTGTAAATATAATTTATAGCGAAGCAATCAGCTCCTTCACCGTGGAATATTGCATTTAGGTGATTCGGCTTTGGGAAACGCGCTCGATCGTCCTTGAAGTCCGTAATTGTTGCGCAATTATTCCCGTCGGAGCGTATCGAAGGTGCGAAAATATCGGTGGAACGGTGTTGGCGAGATCAGGAACAATTATAAATTAAAAACGATGGAGACCGTCGTCAACGACGGTGCCTCGCTTACTCGTTAGCTGGTTGCAATTAGAAAAGTTACAAGACGCCCGTAATATTTGAGCGGGCATTGTCGTGCCCCCGGTTCCTCGCCAAAGGCAGTTTCGTGCGGCCGCCATTTTACCACCCTTAATTTCTGGATCCAATCAAAATGACTCACGCGACTTTGTAAGGCGATTCGGCCCCCTCAGGGCACACCAGTTACGAGTGATGCAATTACGCTTAAACGCTAACGAGCTAACTCTTGATAGAAAATGGCTGTATGCTCCGTTGGCTGCAAACAGTAAAGCCATTACTGTACCGTCCTTTCGCCCCTTATCAATTTTTCTTCTCATCCTTTTCGGTAACGCTGAAAATGTTTTCCGTTCGTTCGTCAAAAATTTTTTTTCTCCTTCTACAGCACAAAGGAATCGCGGAGGCATAAAGCATTCCTTTCGCCTGTGTAATATTTTTAATAACGTATTTGGAGCATGCAGCACGGCTCCAAAGTTAATGAATTTTTCAAGAAGCATCGAATCTCTATTCTATGTTGAAATATAGTCTCGTAATCCTGAGTTCGTGTGTAAAATAAAAAACGGAGCATTAATAATATTAACATATTATTGTAATACCTATATTTCAATTATATTTACACATATGTTGATGCTACTAACATACGTGTTATAATGTATTGTATTAATGTTAGGGGAGCCAGTTTATGAACGTGTAGCTATACATGAACGTTTGAGTATTAGAGTAGGATAGCCTAAAGTTAGCCTAAAAGGGATCCCAAAGTGAAAGATATCATTTTCACAACACAAATCACCGTCGATGGGGTATCAAATCGAAGACGAATCACTTGGAATATAATTCCTCGCGAAGAGAAGAACGCGGAACACCCCCCGTTCCCATTTTCGTATAGGGGTCTGAGATCTCCTCGTCCCTTTTAATTGACCGCTCGATTTCTCGGTAAGAAAGGAACCATTTGGGAAATTGCTAAAACCTCTATCAGCAATTTCGCGAGCGAGTTCTGCCGTTCGAATAAAAGCCCGATGGGGTTCAGGTGGGAAAGAATAAAACGGGGGCAGGAGATGCGGTATACACCAGCCAGAGCTCGGCTTGTCAAAGGTCCGACGCGGAAAAGTCGTTTCGTCCTGGCCATTGTCAAGTGCCCTCGTCCGAGGATCCTAAAGGCACTGTCGTCCTACACGCTATCTCCTACGATGTCCTTTCGTTTCCGCGAGGAACTTCCTCCTCTCCGGTTCACCCCCTCGCCAGCCATTCCGCTGAATGCTTGTCAGAACCAGAAGACATCTTTTGTAGCGGGCTAGTGGTTCGAAGAAAATTGTGTGTTGTACTCTTCGATATCCCGCGAACGAACATTTCCTCTTTCTTCTCGTCCTCGTCCTCCTCTTCCCTCTCGCCCATCGTTCCCTTGTACACCCCGCTTTCTGGAAGGTTCCCGCTGCCGCGGAACCTTTCCCCGATTTAACAGCGATACGCAATTTCGGAGATGGCGTGGATACCCCTTTTCGATAGTATTGTAAACGGAATGAAAAGTGTAACGATGTTACGGATTTTGTTGGCCGGAAGAAACTTCGCGAAACGGGCACAACAGCGGTGTAAATCGCGACAGAGACCGTTTCCTGTTAAAAGATCTTCTCCTACTACTCCATCTGATTTGTGTCTCCCCCCTCAGAAAAGAAGATCGCGAATTTGCGACCCGTTTTCACCCTCTACCAGCGAACCACAATCGCGCTGTGGCGCGTAAACGCAGGAAAATGCAACGAAACTATGTAAAACGGGGTGAAGCTATATAGATCGAGAACCTCCATCGGTCATGATTTTTCTTGTCGTTGGTAGCGCGCCTCGGGTCATTAACGTTATACGTCCGTGGATTGCGAAGAAGAATAGGATGGCGGGTTAAAAGGAGGGGTAGATGGCGGGGGTGCCGTGGCGTGTTCGCGGTAATAGCTATGATTAGAGTCGCAACGGCATATGGATGGCGGCGGTTTTAATGCGACTCTCAGATTCCACGAACGCTCCATATGTACGCCGACCTAGGGTCCGAAATAAAAATGTCGACACGCTCGCACAAAGGCCGGGAATTTTAATAATAGATTTATGCGCATATGTTAAGTACCGCTACCGTCATTATTTCAACGGGGGCCGACGCGTCAAAACCGACCGGTTTAACGTTTAATGGTATCTGCAACAATTGCGCGTAGAACGTGGCCTGACATGCTTTGAAATTTTCATCGGAGTACACCTCTCCCAAGCACCCTATTTTTGCATTCGATTATCCTCCCCCGTGGGCGTAGGGGCGCCCTCCGCGGCTCGAGAGGCTCGACGGTCGCCATCTTGAGAGCGCGCGAACGTCGTTTATGCATACGTTCCTGTGTGTTTTCATCGCTTACAGCGAGGTCAAAGGTGGTCCGCTTAGAGAAGATCGAGTTAAGAGCTCGAAGAGGGTGGTTTTTAACTGGTATCTTAATTTTGCAACGTTGCTGATGAATTAAGCGGCCAGAGTGATGACGAGGCAAGTATTTTGCGCTTTGATGTCCTAAAGATCATAACAGGCTTCCATTTTTTCAGTCACGCACTGAATTAATTTCCTTTTCATTGAAAAACTTGATACGTTAGTCGAAGAAGGCTACTATCTATTAATTTTTGCAATACCAATTTGTTTTGACATAGTTTTATGCGCGTATAACAAGTATCTATAGTTCCTCACAAAAATTATGTTACAAACAGTTAATCTTTAGCAATTCATTATTTTGAAGAAGCAAAAGTTTTCAGAGCAATAAATTATCTTTCCTACACTTTTTTCATTAAACTGTTTTTTATTATTGTTACGAGTATTAAGAATAAAATGCATCTGCAATACGTTTAATTTATAATATATCCTGAAACCGTCGATTCAAACAATATTGCTTGCACATTGTTCGAACGATGATTCCGCGTTGATACGTCCTCGCAAGAGTTCACACCCCGTGCGTCTTAGCGCAGACGCCATTTTGTCATTAAACTTTCAATCCGGACACGTAAGTCATTTATAACCCCCGTCCTTCTGTTGCAGCCCTAAAGGGTTTACGCTGCTGGCACTCGAAATGGCCCCTTGGAAAATATTTTTCTACTAATGGCTCCGGTCTACCTACCCTCTACGTAGCCACCTTCCTCCCGAAGTTTCGCCTTTCCCTTGTCGATTACGACGTGTACGCTTGGTAAGTAATTGAACATGGTCACGTGAAAACAACCCCCGTGACTGGTGCGTACAGTAAATGCGTGCGACCGGGGGTTGCAATACGGAGAACGCGTTCTCCTGCGGAACGAAAGAAAGATGGAGGACGCTGGAACGCCTCCGAGGGAGGCATGGTTCTCCTGCAAATGCGTTTCCATCAATATCATGGGAACAATTGGCAGAATTTTTGCGTCATTTCAGAGTAATCATCTTCGAGGAAAAGTAACATTTCTGCCGGGAGTAGTTGTAGCAACTGTAAAACGATTTACTTTATACAGTTAACAGAGTAAAAAACAGAGTTATAGCTCGATGTTTTGCGTTTTTTGGGATCTTTATTTTGATATTTAACGATACTACACCCTTCGATGAGTAATTGGTAGATGATACCACGATTACTCGCGTAGCAAAAGCTTAGGGCTGTAAGCTTGATGTATTGTTTCTGTACGAGGTTCCACGGTAAACTTCATAATGAATCAATGTTTACAATGCCGTGTGATGATTCTATTAAAAATGGTTCTGCCTCATTGATAAAATTGACTACGCTACTGCCTACTTAGTAACACCGAATACCCCATTAACTAACACTTTATTAACACGTGTCTGTGCGTGTCACCGGAAAGTATTATTTTCATCAAGATTACAGTTTGTAAAAATAGAAATATATTCCTAAAGCACCCTCCTCTTCGCCTATACCACCCTCCGCGTCGATCGTCGCCCTTGCCGGCTTGGAGAACGTTTATCTCCGGTTTATGCATAACAAAAAATCTTCACCGGGGGATAATTCCTCGACTTCACCCCCCGAAAGCGGAAGAGGACGGCCTCGATCGCATTAGGCGACGGATTCCATGCAAATTTCTTGGGTTCGCAAGATTCAACCGTGGCGACATTACCGGTTCTCCGAGGACGACGAAGAATTCCCTCGTAAGTCGGCTCGTTAGCTGGTTATTTAGCAGCGATTTACCGTCCCCATGCTTAGTTTTCGGGTTCGGCTAAGTCGCGGCTCGCGCGATTTCGCATTTAAATTTGATAATCGTATTTCCTAGCCGCGCAGAGGGCGACAGAGGACGAAACGAGACGGGTGTCGGCCGGCAGCCGCCATCTCTGCGTCCTCCCTGCCATGTTGATTTTTGTGCGGAACGGAAGGGTGCCTGCATGCGAAGAGACTGTCGCTCGGCGCGCAACCGCAAAACCATCGTAACGTCGTACGATTGCGACTCGATCGGTTCGCGATCGGTGATCGCTTTGCGATGGCGAAACGATTTCTCAAAAAGGGAACAAGACGGTCAGAAATTTTTCAACGCGAACAGGACGTCTCTCGCGTGGCAGGGACTCTAGTCTGAGTTATTACGAATGTCCCCACCTCCTGTTTGGATATCCCCACCCGTTGTAACACTCCCGCAGGGCTGGTGCACACAAAGCACACATCTACCCCATTACGGTACAGTCGGCGCAAAGAGGCAGCCTTTTCGAGCGAGATTATTATCGGCGCAGCGAGGAGAGGAGAGGCGAGACGTCATGTACGGTCGATTCGCGTCGGCGAGAGCGTCGCGCGAGCAGGTATGCATATACCGTCGAACGACTTCGAGCATCGCCGATCGGTATTTTCGACTTTATTCGAAAACCGCATTCGGGGTGCACCGGTGGGCGGCAAAAAAGAGAGAGAGAGGGAGAGGCCTCGAGAAATCGGGAGGCGTCGTGCTCCTCGGCTCCCCGCGACTCCCTTGCCGGCGCTACCCCTTCCCACCTCGCACCCCTTGCTTTTTTTGCATTAATTAAAAGCTCCTGCCTCCGGGCCGCCAGTAGTACGGCCATCTTGGCTCGAGGCACGCCCCCTCTCCTTTGTTTTCGGATTTTTTTAATGATTTCTCCTTTGCAGACGCGTATCCTTCTCTCTTTCTCACCCCTGCCTACCCCTCTTTGCCGCTGCACACCCGTCCAGCCTTTCCTCTCTTCCTTTCTCTCCTTTCCTCCTTCTCTCTCCACTTTTCTCGCGTTGTTTCTCTTCTCGCGTTCTTCTACACCTTTGCAACCTTCTAAACTCCCCCTGTCCCTCTCGCCAACCCCCCATGCACCGCGCCCCTTTCTCAATGTTTCTGTCGAAATTTACCGCTTCCTCCCGCCCCCTTTCTCGATGCATTACCGTGTCTGCATCGATGCGCACGCACACAGACAGGCACGCGTGCACACGCACACGCCGCTGCGCACTCACGGGACTCTGCGAGAGCATCGAGTACAAATGTGCCCCACGCGTAAATACACGCATGAATCGAACTGCATCGGCCGTTCATTCGAGAGGGCTGCACCATAATACCAATTCCGTCGAACGAAGAAACAGAGACGGGGCGAGGCAACTGATAGGGGGCCGAGAGCGAGAGAACCAGGGGTGAAATAGAGAGGGGCCCCGAGGGGGTAGGCGAGAATACGAGCGAGAGGGAAGCGAGAGGAAGGGAAGAATGAGAGAGAGAGAGAGAGAGAAAGAGTGAAGGGAGAGAGCAAAAGAGAGATCAGTGCACACACAGAGGCTATGGTTTTCGAAATAGTTCACGATCGCTGCTCCGTCACTAAACCCGGGGCCTCCTGGCCTTTTCTGCGTTTAGTTTTTTGCCACCAGTGCGTGGCGTCAGGTTACGCAGTTTACACGCCGGATTCGCTTTTTCTTTTTCTCGATCGCCTCGTTTCCTCCTTACGCCCCGCTCCCCTTCCCGTTTTTATCTCTTTTCTTTGCACGGATGCTGCCCGTGTGGAACCGGGAGGGGGACGGGGCACGTCGATCGGCGCTTGATACACCAGGATCCTTCCATCGGTATGTCTTTTCTGTTTTTTTGTTTTCTCTCTTTGCTTTCGAGCTTTTATTTTGCTTTCCTTCTTACCTCCTCTTCTTCTTATTCTTCTGTCTGTTTGCTCGTATCTCTGGTAGAAGCTAGCTGTGTGATTCAACGCTGATTTTCTCACGGATTTTCGGGAGAGAGCAGACCGTTTTGCGAAGAAACGCGTGCACGCATCGGGTTTCCTTATACCTTCCTCTAATTCGTTTGCTTTTTTCATAAGCGAGAGAAAATATCGTCGCTCGTTAAAACGCAAGGTACGATCCCCTGAAAACATTGCCATGTTACTGTCAGACTGTTGGAACGAGTCGAGTACGAGGAAATTTTGATTTTCTCCGAAACGAACGAGGGATTCGCGGTTGTCGAGGTGTCCCGATGTGTCCACTAACCTAGCGGAGTAAAATATTTTTCGGGACGTTTCGGGAAAAGTTCGCGCGTATCGCGGCCTGAATGGGTATGTTCTTATTGTAAAAAGCTACAGGGGCCGGGACATCTGCGCTCGACAATGTTTGGACACGTCGACGACGACACACAACTTTTGTCCAGCGGGATTTCAATGCGGTCCTCGCCGCACACGGAACTCTCCGCCGTATAATGGAATACGTCGTAAATATGAAAATTCTCGATCACTTCAGGAAACGACCTGTCGCCGAACACCAGCGAACTTCTGAAATTCGATTCGCCCTCGAATCAGCCCTGGGAATCGTTAAGGGTCGTTTCGCAGGGTGCTCGCAAAATAGGTAAATCGAAGTATCCAACTTCTGTCGTCTTCGAGTCACAAGATAAAATTTGTAACGATTTCTCGTGTTACAGCTCGTATCAAACGTTGAGGCCGATATTCTTTTGCAACGTTCTCGTGAAAACCTTTTCTTGAATTCCCATTTAATTAAGTAATCGCGTCTGTTTGCTCGTTTCTCGAGGAAAATTCCTCCACCTGTGGTAGCTTTCACGGTTCTCCTCGCGCAAACTCTAAATGAAGTTTTGCAAATTGAGTTTATCTTATTTAGAGAAGAGGAAACGAAGTTCGCCTGAAGAATCGCGTGCCACGCGACGGGAGCCGCGATCCGTCGGAACGTAGGCCGACCCGTTCACTTGTCGCGCTAAGAGTTTAAGTAGAATTTGTCGACTGATTAAACCAATTGCAAAATTATAGCTCGTTTCTCCCACATGGTTACCTCGTTTATCAACCAATGTCTGTCTTAGATATTGAAACGTAACGTTTAACTTAAGAGTTGACCGGTTACGATTGAAAGATCAGCAATTACTTTGAGATAAAATAATTTGTAACGTGAGCAGAAACTTGTGCCAGCCTATTCAAATTTTGAATATCAATTTCTTACAAATAAAAGCTACGAAATCTTTGCACGGTTTGATTAAGTTTTTACGAAGAAAACGTATACTTTGAAGTTGTGCTTCTTTGGAAACAGCGAGAAATTTTGTTAACCTAGGAAGACGAATTTTCGGTGACTTGGTCGAATCGGGAACCTCGCCAGCTCGAAAATTTCATTTTCCTGCACGCAATTAGTCTGGCCGCGAATGTTTATTCAGTAAGAGCCGCGATTTGCAGGCGGACGAGGTATTACACTTTCCCGGAGAGGCGAGAAGCGTTATTGTGATAGAAATTACATCTCCTCCGTCCGAGGATGTAAATTATTTGTAGTCGGCCTCTGAATGAAGAGTTCATTAGCAGCACTTGTGCGTCTTTGTCGTAATTACTGATGTACCTACACGGTTCCATGCGGGAACACCGCGTAAAGTTTGGGGGAAGAAATCCGCGTGAACGTTGTAATTAAATTGTTGCGCATCGCCGGCTTCATTATTTATATGCTTATTTGCATCGTATAATGCGTGCGAGAGTAACGAATTGTACACGGTCGCGTCGTTCTGTCGCGATGGAAATTAATTAAAACGAATAAATTATGAGTGATGTAAAAAGTAAGGAAAAGCGAGGGAAAAACAGGTAACGGAACAGGTGTGTAATACTTGGTCACAAGACGCGGGTCGAATTAATCCTCGCCAATGACAATGATGATCCGTCTTGCTTCCCGATAAGAATCACAAGGTCCATAGGCTCTGTTCTCGAGTTTCGTACTCTCTTTCTTGAAGCACCGTATCGTTATCACGACGATAACGTTGCAAGCGCGAAATTAGTGTGGACTACAGCTAAGAAGAAGCTTTCGGTTAACGAAAAACGGCGGCTTGTCGATGAATCGTTAGCGAAGCCACTCAGGAGTCTCGATGTCTCTGAATTAATTCCAGCTTCGCTTTGGTAGATTCGTGAACGATTATAGGAATATTCAGAGTTAATTGTGTTCGACGCGGCAGCTACCGGTAATGCTCGACTTCCTTCCAGCCTGGGTCCGGTTCGTTCAGATTGCCAGTTAAAGAATGAGCCTGACGTTCCAATTAACGGTCTAAGAGACGAACTTGAAGCGAACTCGACGACGACAGTCAACGTCCGTCGAGTCAAACTTTGCGGTACTCGTATAATTTCTAGCTGAACGTCTAAACCTTTCCTCGATGTACAGGCCTGTCGTGAAAGCGTCAGCTTGGTAACAAGCTCGAGGTAACGCGGCAACGATAAATCTAATAAGAAGAAGGTGTGTTCGCGAAATTTCCAAAGTGGCCTCCGAATCTTTCCTACGACGTCGCAGGGACAGAATTCAATTTTTCAATTTTCTTATCGACGCGTAACGTGTCGCGACGTAGCATAGACGCGACGCGATGCCTATTGCCGTCAATTTCGTTTCATCCGAGAGCCATCGAAAAATAGATTTAGTTGGTATTTCGCTTTCCGCTCCTTCCTCTTACGGCTCCTCGTTCGCGACATAAAACATAATACCTTCGTTTCATTCGAAACCTTCTGGATAGTTGAACCTCTGCATTCGATTGTTCGATAAAGCAAAACATCCTCGAATACGTCTGAAAACCGTAACGATTCCGTGTCCGCGGTAAAAATTACAAAGGTTCGAGAAGAAAGTGCGAAAACTCGATTCCCCGTGCATTGTCCGGAATCCATCGGATCGGCTCGAATATGCACAAGGATACTGTCTCAGGTAAAAGACCGGGGCACGGTGTTCTCCGTTCACTTACAATCGATCCACTCGAGCTGGCCGCGGGCCGACGCCTAAAAACGTGGCCAACGTCCCACGGACGCGAATAATCGAATGAAAACGGGTCCTTCAAGGGGTCTGCCACCTCCTCAATGTCCGGGCTAATTTGTCGAAGAATCGAGTTTTGAAATTTGAGAAGAAGCCCCGAGCCATGGAGCCGCGCGCCTCTAGGACTTGTCAGCGAACCTTTTCATGGTTCCCCTCGATTCCTACACCTTTCCGTTCTACCCTCCCTCCCATCGCCGTCCATTGTGACCAGCGCTTGACCCATCGTGTTTGTGGGATATTTTGAAATTCGAAATTGTCTCCTGACGCGTTGCCTCGTTGCGTGTTTTCTTTTCTTTTTTTTTTTTGTCACGCTCAGCTTTCACCACGCGTTTTCCCCATTCGACGACAATCGCGCGACTACTTTGCGTGTCGCACAAAGCGCGAGATCGCACGCTGGATTTCCTGCCCGCAGTTATCAAACATTTATATCGTTCCCTTTGTGCGTCGCTCGACGACGCTGTTGAACGCGAGCAGCTACGGAAAATAGAGTCTTTTGTCGCCATTGATGAACAACTTCGCCGATACCTGCGAAGCGCATAGTCGATGGGTATCGCGTGTTTGCCGCTTGTAACCGTGTCCGAACAAAGAGCCGCGTATCCCTTTCGTTATTCTACATCGCTAAACAAACCGCAACGCTAAGAGACGTTGACGGAGGGAATGACACGGGGACGACACCCTCGCGCGCGGGTTTTCTCGTGGCGAAGAAAGAGGAACCCTAACTAGCGTCGCCTATCGAAAACAGAGGCAGCAGCGTCTTTGCATTCGGGAAAGAGGGAAGCCTCTTTTCCACGATTCCAGCGCAAGGGGGGACCGCGTATTCGCGCGTTTCAACATTCTTTCAGCACAATGTGCTCCGAGTGGTACTGGCTGCGAGGAACCAGGGAAAATTACCTAGATGCAAGCTTCACGATGTACCTCGACGCATCCATTTACGTGAAACCGGTGTTCAGGTCGTGACAATGGTCCTGTTTGCGTGGTTAGGCCTAAAAAAATCGCATTGTCCATTTCTTCCAGCCGCTGTTCGCGTTCCCTTTTCTTCGGTAACGCGCGATTTTCTCCTGTTTCTTTTTTTTTTGTTCCCTCTCTACCACCGCTCGGCTCGCAACCCTGCGTCGCGGATTTCTCGCGTACCCACCGTCTCCCGTCAACGCAGCGGGGAGATCGAGCACGTCACGGGGAAAACAACGACGTCGTTGTTGCACTTCGTTTACTCACTGCCGGTGTTTACCTCGTTGCTGCTCGAGGGGAATATTGGGAGAGCCGGCCGATTCGCAAACACGGAAGGAACGCGCATTATCATCCGACCGGGAGACAAGGGGATACTCTTTTTTTTTCTTTCTTTTCATCGAGGAACACCTCGACGAAGCCTTCGCGTCGTTTAACCAGAATGTCTTTCATCGTGCAAGAATAGAAGCTCGTCCGGTAGTTCGGTCCGTTTCAACGGACAATTTGCTCGTTCCGAGGAGATTTTTCATTAGATCGACCCGTCGTCCATTAAAACTTACGGCTCGCTGTCCTTTCTGCCGGAGGAATATAGGTTTCCTTGATCGTTTCTCGCGCGGCAAGCATCGCATCCGCGCTTTAACCTGGCCGGCGACGAGACGATGAACGACAAAACAGCTTTGATGTACCTACCGGCTGGAAATGCAGTGTGAAAAGTTCTGTCGTTTACGACTCGTCTACCGGGCTCGCGCGGACTTTCAACCGCGTCGCTTTGACGCGGCTGCGAGGCTGTAGGAAATTGCGTTTGATTAGAGGGACACGGTGCGAGCGTGCTGTTGTCGCTGTTGCTCGACAAAAATTCATTTGTATCCCTCAGCATTTCTCGTTTCTATTCGCTGCCGCGGTCTTCGATTTCTTCGTTGTTCCTTTCGCGTTCGAACGAAGGACAAAATCCTGGTTACTTCGAATTTGGGAAACAACTCGTTACCGTAACAAGTTTCTCGCGACACGTCGGAACAACCAGGTTCCTCCAGATCGATACACAGGTTTCTGCTACTCCCGCTTCGTCGAGGATCTGCAATTCGATGCTCTTACCGATTGTCCTCCGTAAACCGCGCTAAAGACCACCTAGCCTCGCATCTATCATCTATCCGTCTATCCAGCGATATCCCCTCCCTCGAGCCTGCCTGCATCTTTCCCCGCATCCTCTGTCTCTCGCTCCCGTGGCGTAGTGGCACGACTATCAACAATCAACACCCTCGAGAGCAACGCGGTGGCGCGCAGAGAGGGAGCGAGGAAGAATGGGGTGTGAGGCGGAGAGGAGAAGAGAGAGGAGAGACGTGGCGAGGCGAGGCGAGGCGAGGGGAAACGAGGCGAAGCCAAGAGGTGGCGAGGGGTGGCGAGGGGAGGCGAAGGAGGTGGCGGTTTCACCTCCTCCACCCCGCGAAGAGCACGCGATGCTGACGGTGGATACGGTGGAAAAATGTGTGTGCCGGGCTATTCCGGCAGCTCGTGGGAGAGCTCGTTCGATTCTCAGTGTCTGGAAATAATTAGAGGCCGAGGTGGCCCGGGTGTTGCCACGGCAACCGCCAATCAGAGGGCAAAGAAAAATTTTTCCTTTTATATCGCGCATTTTTCTCTGTTCGCCCCGCGAAAAAGGGGCTTGCGGCGGAGTACGCGGGGAGGCTCGTCGCTCGCTGCGGATCACTGCCGAGGGGGTTGCCGAGTCGCTCCGCGTCACCCCCGCGGAAGATAATGTATGCAGAGACACGTTGAAACATGTGGATATACTTTGCCTGTCTGTTTGCGCGCGTACATGCACGACTCGTCGGATGTGTGCGCCGTAACGTAGACGCGAAACATCCAGAAACCTCCACCGCACCTTACGCTCCGCACGCTCCTGCCTTCACGCTTCGCTGTGAACGCCGATGCAGCCTCGATGCAGCCCCGATGCCAGAGCCCCGATACAGCCTCGGCGCGGTCCTAACGGCTCCTGCGAATTTTCTTCGCCGACGGACACGGGGCTGAGTCTTCTCTTCCTTCTTCTTTCTTTCCTTCCTAGCTCTTCCCTCGTCCGGTTCCTCCCTGCTTTTCGTTTCCCCTCCTTTGCGGGTGATTATCGTCCAACGCCGCGGTGCACCGAGCGAAAACTCGATAAGAAAGAAGATTCTCGCGGATCGGAGTGATTGGGAGAATCCGATTCCCTAAGCGCGACTGAATCTTGCAGTTTTGAAACGAGGAAACTGGCAAACGAACCCGAGAAATTGCTAGGGAAATGCATTTAGGGCATTGCTGGTTCTGCTGGAAATAGGACAGAGCATGATCGACTCGTTCCATGTTTCTAGGTAATTGTCCTTCGGTTTCGTAGGGTTTAACTTGATTACAATCGAAGCCCATACACGATTCAGCGCTGGTAACCATGCTTTCGTTGCTCGCTGTCCTGCCTTGTAGCGATCACGGTGGAAGGAGAAAATTTTGTTGGCTCGATGGAACGCATGACGATATGGTTGTGGTGGCAAGCAGCCATCCCATTAGAAACGGGAACGAGATGTTGTTTATTATTTCATTTGCACGATGGCTTCGCGCGATGAAAACATTCTCTTTGATGTTGCACCGCACCTCGTGGCATCGGCTTTTTCAATTAATGCAAAAAGGAGTGTGTTAGGCCGACGCCCCATGGAACACTTCACCTCGCTTTCAAAAATGGCGTACGTGTGCCAGAAGAGACACGTTTCCTATTCAAGGCGCGCCTCGCAACTCTCCCTGATCGCGACTATGGCGAAAGCAATACGATAATTAAGAAGATTTTTGAGGAATATCGTATTTCACAACCCTCTGAACATGAGTTTAATCTCGCGCGAACATTTCTCTACAGCTTACAATTGAATCAGCTGTCGATTTTGTTTCTAAATCACGTTTTACGAGAACAAGAAATTGCTCGTTCGATGAAATTTGTCTGCGCGACAGAAGCTTTACGATTTTTTAATCACAGGGAACGGATGGTAGCGCAAACCGAAGGTGTTCTCAAGAATCATCGAAAGAACGTCCTTGCACGCGTCAGGTTCGATAATTGTAGTGGAAGAAATACTCGTAGGGAAATAATAAATGTGGACACGCACTGGCAAAAAGAGGCTCCTTTCGTCCTGAACGAAGTGTGAGTGTCACAAACCAGCACGGCCGCCGTGAATGGTTCTTATTTTGGTTTGGTTTGACAGTGAGCGCTTTTGTTTTCGGTCAAACTGAAAGCCGTACCTGTCTTAATTAACTTATTCAAACGATACCTGGCCGGATATGTAATGTCACCGATGTGGACGTGAAAGGGACGTTTAAATGGACCTCTTCAGATACATGGCAGGTCGCACGACCATCCTGAAACGTATTGGAACACACCGGGTATCACTGGAACGTTTTATTGGCTTCGTGGTCGGGTACCATTGTCGTGATGTTTCGAGTGTGCGTGTTCTACGATTTGCTTCGAAAAAGTGAGAAAATTTAACGAGAACCAGCCAAATTTAGCTCCTCCTAACTTTAAGCAGTTCTTCCCTTCATTTCGTTCATGAAGAGAAATTCATAGAAGAAATTCTTATTTGATAACCTTTAATCGATGATACCAAATATCGTGATTTTCTTCGTTACGGGTTTAAGCTGAAAGGTAGGAAAACGCGTTGATAAAGTTCGATCGATCGCAAGTCGATCGACGCGTTCGCCATCCTATTGAAGATGACACGGATCACGATGAAAACGAGGAGGTACAAGGATCCATCGAAGTTTCGGGTTTCTGCCGGTCAAAATTTCTTCCGGTAACCACGGTTCGCGCCGCAACAGAACACCAGGTAACACGACACGTATATCCCTTCTTGGCAAGCACGTGGGAAGAAACCGCCTCCTAAATACGCTCATAGAAATCGAGAAACAGGCACCGATGAAAGGGGTGTGTGTTCAAAACATGTCACATTCAATATCGGCGCTGGCCATCGATCCGATACTGGCTGGACGTAGAAACAGGCTGGTGTTCCGTTTCTCGGATTGAATCTCGCGGCCATAAACGAGAGCTCTTCCCCGATTTTTTTCTGTGTTTCGACAACGTGAAAGAACGGGTGTCACGGGATCCAGATCGATTCGTTGCGTTCGTCCGATTCAGCTCGTTCGAGCATTTTAATGGAACAGAAATCGGAAAAAGGGCCCCTGTTGTCTGTCCTTCCGGTTTCGGCGTTTAATCGTTCGTGAATCGACGAGACAAGAACAGAGGACGTCAAAGGTTTGGGATAGATTTTATTGTCTCTTCTGGAATCGCGATTGATTTCTGGATTTCTTTTGGTGATCGAATCTTCCTGCTGTTAGGTCAGCTTCCGGTGTTCGGATTTTCGATACCCTTCGATGCTCAAATCAGTAGATTCTGATAGTTGTTCGTGGACGATAAATATTTCTTAATCCGTTTTTCGTTTCTCGGTCGCTGAAATATTGTTCGAACGTGAAATAGATCAATTTCTATGAATAAACTGCAATCTGTTGCAATTAAAAGTTGACGTTTTATCATTTTGTGCGTACTGTGCGAATCCTAGTAATTCATTTTGGTTTCTATCATTTCGATTTCCATGTGTGCAAGCGATATAACTTACTATCAGTTGCAACCTGACCAATTCCACTGTTTAATTGATGTTATGTGTAATTAACAAGGCATTACAAACCCGATGCACGTGTTCACGCGTTGTCGGCAACGTGAATTAATTGATCCGGTTATACATAAATCGGGTGATGAAAATTTATTTCAGTGTCCATAGCGATTATACTGTTTCATGCAGACTAAAATAGAACTTTCTTATGATTATAAAATATCTTACTTTTATTATTAGACAGCTTAGTAACTTTTCTAATAATACAATGAAGTAGTAGTAGTAGTATATAAAGTAGTATGTAAATTGGTTGAACACAACGTATGACAATATATTCCTACATATTGACATTTATTATTGTATTTATGTTAATTTGATCTCGGAACATTATAGTTTATATCGTTTAAGTAGATATTACGTGACGATAAAGATTTAACGATGCGAACACGTCTAAATACTTCTTGTAGCCATCATGAATAAGAACCGCATGGTAAAAGCTTTTCAACGGCATGTTTCATAGATGACGTAGATCCCATAAAGGAATCCGATGAATCCAAGAAAGAATTAGCCACGTCGCAAAGACGATTTATAGAGAGCCCGAGGAACCGAAACTCCAATTCGCTTAAGAAAAGCTGTGAAAAGGGAATCGCGTTTCATCCTTTAACGGATAAATGTTTCGACTTACGTTCATATTGCACGAGAAATCTCCGAAATTGACGATCGAGCAAATAAGACGAGCGATGCAACTGAAAATCCACAAAGCCGACAGATCTGTCATTTTAAGTATGTATCCGCACGCTCTGATACAATATCGCGAAACGAGGGAAAGGGTCCAAAGCAAAGCGCGTCTCCGAGGAAGCTGGCATTTCCAATTCACTTTGCCTCCTGTTGGATTAATGGTGACCGTGTGCACGACTCGGATTTTCATTACTCTCAATCACACACACACATACGACATAACGTTACGCGCCTAGTATTAACTTTTCGCGAGTCCTTCGAAATTGATCTCCGCTATATTGGCATGAGCACACTGTTATTGCTCGTAATCGAGCTTCAAAAATCAACTACAAGCTTTTCCCTGTTTGTTGAGGCCAACAAGAAAATCACATTCGGAGAAAGGATAACCTTTATCCTTGCATATTTTATGTTCTCTTCTATTTGACCATTCTCTAAAACAGCTTCTGCTTGCCAAAGATTCATTGAATTAACCCCTTTACGTACAAATAAAACGAAATTTGATGCGTCCGAAAAATACTGTTTAGTTTGGCTCAACTGAACGGTTGTGTGCAAGCTTAAAACCAGAACATTCTATTTAAAAATTTGCGTTGCTATGTAACATCTAATCAGGTTGATATATTAAGTAACATTATAAAATAATAAATTAGTAGTTCTGCAAAGTACGAAACATTTCAAAACATTTTGGAATATGTAGACAATTCTTGACGTCTCGGATACGTCAAAGTCTACAATGGCTCGTGAAATGAATGACGTCTTTCAGACATCATCCTATGTCAAGGAGTTAAAACAAAAACAACGACTATAAATCTCATAGCCGAACCATCAGACTTCCTCGGCTCTAGATAACAAGAAACAAGAAACGATCGCGTCCGAACATCGCGCTGGAAGTGCCTCGAGATCGTTCATCAGAGAATTGAGTCGCAAATTCGGTCGGTCGTCATCCAGCGAATTAATATTCCCAATATTTGCTTGATCGCGATTCGCGTCGCGAAACATACGCGCTTGTGTACGCATCACCGGAGGCGGTAACACGCGACTGCACACATAATTCGTTACACTCACGTGCATCGCGTAGGTGTGTGCGCGCTCAGCCGCGAGTAGAAGAAGGCGCGAACGCGAGCGCGCGCGCGCTCCGAGGATTATGTGCGCGAATCTCGAGTGTGGGCGAGAGCCGGGCCCCCTCTGTCTCTGCCGCTTTTAAACAGTAAATACATTTTAGCGGTGTAGCGGGTAATGTGTAATATTTTTAATTGGATCTCTCCGTCTCTGTCGCGCCCGCAGCAGCCAGCCAGCCCGCGCCCAGCGCCGCGCCGCTCCGCTCCGCGCCTCCTTCCCTCCGGCTCGCTTCTTCCTGCGGCAAGAAAACTCCGCTCGAAACTCTCCGCTACGTCCGCCCCCTCCTGCCCCGAGAACCTCCCTCGCGCTCGTCGCTGACGGAACTTGCAATTATTTTCTCGTACCTTGTGGATTGTCGCGCTGTAAAATTTCTTCTCGGCCGCCGTCACGGCGGTCTCCCTGCGCGCGTGTGTGTGCACGCCCCTGCTGCTGTGTGCGAGTTAACGTTCCCGCTTGCTCCCGCTCGCGTCCGCGCGCCGCGCCACACGGCACACGCGTGTGCTTCCTTCGTTTTCCACCCTCCGCGGCCGCCCCCGCCTCCTCCTGCACCCCCAACCCCTTTCTCCGCGCATTATATCCTGGCTTTGGGAGCCGCGTAGCCTCCAGCTGGCATTAGACCCCGCAGAAAAGAACATTGAGGAATTAGTGACAGTGGCGGACGGACGGACGATTCTCTCTCCGTTGATGGGGGGTGGTGGCGCGCATTGCGGCCTGAAAATTGAAAAGCAAAATGGCGCTTAAAGGCTAGACCGAGTGAAGCCTCTCCGAGGGCCGATGATACGGTGCTAATGGCCTTCCTGCGGTCTGCGCTCGTCCTGCGGCGCCTCTCCGAGGAGGATCCTGCCGCCGCGAGCTGCTCTTCTTTCCCGTCGTCTTCCTCATTGTATCGCCGCTCACACCTGACGATCGTAATTGCCGCCAACGGTCTCTCGCCTATTTGGGCCTCGTCGCGTTGAAGCCGCCTCCATAGAAAGGATTATCGACGACAGAGTCTGGAGACCGGGCTTTTCAGACCGAGACGCTCTGGCCGAGAACGGTCGCAAGTGGTCTTCAGCCGGCGATCCGAGTCGAGCTGGGAGCCATGGGTTTCGATCGCTAAATTCTATTCGTTTTCTTGCTGATATAACGAATCTTTGAGTACGATTATAAATCTGGAATCATTTTCTGAATTGTAATCGTTACAGATTTTCCTCTAATTTTCTTGGCAATTTGAGATTAACGCTTAACCAATCGAATGGACAGGTCTCCCATTTTTCCTCTGCCATTGATTCTATTTACTTTTGTTAGTAGTCTCGAACTAGTGTTGTTAACAGTTCATCAAATGCATTTTCTGCTCTTCCAAAGTACAATGTTTAATAAATTCGATACTAGTTCAAGACTAGCTACTAACAAAAGTAAATAGGATCAATGGCAAAGAAAAAAATGGGAAATCTCCCCGATCGGTTGGTTAAGTGTTAATAGTAACTTCTTTCGTAGCGATAACCCTTTGACCAAACAGTTTTCCAAGATAACACAGTCTTAAATTCTTCTCTGATCCGTGAAATTCCCAGAACGAGTGGACATTTCAAATTTCAGTCCAATGATCGGTGATGGGAAGAAAGAACTCAGCGTATTTGAGTTTTTAAGTAACGTTCACGAATTCGACGAGTTATTCATTATTTTGTCTTCATCGCCGTAACGCAACTGTCAATTAATTGCATCGTTAAATCCAAATAAATTCATGGGGCCGACCCGCTCGAACATCCATCTCGTGGTTATCGAATGAAAATCAAACAAAAGGCGAGTCAAACAAAGGATGTAGATAGAGATCTGGATTGTCGCTCGTGTGAGAAACGGACATCTGTTACCAGGTGCACGTAGATTTCGGATAAACATCTCAACCGGATGACGAAGAATTGCGTTATTATTCGAAACCGTGAAAACTGTCATCACCGATAATCATTGATTCACGCCGTTGTTGAAGTCGTGAAAACACGAGTCGGATGAGTTTGCAAAACAGTATTTTTCTCGCTTGGATAAAAGAGCTCGAGCGAGACCAACAGGAGGGCGAGTATTTTATAGAAGATTCGTGTGTTTGCTTTTCTGATACTGGTGTTCGTTAATATAATCGCAAACTTATTAGAAACTTGTACAACTCTTTCTAATTTGATAATAGATAGAAGAAGTATGAACTGAATTTCAAGGGGCGACAGTCACGGAAGCTGCTTGCCGTCGCAATGGCGCATTTCTTATGTGCTTTTATATCTTCTGCTAAATACTTGCACCAAACACTTTTTATGATTTTAATAACACGAGAATACTTTATTCTCATTGCGATTTATCGGATAACGTTGAATAAGCTTTGAGATACTAGTCGGAGAAGATTGTAGTCAACATAATATTTTTATCTTTAATTATTTTTATTTTTACTATATTATTTCTGTATAAAGGATGTTTACCTGTCAAATAAATAAATAAATAAATAAATAAATAAATAATAGTCACTTATAGTAGAGTGATTCTGGATGCGATGTTATAACTTAGCAAACGTTCTGTGATTCTTTCTAGTTAATTTCATGAAATCACGTTCATTTTTAAATATTTATAATTTTCACAGTGTAGCAAACATCTACTGCTCCAAATTCACAAAAGTATTTATTATTACTATGAAGTAAATATCGAGAATCTTTCAGGAGTTATCATAACCATTTAAGAGAAATAATTTCTTAAGATTAAACTGCGATTATATCATTGACACAGCTGCGTATGCAGCTTTTTTGTATTCTAGCATCTAGCTTTATTGTAAATCATCGTTCGACCGATTCGGTTGCCAAAAATTCAACGAATAACGATACTACATAACTATCATGAATAAATAACATTCTTCTTTCAACCCTTATCCAATGACAGTAAGAAATACCTAACAAGAAACAAGAACATAATAATCGCGTCGATAGCGTTGCTGAAATAATCGAATCAAAGCAAAATACGCTTCGTTAACATCGAACCTTTTTCGTTGTAATATTATTCTCCTTAATGGATTATACTCTTTTATTAATAATAAATAACTAAAACTCCTTATAAACTTATTTCCCATAACTTTACAACCTGCATGTCACTCGGTGCCATCCAAACAATAAAATGTTCTCGGCACTTTTCGAATAATTGCTACGTACGTAAACTCCAAAGCGTTGGAAATCAAATTAGAAAATTTACATAATCCAAGGCCTACTATTTGCATCGATAAAGATTTCCGTCACACGAACGAGTATACGATGTTGTTGAAAATGTGCCATGAGATGTTCATCAGGATGCCAGGTTACAAATGTGAATCAGACGGCTCCACTTCATCAACACCCGATTATCTCGTGTTTCAACGAAACGAGTCATCAGGGTTAGGTTGCAATCGGCCATTGCCGTGAAAGATTGCAGTCGTCCGAACGTCACTCCTTTTGTAATGCCTTTCTTCTATCTCAAGCGGGCGCGTACGTCCACCATTTTGAGGGACACGGACGTTGGCCCAATTTTTAGGGGTTGGTCTTTTGTAGACCGACTGGCCAGCCCCGAGCAACCCTCCCGCTGTGACATTTATTTAACAAGGTAACGACATTACGGTGTTAGGTCAGATTAGGGGATCCCCCGGCGCTAGTTCGAGGGTCTAACGACCAATAGAATTTATTGTCCCGGTTAATGTACGTGATTTTTCGGTTGTTACGTTCTCCCATCATGGCTACGTAACGGATTTCCTCTGCCTTCATCGGATTGCTGGTCCTATTGTGCCCTTTTTTCCCCTTTTACGTTGAGCTCCAATTTAGAGAAACCGTAATGATCTTTTTGTTGCAGTGTTTGGTTTCCCCCGAGCTGGGGCCTGAGAAAAAGCTGCCTCTCGAAAAACCGATCCGAATCGCGCGATTTCTCCACTATAGCATTATTTAATGGTGACGTAATGTCGCTATAATGTATTGTAACTCGATCGATTTTTGAATCGTAATCCTGAATTAGAGATACGAGCGCTCGAGAGAACAATGATCGAAGAATTACGTGGCTCCCTCGATCAGAGATCTGCAATGAAATCATTTACCGAGTAACTTTTCAATTTATTTTATACAATTGTTTCTATCTATTACAGTCCATGGAGTTAGGGAAAACACTTGATATCTAATTGATTAACTGATCCCTGATTTTTTGAATTTACCGAATTTCGCTTAGCTCTCAACTACTTGACGTACAATGCTGTCTGGAAGACGTCATTCATTTCATGTGCCATTGTACACTTTGACGTATCCAAGACGTCAAGAATTGCCTCCATGCAATATATTATTAAAATTACTAATTTATTATTTTATAATGCTAGTTAATTATTGTCCATTAACGTTATATATCAATCTGATTATATGTTACATAGCAATACAAATTTCAAAATAAAATGCTCTGTTTATAAGCTTGCAGATAACTGTTCAGTTGAGGCCAAATTAAATAGTATTCCTCAGACGCATCAAATTCCGCTTTACTTCTACTTCAAGGGGTTAATCCTTGTTCATTTTTATAGAACGATAATTAACAATCACGATTCGTTGTCGATTGTATCGAACAAATATTCTCGTGCTGCACGCTTCAGCCATTTTGTTCGTTCCCTAGCGGAGTCACGCGGAGGCCTTGCTTCGCGTTTCATCCGCTGTATCACGGAACCCCAGTCAATTAAACACCGGTGTCATCGGCGATGGTTCACAGCGTGTTCGAACGTTGATTAAGCCTGCGATCTGCCGGGAACACCGAGGAAGAATAATAAGCGGTGCGCCATTAGCCCGCACTCGCCCGTCGAGCCATCTCTAACGATTTATTTAGCCCGGGAAAAGTGGAAAGTCGGTACCGACTCCATATAATACGCGGGATTCGTGATTCGAGTTAACGAGGATTTTCACAGAACAAAAAACGCACGGAGGAAAGGAACGAAGGGCGAACAGAGACGAATGCACCGAGGAAGGGGAAGGAGAGAGACGAGGAGGTGTGGTCGAAGAGAGGAAAGAGAGAGAAAGAGAGAGAGAAAGAGAAAGAGAGAGAAGCTTAAGAGAGAGGAAAAAATAAATGTTCCCGACTAGAGGCCGCAAGTATTTCGCGCGGCGCGGCGTCGGCGTTGGATATCATTATCATTTAATTTTCGCATTCGACGAAACGGCTCCCGGATCCTGGCGTCGTTAACGTTAACGCCGTGATTCGGCGGTCCTCGTTGTTTTCTATAGAGCGTGAAATTTAAATGTCCCAATCGATGCCTGATCATTATTTTCGTTGTTGCTGGAAACGCGAACGGTGCTCTCGCGTAACCCGCATCGCGGTGGAAGGGAAGGAGATATCGAAAAGTATCTGACATCCGTCGAACGACCACGCGATTCTGAAACGGTTTCCTCGAATCGAGGAGCATTGGTTTCCCACGAAACGATTCGCATCGCGTAGAAGTCAACGTTGCTGCCCTTGTCTCATTGAGTGAAACGCGAAACAGCTCTATAGTAACCGCAACTTTCGTTGTCTTGTAACAATTGTTTGCTTAAATTGCTTACGATTCTAAGATCTAGCTGCGATCACTATGGAGGCGCAATAAGAGATAGTTTTGGATCAAACACACTTTTTCTATCAATCTTTTGCGCATAAATTTTAATCACAATATACAGATGGATTTCCATCAGTTATAATATATAATATTTAATTAAATTATCTAACTGATGGAATGGGGTTCCATTTTACCGGTGAACGATCTTTGTTCTCAACAATTTGATCCGGTATTAAATGACAAAAAATATAGATTTATTTACTGTGTTAGTGACAAAATTATTAATGTGCAATAGCCTATTTTTGAAACAGGATGAATAAATTGCTGGAAGATTAAGTTTTTAGCAGTCACAGGTCCAAAATCTTCAGAAACTTTTTTATTCCAATCTGTAATTTCAAACCGCTATTTAATTTAAATTTAAGGATGCTTTAGTTAGTGCTTTAGTTTTTTCAAAGAGCAAAATTTCATCAGAGATTGGAATTTAAAATACTGCACAGCATTAAGCAACGTTTGATGATAAAACATAACCTGTTGTATATTGCATAAATTTGAATAGTTGAATCTTTTATGCAAATATCAAATATTCGTTGAATGAAGGTGATTAAGGTACGATGTAATTTACAGAGTTCTTGCATCCAGCAATTATATAATTTACTAGGGGGTTTATGGTGATTTTATTATAAGCAATGGAATTCTTAAGCACATGTTGGCGCCATCTCTGCAGGTGGTGGCCAAATGTGGCAACGCCGTAATTCGGGATTCTACAGCTTTTACAGCTGTGATAACGACGTTAAATGATATTTATTAAAGAAATACTATATATAATATGTATTGTGCTATGGATTGAACCTACTTTTTTGTTTCGTTCCAAATTTTATAGAATCTAGGGAACCTGTTTTATCCAGTGGTAAAAAGACTGGCTACGCCGACGATAAAGTAGGAAACTGTTATTTTCTAGTGAATTGCTGGCTCCATGATCATTTTTTATGCAACTGAACAATAATTAATGAAATTGAAGACAGACATCTTACCTTATAACCTTAATCCTGGACAAGGTAGAAAAAACGACAGTGATGAACTACCTGGTTTGAAGGAATGTATTGTATGGTCTAGGGAATTACGAACTGAAATACCGATCGCGTAAAACGTTGCATGATTTCATAGTCCCTTTATAACTCACCATTGAAAGCAATAAAAAGTAACTTAAATCGAAGGTAAGGAAATAAGATTTAAAGAAATGTGGCGATATTACGCTCTTATTAAAAGGAAATCATTTCCGAACATAAAATTTTACAATTAGTTTCAATTTTCAGCCACCGTGAATGTTGTAATCTTATTCTTAGCTGAATCAATAACATAGAGAGTGACACTAAAATGATAACGCAAGTCGCAACCCTTTGAAAATCATTTAGTGCAAGGTTTATATTGTTCCCCAATTGTGATGTTTTAAAATAAAACAAATGTATGAAACAGATATTTAGAAACTTTGTGTATAAGCAAGCATTTCTATTCGTTCAAGCAATTTTCTATTTACAGCTTTTATTAATTTAAACTTTTTACTCCAGCTATAACGTATATAGGAGACCATGTTTTAAAAACGTTTACTTGCATCTCCAGCCATTACAAACTTAGGAAATTGTTCAAAAAAGCGTTAAAAAAAATAATATTTTACCGCAAACGACTTCTTTCCTAAGAATTCTTTCTTGGACAACAGTCCACTGCATTCGAAACATCGATATGATGATATATTATTCAGCGGGTCATAAATATACATTGATATCATATCGTATTCATCAAATATTAAACTACGGTACAGAAAGCAATATACGTCTTGCTGCATTAACATATTTAAAAAGAAACGAAGATAACGACGTCTCGTTCGCAAGAGAGAAGCAATCGAGCAAAAGTACCCTTCAGCTGATCGAATCCATTGAATTACCTACTTCCGAGAACGAAACGCGTGCGTTCTAGTTTCACGATTCGTAAAACTTTTTCTCGATTCGTCTAAGGAAATTCAATTCAACCGATGAGAAGGAAAGTACAGTGAAATCGTGGTTATCCTCAGTAACGCAGATCATCTTCGTCGCATCACCTCCAGGATGCACAGACACGACCCGCGTTCCACTCCAATTCTCGAGGACGCGGATTCAGCCTACTTAGAGATCTAGCCGCGAAAAACGAGGAGGACCGAAAGGAAAGAAGATCGCTTGGTTGGTGGTTCGTGGCGCGAACAGGATCGGCGTATTTCCCGCGCGACGCCGCCAACGAGAACGCCGCTGCTGGCTTTCGATTAATCGATAAGACAGTTGCCGCCGGCTGTTACTCGTTTCCTTATCATTGGCCTAGTTCGAGGTCAGGCTACCGGGGGCGCTGCACGCTCCGTGTTTCTCTCTCGCTCCACCTTTCCAACCGCCTACGTTCAAGTCGGACTGAACGTTGACTGTCGTCGGACGGGGCCTCGTCGCCGGAGCGAAAGTCTCTCGCGTGCACGCGTCGTCGTTACGGAAAATGACGTTCATCGGTGTACGCGACTCTTCCGTGTGTTGTCCGCGGCCCAGGCACGTCCACGTTTGACGCGTTATGTGAACCTCCTGCACCCGGGGCCCGGCTGTTCGTGCTAGCATGAGTATTTCTCAGGAAAGCGCAGCCACGATCGTGTGCAAGGAGATCTTCGACGGCACCTCGCGTCCTACGATCGAAGGTACGTGGAAAATAGAGACGGTAGTCCCCGGAGAAAACGCGAACACGGCACCGCTAATTTCCACCCCCGCGCACCGCTTCCTCTCTTGGCCCAGCGATCGATGTAGCACGGGGTGGTTTTCTTCGCGAGCCACCGACTGTCATCCACGCTTCCGGCTGTCTCTTTCTTCTCTACCCCTCCTCTTTCTCCTCTACCGTCGCTCGTTTCCGATACCATCTCGAGAGGCGATATAGCAGTGCGAGAATGATGACATTTCGACCATCGGCAGAGGATTCCTCTTTTTTCGTTCGACGTGCTCACCTTTGATCCGAGTCGTCTGGTCTGCCGATTGATCGGACCGTAAAACGGCTAATTAGCTCGACCGAGGACTTGATAATCTACACCGCCTGTGTTCGATGGGAATGTACGTCGATGATTTTGTGCGGAAAAAGAAAGAAATTGATCGGCGAACGTTTCCAATTGTCCACAGCTTATAAGAACGAAAACGTTTCGTCGATTTTCGTTCAAACGTTAAGAAGCAACGTTCCTTATCGATCTCATCGCTGGTGACTCCTACGAGTCGCCATTCCGGGAACATGTAAATTTCTGAATGCAAGGTTTCACCTTTTTTCCGTTATCGATCTCTCAACGTTTCGCTCTTCGATCGATAAACAGTTTAAAAGAACAACGATTTATTAGGTTAACGAGATGTTTATGTTCTCTACGATGTCGATGCATGAAAAAAGAGAATTTACGGTAGAATAGTTAGGTAAAGAGAAAGTTGAGGAATTAATCGGATGGGATGAAAACGCGAGAAGTCACGAATAAACCTTGATAGACAAGGTCGAGGAGAGTTTTGGTAGCGAGTTTCCTTGTTTATTTACACCGTGGTCGGACGGGAGCACTGAGCTCGTACCCTAGCGCGGCGAGGAAAATCAATAGGATCCGCAGTGCGGCGAAAGTTTTGTCATAAGCCTCGAGGACCTCCCGCCTTGCCGTCTATACCACCGACCGGATCCCGTAGGGTGAAATCGGTCGAACGAGTCGGTATCGTCGCCAGAATTCGCTCCGTCACCTTATTTCCGATCAACGTCGATGCCTGACGCGAGAAACTCGCATTCGTCGCTAGTATCGTGGCTACGAAATTTTCGCCACCACAGGGAAAGGCAGATGTTGTGGCGGTTACCCCTGCACGCCGAGCCACCTGTCAAAGACTTCCATGATGGAATTTTTAATCGGCCCTCTTTGCAGCGCTGTAGTCGCGACTCGACGTTTTCCGGAGAAAATCGCAAGCATTCAGAACTGCCGACGTTTAAGACCGAAGTCGACTCTCTTTTATTCGGAGATTTCATCGTTAATCGTATGCCTAAACCGTGTACTTGAGCGACCGCTACTTCCGCCCATGCATTATTCCAGCCGATTTCGAACGCGATTTCTGCAGGGTTACGAGCGAAATTAATTTTCGTGCGAACGAAAATCACGAACGGATGATGCTCCACGACGATAACGAGGTCGAAAAAATTCCTACATGCGTGGCAGTCGGGGATTCGGTACATAGATTCGATGCTAGCCAGGGAAACTACGTGCTTTTAATAGAACACCGACATAAATTATTTATAACGAGAAACAACTGGTACATCTGATGCAACGTGACAAATGTGGTGTTTAATTAAAATGGAGCAGCAAGATTAGCATTCTGATCGATTCTTTATCTAGCTTAGAACTTCTTTCGTGACTCTTTCTGCCTGCACCGTAGGCGTTTGATTGCAGGTATTTCAGCTACAACCATCGTTCTACGCGCGACTGTAAGGTTGTACGAAACACGAATCGAGTCCGAAATTGAACAAACGTCCAACGTTGATGCCAATTAGTTGGATACCAGAAGTTCTGCCGGGAAAGTTAGTTTTTGTTTCCTTGATAACGACGCGAGGGCTCGTTAGCGTTAACGCGGGCAATGTTAGTGGAGCACCCGACGCGTAAAGACTTCTCCACGTCCCCCTTTTTTCTAGAGGGACAGTTCCGCGTTGCCACGTGTACCTCCACCTGGTCTATAATCGATGAACGTTGTTACGCTTAGCATACGGCGGCCCGTAGAACCTTGAAGTCACTCGTTTCGCAGCTTTATTAATACCTTCTTCGTTATCGAACGGAATATTTATAGTGCTCGTCGGTTTAAAAATTGCCCAGCCCATCTTCGATCAAATCCTTCGATACGTTAAAAAAAAAGAACCGTGTTTCATCGTGAACAAGCCTTGATCGCGAGGAAACGGTATCCCGGCGAGCTGAACGAGATGCCAGCGTGCAAACACGCGAAGCTTCTTTATTCTTCGCTCGTCCAGTCCTTGACCTTCTTCCCCGCGGCTCATAAAAGATGCACGGTGCACGCGCTCGAAGCGAAAGCGGGCACCCGTCTTCCAGTCAAACGAATGTCCATGCGAACCCTAAGCAAAGTTCTCGGCGATCAAGCCGGGACGCGCCGCCCTGTTTCTAATCACCGCTGACTAATGAAGCACGCGTGCGACCTTTTTGTTTCCAGAGGTGCTCGAGTATGCGAAGCGCCTGGGAATCGACCCGGACACGGAACCGCACCTTCTGTATTTGGCCAGGAAGGGCCTGATGGCGGCTCTCCCGAAGGGCTGGTTACCGTGCTTCCACGAGCCAAGCGGCGCTTGGTACTACTACCAGGCATCCACCGGAACCACCACTTGGGAGCATCCCCTGGACGCTGTCCACAAGGAGCTGGTCAGGCAGGCCAGGGATGACCTGGCCAAGTCTGGCAATGCCAGACAGATCAGCGTCGGTACGGATTGCCTCGTGATTACGGCTGAATGGAAAATATAGGATTAACCCTTTGCACTTGGACCGTTATCACTTGGGTGCACTTCGCGCTTGACAGAAACAGAGAGAGAGAGAGAGAGAGAAAGAGAGAAAGAGAGAGAAAGAGTGAGAGAGAGAGAGAGACAAAGACTGATTAACCGACGCATCATCCACACTTTTTCACTGCTGCACTGTTAGCCGATGACGAGGGGGAGACCGCGGACGCATGCGGTAATCGAGATCGCACAATTTCTATGTATTATAATGCTCGCCGTCTGTTGCGATCGATACGCGTATCGAGTTTCGGTACGGGTGAGATGAGAGAAGACTGATCGCAAACGGAACACGATGTAACAATATTTTTTTATCCTACACCGACGTCTCTCGCCACTCCCGACGGGAGTAGATTACTTATTGAATCATGCACTACTCGCGTTCTGTACATGTATGTAGATCATGGTATATAACAAATAAAGCATAATAACATGCACACTATCGAATCTTTTAATGGCATGACTGTTTTTTCTTTGCGCATCTTGTCGCGCCGAACAGCAAATACAGTAAAAGGAGGTCGTCGTGCAAAGGGTTAAACCTCGCACGCGAAAGTCTAAAGGCTACTGTAATCGCTCTCTTATCGTCTTCGTGCAACATTCGTTTTGTACTTGAAACGAACAAGAAGTTCGCTTCTGGGTACCGAGATTGATAATTTCTGGGGCCTCGACGTGCCGCGAGCATCTTTCTTTCAGACTTTCATTCGATAACAACGTTTCGATAACGATTCGCCCTCGTTAATCTTCTTGTTCGAGCAAATTATCGACACGAGCAACCGGTAAACACGATAAGATAATCCCATCTGTTCAGAAATCAGAGATTACTTCCTCGAACCGAATCGTTGAAATTACTCACAAATTACGTTGCGTGGATCTTACGTTCACCGAGATCGCAAGTTATCAGATGGAAAAAGCGATTTCCCGTTGTTTCGTCGAGCAACAAGCATATTTAACCCATTTGCATCTAACCCAAGGCAGCTTAACATTTAGCCAACCCATTCTTTCCTCAACAAAGCGCTGCCATCGATTCAATTTACTTTTGTTATTAGTTAGTCCTGAACTAGTGTTGTTCACGATTCATCAAATGCATTTTCTGCCTTTCCAAAGTACAATTTTTAATCAATTCAACGGTAGTCCAAGATTAGCTAATAACAAAAGTAAATAGAATCAACGGCAGTGCTTTGTCGAAGAAAAAATAGGAGGTCTCCCCGTTCAGTTGGCCAAGCGTTAAGTAAAGTCATGATGCAAACGGGTTAAAGTATCCACACCCGCTTGCCCGAGCGTTTCGATTGCCAGAATCTCGATGATCGTCGCTCGTATTACGCGTTTGTGTCTCGTTAGCGCGTCGTATCGTTTTCGCGTTTCGCCAAGCTGTCGCGTGCGGTCCTCAAGGACTCGTTCAGCGATCGAGAACCGAGGCTGGCTTCCCGCGAGTCGGTATTTTTAGATCGTTCGCGGACACTCTCTTTGGCCCCGCCGCCTCTTAAATTCATTAGCGTTCTCGCGGCTCGTTTCCTTCGGCCCTGCGTTTCGATCGTCACGATCTCTCGTTCCCTAGCTCGCGACGCCCGGCCGATTCGTGCCGGTTACGTAAACCGGCAGTATTCTTCTTGCGCTTGACCCTGAAGCATCGAGTTTGCACAATTACAGACAACCGCGCGTTTTTCTCTGCAGCGACCGCAACAGCTCGCCGGCGACGAAACAGTCACCTCTGATTATTGGCTCGGTTTTTTTCTTTTTTACGTAACCGCCGCGCAAAGCACAGCCGTGTAAGTCGTAGCCCTGCCGGGTACAAGTTTTATGTAACCGTATTCGATTCGCGTGAGCTCGTAACGCGACGGAATCGAGACCGAAGTAACGCCGTCTATTAATTATTTACGAACACGTGTATCGATTGCGGTAACGTTAATCTTATCTCACGAGACTCTCTCGTCGTTTTTATGTAACGAAACGCTTTCGACGATCTTCCTATCCCCCCACCTCCCCCTCGCACAACCTCCCCTCCTCTTTCTGTCCGTGCTCCCCTCCCGGTGAACGAAGTACCAGCAAAATTAACATTGTCAAAGTTCATCGCGGAGAGGGTATCTGAATCGCGTTGTTTAAAAAGCGACCGCGATTGTTTTCGTAGAAAGCGAAACGGAGCCAGTGAACCGAGGCTAAAGGCCGTTCGTTGCAGCCGGTTCTCGAGTGCAACGAGGTTACACACGAGCGAATTTGTTGCGCGATTTCTTCGATCGGATGGAGTAGGAGTAGAGGCCGGGCGCGCGTGGACGCGCGCTGCTCGCTCCGTAGAGAGCCCTTGAAACTCTTTCGAGCCGCTCCTCGCCGTACGACACATTCGTTAAGGCACTCACGTGTCGGTGCACTCGCTCGTGAAAGTACGTAATAGTTGCTTGAACGCGGATCCGTCCAATTATCGCGTCGCCGTCCATCGAACACGGATTGTTGTTGTGCCGGCGCTGTGTGAACGCTCTTTGCATCAAAATCACCGAGCGGGCGGCTGCTGCTCCAAAGCGGAGCCCGACGCCAGTCCCGACGCGAGCGACGAACAATAAATCGTCGTCGTTCACGCGAATCTATCGGCTTCCTCCTCGTCCCGGTGATTTTGCGACCGGCACGAATTTCGTCAGGCATTTTGGCGACCGGACGACGACGTCGACGATTCGATATGAGCGCTCGACCACGATGCCACCATGTGCACGGTAAACATTTGACGCAATAACCACACGGCCACGTGTTCTTCTTCTTGTATCGAACCGTTTATCATCGAATTACGGAGCAGCCATTTGAACGGGGAATCGAAAGTTGTTCAAAGTCACGTCGCCTCGAACGCGTTGGCACGGTTGTTTCGCGCGTGCGGTCGCCGCGGTCCAGACCGCGAGAATCGCAGCGACCGCGAAAAGTCAATATTTGTCGGTGGCTCTCTACCTTCGGTTCATTTCCGTTTTTACACCGACGCCGACGGAAGATTAAAGCCACGCTGGTTCAGAGGGCGAAGTTTTTTAAATTTCCTCCTCTCCCTCGCGTGGAGGATTCTTTGGCAAGCTGTTTGAGGAACGATATTTCTTCTGTGGATACGGCACGACGGATTCCGACGAGAAACGTAATTCGTGACGAGTTACGTTCGAATACCATTCGAGAATCTTGAACGTGTCATCGCATATACGAAGTTCAATTCTTGTTCTTTTATCGTATAGAAGATATCGCGATCGAATGTAGGATTCGCGATACGACGAGATACGCAGAACTCCGTGTGAATCAAACTTGCGATTTATAGCCTACGAGCTAAACATCTCCGTCTGATTTTATCACCTGTTATACAGGCTGCTCCGTATATCGATGTCGTCATGTATATGCATGGGCCTATTCGTTATCTACTTTGCTTTGTTGCAACTGACACAGAAAGACGGATTTTAGAGGTCACGTTCGTTCCTATGCACGGGCTGTTTTGTAATGCAAATGTCGCTCGGCGACAAAACGACGCGCTTTTTCCGTGGAATTCTATGAATTACAACCTCGAAATAAGAGCATTCCTTCGTCACCATTTATCGTTCGTTTGCGAAAGATTTGTTTTTTTACGTTCTTCTAAACAACAAACGCGCGAGATCGTTGTAAAAGAAAAACCGTTTAACGAAAGTCAGCATGATGTTTCAGATGCGACGAGTGCACTTTTTGCTGTTACATAATAATCGCTCGCGCTCTCTTTCGGGCTTTTAGGCATATTTTCTTATCCGTTTCATCGCGATCCCTCTTAGCCCGGCAGCGAGCGAGAGAAAAAGGGAGAAAGGGAGGGAAAAAACAGTCGTTGACTCGCTCTCGAGGGAACGTTGACATTGTCGCCTCTTTTTCCCCCGAGAGGGCCATCGTCAGCGGGGAGAAAAAGTTCGCGCTGGTTTCTCTGGTACTCGAAGCGAATATCGGCTGTTGCCTCTTCCCGAGCTTTTCCGCTTCCAGCAACAGCGAAACAGCTTTCGAAAGCGATACAACGGTGTACCTTTTGACCGACAGAGGAGGACTCGAAGACAACCAGCAAGGATCTCGAGTCGCACGAGGAGGCGTCCCTGGCAAAGGAAACCTCCTCGTCGAAGGAGTCCGCGAAAGAATTGGCTAAGGCCAATCCACCACCCACTAGGATTCCCTTGAAACTGACACCCTTGAAGAAATTAGACAAAACCGATGCGGCGAGGAAAAATGATACCACCGGTCAAGAGAAACATCAGTCCAAACAGGAAGACTCGAAGACGGAGACTCCTTTGGCAACCAACAGGGCTGCTAGGGATTACACGAATCTGAAATTCCAAGATCCGAAATTCTACGAATGTCCCAAACTTCTGGACACAACCGCGTCGACCACAACCTCGATCACGACTCCTGTGACTACGCCGAAACAGGAGATAGACCTGAAGGAAGTGCTGAAAAGGTCGGAGTCTCTCAGTCCAAGACACGAGAAAGACTGGGAACAGTTGTCCAGCAAGTTCAGCTCCGAGGAGAACATCATAGACATCGACAAACTCAGTATCACCGCGTTGGCTAGGTCGGAGAAGTCGACGGACAAGTTCGATAAGGAGAAGCATCCCAGTCAGCTTGGCCAGCAGAAAGAGCTGACACTGAGCGGAGGAGGAACTATGTTTCTGAAGAGCAACAGGAGCAGGGATACTACTCCCAGTTACGAGGGCACTAAGATAGAGGACTTTCGAACAGTGACGATCCCGGATGAGTGCAGCAACATCGGTGGAGACAAGCTGAAGTCGATCCTCAGGGAAAAGCAGTCCGAAGACGGTAAGAAAGTTGCATGTAGGTAGTATATCGTCAATGTCTCTATTTACGCTGGTTGTTCAAGTTTGACCGATGCTCGACAGATGACAGACCAATCGACGAGGAACGAAAGAGCGTTCGGTTCGACATAGAGAAGGAAGTGGACATCAAGTTCACGTACTCCAGATCCGAGGACGAATCGGAGTCCGAGTCGGAGGACCAGAATCTACAGATGCTCGCGTTACTTTCGAGCAAGGACAGCGCTTGGGTTCCTTCTCTGCAAAAGTCGAGCTCCCAAAGCTTCACCAACGAAACCAAGGACGAATTCGACGGCAAGCTGCAAGAGGGAATCAGGAAAAGCCCGTCGTCTGATAAGATTGAACCCTCAAAGAAGAACGGGAAAGTCGTTGGCAAGAGGTTCGTCGTTCAGAACGTTTCGGAGAACGAACACCGGAAGAGGTTCGTTCTGCAGAATGTTTCCGAGAAAGAGCACCGTGTTCAGATGGCGAGGGACAGTTTGTCCAGGGAAAGCTTGTCGAGGGAAAGCAGCCTGGATTACACGTTTAATAATAAATTCAGCAAGATCAAAAATATTGACCTGGTCTCGAAAAGCGAGACCGACCACAGCGACTCCGACGTACGCCGGAAGGGTAGGCTGAAAGTGGATTTCTCGAAAAGCGAGCAGGCCGACGACGACGACACGACTGACTCTTCTAGAATGAACCAGGAGCTCGATCTTTCTCGAAAGGATCGCAACGAAGTCGTGGGGAAACAAGAGCACGGTAAAAGCTTCGATGAAACGAGGGCAAGACTCGGACAAGAGCATCAGAAAGAAATTGAAGCCTTGAAGAAGGATTACGAAGACAAACTGGAGCGGACGAAGAAGGAGATGGAGGAAAATTTTGTGGAGCAAAAGAAGCTGTTGGAGAAGAACTTGAGCGATAGGCTAGAGGAGCTAAGACGGGAGCTGGTCGAAAAGGTATTTTTTCGTATTGAGCGTTACAGGATATGATCCAGACTTCACGAGTTGTTTGTTATTTTATATTTTTTCACTGTACTTTTGTAGTATTTCTTGATGCTTAGTTTATCAGCTTTGTTTAGATAAATTTTTTCCTACTTTTATTACCTTTCTTGTCATTCTTTAAATCACTCTCTTACCATACTTTAAGGAGGAACGAGAGATCCAGAAACTAATCGCTGAGATGGACGAAGCGAAATTGGAGAACTTGAGGAAGGTGAAGGCTGAGTTGGAGATCTGCTACGAGAAGGAACGGCAGGAGATTTTAGCGAACCTGAAAACAGAACTCGACGAGAGGAAAAAGGAGTTGTTGGAACTACGGAACCAAGAAATGGGAAAATTAGAGAACGAATACGAACGTGACCTCGGCGAGGAGAAGCTCGCGAAGCTCAGCGAGATCGAGCTGACCAAGCAACATTCCGAGAGAATGGAGACGTTGAAGACGGAATTGGACAAGGAGTTCGACGAGTTACGTACCCAGTTGCGAGCGCAGCAGAGGGAGAAAATTACGAAAATCACCGAGGAGCACGAGAAACGGCTAGTTGAGATTCTGCGCGATTTTAGAATTAACGTGAGTACCTGATGATGCCTGTTATTCTAAGTAGGTACTCGATGATACATGTTCCGTGGTCATGTAACAGACCATTTTCCCTTCCCTTTCGTGAATCCTTTTATCCACTGTTGAATAATATCTACCTCGCGATGTTGTCTCCACTTCAATGTCTATCGCTTCTTAAGGATATCAGGTTATGTGTACGATGCGAATGATTGACGTTATGCAATAACTAGTTAACTCGTTAGGCAAAACCTCTTTCAGTGCATACAATAAAACTATCCACCGAGCTCCTTCGACGTTAACGGATACGTCATTCAATCCCTTTGTCCACGATTACGTAAAACCGTCCATACCCTTGCATCCAAATGAGATAATACCTGTAAGATAGATTTTTCTAAAGTTATTGTACGTTAAAGGATTATACTTGAAGAACAATAAAGCTTCGCTGCATATTGTCATGAAACAACACTCTTACATTTATACTACGACCTGAATATACACCGCATGCCGAGTACTCGCACATGCCTACCTTGTACCTTATAAATCATTCAAATTAGTTTACAGTGCGATGGAAGATTTATTTATTTATTTATTTATACGGGAAGAACCCATTAGTTTATAAATTAATTAATATAATGTGCGGTAATCAGAAAAGATTTAGTAACTGGGCTCGAAAATTAGTTGAAGAATTATATTAGTTTGCCATGGTAGTAATTTTCGAAATTGGATCGCAATATGGAAAGATTAATGTATAACGTCTTGGTAAAAATGTGCGAGCATGCCTATTTGTTCTGGACGGAGCAGGGAAATTAATTAGAGATACAATTTGCGGGCATCTAATTTTATCATTGATAACCTTGAATAGAAATACAAGATCAGATAATGTCCTTTTAGTTTCTAGAAATTTCAGGCCAAGCTCACACATTATCCACCCGTAGTCGCGATCAGTAATTTGTATAAGACGATGCGATTTTCTAATCGTAATCGAGTGTCAGAGAGTGATTCGCTGTTGCAATTTTAGGAGGATCGCACCCGAAAAATGTATAAGCAACGTTTGGAGGAAATACGCGCCGATTTCTCGCGTGACGCGGAAAAGGAAGCGAAGAAGCAGACTGAGCGAGCTGTTCTCCAAGAGAGCATCGAGTTCGAGAAAATGCGGTGCGAGAAGCGGCTACTGCAGGACAAGTACGTGGCGTTGAAGGAAAAGTACATGAAACTGAAGAAGGAGGTTCGTTCGGCTATCGAGAGGAGGAGCAGACGGAAGGAGGGCTACACTACAGCCTCGGAGACCGAAAGGTCGACGTCCACCAGGACGAGAACCGAGAGGACCGAGTCGTCGGAACAAAAGTGAGTCGAGTTCAGGATCTCTCGCTTCGCTAGTTTTCATTCAGGTCAACCGTTTGCCCTCCCCCGTTAGTGTGTTTCGAGCAACTTTCGGTATTTCATTGCAATATTTTAGGATGTCGCGCCATTGTAGCGGCGTCATACAAGAGGAGGGCGCGTGAAATCAGAGAAACGAATTGAATCGCAAAGGGTTGACACGTTGGATCGCGCTCTGAACCACTTGTACGTGCCATGTCTCGTAACAAATCAATCGGAAGCATGGTTTTTTCTCTACGTGTCACGATCTCTATATTTGGATCAAGTGTTCATACTATATTAGCGTTAAGTTCTTGCACACCCATTCTCCTCGTCACCAACTCTAGTACCTTCACAGTCTATAACGCTTGCTACTACACCCTGTTAACCGAGCACATTTATCGTCTTGCGTACTGTACATAATCCGTGTCCCAACGATCGGACTTGGCAACCGATACTTTTGTAAATAACGATATCCCTCCGTGTCTTTCCATTTTTTATTCTTCTTTTTTTTTTCGTTGTCGTTGTCGTGGTTGTTATCCATGCAGCGAAACAGAAACTGTGAAGGTACTCTCTCACGTTCATGCGATTCGTCCTAATGTCTGGCTATAGGCCTTAAATCGTGCTCGCAGTACCCCGCTACGAAACACGCGCTCGAGCTCGGCGACAACGAATGCTAAACCGCACGAGACTCAGACGGCCACGAGCGAGCAGTCCGAAGAATCGCACGATCTGGACGAACCGAACGTTCAGAAGGCGAACTCGGGGTTTCAGAAGAGCGCAGCTGCGGCGAACGCGAAGAACGTGAGATTCGATCCCGACGACACGACCACCGCCAGCGAAACGAACGCGAACACGACCACCGCGAAGAAGAGCGTAACCAAGAAAGCGACCGCTGCCGCCAGACCCAGCACCACTGCTGGCGGCGGCAACAACAACAACAATAATAATAACAACCTCGAGAATCCGGTCGAGAACATCAGGAAGCAGCTGGAGAAGCTCGAGGACCTCGGTGACCAATTGCCGAGCAACGAGACGGCCTACACATTGCGATATCCTTTCCAAGACAAAGGTGAATTTCATTGGAAGACTTCTTTTTGGCGTCAAAATTAAATCCTCGGATAGTAGAGTAGACTGTAGTTTCATGAACAGAGAAAAGTACGTTTATTTTGTTCTGTAGCTCGAATAGACCCTACAATTTACAATCGACATGTAACATATTTTGCTTAATCGCTTCGATTATAATACCGTCATAAAAACGCAGACGAAAAGCTTTTTCTCGTCAATTATACCCATCGTCCCGTTTATTTCTATCGATCACCAGCGTTTTTGTTTTCGTTTCATTTTCTGAACTCTGAGAACCCACTGTTATTTATTTTCCCAGGCATCTATACACTTTATTTTGGCTAGCGGCTTGTACTTCTCCACCTGCTCGTAAGTGCACCGACAGACTTTTTTTGGTTTTCTCTCCATCCGCACGCAAAGTCTCTCTTCTCTTCTTGGTTCCACTTCTGTTTGCGTTGCATATTTTCTCGCACGCCTCCGCTTTCACCGGTGTAACGAGCTCGTCGGATGACACCGAAAAGGAATCTGCTCGATTTTTTAGCACCGGCGAACGCCTCTTCGGAGCTGGAGTTTTTCCGGCACCGAATGCACGTCGAAAGGGATTCAGTGAAGAGGGCACGAGAGGCGCTTCGACACCAAGAGAACGTTTTCCAGGGACGGCAGAAAGCTTGGAAGCAATGTAGCGCCACGGCAACTCTCGAGCAATTGGTTCAGGTATCGTTTCCGCTTATGGTTGCTGTCAAAATATGACGTAGTCGTAAACCGAATCGCTTATGTCGCGCGAGCTATCGATTTTACAGCCACGCTATATTTCTGCGGCGACCACGTGTCTGCTTTAACGCATCTTCGCTCGGAAAACGTCTAATTGGATAAGTTTGTTGGATTACAGGAAGAACGCGAGCTTTCGGACATTGAGGTAAACTTGCATCGGACCAAGAGCCTTTTGGGTGAGAAGGTGATCCATCTGAGGCATCTGGAACAGTCGCTGGAGAGAGTGGTGAACGCCAAGAAGAATGAGAATGACGCGACATCGACGAAAAACGACGAACTTACGTTAAGCGACATGTCCAGCATGAGCAGCGGCATCAGTTCGACCGATCTGGGAACGGACAAGTTCATAGGTGAGACACCGTGCACGCGAACCCTCCCTCTTCCGCTTTATAAGTTACCCTTTGGTCGCCTGCATTCCTCCTCCTCCTCTTAATTTCATTTATCAAGTTCTTTTCTTCGAGTCGCTTCGCAGCATCGTGTCTTTTTTCTTTCTTTAATTTCTTTTCACTCAACAATTTGTTTTCGATCTTGTGGTCATGATCCTCCGTACTCAGACAAACCGGATCAATACCAGGAGTCGACGGAAATCATCGCAAGTCTGGAAAACCTAAACTCGGAAATACGTGAGATCTGGGGCGTGCTAAATAAACGCCAGGACACGGACATACCGCCGCCACCGACTTTGATGTACTCCTACTTGCGATGGCTGCGTTTTCACCATCTTACCGCTCAATCGAACAACATACAAGGTGAGCGCGTGCACTCCTCGTTCAGGCAGCCTAAGGAAGAGTCGCTAGCCATTAACTTGTAGAACCGTTTTTAGGAACGTTTGGTACCCCGAATATACAGTCGAACAACCTGTCTCAGTTAACAGCCACGCAACCACCGACACCCATCATGCAAAACATCATCGCCCAGTATGGTCCTAATAGCGGCTTCACGACTACGGTCTGCGCCGTTGAGAAGAACCCTTCGAACCTGATGGAGAGGACATGGAATCTACGGGATTGGCTGCGGCAAGCCTGCATCGAGAGCGCGGATCAGTCCAGGTCGAGCGAACCTATAAAGAACAATCCACAATCTATCGAGAAATTCGCCACCAAACGGCACTCTATAGGTGACTCGTGTACCCGCTTCGTTGACGTAGACTCTATGTACCTACACGTGTTTCTGAATCAATTCAAGAAAACCTGTTTCCGTTAGCCGTTCCGTTATCTCGCTCGGTCTTCTAGCTGCGAAACGCCGACCAATAGAGAAGGGTGTCATCCGGAGGCGAGAGTTTCTCGATCGATACTCGTTGTTAAATAAGTTCTAGAGCGCATACCTACTCCGGCCGGGCTTACTCTGCCGATTTAAGAACCTCACCTTCGCTTGTTCCTAACGAGTTCAGTTCGTCTCTTCGCTGAATCTACAAGAAAGACTGCAACGAGCCGCGTGCGTGCACAGGATGCGGCGAGGTCATCGTCTCGAACCTCGATCGTCGAAAACAAGAGATGAAGAGGGAGAAGAAGAGAGGAGCTTCGAGACACGAAGACTTGTGATGCACGCGACTGCGCGACCCTATGATAACGCTCGGTCGCATCGGCGTTCCTTGACATTTTATTCGGAACAGCGACCGGAACTGTACTACGACTACGAAATCGTAATTTTACCCTAGAAGCGTGAGAGGCGATGTTCGTTGGATAGAAACTTCAACGTTACAGTGAACGAACGTGTTTGTGGAACGGAAAAGACTTTTTATAGGGGTAAACGAACGAAATTTCGCGCTATTTCAGCGCCCAATTCAGTGCGTGACCGTAAAAGGAGATTTCAGGCGCGACAGTTATATTGTAAATAACAATTTTTCAATGATCGTATTAACGATACGACCCGGCTGGTTCCTTTTCTCCCCGACGGTCTGTTAAACCTTTATATATTTTCGAGATTAACTTTTATTCCGTGAATGTAACGAAAGTGTATAATATGCGTACCTCTCTCTTTCTCTTATATCGTATACACTTATTATGATATACATGTATCGGATTCTCGAAATTATTCCCACGTAAACGTGAATCCTGTTTAGGGACGCGTACGCGATGAAACTGGCGGCGTTAACTTCGACGCGTAAGAGAAGCGGCGGTGATCCTGGTTTTTGTTTCATCGGATCGCATGTGATTTATCGAATCAAAATTGTGGAAACGGAAAGACTTAGCTTTTGTATCGAGTTAACTGTTTTTCGTATACGCGATTAATACGTATCGTGTAACACAGTAGACAGGTATAAGTAGGCGACTGACACATTCGTCGACCATTTCTTCGAGCCTCGAACTTGGACCGCGTTCGAAGCTCTCCGCTGCGCGTTTTACCACTATGTCTCTCGAATGCCAAAGTTTAATAATTATCGACTTCCTATGCTGTATCACGCGTAACCGCGGTATTTACAGGGAAAATAGTCACGTTTCTGGGTTGATCCGTCACCAGAGGGGCAATTACTTGCTCGATCGTGCCAGTTATTTATTGATTTGAGAACCGTTCGATCGTCGTTTAAAACCCCGAAAGTGTATAGCTCGCAATAATCCTGATCTCATTAGGTGTATAGCGTAGAGCGATTAAGGTTTCTACACTGTCCGTCGTAAGCGGCAGTAATGTATCGACTGAGAAATCTGACGCGTGACCGCACACGGTAGAAGGTTCACCGACAATTTCGCGAGCGACCTTGTTTTTACGTATACGTAGTCGTTACTCGGATGGTTCCTTCTTTCTTGTTATACTCTTGTCATTGATACTTCGTTCGATTTCCTTTCACTTAGTCCGATCGGTCCTTGATATTAATCGACGTTTGTATACCGTAAGGCAGCGATCGAACAAAACCAATATAATATACATAGAGTTGATTTTGTATCGATTTGAAGTTAATACAGATAGGACATCGAGTCGATACTCGAAATCGTAGGGTCTCTTTAAAACGTTCGAATGTACCAAAGGTCCCAGACCGTAGAGATTTTTCATTAGCACCGTCCTTGCGAATCGTACAAGTATCTTCCCCCCGTGATAAAGACGCTTTGTCGTCGATGTTTATTGCTTCAGAATTTGATGAATCGTTATGATATTATACGTCCGATGGTGAATGCGTTTATTTAATCATTCGAAACGGTGCTTCGTCCACACAGTGCAATATGATTTACGAACAACGCGTTTTACGACTCGATCGCGTCGTTTTGTTATGCGATAGAACGTCGATGCTTCTCGCACAATGCATTTTACAAAAGTGTCGTCGATCATGTTTTCGTTAATCCTCGCTGAAGAAGATGTTTTTTAGTCGACGCTAGACGTCCTCGTAACGCGATCGGGTTCATTTGTCCGCCGAAGAAGGCTTCAGTTCCATGCTACCGCGACTATAAGCGTTTCGTTGCTTAATGTACAAGGGAAAAAGAAACGTTGTTTGTAAAAATTAAACGATTTGAAGCAATATAATTTTACTCGATGGATAGTCTAGAGACGCGTGCCCAAGGCCATCCCGGAGATGGCCCGGAAAATATAAAGGGTATTGCCAAACTTAATTCACCGGAATTTATTTAGAATAAGCGATGCATAATATGCGCGAAGAGGAGAAGAAGGCGGTCCTGACTTCGCTGCTTCTCTCGTTTCGTTCTCCGATAAGTACCTATGTGCCGAACACAATCACCCATTACGACGTGTAACGTTCAGTAAATTAACTTTGGAATACCTTGTATATTCTAATGTATATAATATATATTTGTATGGACGCAAATATATACGTGCTATACAAACCAACACCTTGATTCCTAACGCTATCGCTGTACATAAAATTTCAATCCGTTTCCCCTTCGAGTTACTTACAACGACTAATGTTATATGTTATTCTAAGCGTTTAGTTTAATCGTGTATCGGTATAAAAGATTCTTGCAGACCTATCGTCATTCCTCTCCCAACCGAGTTCGCAGCAAATAAAGTTAAATAAACTACAGCCCGGTTCAATAACTACGGCTAGGAAAATAAATTGCAATCGACGTGCGTATTTTCGCATTCGTCGCTGTTTTCCTCGAATTCGTCCCTGCTGGGCAGCCACGAAGTCATCCGACGCGATGTTCCACGATCGGTTTTATTTTTCAGAAAGCCTTGCGCCGCCCGGATCACCGGCGACGTTTTACACAGCAGCAGTCTGATGCACGCGGAATCGGCACCATCCACCGTTGCGATCAATCGATTCGGCAGATCTTGGTCGTGAGCTTGCTCGATCAGTTGTTGAATCTGAAAATCGGATTGCTCGCTTGCATTACCGTCGTATACTCGATTTTCGTTTCACTTTTACACCGAGAATGACTCACTCTCTCGTTCTTGCTCTTCATGATAAGTTTAGCTGGATTCCACGACGAAGCGTCACTTTCCTCTTCCAGACTCCTAGCGAGATTTCCAGTCGGAGTTTTCAGCTCGAACAACGAGCTTATCTGTAATCGTGAATTCGTTCCAACGTTCAATGTCAACGCGTCAAGGGAAGATATTGCGTTGCAACACCGATGCAGCAGGGATGAGAATTTTCGTTACGCCAATTAGCGTAGGTCGTCGACGACATGCAACGACGGATAACCCTTTGACTGTTATGGGCGCATATATGCGTCTCTGGCAAAAGTTAATCGCATGGATTATGGACGCGCACATGCGATTGTCAGTTTTTCCTCGCTCCCGTTTAGAGCAACGCAATATTGCTAATAGAGCGCCGTCCACGCGGAACACTTCGATCGGGAGTATTTAGCAGTCAAAGGGTTAAAGCAGCAAATATATTTACCATTTGTGCAAGAAATATGACGCTGTTCACAGCAATCGCGGTAACCTTCTGCGAGTCCAGGCCAAGAAGACGGAAGAACGCGGACACAATATTGGAAGGGCCGAAACTCCCTTTTACTTTCACGTTATCAGTATCCTCTCCTCGCTTCCCCTCCTGCTTATGGCCTAAACTTTTCGCCACTAAGTCAGCAATATCTCTTGCAGTCTCCAGGTAATTCGTCGCGTACTCCAAGCCCGCTTTTATCTTGTCGAGAACACCTGCGGACAAGTCGAATAGATTAGCAAACCGTAGACCGATCGTTGAGTCTGATTTTTCTGACAAACCATCGTTTTCTCGCGGAAGACCGAGAGCGAGAACCCCCATAGCGAAAACATACAGGAAAGCGTACATAGATTTTTGCATGGTGACCGTGACAAATGCTCGGCGAACACTGAAAAGGACACTCGACCTGGTTCTAACGGATGTTAATTACTCGTTTCCACCTAGTTGATTCGAGATTCGTTCCTGTTCCTAGTTCGTCGCGTGTAGGACACAATTTAGACACTCCTCGCTTTGTCGGCCAAGCAAGGGAAACGAGATCTCTGGATTCAGGAGACAATTGCAACTCGTTACCGTTCGGAACTAGTACAAAACGGACCTCGTTGGAGGAACACGGTTGCCTCTTAATCGCTCGCGAGATTTACAATTTCATTTCAAGCGCTAAAACACTGTTTAACATGAATATCGTCACGGTGTCTTGTTTATTAACCCTTTTCTGCTTGAGTAAAGTAACGCTGGCAAATCGAACATCTTTTTTCGTGCAGGAAGTACATAGTTTGAGCGAGCTGCCGATGACTGAACTGATCCAAATAAAATCTTTTCTCGCGGACGAAGAAGGTACGTTCTTATCCCTATATTATAAACTACACACTTTTATAAACGTAATCAAAGATACGAAACTCTTTTAGAAATTCGTTTTATACGTTAAACTTTTATTTTTGATATTTTCCACACTTTTACATACCATGCGCGTTCTATGTTTTCCTCTATATTTAAATTAAAAAAAAAGATCCACGGTGTAGTTGTAAGAACAATTAAAAAAGAAGAACAACTTGAAACGTTTAATACGCGTAGACAATATCGAGGAAGGTGAAGAAGAAATCGGAGACTCCGTATCCAGCAGAACATTTTCGTTGTCGTTGCCTGTCGCTCAGCCGTTGAAAAGAATCTACAAGAAGCCAACGAGACGATACGAGGAGCACTACGAGGAAAAAGGAAAGGATACAAAAATTTCGAAAATATTTCAATTGTCAGTGACAGCGCTCTCGTTTCTTGCGTTTGGCGGCTATTTACTCACTCTTATAATAACATCGATCCGTCAAAACACGGGATCCACGGGCAACGGGAACGTTATTGTACTCTCGGTAAGTCGATTTCACAGTTTATACGATACTCGAACGAGTTACGATAACAGGCTCGATGCGAAAAAGTGTAGATTCGAAAAACATTTTATTGGATTTCAGAACCTGCAAGGTTTGCAAACGTACAATCGTCCTAAACGGAACGTGTTGATCGTGGATCCAACGGAGAATGATTTTGAGATCGAGAAACTGTACCGTGGAATGATCCTGCTGTCGAAATCTTACGCAATGCATAATTAATCGATTCGATACTTCTGCGCGGATCATGGAGCTATAAATGCAGAATCTACGTCTTTCACTATCTTTGGACACCAGACTTTTCTCGCAAGACCTCGAACACTCGAATTCGAACGGTGGAGAACGAAGATCTCGCGCTCGAGAATCGATTTGGTGCACGACGAGGAATTCACGACACGAATTTCAGGTCACGATCGACAGACTCAATTAAGTGTTCGCTTATCATGATTCGGCGGACTCTTGAAAATCCTAAAACCTAATAAAATCGAATAGAGGACCACGGTGTGTACATATCCCGAAGAATATTCTTAGCATGTGGGTAGAGGCTGCTTCAAACATGGCTCTTCAAATAAACACCTAAGTGACTGTATACTCCGAAAGTCTGCATGCAAAGATAACCATATGGCTTCCAGAGATATCATCAGCCATACGTCTCTATGCTATTATTCCACAGATATGTATAGCCTGAGTAGCATTTTTCTTTTTTCCTTAATTTTTTCCGATGTTCATTTTTCTAATTTTTCTTATCAATTAATTAAGTTTGCGAGTCTGTTGTTTTCGCAAGGAAGTCGAGAAATGGTTTCTTCCATGTAACAATATTAGGCATGGTGAAACGGTAACGTTTATACATAAAAAACATAATTTTCATAAATAGGTTGCGGTGAAAGATTGTAATCATTATAACCAGATTTTATCCGAATAAAAGTGAATTATGTCTACTACTCACAATACCACGTTGTAAACATAATTTTTCTCTGAAAAACTAGTCGATCGCTTATCCCGATTTCTATAAGAAACGCGTTCCGTAATAATTATTCGATAATCCTCACCGAAAGGGGAATCGTTGCGAGCAACGCACCATCGAGACCGACATCAGACTGATCATCCTTCGGGGACCAATCTTCTTAGAGCCACGCCTACAGCATCCGCGTGGACCAATCCCGCATACGAAATTGCAGCGAGCTCCGGTGATCTTTTTTTCAACCAAAATCCGTCCTCAACATGGCAGGAACTCGTTCGCTCATTCATTCCGATGCACTTCCGTGAAAGTCATTGTTTAGCTCCCCCACTCTGTCATCACTGACGTCCGTGACATATAATTCGATCGTCTGTTTGTAATCGGCAAAGAATAAGATCATTATCGGAAATATTGTGTGATCTACTTTTAATCATGACATAGACAGTGCGGTTCGGTGAAAAAAGTGTACTTGCGCGTAATTTATTTCGGCTACGATTTCGCGTGGTCCGTCGTTGAAAAATGTTGTAGCCGTTCGAAGTACTATCCGATTGAATTGGAGTAACTAAAGTATTGCGCGTGCAACCGGAGCGGAAGGATAAAAATGAACGAAGTGAAAACTCGTGTTGTGGATGGTGCAAATTGTTCGAAGCAATTGAAATTTGGCGTAGAACGCATACTGTCGGACGAAATAACGTCGAAAAAAGCAGGTAAGAGCATCGAAAAATCCGCTGTCTCTCTCTCTCTATATATATATTAATCCGTTGAATAATATCACTTCGCGTTACTGCGTGTCTCATTTTTTCCGGTCAACTTTTGAACAAGCATATTATGTGTTCCGAAAGATGTGCTTAGGCCGTTTCCGGTACAATTTTCCACGGTGCGGTGCCCCTGTCCCGGAGGTTGCGTCAGGTGCGAAGCCCTTCAAATTTGTCCGTCCTTTTCTTACTCTCAAACCACGATTGCTGGAAACTACGGAAGCAACAATTATGGAAGCGCAGCTATCGAAAATTATGCGAATATCTATCGGCCGGCTCCACTTCGACCTGTCCCCAGAGGTGAGGATTAAATAAAAGGTATACCATTTAATTGCAACGGTAACATCCGTGTGCTCTGAACTTTCCGCGTGAGCGTAACTTTAGAATCCGTTCGATTTCATCGCGGAATTTAATCGCTAATTTTACGAGTCGCTCGTTAGCGATCGTTTCGATCCCTTTAGCGGAAATCATCCGACAACGTGAAACGGAGGTTGCGTCACTAACAAATGCGACCATATGGACCAGTGTCTTGTCTCTCGAATACTCGGCAGCAAGTGGGGCAAAATATTTACGCGTCAGTGTATTCTCGTGTTTCCTGTCCGTGTTTAAACGACATCTTAAGTGCCACCGTTCGTTTACGGCCGACGTAAACAGCGGTTTCGTCGTGCCCTTTCTCGGTTATCTAAAAACTCGGAAACCATGCCCTTCCTTTCCACAGTCTCAACCGCGGAATCTTTTAAATGTTATTGAAAGAACGAAAATAATAAGAGATCGGTGAGGAAGATGTCGACGAGAGGACATCATCGAGAAGATTCAACCGAGGCGGACGTAGAATCGATTCCAGTACTTGGAATCGACTGAACAATAGAGTGGAGCGAGGATTTATCAATAGAAGTTGCACTTTCAAACGGCAGCATAAAGTTCCCGAAATAACTATGACCTTACTAACTGTTGGCCATCCAATTCATTCGGAGGACCGTACCAACCGGAGAGAGAACCGCACTGTTTAAACACGTACAGATGTTGTATACTTCTGTAGGGCTGTAAATCAGCCAGAAGTACCCAATCTTGGAGGCCTCTTGTTCGAGGTAGGATCTGTTGAAACAGACACCCGTCCAGCTAAGACTACCGTTTACATCGTGTCACGTCTCCCTCTAATTTGTCGTTCACACTTGCGTCCACCGTCACCGATCCCCAAGATTTTGTTCTATCAAACGAAACCGAGTATACGCTAACCTTTGAGAATTTTAACAACGTGTTTTGAATTTTTATGCTTTTTACTTTTGTTTCTTTATTTATTTATTCGCTTCGAACCTTCGCAGTACCCATATCGTCCAGCTCTACACCGAGCAATCAGTCAGAACCCAATACCAGGAGGAAGAGATCGTGGTCAAGGGCTGTATTCAGTTCTTTGCAGCGCAAAGGGTTGGAGAGAAGATTTTCGTTGCAGAAATACATCACGAAACCGGATAGGCGGCAGCTCGCTGCGACTCTGGGACTCACAGATGCACAGGTACAACGTTGTTGGATTAATTACAATCACGAAATAATAAAAATTGTACGAAACGTATTTTCTTATTCGTTGCTAAAAATTTAGTACCTATAACGGTAATAAAAAATTTGTGTATAATTTATTAATTAGTAATTAATAATTTTGTAGTAAATACTATATGATTAAATGTGGTTGCGAATAGTGTGATTTTACATTATTATAGATGAAATTTCCATTGAAAACTGGATTCAAAAGGTGTCTTATCGTTCTCAGGTGAAAGTTTGGTTTCAAAATCGACGAATGAAGTGGCGGCACACGAAAGAGAGCGAGAATGCTGCCGTGTCAAATGCTGATTCCCAAAAGGAATCTCCTAGGAAATTAGCGAAGGATAATACAAAAAGTGAAACGACCGAAAAGACTGTTTCAGATGACGAAGAGGATATAGAGATCGAGGTTGATGTGTGAATTCTGAAACGTACATCGATAACGTACGATAATAGTTTGTAATCTGTAACGATAAATTTTTATGCCGAATAAAATTTGTACGTAAAGAGCACCGTTCCGTTCTTTCATTCGAATCGAACACGTGGTTCGCCGTGTGTCGCCGCCATTTGCCGTTGCGATAATTTTCAACTTTTTCATTCATTACCGGGGTAACCGAACGGATGTTTCTCGTCGTAGAATATCGCGTTCGTTAGAAATTGATAGCTACGGTTAAAATGCAACGATTGTTGCCAAAGTTTGTGTCGATTTCTCGACAATACGCGGTGATGAAGATGTCGAAGCCTTTGGCAGCAGGTGAGAATCAAAAGTGCCTGGATGTTAACGCTTCCAATATTATATGTAAGTATTTTCTAAAATGCTACGCCGTTTCGGTTATCCAGAATGTTTTCCAAATTTCAGCCGCGACGATGTCTCAGCCCCAAGCAGCTCCTGTCGTGAACGAGACGTTGCGCGCGGATTCGATTCCTCTGTTGGATCAAACGCCCGCAGAAGTATCGCCGACTAGCTTCGAGGTGACCACGCCTAAATTGGAACCACATATCGTCACCGATAGAACTCCGTTGCCGTTCGAAGAGATTCCTGGGCCGGCTGTACTGAAGTTCTGGGAGAAGTATTGGAAATACGTGCCGCTCCTCGGTACGCAACTGTTTTCCAGTCTGCTAATCAACAGATTCACCCAGGGTACGATCTGTTGAAGTGCTAATAGGTAGAAATCCGAAGAGCCTAGTGTTTTACGATTAAGCTAGTGGGAAAGGGCCGAAAAATGGACCCGAGGAAAGATTGTTAGCAGAGTGTTAAAAAAAAAGTTCCGTTGGCTCTTTGGATTTCCAATTGCGCGATCTTCAATACGTTTGATAGGTCACAAGCTTGTAAAAAATAAAAAAAATTGCATTGTATCGCTCGTAGCACGTAACAGTTTGAAACAGTTCGATTTCAGCTGTGCTTCTATGAAAGTGCATGACATTATTAAATTTCAAACGAGCCATTTTCAGGACGGCTATCGTGGAACCGCAATATCACTCCCTTAAGCTACTTATTCAACGAATACGGCTGCATCGTGAGAATCAACGGCCCTCTTTCCGGGGACGTTGTCATGATTCACAGGTAATCCTTTGCCAGGTAATAATTTGTAACGTCCTTGCATAATCGCATCGCTGCTAATTATCCTGGATTGTTCGCGCAGACCTGAGCACATAGCTGAAGTATTCAAACAGGAGGGAGACACGCCTATCCGAAGCGGGATCGATATTCTGCAGCATTATCGATTGAACTATCGCAAATATCGACTTGCCGGCCCATTTTCCCTGTTAGTAAATAATTACAGCTTCCAGGCCATCGATAGACACGAAATGTAATTGTATTAATTTAGATATGTCATCTAGGCAAGGTTCAGAGTGGTTGGAAGTGAGAGAAAAGGTGGAGCAGCAGTTCAACCAACTTGCGTCGTCTTTCTTTGGAAAGATTGATGCAGTCTGCGACGAACTTATCACTAGGATATACAAACTACGTAATAGACAGAACGAAGTGCGTATTTATCTGATTAAGAAAAAAATATATATACGATAATATAGGGTGCTTCCGACAGTCTGATAGGAAAATGTATCAAACAAAAATTAATCAGTTTCTGGTCAGCTACAAATTGCAATATAGAAACTGCCAAAACATCTTATTATCCCAAAAAAGTCAAGGTCACCTTCATATTTTTAAGCGGCATCTTTATTTCACATTCTTTATTTCACATTATTACAGCTCGTGTCAATGCGAATTCAATGACCTTTTGTACCAAGACCTTATACAAGATGTAGTTAATAGTAAAAAAATTTCTGCGACAGACATCCCGGTATAATTAACTTGAATCGTAGCGAAATCCTCTGTGCAGATCATCTATCGAGTGTTTATCCGATTTGATAATATCAGTTTGGATGTTGGGTGCATTAATTAACAGGTACCTATAAACTTTCACGAGGACATGATCCGTTGGGGCATGGAGTGCTTCTGCTGTCTGACATTCAACAGGCATCTCGGCTTCTTGGAGTCGGCGGGCTACAATTCGACGTCCGAGCCATCGAGAATCATCGACGCCTTGATGACAGCGCACAAGTACATGAGCCGCTGCGAAACTGGCTTTCAAGTATGGCGATTCTTCTTGACTCCGTTCGCCAGCAAGCTCTTCGAAGCTTGCGACGTACTCGACGGGTAAGCGGACGCTCAAAATTTCACACGGAGTCGATTCTAGTAAACATTGTGAGCACCCACTCCTTCAGCGTCATCGCCAAGTATGTACGTCAAGCTCAAGGGAAGCTTCGAACTCGCACTTTGGACAAGCATTTTGCCATCGAGGATAGTTCACCGGTTTTGGAGAAGTTTCTTCTATCCGACAACATCCATCCGGACGATATTTGCACGTTGCTGATGGATATGATCATTCTGGGTGTTCAAGCGGTAATAACGATCGCTTCGATGTTTATAATATTTTATTCTTATTATTATTATTATATGCGGGTCAAAATAAACCCTTTGGTATATACTTACAAGCAATACAATGATTAGTCATAGGAGGCTATCAGTTGATGAACGCTTCGTTTACAAGTAAAAAAAACCTAAAGAAATTGAGTTCGATACAGTGGTTGTTGACATTAGCAATAAATCTTATATAATCTTCAATATTTATTCCGTTTTCAGACGGTGAACTCCGAGTCTTTCCTGTTGTATCACCTGGCGAAGAATCCACGGGCTCAGAGAAAACTGTACGACGAGATTATCTCGGTTTTGCCAAACTGTGACTCTCCTTTAACGGAGAAAGCTCTGAAGAATATGCCGTATCTGAAAGCTTGTCTCAAAGAAAGTTTAAGGTATTCAATTTCTGTATAGTAAATCGCGTGACAGAAAAATTATGATGAAATATAAAATGAACATTTCGATCAAAAGATTGCGCCCTACGCTGCCGTACCTTACCAGACTGCTACCGAAAACGATATCTCTTCATGGGTACACGATACCTAAAGGGGTAAGCGTAGCAATGTCAAATAAAATTAGAGTACTATTGTTCTGTTAAACAATCAATTTTCATAGACGTTCGTAATCATGGCGAGTCAAATCACTTCGTTACGCGAAGAGAACTTCGAGGATCCTCTGAAATTCCGACCGGAAAGATGGTTGTCCTGTTTGAAGGAGGAAGTCGACTTCAGTTACTTACCTTTCGGTTATGGCGCCAGATCGTGCCTGGGGAAGAATATGGCCGAAATGAAAATGACGCTTCTCACAGCAAAGGTAACCAAATTTAATCGACCGTTAACCGATTTATCTTGTTTTACGTTTCATCTGTTTTTAGCTCGTGCGACAATTCAGAATCGAATACGACTACGCTGACATTAAAAGCAAATTCATGATGATGAACGTGCCAAACAAACCGCTCCGTTTCCGTTTCGTGGACAGGAATTAGGTGGTACAGCAATCGGGGAGAAACGAGCAGTAGTTATTTGTGCGGGTAGCTTAGATAGGGATACACTTTACTTTTCGTTATTAAGTTAGCATGTCGAGTACAGCGGAAAGCAATTTAAGAATAAGTAACGATAGCTGTAACTTGCCACTCACTTTTATTGAATACTAATTACATCCAGAAAGGAATAATAAAATATTGTTGTAAAGAATTCATGTTTCGCTTGTTATATATTCGTGATTACTTGTGCAAAGCTGCTCTTAGTGCAGAGAAAAAAGTAAAAATTCTATAAAGAACCTGCAAGGATAAAAGAAACCTTTAATACTCTGTGGTTATACTATTTGAATGGTTACGTGCAAAATTAAAACCATTTAAATAGCTTACTTTCAAAGAGGAGTACAAATTTTACCGGAAAAGGTAAAATTTTATAAACATCAATTTTACAGATAAAAATGTGTTAGAGCCATGGATCGCAAGTTTTTAAAAATTATTTCTAAATTAATCAGATTCAGCTTACCTGACCACAGAATTTTAAAGACCAGGCTGTTATAAATCCAGCTGAGTGAATCGTAATCGGTTTCTGGCATCTTTGGATGATTACCAGAATATCTTTGCGCGTATTTAGCTTTGCATCGATCCACGGAATACCGTAAATGACCCACGCAATATGGTGTGCCTGTTTAAGGTGAAAGTAAAACAGGTTTCTCGAACTCATTACTTCATAACTTACTTTTTCTGTCATCGCATTAGCCGCCCAGTTGCAAGCTAGAAATCGTAGCACAGAAAAAATAGTCACCAAGAGGAATTTTGTCAACTCCACGACTGGTACTTTCTAAAGGAAATAAGAATTAAATAAAAATTAAACAACAGGTAGAGGACTATGGACGACGAAATACTCACGTAAGTGATTACAAGACCTGAAGTAGTCATGTAAAGTACCACTACAATCGTTGATTTAACCGCAAGCGGCGCCATGATGGAATTAACTTCGTAGGCGTGGCTATTTAAATGAGAAGAGAGCTGAAAGAGTTTCGCAGATTCAAAGTAGAAACGATAAACCGTACCTGATCGTATCTTGATGTTCTCTGATCCACATCTTCAAGCTTTCTTCGCTCGTAATATTTAATTTAGCTTTTAGAAGGCTAAACTTGCAACTAACATGCCATAATATAGAGACGATGAGTAAATCAAGGAATATGACCGAAGCTGCATTTACGATATGAAGTATATTAAGAGCATATGTTACGCATATGCCCCAATATTTTTCTCTTGGTATCAAGATGTACACGGTGTTCAATGGAGTTAGATGACCTTCGGTGAATAACGGTGAGAAAGCAAAGAGGAAACCACCCGTGATAAAACTGATTGTTAAGGTGTAATATACTACACTGAGTTGATCGAAATATCCTCGATCAGATATCTCGAAAAACTGCTCCATTTCAATTACCAAGCGCTACGAACAACAGATACTTATGATGCATAGACAATATTTGGTACCAGAAATTCAGTAAATCAATCATTCTAGTATTAACCTGGAACTGTGGTGCGCGCGATCGATAATAGATTAAATTAAATAACGTTTCCAGCATGAATATTACCTCCACAAATGATTTCACAAATCCGCTTACGGTGATGAAACAACAACAAATTCCATTCATTATGCCTAGAGTGCCGTATATTTCGTTTATGAAGTGTATCCAGTACACTGTTTTGAACAATGCGAATCTATACTTGCCCGTGCTCGGATTCATCGGCCAGTTTGAGAAAAATCGACAACCTGTTCTTAAAAACTTCATCAAAATCTTTTCACGGTATAAACGATAAACTCCCATATTTTCGGAGAACTCGATTCCTTCACTTGCGAAGCGATTTGTCTATACCAAAGACGATATCACGAGTGTGTTTCGGGTCCCTTTGAACCATAGTCGAGTGCTTCACGTCGTATATAGAAAGCAATATGTGTCCACAGGGAGTAGGAATCGATTACTAACCGAATGAATTATCGTAAGGTCTGATAATTATGGTGCCAAATATATCATCGCCTGGTCATTTCGTAATTATGCATAGACATTTAAATAAGTTAATACATGGCGCTTAAAATCCTATTAGAGACGTCAATTATTTGTGTATTGAACTATTTATTTAATTATTTATACCACGACTCTGCTATTTCGTCAGTGGAGTAACTAGGAGTATTCAAGTAGAACATTACATTGTTTTCGTACCAAAAATTTATCGCACTTGTTTTCAGCAATAAGCTGTGAATTCTATAAATATTTATTCAATAAAGATATTAAAATACAATTTTATTGGAAACAAAGCAATGCATTAATTACTACTTCAACTACACATCTTCTGTTAAATAAACATTAATTTATGCATTCAATTGGTCATCCTCATCTTTCATCAAAACGATTCGCAAAGCGGTAAATAGCGAGAACACGTTTGAGATGAACTGAAATACCAAATAGACAGTCGATTTTGAACATGAGTAAATGTAAAATATATTAAGCACAATATAATTAATAATATACCGAGCAGAAGTAGCTCAATGAGAGAGTAGGAATAATACACTTGACCCTTATGATCACTGGAGGTTGAGGTAATAACATAAGCGATACACATTTCTGTATTACCACCGTTTGATTATACCAACTCGATTCGTACACTGCTCGCATTACATTTTCGCTCTGATAATAACAAATCAACGTTTAATTCTAATTCCTAATTACATATAAAGATTCTGAAGTAAACAGATTTCCTTACCATTTCTTTTAAGCGATCGGCTGGCAATGCACACATAAAAGCCTCTAAGAGTCCTGTTCCAGCCAATGTACAGAACTGAACTTTTACAACCAACGGATGCCTCTGGATATCCAAGTAGGTTTCCATGCTGTTAGTTATCGGACTTAGAAAGTTGGCAATATTATTAAAACTTTGACTGCTACGTTGGTCATATATGACCAGCCATGGTTTCTCCTGTGACGCCACGGTGATAATTGGTCACACTAGAGTGCTACAACTACTTACAATTATAAGAATTGAATAAAAATTGATAGTTAGTGCATTTTAAACGTTATCGCCGATTAGACGATACTTTCGAGTAAAAGCTGCTGCACTGAGCAATTAAAAATTTTTATTAGAACATGGAAAATAAAAGATTAATTTCTATGAAACGTTGCACGTAATGGAATATTCTCGTGGCGTCTGGAGCGAAACATATGATTTCGGCGTAACAGTCAAAGGATTAAGTACTCACTCCGATAATAGTGATAAAGCTAAACACACACGCCACGCCGCCTAATACCACTGCAAATAATGGTATGAACCATACCGCCTTAACCACTTCTTCTGAATATCTGAAACCACCCATGCTTCAAGCCTGATACAGTTTTCTCCGGACATCCATTCTTCCTTTTAATCACAAAATTATTCATACCGTTTTATAACGTGATACTGTTTAATGCATTTTATCAACGACACAGCGTCCTCGATCGTGCTCAGCTCTGTCATTAAAATCTCAAAACGAGCCACAGAAAATAATAATAGCAATGCGCAGAACATGTTCATGCACACGTGCGCAGCGCACTGCACGCCGATTATTGCCTGATGTATGAAAATTATGCTTCTCACGGGCTCGAAATCAACGGCAAACGGATACTCTGCGTTGGTTGGGAAGGGATCGGATATGAAGAAGGTTCCCAAAATCATCGAACACGAAGTCAGGTAAAACCAAAGTGCGGACAGTCCGTAGAACATAGAATACTTGTTCACGTATCGTTGAAAGACTTTTCTCTCGAATGTGTTCGCTTTCTCGAAACATAATTTCATTTCTTCAATTAATTGCTATAACACGTTATTAAGTATCACTGATTTCGTCTGGTAATTGCTATCCTGCTGGTGACGTCGCTTTTACAGAATTGTTCCAACATTATACTTTCTTTATATATTCTATACTTTTATCACACAATTCCTTTACTACGAATTAAAATGGAATCCGTTGTTTCGTTCCACGAAGATAGGGAGAATATTTGTAATTAACTTCGATCCGTGGAATCGTCTTGCCATCGCGTCACCAGTTGAAAGTTAAAAATGAGACTTACCTGAAATCGATCGTACTGAATGCTTAGGGAAATGTTAAAAAGCAGATGCACCACTGCAAGCAACCCAACAGCCGCCTTGGAGACGTTTTCGGTATCGCCTCGATGCACGTGCAATGCATACAGCAGGGGGCCGAGAAGCATGAATCCGTTGAAAAACATCAGCGATCTCAAGATCTTGAAACACAGCACTTGGAACTTCGTGGCTGTCGAAGGAAGCGGCCAACAGTAGGTCATTGCAACGCTAAATCTAGTAAACGCGATCGCTCGTTCTGGTGTTACATCCCGAAACATAGTGAAGCAAAGTGAAGATACGCTGGTTAATAAATGAAGTTATAAGAACAGTCGTACATGGTGTAGCGTATTTCAACAAAACCCTTCAGCGCGAATGAATAATGAATGCGACTATTGATGGGAAGCGAGAGGAGTAAGGGATGTTAATTGCGCCAAGAAGTCCGTGCATAACTACACATCTATAAACGAATCAACCTACAGTATTTATTGTGAAATGATAGCAGAAAAATTTTCTTCTCCATTTGCATATGCAATTATTTCCTCGCGTATCGGTAATAACGTGGGAAGCGTTATGCGCGTGCATCAGGTTACAAATTATTGGATACGGATTCTTAGGGATGTATTTCTATGTAAAGTTAAAGGGGTTACAATAATTGCAGAATGTAGGAAATAGCTACTTTAACAATGGAAACTAAATTTGATTTACTTACACCGAGATCTTAGTGCCGTGCTAACTGTATGGCCAGTAAGTCTTCGGAAACGGTATGAGAACAATCCGTTGGTGGAACATAGAGTTGGAACGCTTTCTTGATTCGCACATTTACGTTTCGGTAAGATTTCTTATGAATGCATTTGATTATAAAAAGTAGACTGCAAGTATTCTTGCACTTATAGTAACTTATAGTACATAAACAAGTATAAGATGAAAACTGTATATATTTAGGCAGCGAAATAATTCATTTTTATGTTTGCTTATAAAAATATGAATTTGCATAGAAACCCATATACTACTGATAAGGTGTTAGAGTCTTTCAGAAAATTCTTACCGACTTGTTATGAATAGTATACGGGAAAGAATTTCAAAGAATATTTTAAAAGGTTTTTTAAGTCATTTGAGAGACAATTTTTAATGTCTCAAAATCGACAAGTTTGCGAAAAATCAACAACCCGTACTAAAAAACTCCAAAAAAATCTTTTCGCGGTTTAAACGATAAACTCTCATATTTTCACCGATCTCGATTCTCTCACTTCAGGAACGATTTTTTAGTTGTAAACACGATATTATGAGTGTGCTTCGGGTCTCTCTGAAACATGGTCGACAGCTTTAGGTCATATATGGCAAGCGATATGTGCCCACAGGGAGAAGGAATCAATTACTAACCAAATGAATTATCGTGATGTCTGATAGGTACAGTGCCGAATATATTATCGCTTGGTCATTCTGTAACTATGCATAGACACTTAAATAAGTTAATATATGACGCTCAGATTTCTATCACAAATGTCAAATATTTGTCTGTTTAAATATTAATTTAATTATTTATATTACGATTCTGCTGCTTTGTTAGTGGAATAACTAGAATTATTCAAGTAGAACATTAGATTGCTTTTGTACCAAAAATTTGTCATCCAGCTGTTTCAGCTGTAAACTGTAAATTCCATAAACATTTATTCGATACGGATATTACAATACAACACCATCAGAAACAAAACAATGTGTTAATTACTACTTTAACTGCACATACACTGTTAAAAAAATATTAATTTATGCATTCAATTGGTCATCCTCATGTTTCGTCAAAACGATTCGCAGAGCAGTAAATAGAGAAAACACGTTTGAGACAAACTGAAATAACAAATAAACAGTTGCTTTTGAACATGAGTAAATGTAAAATAGATTAAGCGGATCATAACTAGTAATATACCGAGCAGAAATAGTTCAATGAGAGAGTAGGAATAATACACTTGACCCTTATGATCACTGGAGGTTGAGGTAATAACATAAGCAATACACATTTCTGTATTACCACTGTTTGCTTATACCAACTCGATTCGTACACTGCTCGCATTACATTTTCGCTCTGATAACAACAAATCAACGTTTAATTCTAAACTCAAATTACATACAAAGATACTGAAGCAAAAAGACTTACTTACTATTTCCTTTAAGCGATCGGCTGGCAACGCGGACATAAAAGCTTGTAACAGTCCTGTTCCAGCCAATGTACAGAACTGAATTTTCACAACCAAAGGATGCCTCTGGATATCCAAGTAGGTTTCCATGCTGTTAGTTCTCGGACTTAGAAAGGTGTCAGTATTATTAAAACTTTGACTACCGGCCATAGTTTCTGCTGTGACGCCACGGTGGTCATTGATGACCAAAGCGCTACAACTACTTACAATTGTAAGAGTTGAATAAAAATTGATAGCTGCTGCATTTTGAACGTTACTACAGATTAGACGATACTTTTGAGTAAAAGCTGCCGCACTGAGCAATTAAAAATTTTTATTAGAACATGGAAAATAAAAAATAAATTTCTATGAAATATTGCATCAAGCGGAGTACTCTCGTGGCGTCCTGAGCGAAACATGTGATTTCGGCGTGATAGTCAAAGGGTTAAGTACTCACTCCGATAACAGTGATAAAGCTAAACACACACGCCACGCCGCCAATTACCACTGCAACTAAAGCTATGAACCATACCGCCTTAACCACTTCCTCTGAATACCTGAAACAATCCATGCTTCAAATCTGCTATGGCTTTCATCGAGTATCCATTTCTCCATCTAATCACAAAATTATTCATACCGTTTTATAACGTGATACTGTTTAATGCATTTTATCAACGACACAGCGTCCTTGATTGCGCTCAGCTCAATCATTAAGATCTCAAAGCGCGCCACTGAAAATAACAATAACAATGCGCAGAATATGTTCATGCACACGTGTGCAGCGCACTGTATTCCGATTATTGCCTGATGTATGAAAATTATGCTTCTCACGGGCTCGAAATCAACAGCAAACGGATACTCTGCGTTGGTTGGGAAGGGATCGGATATGAAGAAGGTTCCCAAAACAACCAAACACGAGGACAGGTAAAACCAAATTGTGGACAATCCGTAAAACATAGAATACTTGTTCACGTATCGTTGAAAGACGTATCTCTCGTATGAATTCGCGTTCTCGCAACAAAATTTCATTTCTTCGATTAATTGCTATAACACGTTACAAAGCATCATTGATTTCGTCCAGTAATTATTATCCTGCAGCTGGTGACTTCGCTTTTACAGAATTGTTTGAACATTACGTTATCTTTATATATTCTTTAGATTGTTACATACGAATCAAAATGGAATCATTGTTTCGTTCCACGGAGATAGGGAGAATATTTGTAATCAACTTCGATCCGTGGAATCATCTTGACATTCCGTCACCAGCTGAAGGTTAAAGATGTGTCTTACCTGGAATCGATCGTACTGAATAATGCTGAGAAAAGTCTGGAGAAGAAGCTGCAATACCGCGAGAGTCAGAAATGCTGCCTTGGTGACGTTTTCGGCGTCGCCGCGATGCACGTGGAATGCATAGAGCAGGGGGCCGAGAAGCATGAGTCCGTTGAAGAACATCACCGATCTCAAGATCTTGAAACGGAGCACTTGAAACTTCGTGGCCGTCGAAGGAAGCGGCCAACAGTAGGTCATTGCGACGCTAAGTCTAGTAAACGCGATCGCTCGTTCTGGTGTTACATCCCGAAACATAGTGGCGTGAAGCAAAGTGAAGATACGCTCGTCAATAAATGAAGTTACAACAGCGATCGTACGTGGAATAGCGTATTTCAACAAAACCCTTCGCCGCGAATGAATAATGAATGCGACTATTGATGGGAAGCATGAGGAGTAAGGGATGTCGATTGCGCCAAGAAGTCCGTGCACAACGAATTAACCTACAATATTTATTGTGCAACGATGGTAGAGACCTTTCATTCTCCGTTTGCGTATGCAATTATTTCCTAGCGTATTGGTAACATCGTGGAGGGCATTGTGCGCGTGCATCAATTTGCAAATTATTGGATACGGATTTTTAGGGATGTATTTCTATGTAAAGCTGAAGGGTGTGCAATAATTGCGGAAGGTAGGAAATAATTGCTTTAACGCTCGAATGTAATTCAGATTTACTTAGACTGCGGTCTTACTACTGTGCTAACTGTACATAGAATTTCCTGTGGGAACAATTCGTTGGTGGAACATAGTGTTGGAACGCTTTCTTGATTCGAACTTTTACGTTCCGGTAAGATTACTTATAAATACATTTCATTCGAATGAGTAAACTGCGAATTTTTATGCACTTAAGTTACAGTACATAAACAAGTACAAGATGAATACAATACATATTTTGACAGCGAAATAATTCTTTTTTATATTTGTTTATAAAAATGTGAATTTAATTAAAAACCCATATTCTACTGATGAAGTGTTTGAGTCTTTTAGAAAATTCCTACCGATTTATTACGAATGATATACGGGAAAAAATTCCAACGAATATTTGAAAAAGCTTTTGATGACATATGAGAATAGGAATTTCTAACCCAGGTCAAAAATGTTTGAATATTATAGAGAAACGATTTGTATGTAAGAATTATTATAAGACATCTTTTCTTACTTAAAAATCGGTACGAATTCTCTAAATAATCAACTATGAATTCACGGATAGTATACGATTCTGTCCTGAAAACGGTGAACTTACTAGGATTCTTTGAAAACGGATACATTTACCAAGATAGTTACGATTTAATCCTTGCTCTCATCGTTATGAAGTAACACGATACTGTAGATAAAAATTATAAAATAATTATATCGAATCAAGTGGGAGGTCACGCTCGGCTTCATTTTATAGGAGAAGTCCTAAGTAACATTGCCACGTTTGCGAAGTACTCCAAAGTGAGAACCGGAAGCAGACCGCTCATTGTGATTACCAACATCAGATTTCTCTGCATCATGATCATCAATGTGTTCGTCATCTTACGTGATTTCCCTAATCTTTCAATATCGTTGATCAAGATTGCGAAACGTAAACTCTGAAAAACAAAATGTAATCCTTGTCAAACTGAAAGTTGCAGACTTTACTGGCGTAGACGTGTATGAATATGTGGCGTACGAAGATGAACGATTGAAGCTTATTTGAAGCTGCGAGCGGAAACGATAGAGAAGCGACCGATGAGTTGATCTGCCGAATGGTGTATGGACGATTATCTATCAAATTAATGTTATTATTGGTTGGCTCACATTTTTTTTCTAATCATCTACCTTCCAAGAGATGATGTACAGCTGAGTGCAGGCTGCAAGCACCATCGGAAGAAACTGACTTATTATTGCCAGTGATTGTTTCTAAATATTATTATAGTATTTTCTTAAGACGCCTTGATACTCATTAAGGGTCAATTCTGTAATTGTGTACTGTGTTATCGATCAGGTCAGACTCTCGTAAATCAGTAGGAAAGCTCCGCATATCACAGCGCACCCCATCGTTGCGTTCGTTTTGAATAATGAAGCCTCGGCGGCAGCTTTATTGTCATCCACAAATCTAACCCTCACACAGTCTCGATTTATTCATCTTGGTAATCGCTTAAGTTCTAACGCTTCCAAACGCTTGAATAAAATTATTGGCTAGTTTGCCAATTACGAAAAATTAACGCCTAATTTTCTATTTTCATTTAAAACATCTAGATAATCTTTAAGGTGTCTAGAAACGGGCACATTGCAGTACATCATTCCACTGTCTAGAAAATTACAATAGCCTATACTTAAACGTTTGTAAGCGAAACAATTTAATCTTACCTTATTATTTCTTGGTGTGAATTCTATAAACGTTTATTCGATAAAGATATTAAAGTACAACACCATCGGAAACAAAATAATGTATTAATTACTAGATTAACTACACATTTCTGTTAAATATATATTAATTTATGCATTCAATTGATCATCCTCATCTTTCATCAAAACGATTCGCAGAGCGGTAAACAGAGAGAACACGTTTGAGACGAACTGAAACATCAAATACACAGTTGTTTTTAAATATGACTAAATGTCAACTAGATTAAGCGCAACATAATTAATAATATACCGAGCAAAAATAGTTCAGTGAGAGAGTCGGAATAATACACTTGACCCTTATGATCACCGGAGGTTGAGGTAACAACATAAGCAAAACACATTTCCGTATTACCACCGATTGCCTATACCAACTCGATTCGTACACTGCTCGCATTACATTTTCGCTCTGATAATAATAAATCACTATTCAATTCTAGTTTCAAATTATATACAAAGACTCTGCACAAAAAGAACTTACTTACCATTTCCTGTAAACGATCGGCTGGCAATGCGCACATAAATGCTTCTAACAGCTCCGTCCCAGCTAATGTACAGAATTGAATTTTCACCATCAACGGATGCCTCTAGATATCCAATTAGTTTCCCATGCTGTTAATTCTTAAATTTCGAGAGCTGACAATATTATTAACACTTTGACTGTCACGTTGGTCATATTTCAAAACAGCCACGGTTGTTTCTGTGACGCCACGGTGGTCATTGGTGGCGCTACAACTACTTACAATTGTAAGAATTGAATAAAAATTGACAGTTACTGCATTTTGAACGTTATCGCTGATTAGACGATACTTTCGAGTAGAAGGTGTCCCACTGAGCAATTAAATATTTTTATTAGAGCATCGAAAATGAAAAATTAATTTTTATGAAATATTGCATCAAGCGGAATACCCTCGTGACGTCCTGAGCGAAACATGTGACTTCAGCGTGACAGTCAAAGAGTTAAGTACTCACTCCGATAATAGTGATAAAGCTAAACACACACGCCACGCCGCCTATTACCACTGTAACTAAAGGTATAAACCAAACCGCCTTAACCACTTCCTCTGAATATCTGAAACAACCCATCTTTCAAGCCGGTTACAGATACCTCTGACCATCCATTCTTCCTTCTAATCACAAAATTATTCATACCGTTTTATAACGTGATACTGTTTAATGCATTTTATCAACGAGGCAGCGTCCTTGATTGTGCTCAGCTCTGTCATTAAAATTTCAAAACGCGCCACAGAAAATAACAATAACAATGCACAGAATATGTTCATACACACGTGCGAAGCGCACTGCATGCCGATTATTGCTTGATGTATAAAAATTATGCTTCTCACGGGCTCGAAATCAACGGCAAACGGGTACTCTGCGTTGGTTGGGAAGGGATCGGATATGAAGAGGGTTCCCAAAACAACCAAAGACGAGGTCAGGTAAAACCAAATTGTGGACAGTCCGTAGAACGTAGAATACTTGTTCAGGTATCGTTGAAAGACGTATCTCTCGTATGAGTTCGCTTTCTCGCAACAAAATTTCATTTCTTCGATTAATTGCTACAACACGTTACAAAGAATCACTGATTTCGTCCGGTAATTGTTGTCCTTCAGCTGGTGACGTTGCTGTTACAGAATTGTTTGAACATATGTTCCTTACTTTTGTTACATAGTTCCTTTATTACGAATAAAAATGGAATCCATTGTTTGTTTCCACGAAAGTAGGGAGAGTATTTGTAATTAACTTCGATCCGTGGAATCGTCTTGCCATCGCGTCACCAGTTAAAGGATAAAGATGGGTCTTACCTGAAACCGGTCGTACTGAATAATGCTGAGAGAAGTGTGTAGAAGAAGCTGCACTACCGCGAGCATCAGAAAGGCCGCCTTGGAGACGTTTTCGGCGTCACCGCGATGCACGTGCAATGCATACAGCAAGGGGCCGAGAAGCATGAATCCGTTGAAGAACATCACCGATCTCAAGATCTTGAAACGGAGCACTTGAAACTTCGTGGCCGTCGAAGGAAGCGGCCAACAGTAGGTCATTGCGACGCTAAGTCTAGTAAACGCGATCGCTCGTTCTGGTGTTACATCCCGAAACATAGTGGGGCGAAGGAAAGTGAAGATTCGCTCGTCAATAAATGAAGTTATAACAGCGATGGTACGTGGTTTGCGTATTTCAACAAAACCCTTCGCCGCGAATGAATAATGAATACGACTATTGATGAGAAGCGTGAGGTGTACGAGATGTCGATTGCGCGAAGAAGTCCGTACCCAACGAATTAACCTACAATATTTATTGCGCAATTATGATAGAAGCCTCTCCTTCTCCGTTTGCATACGCAATTATTTCCTCGCGTATTGGTACCACCGTGGGGAGCGTTGTACCCGTGCATCAGGTTGCGAATTATTATATACGGATTCTTAGAGATCCATCTTCGTGTAAAGCTAATGGGGGTGCAATAGTTGCAGAAGGTAGGGAAGAAGTGGCTTAACGCTTGAAACTACATTAGATTTACTTAGACCGAGGTCTTAATACCGTGCTAGCAGTACACAGAGTTTGCGATGGGAAGAATCCCTTGGTGGAACATAATGTCGGAACGCTTTCTTGAGTCCGTGAGTGTCTCTTCACTCGATGTACAGGGGTGAGTCATTTCAATTGGTTCTCCCGAGCAGTTTCAAAACTATTGATTGGGCTCAAAAATCTTCAAGTGAAAATTGCATTGTTTCAGGATGAAACAATTTGTTATAATAAGGTTTTTATAGGTAACGTATAACATTATACCATGTTAGTCAAAATATACGAAGATCAAATTTGTCTTTTTAAAGCATATCATATAATCTTTAATACACCAACAGAATCAATTCCTGTTAATGTTTTGCTTCGCAATATTGAAATTTAAATACATCTTACACGCAACACATGTCGATCAAAAATACATCGATGCATTTAATAAAAGAAAGGCCAATTTTTCTCTTCATACATTTTCTATACTTGGAAACAATGAAATTGTTGAGAATTCATAATATGAAATTTTTACTAACGCAATAACATTGATGTTTTGTTAATTACTATTGCCCCAAAAACGATGCAACTGAATCACATTCACGTTGAATCGTCTTCAAAAACGACACGCATAGCAGCGAAAATAGAGAACGCATTCGACAGATACTGAAATATAACCTATTTGTGTAATTATTCTGAATAGATCTGTCTGTTATGTGTTGTATTAATTTTTAGTTCGACTTACCGAACAATAGTAATGTAAAGTTAATTCTGGCATTACACCAGTGACTGAAAGAGTTACAGGATCTTGATGTAGCAATATGTACAATATGTTCTTTTGCATTTCTAATGTTTGTTCGTACCATGTTAAATTATATGCACTTCGAGAAACGTTTATGCTCTAAAAGATATAGAAAGGTTGTAAGTTTACAATTTGTACGTATCCCTTTCCGTAAGTCATCGAACATTCCCAAAATTTTTAAGAAAATTCTTGGTATATTATACTTTAGAACTTTAAAAAACAGTTTAATTTATTTGTGACATAAATATAATAAATAACGAGTGTTATTTTAGCACTGCAATATAAGACAAACATTCTTTTGTTCTAGAAAAGTTAAAAGTCCGATAATTTACGAACGAATAATCATATATCGTATATTTACAAATGACAGAAGATGACATACCATATCTTTCACACAATCAGCTGGCCAGGAGTACATGTAAATTTCCACGAGTATAGTAAAGCACACGGCTGTGAACTGCACTTTTACAATCAGTGGTGCATTCTGTTTACAGGTCTCGTCATCAATTTAAATTATACGCATTATACTTAATGTGCTATTTTACTCACCATAACTAATGTAATGCCACCTATAGTCAAGCTGAACGTACTCATTCCTATAGCGGTGAGCACTACAGTCCGAAAACTGTTAATTACATCTTCAGCGTATCTATAAACAAAGTTGAGATAACTTAGTTAACAATGTTTAATGTATGAGTTGCGGGATATTTTTACCTCTTTAAATAAAGCTGTTTCCTCACGCAAGCGATCAGCATGTCAACGTTCGAGATTTCTTGAATTTCCACGGTCAAACACTCGAACCTCGCGGCCGTGAACCAGAGTAAAAGCGCCCCGAAGCTACTCACGCACATGTGGGCAGCGCATTGAAGGCTGAGAAAGGACTGGTGCAAGTAAATAATGGTATTCACCGGCGTATAATTAACTCGAAAGGGATATACTGCATCTGTTGGGAAGGGATCCGGTAAAAAAGCAGGCCCTAACACGAAAACAATCGCACACATATATATCCACGCGATAGAACCTCCATAGAATGCATTGCATTTCGCGATATAGTTTGAAAAAATTTCCCTTTCGTATTGCTTCGCCTGTTTGACGCTGAATATCATTTCTTCGACCACACGCTGTAAATTACGCATGCAAATTACAAATCTTCTTGTGTTACGCGTCAAAAGAGAGTAGGTGAGCAAAAGGTTACCTGCAGACAGTCTTGTTTGATGAAACTCGTAATAGTTTGCGTGATTATCTGAATCACGCCTATCGACAGGCAAATACACTTAGAAACAATAACAATGTCATCCAAGTGCAAGTAACACGAATATAATAGAGGTAAAAGCAACATAAAGGCACTGAACACGCTGCAGATTTGTGTAATCTTAAAAACAAAGATTTGAGGTTTGCCAGCACTGGCAGGAAGCGGCCAGCAGATACTTAAAGCCACGCTTAGCCAGATGAAGTTTATGACTCTTTCTGGTGTCGTTGATTTCAACATAATTCCCAACAAGTTCCTCTTTTATAAATCAGTTCAAAGAGAACTTGAGAGATGCAGTAGAACGATGCACCGAAGATCGCCGTGTACTGCTTTCTAAAAGCAATCGTTGAATCAGAGACGGGGAACTTCTATGAAGTTTCCTTATACGCACGAACAGTTTAATAAAACATTTTCCAAGTAAGGTCTAAAAGCAACGTGTAGACTAACAATTTTTTCCCGCGTACATCTGGCGCTGATGGTTGATTCTACGGTAGTTATTATTGATTGCATTATGCATTTGCGAGGCGCACCGTATCCACCAGATGCAAAAGAGGTAATCTTATAATAATTTTGAGCGTAACGCATGATAGGAGGTAAAGAAAAAAAAGATCGTTGTTTAGCATTAAGTACATTGCATGCATTCGTTAAGATACATATGTTTCCCGACACAGTTCACGTAGTTTCAGTTGAAGTTCAACCCTCAACCACGATACGCAACGCGGTGAAGTAGGATAACGATTTGTATAAGTACTGAAACCGCCAACGTATAATTAGTAACGATTGCCATGAAAATTAGTTCAAAAGTGGAGCAAATGCGATACCTTAGCGTAATAAGGTAGCGACAGCTTCGGTACCATGCCGCTGATATGTATCGTTTCAAGTTTCTGGGATCTTAGAATGATAAAGTGTACCTTCTTTTGTATCTTGATATCTCTTTCAAACCATTTTGTATTATAAGCGTCCACAGCAACTTCGCTACTCTACAACAGAGCGAGAATTAAACATTTGATCGCATAAACGGGACCTCGTGATCATTTATTACCATACGCATCAGGCTGTCGGCTGGCCAAGCATACATGAAAAGTTCCATGCTGGCACTGAACACTACGATTGTGTATAGAGCTTTTAGAAGTAATGGTTGGTTCTGCTTGAAAAAAAAATTTCATTCAAAACATGTTATTCATAAATTTATGCCTCGTGTTTCGATCATTACGGCAGAAATTACATACCGTAATCAAATTCAAGCTGCCGAAGATCACAGCAACGGTAGTCGTAGTGATTGTCACAATAATTAGAAACCTAATAGATTGGCGAATTCTTCTTGTGTATCTAGTGATCACGCGATTAAAGTTACGATCAAATAGAAAATTCTATACAATTATTCGTGTCACGCGCCTTTGTACTTTTATGCATTGGTATATCTGTAAATTCCGACTGTATATTTGTTTATAATAGATGATATATCACTCCTGTTGTTTCAAGTTTTTTTTTTTATACAGTGAGAAAAATGTGAAGCAAAATTAGGCAGTAATATCTTACAATTTTTCTTCTGTTTACAGTAGCTTTTACAAGACAGTTCCACCCAGTTATGTGAAACATCTCGCTTCATATAAAATTAAAATGCAAATTACAATTAAAGGGCCTAGAAAATTATAAAGACAAATCATCCTAAGAAACATGACAAAAATAGTGTGCTTTAAAGTCCGTTTCGATTTGGGTATCTCGATATTTGAATTATTTCTTAGGTCGAAAACTTTTCCCCGGAAACGCGGATTCGCTTTCAGTAGTATGTAGTAATAATTCGGTAAAGATGCAAGCGAGTGGTCCCAATGTTTGGCGAAGACAAAAAGAGGGAAGTATTAAAAATCGTCTTGCTGTTTATGCGACAATATCTCGGAAACGAATGTAAGGAGAACAAGAATATGATACGCCGTTAGCTTGAGAAATTTGTACACAAATTTTAAGGAACTTCGGGCAGTATGTAGTTACTAAAACTTTTAGAATATTTAATAATCATTTTGCATGCTTTTATAAAATTGTAGGAATACAGTACGCTTTCTTCTTAATATAATATTATTAGCAACCATCTCGTACTATTATATGGTATTTTATATTAAATTTAAGTATTGTACTAACCTACCTAACTGCCACTTCACGAAAGTAAAATTTTTTTCTAGTAATACTGCCAGCTTTAAAACTGAATTATTCACTTTTAAAAACCACTTAAAATCATGTTACGCAATATCATAATGTAATTTAACTTAACTTAATGTATTCTAATGTAATTTATTATAAGGTAATGTTAATTGTATTTTTATATTTATTTTTTCTTTGCCTTTTTTTATATGTTGCATTAATATACCGGTTTCTGTATGTACATATTTTCATAGACAAACTCGAGGTTTGACCGTAAATTCAAATAAATAAATAAAAATAAATAAGGTACCACGTATAGGATACATTCAGGTATAATCATTTAACGATGAATAATACTTTACCGAAAAGACAAATTCGTCATTAAGCATAAAATATTGATGGTTGATTACCTCAACAGCTCGTCATGCATTTCTATACAGGCATCGAATTCTTTTTCAGAATCCGCTTTGCGCAATCGCATCCTCAGAATCTTAAATCTGGCTGCTGCGTATCGCAAAAGAAGAGCGATCTGAGTGTCTATAGCCATGCCAGAAGACACTTGGAAACCGACTAACGATTGATGAAAAAAGATGAAGCTCTTCATCGGCTGATATTCCACGGAAAACGGATATATCGCGTGTGTGGGGAACGTTTGCGGCGAATAAAATGGCCCGCTTATGACAAAGGCCGTGGTCAGGAAGCACCACAGTATGTAAAATCCATGAAAGTATTTGTATTTGTCCACGTAACGCTGCAGAACCGTTCTCTCCTCGTTTGTTGCACTCTTGCAAAAGTTTTCCATTTCAAAGTATAAAATCTGTAAACATTGCTCCCTGACGTTCGATCAAAACGTTGTAATTGTGTCTAGCCCGAAGAACAAGATAAACTTACTTGAAACTGCTTTTGCTTCAAACGGCACATTACCATTTTAATTGCCACCTGCACGACAGCCGATGCGAGACTTACCGTTTTACCAAGAACGATGGGATCATTGCGGTACTCGTAAATGGCGTTTAATAACGGCAAAAGCAACGCGACGGAGTTAACAAATGCTGCGCACCACATTGTATTAAATAACAGAAAATTAAATTTGTCCACTAACGGTGATAACGGCCAAGAGCACGTCAGCGCGACACTGAGCTTTGTAAATAAAATTGCTTTCTCCACCGTCACACGTTTCTTCATCTTGATCTACGATTTTATTTGAAGAAAAAGTAGTGCGATACGATACAGCTGTGAGTATTTTATTATGATCCACGGATAAACTAAGGGTTCGCGAAGGGTGCGATATCAAGAATACAAGGGTGGTTGCGATCGAAGTACACGCACTCGTTTCATAAAAATTTTCTCTTTTATTCCTTTCTTTCTCTGTTTCACGAAAAATAACAGTATTCTCGCGGAAACACTCGAGAAATTCAAGCTGCAGATTGTCAGCGATGTTTCGTATTATCGCATATTTGAAATCGTACTCTCGCTTTCCTTCGTTTTACTCCGCACGCTTTCCATCGAACGCGTGATTAAATTAGTAGGTATCCCGCAAACGGTATGCTATGTAATCAAGATTGGTAGCTGCATGAAATTATTTCACTGCTTCGTGAGAACACCACGTGTACATAGAATCTATTCAACGTTATCCGTTTGTTGCACGGTAGGTGTTTTAGTTAGCCGAAGACAGGCTATAGCTACATTAGATCGCGCAAAGTGTTGTGCAATGTACCTGCTATGCATAAGTGGTGCAAGATAAGACATAAACAAGAACGATGAGATGGTCGACTTTAATTACGACTGGCAATACAAATGGAACTTCACTGATTCGAATTTTTACGTTCCGGTAAGATTTCTTATGAATGGATTGCAAATTTTTATGCACTTATAGTAAATCACAGTACATAAACCGGTACAAAATGAAAATAATGCATATGTAGACAGCGAAATAATTCATTTTTATAATTAATTATAAAACTATTAATTTGCATAAAAACCCATATTCTACTCATAAGGTTTTAGGGCCTTTCAGAAAATTCCTACCGATTTATTACGAATGGTATTCAGGAAAGAATTACATACAATGTTCTAAATGGCTGTTTAAACCGTTCAAAAAAGAAAATTTTCAACACATTTCATAAATACCTAAAAATTATGGAGAGACGTTGTGTATATAATAATTATTATAAATAGGTATTTGTGATGACTTAAAAATCGGTATGAATTCTCTAGGTAATTTAATATGAATCCGCCAATGCATGTATTCAAACACAATGAATTTACTAGGATTCTTCGATAACGTATACATTTGCCAAAATAGTTACGATTCAATCGTGGCTCTCATTGCCATGAAGTAGGACGATACTGTAGTTAAAAACTACAAAAACAATATAACATTATAAAATAATTATACCGAATCCCCTGGAAAATCGTGCACGGCTTCATTTTATAGAAGAAGTTTTAAGTAACGTTCTTACGCTTGCGAAGTACTCCAAAGTGAGAACCGGAAGCAGACCGCTCATTGTGATTACTAACATCTTCTGACTTCTCTGCATCATGATCATCAATGTGCTCGTCATTTTACGTGATTTCCCTAACCATTCAATATCGTTGGTCGATATTGCGAAACGTAAACTCTGAAAGACAATATTTTATCCCTTGTCAGACTGAAAGTTACGGGCTTTAATGGCGTAGAATGAAGGTGAACGATGGAAGCTTGTTTGAAGCTACGAGCGAAAACCATGGAGAAGCGCCAGATGAAATGATCTGCCGAATGATCTATGGACGATTATCTATCTAATCAATGTTACTATTGGCTGGCTTACACTTTCTTTCAAATCGTCTGCCGGCCAAGAGATGACGTACAGGTGTGCGCAGCCTCCAAGCACCAGTGGAAGAAATTGACTTATTACGCCAAATGATTGTTTCTGAATATTATCGTAGAAGTATTCACTTAAGACGCCCTGACACGCACAACAGGTCAATTCTCTAATTGTCTACTACGCTATCGATCAGGTCAGACTCACGTAAATCAGTGGGAAAGCTCCACATATCACAGCGCATCCCATCGTGGCGTTTGTTTTGAATAATAAAGCCTCGACGGCAGCTTTAGTGTCATCCACAAATCTAACCCTCACACAGTCTCGATTTATTCATCTTGGTAATCGCTTAATTTTTGGTTAATACCGTTAGACACAGTACGATGCACTGCTTTTATTAAACATTCAGGTTAATATTTATCGTTTGAAAGGATAATGCTGGAAAATAAAGCACATAGCCCATCCTCGCCCATTATTGTAACTGCTTGCTGATTTATGAGATATTTAATATTACTTGTATTTTTGTATGTACAAATATTGTTGTTTCCCAATTATACGTATAGCATATCGCTGACAGGAAACTTGAACGCATTATAATTCTTGAAGATAAAGCGACAGAAAAGTGTTATGCAGTTACCTATTTACATATAATTACACTACACGTTAGCTTTACTCAAGTTCTAACGCTTCCAAACGCTTGAATGAAATTATTGGATAGTTTGCCAATTATGAAAAATTAACGCCAACTTTCCAATTTTCCTTTTAAACATCTCATTAATCATTAAGGTGTTTAGAAACAAGTAAATTGCAGTGCGTCATTCCACTGTCTAGAAAAATACAGTAGCCTGTATTTAAACGTTTGTAAGCGAAACAAATTAATCTTACCCTATTATTTCTTGGTGTTCTTTGACACAGCTTACCAGCATGTCGTAACTGTTCACCTGTCGCAGTTTCATCCCTAATATGTCTAATTTCGCCGCGGGGAAGATGAATAAAACGGTAATAGTGAAGTCCACTCCAATGCAGAATCCCGTTTCCAGAGTACAGTAAACTTGATTAGCGTAGACCATGCAGTATATTAGGAGCGGTTCCGTTGAGAACGGAATCCATCCGTCCGTGGGAAAATCTTGTGGCGAGGACAGAGGCACAAAAATGAACCCGATCGCAGTCATAGCGTAACTCATCGCGGTGGCTGAGAAAAACCCTTTATAACGGTCAACGTATCCTTGTATTATTTTGTACTCGTGTTCGTTGGCGACTTCTAGAAACGCTTTCACCTTTCCTATTAATATCTGGATCAATTCAAATTAATTAATTTTTTTTTTATCGCTATACTAATACAGCAGAAGAACGTGTTTATGGTTTCAAGCCTAAACTACCTGCAGTTCCGCGCATTTGATCTTACAGATGAACAGATCGAGATATAGTTCAGACAGCACGGTCACCTGGCAAATGGTCTTCATTAACAGAGCTACGTCGTTTCGGAAATAAAAGGTGCTGAACAGCAGAGATATAAGCAACAAGGTCACGTTGAGCACAACGAAAGCCCATAGAATGTTGCGAAATACGATTTCTCTCTTGCTACGGTTCGGATCCACCGGCCAGGTGCAGGTGAAAGAGCCGGCCAACTCTAGTATGTAGAGTGCTTGTCGAACGTTCACGTTGAACATGTTCGCTTCACTGGATACTCTCCAGGGGCGGGAAAAAACAGAGTGAAGGCAATTTTCTGGGCCGTAGAAGTGTTCGTAGAGAATCAGGTAGTAAATGAGAATCGATACTTTATCCTCATAAATCATTTACTGCGATGCTGTTGTATTTTGCACGCAGTGTATCGCGTACAACTGAGTTATTATTCCTCGCGGAAAGGGTTTCTTGCAATTTCTAGACCCACAGCTACACTAATAATGTTGCACGATTTTTATTATCGGAAAGCAATGAAAATTATAGGGTACACCTGTATGCAAGAAACAGCTCTAATGCCCGGTTTCTTCGTCTTTTGTTGCTTTCATATTTACAGCAACTGTTTCGCCGTGCAATCGTTCAGGCAACATCGTGCAACGTTCTAAGTGGCAATCACCGCTAAAAAATTTAAAGGCGTGCAGACAATTCTATCGTCCCTTTTTCGCGTACCCCTTTGGCTTTGTCCGACACCTCAAGTTGAAGATACTTTTTCTGTATCTGCACGCAAAAACGTGCGGTCGCGATACATGCAACCATCGAATTCGTTTGTTGGAGTTCAGTTTATCCCACCATCCAAACAACCCAATTGAAATCTCCTCGAGAAGTGAAACGTTACGACCTACGTGTACCATGAATTGAACTACAACCCCGGTGTTGAACGATAAACCCGAATATTTGTTCGCCTTATCGCGCGGGACTCGAGTCGACCCCTAAGCTTTCACCCCTTTGGTATTCCGAGCGCGTTTCTCGAATTTCTATCCGGTTTCGCGGCAACGGTTACTCCTTTCCGGGTATTACGTTGTCGACAGAAGGTAAGACCGAGCTTACCGTTCACCGGCAACGTGCTGGCGATCGATACCGCGCGATATTATCATTGGGTAGTAGATAAGGATGGTTCGTGAAAAACAGTTCATTTATTTAGACGATTAATTTTCTGCAGAAATTCTAAATGGACGATTAAAGTTTGAATGAGGATTACAAGTTGCTCAAAAATTACCACTCTTCGTCGTTCGTTGGAGATGGATGAAATTTTACGCTGGAATTTTTCATACGCACGAACACCAGAGGAAGATTACAACTTCGACGGCTCACGGTGAGTGTCTTTGAAATTCTGTAGGAAGCCTTTCGCCATCATACAACTCGACGTTTTCGCGTGTCCAAAGAGACCTTTCGAATTTGCAATGCGACGAGAAGGGACGCTGCGTGCCAGTGACCAGTCGTCCCGATCATAATCCGCGAAAATTCCAGGCTATATTAAACTTTATATCGTCATTTGCGATACAATAATTTCATCAAATTCCTAAGGTATATGATTAATTCACGGAAGATGTTAAAATAACACTCTCCTTTACTTCACTGCTCCCCTCTAGCGTTCATGCCGGCCATTACTCGAGGAAGGTTGCGCGCATTTTTATTATTGTTTTTCACATTTCGAGTTTTATCAGGTACCTACCGTAGAAAAATGAGTTCAGATATAGAAAAAAAATCAAACTCTGACCGAATTCGTATCCGAAGAACAGTTTAATGACACTTTCAGGATGTTATTTTAATATCTTCTGCGAATTGATCGTATACCCTAGGGATTTGATCAAATCCGTATTTTCATCATTTCTCTGTAACATGTATATCGTTCCTTCCCTCAGAACGGCACCAGCTTATACGATTTGCGTTTCGTTTCTGTGTACGTGTACCACTCTCCTGCAAAATCTTTTGGTATTGGAAACTTGATGCGCGTTATGATTTTACGCTACAGATAATGTCTATGATTACCTAATTTTCGCGCATACATGTCCCTCGCACACGAAGGATTAATCGTGGTGAACGTATAACGATGACTGGTGAAATGCGTTACGAATTAGATTGTCGGACACGAGTCGCGATTGTCTGGGGAAGAGAACAGAGCACTGGTATGGAATTTACCGCGATGGTCCGTGTGTCTGGCGTGTGCATGGGCGCAATTACATGGAAATGTCGAGGAAAGGCAAAGGGACGTGGCACGAGTCGCAGCAACAGTCAAACATTAATTCAGCAATCTAATTTTGAAACAATATTCTCGCGGTTCCCTGACTTCGCGTCGTTGTCTCTATCGCGAGTGATGGATCCGAACGCGAGATACCGATAAGGCCGAGAATGCGCAACGCGTAACGATTCGATGAAAATATGAATTTTTTACGGAATTAAACATCGACGGGATGAATCGGACGCCGAACAGTAGAGGGCGAATCGATTGAAACGACAGAGCACATTATCAGCGATTTCGCAGTCCCCCGTTGCTGTAACCGGGCAAACGAATCGGAAAGCGTCGCGTTTCCGAATGCACCGTAATAATATGATAAATTCTGCCGATCAGTTTGCGCAGCCGTGTACGGATACTCCATTAAACGGAACGGCCGCGCGTTCCGCGTAAATAAACCCGGGTACATCATGATCGGTAACGACGGCCCAGCATTTTTACATCGGGCCACTGCGATTCGATTCGGTGACCAGAATTATTATTCGGCGGCCAACGTTAACAAACGCATGCCGTATTCAGCCTGTAGTTATCTAAACCGACGTTCTCCATTTCCCGGAAAATATCGGCTGGACGCAACGAGAACAGAACGTGTACACACTCCCGTTACGATCCTAATTGTTATGTCCTCGACCAAGAACTCACAGCGAAGTCGAAGCGATAATTATTCGCCTTCGTCGAAAGTTTATTCGATGTACGTTCGTTGGTCGTTTGTCAGCCGTAAAAACCTCTGTTGTTGAGACCTATTTTCACGATTAGTTTTGCTGCGACAACGCTTCTTATGCGTGCACGCGCTATTTCAGTGTAAGAGAGATGGAAAGTTTGCATAGCAGAGAATAACGGTGTGGATCGTTCTTTCTCGGCTACAACGTTCCCAATAAAATTGATAATTGCGGTCGGGTCAGACTCGCTCGCTCGTTCCATTAAACTCAACGATCGCTGGATCAAATTTATGAAAACTGCGACCCGCGCGTCCCGCCAACAGAGTGTATCGTCACACGAATTTTGTTTTAAACGATTATACAAATGATCCCGCGATAATAACATTTCATTCAACGGTGCTCGCTACTTGGACGCTTCCACGCTGCTGTTGTTTGTAGACCTCGTCCCGTAGGCTGCTCCCGTAATATTTGCTGTAGGAAAAAAACAGGCAAATGAATTAGCGATCGAAGTGTGGTTCCATTAAGCGAATAACCGTGCAAAAGTTATCTGATTCGGCGCGGAACGCTATCGTCAGATAATACGTGATATACGACAGAGATTAAGCCGATAAGGTGGAAGCCAGTGAACGAAGCGATTTCATTAGCCGACGCGATTAATTTTATCACCTTCGGAGAACAGGTTCTTTCATTAGCGTAAAGTATTCGTTTCGTCGCGTGACGTATAATCGAATAGATATCGAGTGCTGTTATTCGTTTCGCGCGATGGTTAATGCGTCTTCTCTATTTTCGCAGGTTACTCACTGATAAATGATCGTTGGAGCAAGAACGGCGAACACAATCGAGGTCGTGCAAATCGTAACTATCAACAGAATAACCGATTCGGACAACTTCGACGTCGCAACGTTCTCTCTGGCGGTAGTGCTCTCCTGCAAAACAAAAAAAACTTTGATCAGCAACGGGATACACAGGGAGGAAAGGCAATCTTTTTGGCTGGCGGCGAAGACGAAGAACGTCGATCGAGTTTGGAAGTGTTAACAAGCCTGATTAGAATTCCCGAGGGGCGGTGCGCAAGAAAGCGTTAATCCCTTAAGTAGTGATAACACAAGGAAACTTCGTAATCCGGTTTTCGGCGCGTATTCTCGGAGGCTCGGTCTTTGTCCCTTCGTTTCCCTCATTTCCGACACCAGGCTTCAGCTACTCCTTTCTCCTGTTTTACCGAACCCGATGGCTAACGAGACAAACAAAATTCTGTCGACGAATCGGTTGGAAATTAATTAAACAAGAGAAACTTCGACCATTTTTCCAGCCTCCCTCTCTCTCACTATTTCTGTCTCTTTCTCCACCTCTCTCCTCTTATCTGTTTTTCTGTGTTCAGTACATTTCAATACCTACTGAATTTCGGACAACCGTTCCCTAAACGACAACTCCGTCATAAACCACAATTTCTTCAATTTATATTCGTCGTATCAATGTCGGACAATTCGTTGGAAGATGAACGTGAGCGTTTGTGGAACTCGGGTAGAAAGGAAAAGGACCACAGGGGTTCAGTTTGCTAACGAAATGGGGTGCTCTGTACTGACCATAAAACTCTGGCTTTCATAGGGACGATTCCTCGAACGAAATTTGCTTCCTCGTAGATAGAGAATAAAGCTGGATACGCAGAAATCGAAATTAAAATATTTCGGTCTGAATTAGCGTGGCTACAGGCTGAACTAAATTAAACAACCTGTTTTGTTTGCATTTGAAGAATTCAAGACGAGCGAACAGAGGAAGGGAGATAATAAGAATTACTAGCATTTAGCGAGAGAGAATCAACGATTGGAATGTTCTTAGCGCTGTTAGTAGAAGGTTTAGAAAATCGAGTCTTTGCGGCCTTCAAACGATAATCAAAGACAATGGCAATTGGCGGCTCCTGAAACAGCCCGGGTGACTCATAAGCTAATAAAAGTGAAGGCTAATCTGATCGTCGCGTTTATCTGGCATTTATTTAAAAAGACAGCGAATCAATTTACACATCTAATAAATCCAAAAGTAGTTTTCTCTGATTCTATGATATTTTTTATTTATTTATTTATTCTTTCACGGCCAGAAATCTTTTGTTATACAAAGCAATCGCTATAATATTACATCGTTTAAATACAGTACCATAAATAACCTTACTATTAAACCTGATTGGATGCCCTTTAGTTTTCCTCGTAGCTCATGAGAAGTTCCAGAACGATTTAACATTAACCGAAATATTGTTTCCTATTTGAGATACATAATTAGTCCAGTACATACGCGAGAGTCTACTACACTCGAATCTGAGCTTATAGAAATAGATGTACAGTAGCGGACAAAAGTTTAAAACGACAAGACAATGTAAAACATAATTTTATTCTGCAATTTTAGCAATAAGTTCTCTTGAGAACCATACTGAATACGAAGATTCACGGATATGTAAGCAAAATCTTACGCGGGGAAAACGAGGGTTTTCTGTATACCGCGAAGATAAGGCACGGTTTTTCGTCCCTAGGACGAAAGCCTTCCGTTTTGTTTTTCCACGAGTGGAAGCTCGGCAATCTCACGACCTCGAAATCTCTCGTCGAATCGAGTTAAGAGATTTGCCGGGCGTAGGATGGCCTGGCCCGTCCTTCTGTTCCCATTAAAAGTTCCCCGGACATCTCCGTTCTTTTCGCTTATTGTTTAACTTGCCTCGTTAGGATCACGCGACCCGAGAACGCAATATCGGCCGCATAAGCAGCTTACCAGCGTGACTTTACGAAACTGCAGCGGCGTGCGCCAACCGATAGGTATGCAGCCGACGAAAACGGGAGAACTTCCGACTTAAAGTTTCCCAGAGGAGCTCACGCTCAACGCCTACCGAATCCAATGATTTCGTTCTCAGAGAGTTTCATGCCGATTGCCGGAGGACAGCTGCCTGAGACGTTTAACTCGCGAGAGTCTCCGCGTTTTCCACGCGCCACTTTGCTCGCGTCGCGTGTCGACCAATATTTCGCGACACTCTGCAGCCGTGAATTGCATCCTTTCCTGTGAACACTGCGCGTACACTTCGCGGAAGTCTGACGAAAATTCGCGGGAAATTTCGCGACGGAGCGTCAACCGACCTTCGTCAGTCAACAAATTTCTAAAGACACCTCGAGTGCAATCGTTGGGAGCAATTTTAGAAGGCGCCTCGAATATCGCGCTGGATTATACGCGATCTCGCGGATGGAACAGCACGAAGCGGAGCAATAAGCGTTGAAAGTGAGTAATTAATGTTTGTGCAATTACGTTTCTTAATTGGACGCGTGGAAAAATATGCAAATACGTACCATGGTTTCTTCCGCCAGACAGTGGGCAACGAAGAAGAGGAGTAGCGAAAACACGACTCGTGGAAACATTTTGCACGACAAGTCAACTAACTGAGCCAACACGGAAAGTTTCTACCTGTCTTATGGTATTACTATCGTCGTCGAAACGTTTCCGATAGACGGCGATAAAACGGTTGATCGACGGATAGGCGTCTCCTACGTCTGACTTTATCGCCTTAAAGCAGCCAATGCGCGAGAGGTGCTTTATCTGCGCGGATAGCATATTTTATGCACATGCGAAGCATGTGCGCAGGTGTATGCGGTGCATCGGTGCGGTTCCGATGAAATCATCGATAAATATATTGGCACGAATGGAAAAGCGAACGTTATTTCTCTTCTTCTATTCTGTTCAGAGAAGGTCAGCTTCGCGTGCCCGCGCGTCCAGCCGTCTCTATTATTCCGTTCTCCTCGAAAAACAAGCAACAGCGGCGCTCGCTGCTCGTGCCTCGCAATTACGTTATTAGATTTCCGGATACGCGTGCTTCCTGGATTGCCGGGCAAATATTTTTCTACTTCTGTTTCTCGAGAAATTGAAATCAAACAGAGAATCCACTCGCAGCAGCCTCGAGCTAGCTTCCCATCGGGAACGATCGGACTCGTCCAATGCATTATCGTTGATTATCGTCGTTGATTGGAAAGGCAATCGGTCCTTCGACTTTAGATTTCTCGATACAATTTCGTTGCACAGCTTGGACAGTTCAATTTCGAACGCGAAGCTGATTTTTCTGAAATCAATTCTTGAAAACGCTTCGCTATTTGCCAACGACAAACTGCACGCATGCTCTCTGATGTACTTCGACGATGGCTCTCAATCGGACAACGATATTTTCATGAAAAAGCCGTCAAGCTTTCAAGATAGATCCGCGATCTTTATCGCTGACCTGGTTATATATAGTTGGACGTTGAATATATGTATAGAAAGAGAGCTACAGTGTCAGTTATTCTAAGAATGCTACCTTTTTTTACGATCGAGTACATTCCCTCGGTGCACCATCTGTGACAATCGAAATCGAAAAACGAAGGATCGATCGGGGGGAGAGAAAGAGAGAGAGAGAGAGAGAAAGAGAGAAGGAAGAGCAAAAGGAAGTCAGGGAAAAAAGCTAAAACTGCACGGATACACCCGTTTCCGGTACTTTTTGCTATTCATTCCGACACTGTGGGCTCAAAGGGCATCGCCGAAAATTCCATACGAGCGGCGACTACCGCCACTATCTCCCTGGTCAATTTTCTCTCGTTTTATTTCACCGCCAATTTACATTGCACCTCGAGCCGAGCCTCGCTTCGTTACCGCTCACCGACCAAAGTTAATGGAATAACCGACGAATCGGTCTCAACTCGATTTTTTTCCTTCCCAGCCATGAACGTTCGAGCGTGTACGATTATCTGTACGCGGGTGTATGCGCGCGTGTCACATACGCATCCTGTGCTCTATTCGTTACATCGTCCCTTTGCGCATGTATGGATAAGGAGAAACGGAAATTTTCGTTCCACTTTTCCACGCGCGTTACACACTGGGACTGCGAATGAAGTTGAAAGCGTAAGCGCAAATTGAACTCCCGTAAATTTTGAACAATGTAAGTAATAAGAAACGTCAAGGTAATGGATGAAGTGGAAACGTTGCCGCTGAAGCGCTTAACATAGCAAAGCAACAAAGTTTCCCTTTGGAAAGATGCAGCGGGGAAACAATATGTAAAGTTAAGCAAAACACATCAGCCTGGTGCTCGCATTCCACGCGGCGTGTCAGCTCAAAGACAGAGGTCGGAAGGGTTGAAAAAGCCTGGCGCGTTGCGGCGCAAACACCGGGAACGTATTATGATATTTCTCCGTTTCCGGCTCCAGCAACTTTGATTGCACTTGCGTGGGTACGCCTGTGCTCGCGTACGCGCAACGAAACCGGAGGAATTTCCGATAAAACGAATGCGATGCACGCAGGGTAAAAGGAGCATGGTAAGAACACCGGCCCGGTATTTCCCTGCGGATTATACGAACGCGGCGATTCGTACTAGCGAAAATTAAATTAAGATACCAGACGAATCGTGCCGCGAACCACGCGAACCTCTTGCTCCTCTATTTTTCTTATTCCGTTCGCTTCCTCTTTTCATCTTCGTCGTTCAGCAAAATATTATCGCGGTAGAAAAAAGTTGTTCCACCCTTTCGAAACAAGTTCTCTTGTTCGATGCTTGCTCGACATCTGAAGCTCGGATAATATTTTCGCAATCGACTGTACGTCCCGCGAACTACGTCTATTTCATTAACACGGTAAATGCCACGCCAGTTTTACAGGGTTTGCTCGTGGCGCCACGATAAATTTTCTATTGTACGATACATATACTGTTGAAATATTATCTACAACGAATGAATTACAGTGTGTAACTATTTTTAAATATTTTATACTGCAATGATTTCTTCACACCATTGCATTAACGATGGTAATGATGAAAAATTGATAAGTATTGACGTAATAAATTAAATGTGCTCCGCGCTAATCCTTTGCCAACCCAATCCAACAGTTTAGTTGAATGTTTAAGTAGCGTTTCTCATTTCGTAAAGATCCTCTTTCTTGTACGCACCCACGTCTATCTCCACTTTCGTCTCTGCCGCACGCTGCCTTTCTTTCCTCGCCTCCGCGAACGTATCTTAGCCCGTCGCGTTGAAAACGATACCCGTGTTTCCTCTCTTTCCTGCGTTTCTACGTTCCCATGCATATTCAACTGCGCGACAAACCGGGTTTTCTAGGGCGTTGTGGAAATTCCGGATGGCAAAACGGGTCGAAACTTTTTTCCTCGACGAAAGAACGCTCATAGCCTTTATTACGGGCTGATGCGAGTCTCGTGTACGCGATTTCTCTCCCGCTGGATTCGAAACTTCCGTGCCTGCGACGATCTGTGTCGTCTCGGCCAGATTCCTTTTCTTCTCTCATCTACGATATACCGATAACGGAGATCCCTTGCGACCTCTGTGGAGATGCAACGGGGTTTCCTGAAGGACCCTGAGCGATCATTGGCAAACACTACCGTTGCTCGCATCGATGCGAATGGAAGAAGAAAGGGGGTACGCTCGTAGGAAGAGGAGAAGAGGAGAAAAGGCAATCGTTTCGCTTATCAATTTTATTTAACCCAACGTTTTCTGGCAGGTTTGCTGCCGCCGACGTATTATGGATTGTTTCGCCGATACCCACGGGAGGCCTCTTGTCCAGCAGACTCGAGCAAGTACTCGAGTTCTCCATTTTGTAAAATTTGATAAAGTAAGACGTCAACGGAACCGGGTGTCGAGGGAGTTCACTGTCATGGCGAATCGAAGGTCGCGCGGGTTTAATCGATATCAAACTGCGATACAGGGGACGGTGTTCGAAATCACTGATGGTCATCGCGCTGTCACCGAAGCTGATTATTCCATCTTTAATGTTTTCGCAACGGGTGATTCTTTTATACTCTTTTTCTCAATGGAAGCAGGATGGAATGAATTTGTAATAGGAGAAGGAGAAACAGAAGAATTCGCTTTGAAATATCATTACAGGCGAGGCGCGGAGGAAGATCGTACACCTAATGCACTTTTTCAACTGGGAATAATGAAATTTTCAAATTCAAAGCTTTTTTACTTCGAAACTTATTATTGAACTTATATTATTCCTCCCCGGTAACCGTGAATACGTTAACTCAGTTAAAGTTACAGTTGGACTCGTGTTCGCAACTTCGAAATTTGTTAAATTGGATATGAGGCAGCGTTCCGTAACAGATTGAGAATTTCTTTTTCTCCTTTTGTCTTTTCTCACGGTATAAACGTTTTTCAGCTTCGTATCTTGTTCCAGACGATACGTAAATAGAAGCGGAGCGAAACAGAAGCCGAGAAGATACGGGGAAAGGGAAAGAGTTCCTTTGAGTTCGAGGGAAATTTCGTTTGCGGTCGCAGTTTCGTCGCGAACAGAGCGGAAGTGAACTCACATGTACGTGTATACGTACATAACTAGGGGCAGGGCGCGCGCATATTGCAAATCAAACGCTTCTCGAATCCGAATTGACGGAGGTAAGCAGACACACAGGTAGCACGCAGACAAGGTACTCGCTTACCCTCGAATGTAATCGAAACACGGAGCAGCAGTCTGTCGCAGCTCGATATCGTGTGTCCTATTAAACAATTTGTAACACGATCCCGACGGTAATTCGTCCCGCTGTTTGCCCTGCGAAAGCGTTCCCTGTGAAAACCAATTACGTGGCTCTGATAACGTCGTTTCTTCGCGAGTCCAGCGAAATTTCATAGATACCGGCTAAAAACTCGATAATGCTCAAGCTCGAAGTGCACCGTGTAAAATAAAATGAAAAAGGAAGAAGGAAAGGGAATTGGCGCGATCCAATTTCGACGGCACCTTGTAAAAGAACCTATTACCGAAATACACACGTATAAGTTTTTATCAGGTTAGCCACATACTACTAGGTGTATACTGGCTGAAACGTCGCTGGATACGAAAGTGAAATATTGACGTCGTTGACGCCAGCGGCAGCATAAATGTTATGCAAAATGAAAAAAAGCGAAGGAATACCCTGTTACAACCGAGGATTACATTTAGGGGGTGCACCACCCAGACTGTTCCAAAAAATCGAAATTATTTCGTTTTACATTTTGTTAAGGTTTCATACGGCTAAAATGTTGTCTCAAAAGGATTTTTCGAAATTCCAATAATTAACAAAAATATAGCACCGACTGTAATCGCACGACACGTGAAATTGACAAGTCTAATATAAGTTGTATGGCGGGACTTTTTCAATCAATATATTTTCTCAATTTTTAGTGTAATGGTAATATTAGAAAACTATTCTGTTATACAATTTTCAAATATATTTTGGTAAACTCTATGAAAGACGACTATGAAGATGCTAATTTTATATAAAAAGAATCTTCAGTTGAAAGTTTAATCGTATTTTTCTCGAAACCATGTTTTTTGATCTAGCAGTTCTTCAGAAAATCATCATTTTCTTATTTATCAAATCAATTAAAACATGACACACTACTATTTAAACACCTTTATAACGAATAATGTGTACAAATTTCAAGTCAATCAGACGAAAACGTTCTGAGATCTATTGAATGTCATCCAATAAGGTACTATCAAATATATTACTAGATACCATTCTATAATTCCACCATTTTGTAAATTAAGATAATTAATTTTGCACGACAATAAAGGATAGATGTTGCTTAGCATGAGCTGAAAAAAAATCTCGTTATGCTACTTAGTAATTACCTCGGAAAACCATTTTAGAATTCACCTATTTTTATAAGACGCCTGAATGGTGTACCCCTTTAACGAGGATTAGCACTAATGCACTGTATAGATTTTCAGTGACGCACAGAACAACGATATTAAAAGGATATTATTCGCAACGATAATTTCCCACTCCTTGATCCGTTAATTATGGCCATCGTGATTTATGTTGGCTATTACTACATATTATTCTGTTAATCACTTCGTTAACAGTAGGTTCCTGATTACCACAAATTAATGAACGCGTTGCGGGGAACAAACGATGTTTGGTATGAAAATTTCTGCTCCCTTAATAATCAATCGTCTGACCGAGTTTCTTAACCGGTGCAGCGGTTGATTTTGATGAAAATTATCATGCCAGTCGAGAGGAATTAAAGCGAAACGTAAATCGAACGTTGAAGCATTGTTGCAGACCGTTCACAAGAGCGCGTAAGTTAATGAGGAAATAATTAGAGCGAAGGTGTGTTAAATTTGGTCAAACAAGAAGGAAAAAAAGACGTTTTACCGATACTTAAAACGCGCAAGGTTTAGTCGAATGTTTGATTGACGACCTACGTGCACGTGGTCACGGTACACTTTAATACAAGTAGCATGTTTTCGCAGTCTGGTAACGAGAAAAATCGCGTTCGTTCGACCCACATACGATAGCGAAACGTCGACAGGGCTAATGACAGCGATATAGTTCCATTCTTGAACGATATTAACGAGCCAACGGAATGCGTATACGTGGGCACGTTCGTTCGCCGTCAGAAGTATTTAATTATTAAACTCATTTCCGTCCATGAATAAAGTATCAACAGAGATATCAATCGATCCGAGCAAACGTCATTCGAGCGGACTCGTTATAACTGTTCCCATGTGTCGCGACGATAAGATCGAAGTTTTCACCGTATTATCCTATTTATTTGCGTGACAACTCATTAGGCGGGATAATTAATCATCGGCCGTGGGACAGGAACGGTGGACCCCGCAACTAATTAATTACAGCTACTTCTGATCACAGAATCATCGATGGCTCTGCCCGTTTCACGTTTTAATTGCACACCCATTGATATCCGCTCGACGTTCGCTCAACGGTTCGCCGACAATCCGGAAACTGTCCAAGGTGTAAGGCAAACAACGATTAAATAAGGCTTACCTCGAATCGATCACAGCACACAGCTGGATCGATCGTTGTTGAATTATATAGGAATTTTATTTTTATTTAGTGTTAGAGAGAGAGAGAGAGAGAGAGAGAGAGAGAGAGAGAGTAGGGTTCAGGCGAGTGGATAAAACAAAATGAAATTCTTAGATAATATTATATATTTAAAATCGTTTAATAGTAACAACTTTAATAGTATATGGTTTAATAGTATAAACAACTTTTCGACTCAACAGAACTTCAACGTTGTTGCTTATTTCACAATCACACTGTTCTGTGCCTCGCGCTCGCATTCTCCCCGTCGTATATTCTTCCAAACACTCGTTTCCTTTCATTCTAATTTTCGATCTTTCTCACTCGATGCATTCGGTCACGTTCACGCAAAATTCCTTAATCGTGACGTTGTCTTAAGTGCTCTTCTGTCGCGCCTCAGAAACACTCTAGTCCGAATATTCTACGCTCACACGGCTATTGCTGGACTCAAGCACCCTTCGCATTTTCCTCAACTCGTGCCCAATCGATCGCATTCCTACAATTATGACGAGTATGACGTAACGAGGAAACACTCGGCAAGAGATTACGCCGAGATAAGAATTGTCCTCGCCAAGGATGATGAATTTCTCTGACCTAGACGAAGTTGGAAACGGAACGCGACGTGACGTCTATGGTTTCAGCGAGATTCATCCTCCCTACGTTCCACTCCGACCCTTCCGCGCAGTCACGATCTCGCTAACCAGCTTCGGTTTCCGGCGCCGCGTTTTCCCTTCTTTTCCATCGCAATCTCCGTGAGAAAATGAACGACCGGTAGAGGTATCTCGTCTTTCACCGGTCGAACGAGCAAACTTTTCCATTCCTTGGCGTTGATCCGCGATCATTGGGTCACGAGGGACCTCTCAGACGCAGGATATTAAAAGTAGATTAAGATCTCGAACTTCCGTACCCAGATTCGATTCTCCACCGCAGATGGTGCATTATACGATCGTTATCGCGAACGAACATCTTCGTATAAAGTGACTCGTGCGTTTGTTCGCTTAATTTTTGAATTTCAAGAATTATCGCCCGCTTTTCTTTCGACTTTAAAATTTGAAAACACTATTTCTCATCGTAATAATAATGTTTAAACAAATATTTTTGTAAATCAGAAAGTGATTTACAAAAACGATTCGAAGCAGTTTTAAAAGTATAGAATATGGTTGATTCTGAACTAACTCGTAACTTTTCGTAAAACATAACTGACTTACAAAACTTAGCTGTTTCTGTTCATTATATCAAGGTTCTGTGCTTCGAGAGAAAGAAACCGACCGTGCCTTCGAAAAAGGAACACGTCGAGAACACGTGAACAACTAACGCCACGAAGTTTAGCTCAATCGCGAAACGATCTGTCAATATCGTGGAAACGAATTCCTTGATGGTTTCATCGGAAAGAGAAACGTGCACGCGAAGGAGCAATTAAACATCGTTTCACCAAACCTCTAATAACCCTGCAGTAACTAAACGAACCGACTTCCGATAACGATGTTCGAAATTCGAGCCCAACGGTCAGAAGCGACGGCCTGGCATCCGGCGATAAGGACGAACCAGGGAAACTCTTTCGGAGCGTCGCAACGATTTCGAAATGCAAATGCAAATGTCGTTCAGCTCGAATTTATTTGTCGCGGTCTATATTTTTCCGATTTTCGAACGCGCCAAATTCGATGCCACGCGTAAATTCGCTACCTCATTGATATGTAGGTGTGTTCCCACGCGCTGCGAATTCACAGTCGGCGCCACCGGGTGCGCCGTTTCACCGAATAATTATACGCGCGAAATCAGGCTACCAATAGCATCGACCAGTGGAACGCCGTTAAAAGTTTACGATTCGCTGATAACGACTTTAACAGGCCTTTTTTAGGCGACACGATTTTCGGAAAGACGCGTCTCAGCGGGCTCTCGCCGAGCACCGCCAACTGGCGAGAGTCCGTTTCGTTTCGGAAACTTTAATTCTCTGTTTACCTGTTCACGGCTTTTGCTCGTCCGTCGGCGAGCAGCTCGGAACTTTTAATTGCCTTTCCGCCGGTTTTTGCCGGCGCCGCGTCGGAAAAGCGAGAATTAAACCATTCTCGCGATCCTGATTTTGATACCGGCCGTCATCGCGAAGCCGTTTCCCTGTTCCCGTTTAAGCCCGAGCGATCGATGTTAATTCGAGACGACCACTTTTTCCTCGCCCGAACACCTCGAGCGGAAAATTGCGGTTCCCGGGGACGAGATCCCGGTGTTGGTTCGTCTACGCTCGAGAGGTACGGGCGACGGTTGCTCGAAAGCCGGGGGAGAATCGAGGAAAAAGTCTGCGGATTGCTCTGCGGCAGAATCAGGGAAAAGATCAACGATTGCGTCGACCGATCGAGGTTCTCGTTCGCCACGATTTGTTTCGCCCTGCAGCTGGACTTTCGATCTCGCCCCGCTTCCGGCTCCTTTTCGATGCCCGTTTAATCTGCGCGACCCAACTTGGATCCCGCCATTAGTTCCGCGTAGTCCCTTCGTACGTCTGCTTCGCGTTTCCCCTGCACACCGATACAGATACCTCGGGACAAAGTTTGGCGCACGGTATTCGACGGAGAACGATGAAATTCTTTTCACGATACCTCCGCTTCTGTTACGAAGAGCACGGAAGTCAAGTGTATTTCCAGCTAGGCGGGATCGGAATTGCGAAGCTTATTTTTGGGGCGAGATTGAGATTTCAGGCATTATTTGAAGCCGGCGCAGCAATGTCTGCAGCTTGGTTAGGGGCGTGGTTACCTAGAGCACGTAGCCTGTGCTGTGTTTAATAAACTCGAAGGTTATATTACCTTATGCATCGATCAGTTCACGACGTTCTTCGCATACTTCGAATTTATTGCACCTACCCCGCTCCGTGACTTTTTCATCGACTTCGTGCCTCAGACGTTGATCTACCACGCTAACGTACCGATTCGACGAACGAGTAAGCGATTATAGGTAAGCACGTCTGTGTCGTACTTTGCATATAATTGGATTCGCTAATTAATAATCGAACCGAATTGTAAGCGTCTCTTCTCTATCGTTTTTCGATAACTCCTGAAAGGCGGTGTCGGATCGATAAGTACTCGATAGAAACCGCGAATTCACGGTGTATAAAATAGGTCTTGACGAAGCGCGATTTTTGATTTTGGTGAATGAACCCATCGTGCCGTGAGATCGGTAAAAATGCATCGTCGAGCGGGAGGTGTAATCGTCGTGAAAGAGTTCGTATAATGCGAACGTATAGGCGTTCCGCGGTCGAACGATTCTTATGATCTATGAGTAATTTCCCAAAGTGGATTCCGCTCCGGTTCCACGGCCATCGGCTTCGTGCAAACGTTACAGAAATATTGCAACGCGGGCAAACTTTCTGGGGAACCGACGTGGCCGAAAATCTTGGGTAAACAGCCACGCACGTACCTATCCGCCTTTCGACCGTATACTCCACGTTCAACTTGACCCGGATGAAAATTATTCGAAAGTGTAATTTCCAAAGTAACACGCGTATTCACGTCGACCTCGTTTTTCACTCCATTCCGGGATATTGGATTATTCTTTCATAACGTACATACACGAAGGGATCTTCGAGTCCCTCCTGGTGTTCGATAGAAATAAATCGTGAGCTGCTGATTAATCGGACAATATTTTTGTATAAAATCATTAACTACCGAATTAATTGTAAACAGCAAGTGTACATTTTTATGTTCCCTTAAAATCACTCAGGTCTACTTACACTTTCAAACCAATAAGATACGCATCTCGTTTTTTAAATTCTGATACTATTCCACGCATTTTCATTACGGCTAATAATTATTCGGCATCTTTCGAATTTTTTAATCAATCTTATAATAAATTTCATTGTCAGCTTAATAATCTTTTGTAATCTTAAACTTTTAATATGAAAAGACTTACAAAATTATTAAAATACAAAATACATTTGGATATCGCATATACGCGGCGCTCGAAGCAAAAGGGTTAAAAACTACTGCAAATTTATGGGATTTTCCAACAAAGAATTATAACGGTACGGGTTCTTTCGGTGATGCGACGAACGGATATTAAAAAACGCAAATTCTCAACAAGAGTAACGAAGTACAGAGGATAACGATGTTAAAAACGGGGCAGAGCTTCCATACTGTTTGCCCGCAGCGTAACTCGTGGAAGTGGAAGCGCGCGAAAACGCTGTTAACTCGGTTGACAGAACGGTGAGTGCGGTCACCAAGGCCGAAATATCAATGGACAGTTGTCAGCCGGGAAAAATGTGTTCCGCCGTAGCTGTAACATATTTATGGGATGCCCGGGCAACGGTGCACGCCAAGACGGGACAGCCCGTGACGCCCGGAGAAAATTAAACCCGCCAGCGGGCAGGATCGATAAGTCGAGAGCCGAGGTGATCTGCGAGAGTGTAACACGACAGGATCACACGAAACGGTCGGCGGGTGCAGTTGCATTCTCAATCACGACACCGGACCCCGGTTTCCTCTGTTAGCGGCGCTTTCGTTTCTCATGGCTGCGGCCCCCGCTTCCGGGAAGAGGCAGCCATCAGCCGGTGGACGGCAAATCGTAGGGTCGAAGCTGACGCACGAATTCGTACGATAAGCTTTTGTTCCAGCCGGATCGATTTCCCGTCTGTTCCGCTATAATTTATTTAGAGGCAACCCGTTCGCGAACCGGAGAGAGCGGCTCGGCAATTAGCGAAAACGATATTTCGGGGGGCGTCGGACTGCGAATCTTGACATCCAAAATATCAAGGAAATCCGATACCGTGTGACACTTCACCTTTGGTGTCGTTTGTTATCAGAGGTTGACCTCTCTCACGAGCGATTCAATTAACCCGTCTGCTTTCATTGACGCTGCCACGCGCTGTGTTATACGCGACAGTCTTATGAAACGTTTACAATAGTGATTTTATAACGACTACCAGCTGTTGCCCGAGGCTTTGCCCGCACGGAAGTACTTTGATTTCAATTTTAATTATTTTTAAGAGATATCCAATTTTGCAGGCCTTTAACTTTAATTTTAACCGGAAAGTTAAATGCTTACAAATTTTTATAATGCTTGCTTCAAAATCGATGGATTTTCAAACAACTTTTCAGCCCCCCTTTAACCCTTTTAGGGGTGGAATATCAAAAAATCTTTCCTTAGTGGGTGTTTATGTCATAAAAGTAACCCATTCTCCAAATTTCATGTTTTTAGCTTCAATAGTTTAGGCCCTGCGAATAATTAGTCAGTCAGTCTGAATACGTCTTTTTATACCTATAAATTAATATACCGTCGGGTAGTAGGTTCCTGGTAGATTTAGACACCGTTATACGAAGATGAATCTTTAAGCATATCCTATATGCGGTTTCACGTGATTTGCAGATTTTTAGAAGATTCTGGAATACAGGATTCTGTGATTTAAATATTACAGAACCATTCGAGAAAAGGAACAAGCTGTGTGAATTATTAATGAACGAACGGCAAAGGATTTGAGACAAGCTTATCAAAAAATCATTCAGCTTTTAAAAGAAATTGTCTCTGCGGAGAATTCGGAATGTAGTTCGAACGCAAAATACTAAAAGGCAACGGTTCTTAAATTTATGATTTAATTAACAAAACGTTTCTTCGATGGATAATTCAGGCACTGTACAATACTATGTACTTTCGCGTTAATTATCCCCTCCTGTTTTGTTTCTATCATAATAATTATCGCTGTAACGAAACACAGCTGATTCCCAACTGTCGATACCAGCATCATGTTGCAAACGCTGAAATAATTAATCACAGTTGATTAGTTCTGACGAGTTGTAATTACGAGATGTTGAATGGCCAGATATTCGATTTCGGGAATTGATTTTCTTCGGTTCTCGGAATATCTGCCCCGCGTCTATTTGAATTTATAAAAGCATATGAATCAGGCAAAAAGACGGTTTGATAAAACACAGGGACAGAAGCGGCAATTGTTCAGGCGGTACCAAATATTTTTCCACATTATTCGTGCTTCTATGTAATCAGACAGCACTGCGGAACCGCGAAGGCTTTGAGATTTCTCTGCTTTAATTACCATTGCTCTCCAAACAATGGATGAAAGAACATTCGTGAAATACATAAAACGTTGGGAAAACGTAAAATGTAATTCCAGGAACCGTTCGCTCAACCAAACCGTTCAATTTTTGCAGCTGTTCCGGTAATTATTAAAATACCAGAGTTTATCTTATTCGAAGGGTTGATTTCAGAAAACTAATAATAATGTTTTGTTTTGCCTCTTTAATTTTGCGCGGCTTTCGAACAGACTAGACGCGTCTAATTAAATGGTCAAATTAACCAGTTCCGCATAGTTGGTGCACGGCCAGGGCCTTGTTCTTCGTTTCTGTCTCACTCTCACCCTCTCTCCCCCTCTCTGTCTCGCAGCTCGCGATGCGCGACTTCAGCCTGTGATTATCGGTTAATTAGCGCTGCGGAACTTTACTTTGTTCGAACTCGAAAACTGAGATATCCAGGACGTGTTTTCGTCGAATTCGAAACTTCCTCATAAAAGCTACATCTCTTTCTTCGCGCGCATGTCCTTTCTGTTTGTCCTTTGTTCGCTATTATTCTTATTTTCATTCCAAAAGTTTACTCTACGGTGTGCTCGGTGGGTATACCGCTGTTCACAGAGCAAGGCGTTCGGAAATTTCAGGTCAAACTTCCGTGGTCGGCCTGTTGGCGGTGAAAGGTAAAGAGAGGAGGATCTAGAAAACTTCATAAAGCGGAAGCTAAAGGGGGGAACTTGTACTTCTCCGAATCGTTCGAAGCCGCGCCAGTGTTTGACGAGCGAGACGCGCGTCTAAACTTTACGGTGGCTGTATCCGCGCTGTTGCACGGCTTTCCTGTGTTTTCCTCTCCGCTGTTTCTTTTTCCCGTCGCTTTTTACGCGACGCCGAGTACGTGAAAAAATGGGAGAAACGGAATTAAGAGGGGAAGTCCGGGGCAGGATGGAACGAAATTACCGGCGCCGGAGGGACGATGGAACGCGTGTAAGCTTCATAGCGTCGGTATGCCGCGTGAAAAGAGGACAATAAAGCGTTTCATTCCTTTATAAACAAATCTTCATTCCGCTGTTCTTCGGCCGAGCTTAAGGAACGAGAGGGAAAAAAAAAACAAAGAACGGAAGAAGACACTAAAGGGTCGGTAAATCAAGAGAGCTTTAAAGTGGCAAGAAAGCACGGCACAATAACTCGGAATAAGGTTCGGGTTTTACGACAGCTCGTATGAAAAAAGCGCGCACAATACCCGGCCCTACGAATTATCTCGTAATTTAAATGAGAGAACGGCGTGTCTCTGAATAAACTTGCCTAGCCTGAATATTTCGACTTTAATTTCTCCCTTTGTTCGTCGAAACAACGAGAGAAGGTGTTGGCATCATCATTCAGGTCTTAATGAAGATCTGAACCGGCCGCCTGTAAAATATAAATTACGAAGATACGACAGGAGTATACCCACCAACCGTTTATAACGCGATTCGCGTTCTTCTTTCCTCGTTAAGCCGATTCGTGCCGACGATTAGCGTGTCGATGTTACATCGTTATCGAAGGGACAGAGGAACACGTTTGGCATTATTTTCAGAGATCGAACTTTCGATCCTCCGTTGGAAGCCCCGAGGCAGTCGATGCTTTGGCCAAACAGCCTCTGTTTTCTTTGCTTCTTGTCGCAAGCACGTAGAGTTTACCCTGGTAACGCAATGTAACCGGAGTTTAAAATAAAACGAGCCGAGGAAAGATCTTCTTTAAATCCATGCACGCAGTGTTCGCTAAGAAGTTTTCGTGTTCGCTTAATCGTGAAAGCCCGAGGAATTCACGCCACGATGAAATTGAAGCAAGCCCAGACATTTATATCAACCGCGCGAAATGCGTAGAGCCACATAAATTGGTTTCCACGATATTCAATTTTAATAGCTCGTAAGACTACGAGAAGAAGCATTCATAACTCCTTCGTTTTCGCCAGCTTTCCATCTCATCGACTTCCTGCCTTACCCAAGAAAGCCCACTAAAGATTCTTCAATAACTACGCTCACCGGACTACCTAGCCCTGCAAAGAAAATTCCTTGCACGAAGGAGCGATAAAACAAAGGACAGGGGAACAATGGTAACTAATTTCAATGAGCCGTCAAATAATACCGGTGAACACTATCAATTGCAGGTAACAATTGCCCATTAATCATACTGTGCCTTTATTGAAATCGTGGATATTGCAATGCGATCTATACGAACCAATATAGAGAATTCGAGAGTAACAAAATTTAATACGAAACAGAATCGTTCTCAACTATCGATCGTGTTAAGCTTAAAACGATGAAATATGGCGAAACGTAAACTTCTTTTTATTTTATTAGCGTGCTATTTATTACCGTTCACACAAATTTATCAACTTACTTCCACCGACTCTTCGATCTGCAACCTTTCCTCGTTCCTGTAGTAACCTTTGGTGAGAAGAGACGAAAAGTTTATTCGAATTACGATCAACATCGAGAAACGTTTAAGTCACCGCGAATAATTAATCCGGTGAATCGCTGTATCAGCGCAGCATTGTTAAAGCGTTACGCGACTCATTGCTATTTCGTCGACACCCGATTAACATTGAACTGTATTATTCGCCCATTAGCCCAGCCGGTTTTACCTGCAATTATTACACCCATTCTTCTCAATTTGCCAGCTAACGTAACGCGTACATCTTTCAATTTGCGTTAAATCCAGGGTTTTTTCCGGACCGGAATAAGGAGCTTATCCATCTCTCCACTCGTTTTCTATACTTTTTCCGCGTTCACCGTAATACCTTCTTCCAGCAAGAGAAAGGAAGGAGAGAAAAAGATAGAGTAAAAGAGAGAGAGAGAGAGAGAGAGAGAATGAAAGTTATTTTAACGAAACGCGTGTGTTTGCTGTTGGCACAGGGCGAGTCTGAAACATTCGGCCAACTTTCTACTAATTGCAACAGCAAGAAAGATACAAATGATCTCATTCCGTTAATTAGAACGAAGAAACCGCTCAAGGCGGCGGCAATTTTGAGATCAGCCAAGACTTTCACCTTCCGGTTGTATTCAAGGATTTCCATAACCCTTGGACCTATATTACAGTCCCAATTGAATTCTTGGATATAACGACAAAGCCGTTTGTGACTTCCAAATGAAGAGTTTCCGGAAGTTCAAGTCGTAGGTATAATGAGCGCCGTTGTTGGTCGCGACTCCGTTTCTTCAAACGGCAATGTTTATGATCCTTCGTTTGCATGATGCCTGCGTTCCCGCACGACGAAAATAAAATGCTTGAATCTTTTGAAAACAACTTGTAGAAGTATCCATCGTTGTTTCGCGTCGTCGAAAAGCTCGAATCGCATCGCTGAATGATAATATACGTCGAAATAAACGGGAGAGTAACGCGAACGATAATAATAGATGCGTGTTCGATAGATCTCTTAATCGCGACGCATTCTGCTGTAAAGAAAGACAAGTTTGTTCAAACCAACCAGCGATACATTGCCCACTGCATAACAATGGCAGAAACGAACTGATCCAGAAATTATGTAAAAACGAATTTTTCCCTCCCTCTTCGATGAGTGAATTTTTAAACAAATTAGCCACTACAGTACTGTTAGAGACGTACAAATTTCTAGCAAAACACCGATTATACTTATATCCGTATTTAGTCATAAGGTTGGTGCTAAGTCCTTTGTATTTTGTATAAATGTAAATGTAATAGCGTAATGTTGACATACACAACAATGTGCATATCGTTAATAACCCCGTACAGGGTTTTACAGCTTAATGAAAAAAAAAAAATAGATGTGTGTGAAGGCAAAATGCGGCGTGTCAAAAAATAAAATTTTCATTTAATAACAAGTATTCGTGCAATGAGATTTCCATACAGCCTCCATGTGAATTCGTTCCTTCGTTGCTGGCTAGTTTGCGCAACTGCAACGCTTTTACCGCTTCGTTTCCAGATTATCGTTGCTCTGTGTGGCCAGCATCCGTGCGACACAATTTAGTTTGCGTTACCATGAAAACGTTGGACCCGGAAACGCATGAAAATCGGCGAAAAAAACATGCGTCTCGATAGTCCCTTTCAACGGAGGCACATCGTAAGCGCGATGGGTGATCGTGGACGTCGACGATTCAGAGAGACACGTCACGCGAGATGAAAAGGTCGGGGAAATTCGTTCGATGTCAGGAGCTTCCGGCAACTCTTTTGTCGCGCACTTTATCCTAACTGAATGGACGACAAGCAGGCACAATGCATTTCTCGAGAACGAAATTAGTGTGCCGTTGATGACAACCCGAACGTGTACACGTAGCCGGGACACATTGTCGCCAGAAGGTATTGTGCCTAAACGCAATTAAATGCATCTCATTCAACAGCTCGCGGATCGATTTGCTTCGCGTGCAGTTAATGAGCGGCGTTTCAACCGTGTCCGGCCGTTCTTCGACTTTGGCTACGATTAAAGGCTGTTTGCGCGACACCGTTGTTCCTGAAACGCCCCCCGATTTATCCGCAGAAGCAGATAAACAGGAGCTACGAGGAACGTATGTCACAGTTTAAACATTTTAGTCGCGATCGCGGCCAAAATCGAGAAACTGATTTGTTAGAAATACATGTTGCAAGGGAATGACGAAAATAGGGATTTAATCAAATCACATTAGAGCAACAATGCCATCTAATAGTTAAGAACAGAACTAATGATTCTATGCGTTTTTCGGGAAAAAACCCGACTACCGAGCCCGTCGCTCATCGACAGTCTTTGTAATAACTCATTAATCGATTATCAATTATAATAATGGTATAGGGCAAAAAAAATTTTAAGTGTATTTTCTACATGATTAATTTCGAAGAGCAACCGATCGATTCTCACGCGAAACCGTCGCGTTGTACATTTGTTGTTTTCGTTAAGCCTGGATACGTAATCACAGGGGAGATCCATACGTCCGTGACGATCGGATTGTCAATCAGTAAACGTCACTTCCGTTAAGAATATCGATGGATGTGGAATCGCAGTGCCGTTCACTGGTTCCCGCTCGCATCGGTTTTCGATTCAGCCTACTGGCCGCTGCGATCGAATTTTCGCTCGTTGCTAATTGGGCGAGTGATTTGAAACGAATTAAACTCGCAAACATTTCCATTTGGCATTTATTTCCTCTTTCTTTTTTATCAATTCTAGGAAAACAAAACAATCAATGTTGCGTAACGAGAACAATTGCAACATAACAAGGTGTCTTTGGTGATCGATTGCGGTAACAACGATTCGTTTAACGATGGTGTCCTCCCTCGTGGTTGTTACCGTTGCTGTTCAGAACGTGAGCAAAGAATCCATCCTTTCCAGCGCGATATTTCACCGTCCTGATGTTACCACCAGGCTCCTTCACCGTGTACTCGCCGACCACTTCTTTGCCTGCAAGCAATCAACGGCGGAACGATTACTTTTAAATGGGTAAACGGGTACTCGAAATATTTTCAGAACCGATAGATAATGTTTCGTTCGAAAGCTGTCGCGGTCTATTTCTTTGAATGTTACGCGGAAACGAAGAAAAATTGCCTCTCGTTTACCGGTTCATAAAAACAATCGAAGAACGAATTAATCGCTTTGAAAGGACAAATTGTAATTCGTGTAAACACGTCGGGAATAGCAGACGATTTTGCTAACCTTTTAATAGGCCGATCGCAAACGCAATTCCAGGGATGAATATCTCATCGGAGAAATTGCGGTTACCTTGCGGGCAGGTGAATATTTTAATGCTTGCTCAGACCTCTGCGGAACGGAGTAAAAACCCGCGTTTCAAAGGATTATCAGTCTACACCATGGAACGGTATACCTGATTCCGTTAAATGGATCTGCATGCATAATTCTGTTGCGGTTGTCAGTTAGCTTTTACTCGGGGAAATCATTTCGTTCCGATGCGTCTATTACAGCTCGCCTATATCTTCGCCGCGAAACCAGAGAATGTTCGAAGCGCACGTAAGACGACGAATTTGCGTACAAATAGCTGTTCCCGATTGCGGTGCGTTTACAAGTACGCGTGTATACGCGTCGTTAGTTAGCCGATCAACGTGGTAGAGTGAAAACAGGCTCGTTATCAACGACACCGTATTACGAATTATTCTCAGAGTAAAGTCTCTTCTAGATGAACAATTAACGAAGCCACGAGTATTTCTCCGTTAGGAAGGCTGGAGAACGTCAAACGCATCTCGCAACGCAATGGCGGTTGGTCTTTGAGCGTTTCAGTCGAGTAATTCTGAAATTCGCTGGATGAATGGATCCTGACGCGTAGCTGCAGCAATCAACCACAGTTAAATCAACGCGAGTTGCCTCGAAAACCAAGATCTAGCTACGTAATTACTTCTCTCCCACATAATGTTACGACCTTGTTAGGTCTATTAGAGAGACGAGCCCAATTTGACGACGGGTTCGCGAACGATAGAAGGTTTAAAGGTGACGTGCCGAACTCGTGCGACGGGCAGAGCACGCGAACGCGAGCGGTCTCGTTTCAAGTTCCTTTTTCTCGATTTGCAGAGGACGCGACACGAGTTGCTTTCGGTAATTTGAAAATCACTCGGAGTCGTTCGAGAGGCTGTGTCTGTTCGGTGCCTATTAAACTATCCAACTGGGAACGAGCTCCTCGAGTTTTCGAAGCTCCAGCATCATTAAAGTAGGACACCGTCTGGTTTTAATTAGGCCGATTACGTAGAAACGAATCCGGTAGAAGTCGTAGCGATGATAGGAGGAGCGACTCGCGACACGCTCTCCAGTTCAAAAGAGGGCACAAACGAAGACGACCTTCTGAAACCTTCTACCTAAGCTCCGGGATGCTTCTTGGACCATTGTAAGCTAATTAGAAAGCGTTCCCACTCAAAAGTCTTTGGGTAGTTGTCATACTCGTTCTGAAGTTGGATAGAATTAGGTAGTCACAAAAAAAGGATCTCGTGTCTTTCATATCTCAGGGTAAAACTGAATAACTGTTCTGTTTGATCCTGTTTCGAAAGTAACCCGATATATTACCGAATTTTATTCCACCGTACTGATACGAATAATTTAATAAAAAGGATAATATACTGAAAACTTCACGATCCATAACGAACGCTAACTTCCTATTTTTCGAAAATAATTTGTGCTCCGTGCACCTGTAGATAGCGACTTCCATAGATGGAAAACGAGGGGACAGACCTCAATTAGAAAAGAAAATCCAATAATGCTTCCGACTGTGTCATTCGGTATTCCACTCTCGGTATTATAAAATCTCCGGTGAACAAAGATCACGTTGTTACTTCTATTCTTGCAATCAACCCACCCTTCCGCATGCTGTACATCCGCCGACTGCTCGTCGAGACGTTGAATCGTGATTCTGTGGACGTAACTGGGTTATTTCCCTGACATCGCGATCATTGCACGCACAGCTCGAAACGCGGCAGCTTTTTCCACGGGGAAACAGATTAATCTGTTCTTCTTTTATTTCTTCAGATTGTGACCGGGCTTACCGTCTCTGTGCTCCTTTTGGCCATGGTAGTCGCCGGTGTGATGGTCCTCCACGCCGTACGAGAATTCATAGTGCGGATGGGCCACGTAATCGTGATAATGGTGGCCGTGCTTGTCCTTCCAAGTCACCTCTTTTGCATCGCCGATCACGGGTCCGTGGAAATGTTGAAATGAATGCGCGTGACCGCCGGCTTCCGCTTTCCCATCGAACAGGGCCGTCAGCATCAGAATGGGCACGATAAACTGGTACTAGAAACATTTGGTCTCGTATTAGTTTTGAATGGAAGGTTCCAGAAGTTGAAAATTTCATTTTTACTTTTCGTTTCTATTCTTAAGTTTCATTTGGTCAGAATATTTGTTTTGTTTTCTCGAAACAACGCTTAACTTTAAATCAAGTTAAAAACTCTTCGGAATGCAAACGACTACGTGATAATGGAATCGCGTGAAGTGTACTGAAAAAATATGTCCGTTGTTGTTCCAGGATTTGAACGAGTTGGTGGAGGTGCTCGAAGGGAACGAAAGGTTTCCATCTTGGAAAGAATTTCCAATTTACGAAGTGATTAACCGATGTCACGGGGAATCGATGGAACTCCCAGCAGACCAGAAGGCAGGACGATTCTGTTAGCGCGCCAGGCAACGTCCCCGCCGATAATTAAATGGTGCAAAGCGATTGATCGGTCGTGCCGCTTCAAAACTTTCCGTTCACCTATCACGGCTGGACAAAAATGAGGAATGGTCAATCGCGTGATGTACACTCACTTTAAAAGCCATACTACTGCCGCACTGTGCGCCGGCGAACGGACAGGAAATAGATCGGGCAACGATCTATACGTTTCCTCCTCGATCGTCCGAAAACTGAATGTCGCCCGGTCCAACGGCGTCGCTCCTTTTATACGTCCACTTTAAAAGTTTCCCTCTGCTTAATTCTTCTTTGGATCCATGCCCGGAACTTCGCCGGTGCAGACGTTGCAAAACACAATTATTCAAGCGGGCCGAGGCTGCAAAAAGCGTCGCGCGGTGCTCGCTCGAGCGCACATTAGCCAATCCAGACCCTCTAATGGAGTTCGTTGGGAAATAGGACGAAAAAATGGAACGCAGGGAAGGCGTCCGCGGCGTTTCCCTTTGCGAGGTGGTGACACACGCGTATCGATCATTCTATCGGCTGCTTGGCTGTTCGTCACGCACGATAGACCCGGCAGATTGTGTTACGAGTTTCGGACTTTCTTTCTGCCTGCTCCCCGCCGCGATCGCACGCTCCATTTCGCCCAAAACTCCGTCTTACGTCGGGCACTGTCTAGAAACGCGATCATCGTAACGCAGCTTTCGACTACGAAACTGCGCTCCTTCCTCGATTCCCCGTGCTTTCGCGATACGCGCGCCTATAAATGCAAACGAGCCCGGTTCCTTTCGCGACGTAGATTCTGTGCACTTCAACGTGTGTAGGGAACGCCGACGGAACGAAGGATTTTGCTTCTCGAACGTCCAGGGAAACTTCGAATCGGATCTGTTTTACGATACGTACACGTAGCTGGATTCTTGCTTCTTTATAGTACACCCGATTTCTAGTTTTATAGCTCGAAGAAGTTCAAGAGGTAAGGAAGACTTCTCGCGGGCTGAACTTATTCAAAAGGAAATCTAAAGATGTTACTGGTACAACGATGCAAATTCGTTCATCCTTTGTGGATATTTTTTCTTTTGGAATGCGTGGTCGAATTTTTCGTTACGCCATTGATGATAAAAAGTTCTATCTTTTAGTAAATTGGCGAAGTTCTTATCCGTTGATGATTTTTCTAAGATTCCAGCCACGAGAATATGGTATCGCAACACGGCAGGTTTTTTAATTCGGAATTGTGTGAAAATGGTAAGCGATTTCAAGAGAAGCATCGTAAACCGTGGCAAGAGGCTGGCAAAAAGATTATAATCTTCGCGTTCGACGAATTCTACCGTTTTCTCAAAAAATTGATGGCGAACGCGTTAGACCGCCGTAAAAGTAACGTCGATAGGAAGTCGCGGGATTTTCAGTTTCCAGCGGTTTCCTCCAGTGGTCCTCGCGTTATTAACAAAAACTACGGGGATTCCATTTGCTCCGTCGCGGGGTGTAACGGTTCCCTCGAACGGAGAAACGGGGGACAGAGAGACGAGAAGAGGACGAATTCTGGCACACGTTGTGCTGGAGCGGCGGAAGTGCTGGAAGAGGAGCTCGGCTTTTGAGTTATGACACTTTTTGAGTCGAGAAGTCGCATTGTGAACGGTGCATCCGGGTCCAGCGTAATATCCCAGCTCGATCTCAGGGCTGGGCCGGCGATAAATCTGCCTTAAATAAGATTTGCCAGCGACACTCTTGCGAAATAAAAGGAACGGACTGGCTTCGAGAGAGTCACGGGGAACGGTTCGGTTTCCCTCGATATCGTTCCGTTGACCTAGCTGATTGGTAATTTTCGGTTCGCGGCTTAATAGGGCTGCCACGTTTAACGAAACGCTGAACCCTTTGAGGTTGCACGAACACGCTCCCAGCACGAGCAAACGTTGAATTCCTAGTTCCCAGCGTTCCCGATCAGAAGCTGTAAGTGACGCCTAATTAACAGCTTCAATTTGAAACTCTCGCGCGTCGTTCACGGCCGTTAATATAATTTTTCCTGTTTGAGAGACTTCGTTACTCGGTCGACGGTTCTCACATGTAATGGATTTCTAAATCTTTACCTTGTGCACAATCGCGTGATGTTAAAATCGTGACTGTGTTTAGATTCAGCGGGCCGAGCTCTTGAAATACAACTCCTTGCTTATACCCGCAAACGAGAAGAATTGGCGCACTCTGGACGATAAATCACGATATTCCGTGCGTACAGATACGTTTTCCAAATCCTTTTTGCTTCCAGCTCGTTCGTTTCCATTTCTATTGACGTTCAGGCGCATCGCGCGGTAGATTGAAAAATACGCTTAATAATTCTCGCGTCGTTCTTTCTCTCTACAGTCTATTAACGAAGGCATCGTATTAAAAAATTCGTTCCCCAAGGGACTCGATGATTCTCCCGGTCCACCGCTCGAAACTTCGTACATGTCCGAACTATTTTAATTAAACGAAGTTCATTTAAAGGTTCGACTTCCTCGCAGACCGTGTATACTCATCGACCGTTTCTCGGTCGGTCCACCTTCCGATGCGATGGCGAGCTGAATATTGATTAATATCGAAGCTCGATGTCATTCGAGCAATTTAAAACGATCCTGACGTAAGACAGCCCACGATTCTACGTGCCAATGAATAGACTCAACCGCAGTTCAGCGTTGGACAAGGAAACGCAAGCACCTAACCGTCTTCCGCAAGCTCGAGCCCTTTGTCCTGCACTTTTGCACCGCGGCGTGCAGTTGTGCACGATGCGACGTGCACGCGTAAATATACACGTCACGGAGTAACAGTAGGAGACAAGAGAGCGAGAACGGAAACGAAAAGAGAAAGGGAGGAAGAGAAACTGATGCAGAAGCAGCAACTCAGCCACGAGGTAGACGAGCGGAAGCTCGGTTCTCTGCGTACGCCGATGATTCCCAGGCAATATCGCGATACGAGAACGGATAGAGGGGAAGAAGATCGAGAGACGAGGGGTAAATCCCGAGATTAACGTCGTGTTCGTTGTCTATGTATCACGGTGCTGCGCTCGCCCCCTCCCCCTCCCCCGTTTTCATTCCCAACCGCACACGCAAGAGATCCCGGTGCAGACAACTCACCGTGGGACGACCGGCTTCCGGGTATCCTCGGAACAAATTCCAAGGAGATAGTTCCAGCCAGATAAAGGGGAATAGTTCTGTTTGGCCGCGAATTTCAAGGTGCACCCAACCCAACTCAAGCCTTTCGCTTGTCTCCTCCTCGCTCCTCGTTCCGGCCACGGTTTTCGTCTCTGTTTCTTTTGGCCACTCCGGAAAGCAGGAATGTAGCACCTCCGCTGCCTATCTTGGTTTCCAGGGGCGTCGACGACCACTGTTCGTTTATAGGTCACGATCCACCCTCTACCTTAGGGACCGGGGAGCGACGACACGCTATCCAGGATTCCTCCTTGACCTCCATTTGTGGCTTGGAATCCCAAAACAACAAAGACACTCCAGTCTCCAAGACCAACCGTCTCTGAGACATTTACTAAACTCTGCGCCGACTTTTGATGCCACGATCACTGAATAACATACCACGATAGATTTACACGAATTCCGTTGAAAGTTGAATCTTCCACAGTTTCCAGAGATTATAAAGTAGACGTATTTCGTGTCGTTCTATCATCAACGCGTTCATTTTTTACCTTTTGAGTGCTAAATACTCCCAGTCGAAGTACTCCGCGTGGACTGTGCTCTATTAGCAATTGCGTTGCACTAAATGGGAAATTGGGAAAATTGACAAACGCATATACACGTCCATATTTCACACGAGTAGCTTTCGTTAGACGCATATACGCGCTCATAGCAGTCAAAGAATTAAGTAACCCAGATCTTGCCGTCTGACTTTTACCTTCGGATGCTTTAAAGCGTTATAGAGTAATTCGTCGGGCGTATCGGATTTCCAGCATCCATCCGTTCGATACCTTCCGCAAATCGATCGATAATTAGAAATTGAGCGGGTATTAGCCAGCTGACACCGGATAGCAACGCCAATTTTGAATTACCCCGACGCAGTCGAACGTAATTACGAAGCTGGATGCGCTCCAGTGTTTTCCTTGCACGCGAGTCTTCACCGACGGATGTACGGTTTAGAGATTTTCTCTTGATGCATCTTCCCGCGGTATCGGCCTCGTTAACGAACCGAAGCGTTTTCCGGGTCCTTGCTAATTTTCCAAGTGTACCGATTACAAGCTGATAGCCGGCGTGTAGGTCACGCCCGTGCCGTCGGGTTAATTGGTTTTCATGCCGGCGTTGAAGTTACGGATACCCCCGGCTAGGATTATCGTGCGCTGTAAACAGTGGTCTCGCCGCGATCTACCGCAGAAGGGGGCTGAGAGAACCTGGCTTTCGTTTTGGAAGAAGTATCCGTGCCTCCTATCTTCGTCGTTATCCTGCTCACGCCGTTAGAACTTAATTGCTTCGTGTTCGCCTCCCGTGGAACGAAACACCAGAGCTGGAAGGAAAAAATAGAAGGACGCTGAAATTCTAATGGCGTAGCGGTGATATCTGCAGCGGATAACGTAGCCAAACGAAAAGATTCTTAACGCTAGAAATACAAAAGCAGTCAAAATGACCAATTAGTGATTACTCATAGCAACCTTATAAATTCACTGTGGTAGTTTCTGAAATTTACTATAATTTTCCGCAGAAGGTATAAATAAATATTCGTTTCCTATGTATCAGGTATTTTTTCATGTAATTTTCAATTTCATTTCTTCCATGCAAATATGTACGCTTTAATTGTCGGTCGTTCTAGTGTTAATTTAAAATAAATTAGGAAACGTTTGAACCGTAACAAATATCACAATGATTCGTATAGGGAGAGTAAAGGAAACTGAGCAAACAATGCAGGCTATGTTGGTTAAGTCTGACTGGCTCCGACGTATCTCGGTAAAGAATCTCAAGATAAAACAGAAAATTCAACGTTACCGTATCCTTTGGAACTCCACGAGTAAACCCTCCGAAGTTACCAGGTTTTCGTTACGCGTACGTCTACCACGTCAGGATACGTTCCTTTTTGGTCGATCCGAAAACAAGATAAACCAGGGCATCCGGAACACGGTACAACAGGAAGTTACTCGCTACTGTAATCGCTGTCGAGATTCCGTGGATATTAACGGAACCATGCTCGAATAATGAATGATAAACTCTTCCCAGCATATTCCGCGGATGCACCGTCTCCCGAGGCATGCGTGCATTGTCTTTAAAGTGCATCGTCGTGGCTGGCGTAACTCGGAGGGCTGGCTAAAAGTACATATGCATGAAGGAGCTTAGCCGCACCCTCTGCTAGCCGAGTTACACGCTTGTCGGATCTCCCGTGCCTCGCGGATCCCTCGGCGTGCAGAACATCGGTTGCAAGATGCGACGAACTTTCGCGTCTGGCCAGGAACCGCGAATTTCAACCCCCGTTCTCGTTGGAATAAAATTACGGGCGCGTGTTCGATGGTCGATGAATGCGCTGCGTGGACGAAGTTCGCCACGCGCAATCGCGAAGGCGGAACAGCGCGGCAACCCATTCAACTTTTATAAAACACCAATCTCTGACGTTCCTTTTTTTTCGGGAAGCAGAAGTTTGCGCTTATCCGATAGCGCGACGAGGATGTATCGGAAAACTACACAGCCGGGTGTGTTTTGTTACCCCGACAAGCCGGCTCCAAAATTCGTGTCTACGAGAACCGAATATTATCCGTTGGCCGCTGCAGGCGTCCCGAAACTGTCAAACACGGTTCAACCGTTGTCAAACGATAAAATTTACCGCGCGCTCGGACGGCAAACATTTAACGGTGAAACAGGGAAAGCTGGCTGCGCTGTTTCACTGTCTCCGCAGTCGTATCCCAGGGACACCCGGAGGACGGTCGCGTCGACGGTTTTCGACGCTCGTGTACACGGTCGCGTGCTCGGGTAATAAATCTACCCGTCTCTCCGTGTTCTCGCACCCGTTGCTCTTTGCGTTCCCTCTAATTGATTTTCGTGGTAGCTCTCGATGATACCGAGAGAACCGATGACGGTGTCGCTCGGCTTGCGGGTCGGACAGCTTGCGGATAGCAAGAAAAACAGGGGCCCGCTTCTATTACTCTTGGCGTAATTTAAGGACGACTACGTGCGACGCCCGAGGCGAGCAACAGCGGCGACAGCCGAACAACAAGCAGCGAAGAAGCAACCGACCGGGCAAAGTATCCCCGTCCGGCAACGTCGTCGGGGTAATTCGAACTATCCAGCGGAGGCGAACGTTAACCACCTGGTGGTAGCGTACACCAGTCAGCTTCCTCGCCCTCGGGCAGGGGATAGCTCGTCGGAGAAAGCGGGCAGGGAGGCTGTGCACGGGGTTGCTCTGCGGCCGCTGCAAGTGGTCGTGGAGGTGGCGACCTACGGTTGCCAGGGGCTCCCCCAATTCATATGCAAATGTAAAAGCGCCCGACCTCCGGGCATTGTTCGCCCTCCGGGGAGTTCCAGTGTCCCCGGGCTTGTGACTTACTACGCGAATTTCCGGAAAACTCTAACGGGAGGCACCCGTGTAATTGATACTCACCCTCGCCGCGGTCGAGCTTCTCGTCCCGCCGTCACCCTTGCCGCTGCTTCTTCTCCGCGCCGCGTCCTTTTCTCTCGTCGACTACCGAAAAAAGGAAGGAGAGGAGCGAGGATCGAAGGGGTCGCTCGCGTGCGATCGCCTTTGTCGTCTCGCCACGGCCGTTGTCGCTCTCTTGCACCGTTTAATGGTGCTCTGGCTCCTTTTTCGACGAGTTCTCCGGCGTAGGTCCAAGGGGTAAGTACGCTTGGCTTCGGATGAACGCTAGAAGTCGTCTCAGCGATCGAACGCTGCATCGTATGATGGCGATGGTAATGAAATCTATTGAGAGACGTACACTTTGAGAAACTAGGTTCTGGCTGTCGCCGAACGGTTACAAGGTACATTCTGAACCGACATTCTGAAATATTTCCCCCGCGTCTGGCTCGGTTCTATGCAATTCAATTTTCACCGATGAATCTCTTACGCGTTAGCTTCTCCCTCGTAAGCGTTCCTACTCGTTCATCTGTACGCGAGTTCGTCGGAAACGAATTAATATTACGCGATCACGAGAGAAAAACGTAATTTAATTTTATTCGATTGCTTGAATTCCTTATAATTAATCCGTGCTCATAATTATGTGGAATTCGAGAAATAGGAGTTCGCGTACTCTGCGCAAAAAATTTAATTCGTTTGAAAAAGAAAAGATGGAAATCATACTGTTTTCGCAGTTATACGTTTCGCGTGTAAATACCACAGCATATCAGATCACATATACGCGCGCGATGAGTTTTTCGTGTCGCTTTGAGAACCTCGCCGCTGTTTTAATAACAACGTTGTTTCTAGCAGGAAATTATTAACAAGTAGGGAAAAGTCGTTCTCGAGTTAAACGAGATTTACTTCTACCGGGTTTTGCGTTTTAATGAATTACTCTCGGAAAGTTTATCGCTAATCATCGCATCTCACCAAAAACCAAGTACGAAAACTTATCCAACCGTTGTTTCAAACTTTATTAACCGAATAAAACTTGCAGAATATTGGGTTATGCGTGAGGTTCGTTCTAATTTCTTGTAAGTAAAATCTGTGAAGAAAAAGAAAGTAGACTGACTCCTTCGGAGGAAATTAAATTTTCAAGTTATCTCGACGATTAGAGAGAAGATAACGTAATTATGTGCGTTATTAAATAAAAATATACGAGGCTTCCTGAGAAATTAAATTTTCAGATTATCCTCCAGATATGGAAGAGGTTGGCGTATATATATATGTGTGTGTGTGTTATTAATTAAGGGGAAAAAAAGGAGAAGCGGAAGGCTTTCCTTTTAACTTAGAAATTACCACAAACTTTCCGGGTAACCCAACAGAACCTAATAATTGCCCAGCAGTTGAGCGAAATTGGACGACGCCCTGGTTCCCCGCCGCAATCATAACATTTTCTTCGCAGTATCGTTACAGATACAATTAATTACGCGTTAAGATTGCCGGCGGTCGTGAAACGCAGCAGAACTGCGCGCGAGGCGAGGATCATTTTGCGCAACGAGTGCCCAGCGAGGTAACAGTTTCCTTGAAAAGTGTTCGGGCTAGCGAAACGCTCGGTGTTATATTTCCGACTGGTTCTTCAGGGCTCGCATCTGGGTTAACGGGGGTACCTATTACACCCGATAGCTGTTTCCAGACCGAGCACAATGGTGATTGAAAAGTAGTCATTAGTATTCCAGCAGTTCAGTGATTATTTACGGAAGTAAGTTATTGGCCACAGTTTTGCTCAAATTGAGAGGTGCTACGCTCCAAAGAGCACTCACGTTTTATTGGAGTAACCATTTTATCGGAATCGATACGTTTTCATTATAATTTAAGCAGAATAACGATTAACGTTAATCGTGAAGCGATAGTATAGTGATGTGGTATGGCAGAAAATGGAAACTGAAGCTTTTCGAATTTATTTGGATCCCTTATCCAAAAATTTAAGGGTTCGTAGCTTTTTAGAATCTTCATGAAGATCACTCGGATGCTTATAATATTTATCATGATTGTTCAAGTACGAGAGATAGATCTAATCTAACGATGTATGCAAGTAATTTGAAATACGTGGCCCACCATCATCGTTGATCGAACGAAGATCGAACGTAACTCAAATATGATTCCAATTTTGTAGTTTCGGTACATTCGAATATTACGGAATCCCGTATGTACCGCATTATAACTGGAAATCGTGAATGCACTGGAGTCCTCGCTATTGTTCGCTTGGGTAGCTGGAAGGTAGCATAAATTATTATGAATATTTACCCGAAATTTGTAAGAATGACTATCACTGCAGGTTTTGATTATTCGTTAATTAAATCACTTTGAACAATGCTCGTGGTTTTATTATACGCCTACAAAGAATGGTTTTACATAATGCATTCGTTATACGTTCCTTCTGTTCCGATGCTCGACAATGCAAATATATCGAGTGGACTCATTCAGTTGGCCAGGTTTCCCAGAATTAGCAATATCAGTGAAATATGTTATATCGGTTCCTAAGTTTCTCATCAAAATTACAGATTCGTCTGCGTGTCGATATTAAACAATGCGATCAATTAACGTACCCCGTTCGTTCGATAAAAACCTGTTGTGCCCTGAATTCGTATTAACGTAAGCTGTCATTCGTGTTTTAGTCGATATCTGTATGGCTCCGAACAAATACATAATATGCTCATATTTCTTCGCATCAGAACACCATTAATAGGTATAAATTTTAATATTAGTCCATTTATCAGAACGAGAATGTTGGTACGTTTCGAAATTACGAAATATTCATGGAAATCGGAAAACAGTCCTGAGTATTTGATAATGAGGCGCAATTTATTGATTCTATTATGTGATATTTGGTGGAACGTTTAACGTGGAAAACAATCATATACGAGGACATGGTTCAATAGTGTAATAAGGCTTTTCCTCATCGCGTATACCAAGGATCTAACTGGTGCAAACAAATAATTCCAGATGAGTTTTATTTGTGATAAAAGAAACACAAGGAAAGAAAACAAAACGTACAAGAGTAAACATTTTTGCAGCGACGGGAAGTATGATTCATAGAAAACTTTTCGTTCGTTGACATAATGAAACCGGACGAACTTTCCATTTTATAAACAGAATGATGTAAAGCTGAAAGTTCGCGAACGCAATTCCACGATAAAATCCACGGTTATCATATTGTTATTGTTTGTCTTATAACGTAACGCGTGATATATAATGTAAGTTTGATCGAAAAAGTTTTTCCTGCTCCCTTACGAGCTGCAGAACTGAAAGAAATACGTGGGGAAAGGACGAGGAGACATTATTCGATGCAAACGAGCAACGCGTTCGTCTAATGCGAGATGCAAATTATCAGAACTTAATTACGCGTTACACGAATGAATAAAATAAGAGTATAAAACCTTGAAAACAAAATCTGACAACGTTGCTCTTATGAGAAGTGTACAAAAAAAAAAGATTTTACCTTGGAAGATTAAGGTTAACCCGATGAATTCATGTTTTGTTGTGTAAAAAATTTGAAGAGACGTTCGACATGAAAGGTTCAAGGTTGAACTGAAAGCTCAGTTTTTCCGAGGAATTAGAAAAAAATGTTCTCCCTGAGTTACTAACGTGCCTCGCTTATACCCGCATAAATTCATTCCCTCTACGATATTCGCGATGATTCCTCCGGAGAAAAGAGGATTTTGCAGAAAAATAAGGAACAGACATTTCTGCCACGATACCTGGTCCTCGGTCGCCGTAAGAGTTCTATTTTAAGCTGAACCGCCGATATTTCATATCCGGAATTCAGCCACTTTTAGCTTCCAGGTCGAAAATCTGCTGACGCGGGGACGAGGTCGCGGAGCCTGTGACGTTATTTGCCGCCGTTCGAAATAAAGAGCATTATTTACCTGACCCGTGATCCCCGCGGACGCGTGGAATATCGTAAGTTTGCTCGATGCCTCCGGGGATCCTCGAGCGAACCGATCCCTCGATCTTATCCGGCCCGATACCGAGATCCTCTCGCGATCAAAGAGACTATAAACTTGTGACAAATATCCATTGCTTCGCACGTCTCCCGGGCTTTCGCTGTGAAAAACTGAGGCCTGATTCTTGGAACCCGCTGGGGAGTCCTCTAGCCTGCACCCGAACACCTCGTTCCCCATCTGTCGTCGATTAATAGCCCCGTAAAGTCTCCGGTTTTATGTAGTGTCCGGTAGTCCACGGTTGCCACAAAGATACCGTTGAGGAGCCATTAATCAGACGTCACACAGGGTTCATAAATTATTCAAAGATTATAGGTTTTTAACTTCGCTCAACTTCGTTCGGCCACAGCCGCGTTAAAACGTCCCGCTTTGTTCCCCTCTCGCCGTTGCGTTTCGTAAGCCGATTGAAAGTTCTGTGGAGTAATTCTTAATAGACGATTCGTTTACACGGGCCAGCCCTCGAGGAGCAGTTTAAATTTTGTCGAGATTGAAAAATCCGGAAAGTTCCGCAAGCGTTATGGGTCCCGCAGGTCTCGCGGCCACCGAACACCTTCAAACTCTTTCGAAGGTTTGAAACTGTTAAAAGTCTTTCCTGCAATATCGCTACGTGACCGAGCATTTAATTTCTGCTCTCAGCCAACGACTAAGTATCGAACAGAACATTTTCAGACCCATTTCCCCGCTATAATTCTTCCGTCAAAGTTCGACTAGGAGCTGCTACGTTTTCGAAGATGCGATCGTTCCTTTCTTTTCAACGCGTTCGCTGCGGATGACGTTATTTAATGGCTTCGCCTTCTCAACGCTTTGAGCGCCAAGTATATTTCATGGGCGATTCTCACAGTTTAAAGTTTAATCATTCTATTTTGAACGTGTGCACCTTGCACCCTCTAAAGATCGTAGCTTGCGATTTTCATGGAATATACTTGCAAATATTTGATGGAATCGTCTCTACCGTAGTAAATAAGCCTGTTATTAATTTGTCGCTCTCAATCAGATCAGTTTAATCTATTGTACTTTACGCGTATAACGTCAAAGCAGCAAATTTAACATTTCGTTAATTGAATGAAAGAAATACACGCGAGTGAAATAATCTTCAAACGGTGACGATATCCACCGATGACAACAGTAGGTGTGATGCATTCGCTGGTTTTCTGTGGATCGAGAGAACTTTGGAAAAACTGCGCTGAGACACTCGAGGCGCAAGCCTGAAATCTATCCTCACCCTTATAAAGTTCTAGACGAAGTCCCGTAATTTCATTCCCCGTGGCCAGCGGATAAATCGAGGGAAAGCCAGCAACCGTCTCTTCTTGTTCTCCGGCAGCCACTGCTTAGCAGGGTCCTCGTCTCATTCGACCAGCCACAAAGAAGATTGTTATTTGCTATTTTTTCTCGTTGTCGTCCTTTCCGTTTCGCCAGAAACCGTCGGTAGCAAGTATACAGCATCAACTCGTTCCTTTGAAATAAATTCCTACTTATGTGTGCGCATGAACTCCTTGACATGCAATGACGTCTGGGAGATTTCATCCATTTCATGTGCCATTGTAGAGATTTTAACGTCTCCGAGACCTCAAGAACTATCTGTATATCCAAAAATGTTTTGAAATGTTTCATACGTTACAGAACTACTAATTTATTATTTTATAATGTTACTTAATATATCAACCTAATTAAATGTTATAAACCAATGAAAATTTCAATGTTTAGTTGAGCCAAATTAAATAGTATTTTTCGGACGCATCAAATTCCGTTTTGTTAGCATGTCAAGGGGTTAACAAAATAATTTCTCAGACTCTTATTCATCATTGATCGGTCTACTTGCCTATTAATTTACTACAGAGGGCAGAAGCTGTGATAATAAATTTTACTTGGAGTCATCATCAGACTATGAATTTCATACTGATGTAGTAGTTCGATATACCCTACTGGCCAAAAGTTTGGAATCACATTCAGAATTGCAGTCATATCAAATATACTGTGACAATTTATGTTCGTTTGAAATTAATATTGCTGATTTCAACAACAGTCTCCTTTATTGTGGAAGAGCTTTTTTTCATGGAAGAACTTTCTGAGATGTTACCATTTTAAACTCCCCTTCTTCTAAATTCAAATGTTTCCCAAAACCTCTTGGTGATTCCTAACTGTTGACCGATAGTGTATGTGCAATATTAAAAAGTCGGTCGTTTATGTATACACCGCTGTTATAAAGTTTGAGAATAGCTATTAGATTTGGTATTTAAACGATCACGTTTTCACCGTTTACTTTATACAAAAATGCATACCTGCGTCAGCCTCGCAAAGCCTTTTGTTGGACGTGAATATTGCTCTCCGCGTCGCAATCTCGACACGATGTTCGCCGACATTAAGCTGTCCCAGGGAGATGAACTTCAGTCGGCATTGTATCAGCGGAGCTTTAGCCGACAACTTGTCTTGATCCGTTTAGCCGGAGGACCGCGAAGTATCATGCGTGCTCCAACGTCGGACAGGATCTCGTCGGAGAACTGAAAGCAGCTGAAAGGAACGGTTAAAAGGAGGGATGGGGCGGGATGAGAGAGAACGAGAAAGAGTCGACTGCGATATAGGTGGTGTGCATTTGCATAAGGCGAGCTTGAAACGACGGCATAAGGATGAAGGAAGGAAGGAAATGCCGATCGATCTCTCGCAGCGACGTTATTTTCGCGGCCAGCCTTGAATATTCATAAAACAATGATTTGTGGTTTATTGCCGCTCGGCTGCTCCTCGCATTTCCCCGTCCGATTCATTTTCTCTTGCGCCCACAGTTTTTATACCCGCCAACGCAATATTCGTTTGGCGATCGATCGATATTGCTTTCACGACACATACAAACACAAACAAACATATATACACACACGCGCGCGCGCGCTCACGTTGCTAGCCCCGGCTGAATTATTTGTCAGTGGGACAGTATTACGTTGCACACACCCCGCCGGTGCTGTGCATCACAATTAGCGGCGCCTATTTCTTTTTCACTGTTTTTCACGCTGACGCCTAATCCACGGGCTTCGCCGGGTCCGCCGAATACGCGCGTGTTAGCGGATAATCATTCAAGGCATCCGCGAGGCGAGCCTACTCATAGGATACCATGCATTAAGGGTTTTATAGACTGCTGTCAACGAGGAAAATTAGTATAATAGCGGCAGAGTCCGGTCAGGGGTTGTAACGGGGAGATTTTATAAAAGGAGATTTTATAAAACAAACAACAGAAATAAATGTAACGTTCATAGGGTTGGACGGGGTGTTTTATTCCTCTATTTTATCTTAATTTGAACCCCTTGCTTTATGAATCGAGCGACGATTGTGTGTGCCACTTTCGATGAAAGTTTTTCTCATCCGTCGTGACTAGAAGCGGTTTCATCACAGACAAATTTTTGAACAAACTAGGGGATCTTAATAATACTGCATTTGTTATTTAACAAAACCACAGAAGTTGATAATTATATTTCATTTCATTTTTATTAAAGAAATGTTTTAATTTTTTTGTTTCATATATTATTATGGTTATATAACAAAAAAAGTAATAATTTCCTGCTGTTGTTCTGTAGAACGGAATAACGTGTCTGACACGAGCTTTTCGTTTTTGGCCAGAAAAACTCATCGCGTCTCTGATACGAGTTTCTCATTTTAGGAATAAAAGTAGGATCACATTTTCCACACGTTGTTTTAAGGCAAAGGGTTAATACGCGCGGTGTCGCGTCGACAATTTTTAACGATCGCGTTCGGCCTCGTTCTGTCTATGCGAATTCTTCGAGTCTGGTTAACCTGTCGATCGTGGCCCTGGTCGACAGCCCCTCGATTCGACCGTGTAACAAACTGGGGAACAAACTTTTCAGGGACCGGAAACTTTTGTCGTTCCGTGCACTCCACTTAATCTCTGGCCAACGGAAGAATGCCGAAACGGATCCGAACAACTGATCCTCCGGGACCAGACAACGGTCTTTATGATTAACTTCCTCATTGATCAGGAAGTCAGCGCCCGTTCATCATCCGGGCAACGAATTATGTAAGTTCAGAAAATGTTACCGTTTCCCGACATTTTAATCCCTCATCCCGTACCCCTGCCATCGTCTCAATTGCTTCCGGTCGATGAACAAGCTGTATCCATCCAGCTTCCGATTTCGAGCACTTTCCAGGTATTAATATCTGCTATTGCTGTTACTTAACGTTCGTTATTCACACTATTTGCGTGACGTAAATACTTCGATACGCTCTCCAATACGGAAAACATGGGCGGATTATTTTTAATCCTCCGAATAAACGTGGGCATAAAAAGTAATCGAAAATATTCTCGTAAATTTGTTTTATTTGTTGGCTTTATTACACGCCCCGCTAGAAAGTATAGGAATGTAGCATATTTTTAATACGTAAGCCGTTTAAAGAAATAACGGATAAAACGATAACGGTAACGTATTACAGTAACGATAATTTTAGCGATGACAACGATAACGCGGTAACGCTAAATAAACGTAAATGATCATAGTTAATGGTAGAATAAAAAGGTCATCGAAATTTCTTTTTATTTTTATTTTATTTTATTAATTTTTGCGGGTATAAACCCAGTTATATAATGCGTACATAATGGAATAAAAAGTAATTATAATAGTTTAACTGAAATGAGAAGATTGAGTGCAATAAAGAAATGGATTAAACTTGATTCGAGACGAGACGCTTAAATGTGGACTAACTACGACAGAATAGCTCGATAGATTTTACACTTAATAACATTTATACCTCATTTAACATTTAAAACTTAAGTACGCTAAATTAGATTTGCTGTCAATTTCTGTAGAGTTTTTTAACGACTAATCGTTCAGCTGGGCAAAATATTTGCATCGTGTTTCCATGACCTTTCGTCTCGTTACCCTTCAAGTTCTGTCTGATACGCCTCGATTTTATTTAGAACAGGATAAACAAGCGGACGTGTTGGGAACAGCGAAGAATTCACGCAATTCGTCTTATTCTCGGTGCAGCCTAGATTGTTTAAATATAGAAAGAACAGAAGGACACGGTGAATGGAGCTTTAAATATTCATAAGCAGGATGTTAGTTTTACACCGATCGTGCCTGACCTGTCTGCTTATAGGCAACCTAGACCTCTCTCCGTCTCGATACTAACCCGAACGCATATTCGATGAAACGTTCACACAGTAGGAAATATTAAACATTTCGGGTGCACAATATACGTGGAATCATCATTTTTTTATGCAGCTGCTACGAAAAACATTTGCATCCACCCATATTTCATGTGCGAAGCATTAGTTTTTTAAGCTGAAACATTTCGCTTCCATAGCACCAAATTAATACGTTCGGACCTATTCCCGTGTAAATTTTAATCCTGCGAATACAACGGTTTGCAACCATTTTGTGAAGCTACTGTAATATGCTCGCGTAAATAATTAACATTATTGGGCGTCAGACACAGAAATCGTCTATCTCTTGTAATCATACGATATTTGCATCTTCTTAATTGGTTTTGAAGCCGAGTTTTGAATCGTGAAGTCATATTAAAGATTGCCAGATAGACGTTTCGCGTCGACCTGAAGACTTTCGTTTCCTGATTTTTGAGTGGCTTCCAAACAGCCAGCATCTCCGATTCCGATCGTCGGGGCTCTTTTCGTTTTATTCTCGAGAGATCTTATCCACGGCCGAGTCGTTTACGAATTCAAGAGCCAAAGGCTTTGGTGCTCAGATTTGATGTATTCTAGCTGCATTTAAATCTCATTCACCGTGCATCTCATTCCGCTTCCTCTGTTTGATGTTGCGCAATCCCACAGTCGAGTAACGATAATACGAATTGCCGCGAAAATGATCATCAATCCCTAACAACCCGTTCGAACCTGTTCCGTTCGCGTAACGCAGTCGAAGTCCATTAAAAATTTGCCCCGAGAACAGCGAGCGCATTCCAGAACGCAAGTCCGCGAGCACCCCGATCGAATCGAGCATACCGTCGATACCGGCGAGTTTGCGGTAACCCCGCGTCGTGTCGGTTGCTCGCGATTTACACGTAACGGCCCGACACATAGTTAGCCGCGAGATATCCGTAAACGGTTTCTAACGATCGCTTGTAATCGGCGAATTTGCGACACGGCCTTATCTGCCCATATGTTATTTACGGAGGCCAAACCGCGTTGCTCGACACCGCTGTCCACCGAAATACATTTGTGTGCACTCCATCCCGCAAGATTCCTCATTATATCTTCAACCAGTGCCAACAATGCGACAATAACGGCAATTCACGTACACTGCTGTCCTCGCTTGACGCAGCCTGCACGCGAGCGGGTAACGAGTTTGAACGTATACTGTCTGGTATCGAGCAGAAAGCCGGTCGTAAATTAAGTAAAAAATACGACTAGTCTTAAGCTTAGGGAATTAGATTTAAGCACGTGCCTAGTTGTAATAAATGCATAAGGCCAACCGATGTAGCTTCCATATAAATTATTCATTTATTCATTTGTTGTATTATTCTACGGGTGAACACCCTTTATAAAAAAGTAATACAGTAGGAATAAAAATAATTAAAAAATAAAAGTGAAAGTAAAACTAAAAAGACCACAATTACATACAAACTTATACAAGAGGATACATTTTTCTACATTATAAGAACGCAAAAGGAGACCGCCAAACACTGCAGTGCTTATAACTGAAGATTTGTAGTGTCTAACGATCTGATTACCTCAACCTTAAAACTATCTGAGGACCAATTAAAAGTTATGTCGATACGACTTTTTTGCCCTTTGAATTTGCCAGCATGACTAAAGGTCGACCGGCCTAATGACTTTATTGCCTAGGTTATTCATCACGCATCACTCCCATCCATTTTCGCCCATCTTCTTCCACTCATCCTTGAGGTCCACTCGCTACCCTCCACTCAACTATCCAATCTTTGCAGATTCGAAAAACACACCTCCGACTACACCCTCTCCAATCCCAACATATAAGCTATTCATTCTCACAACGAAGTTAGTTTGTTTATCTCGCGTTCACCCTGTTATTTTTACCATGGTTATTAAAATTAGTTTAATAAAAATAAATTATTGCAACAAGACCTGAAACATTTACTCTCTTGAATTAGTCAACATCCGACAAAGCAGCGTCGGAACACATACGCCAATAGCCAGCAAGCCGGTTGAAGCGACCAGTTTCGTTCGCTCCGGATAAACGAACCACTCTACCAGCTCTGTATCTCGTTTACATTCTGACAACGATCTCCGGCAAAGAAGAAAAATCTTTTCGATACACGATACAAATCTGCTTTCGAGCACTTGTTCCCGATCGATGCCTTCGCGATAACTCCGGTAAGCTTCCGGCGAGCAGACGATGCACAGGGAAGATTCGGCTGATCCGCCCGGGTCGACGACGACAACGACGGCGACGCGACGTTTTCCTTTGGATACCATCTCGAGGACGTTCCAGGAGCGTAGCTAAAGGTGAAAGTGGGTGGAGATGGAGCTGAAAGGTCGAAGGGGCTGCGGAAGGGCCACTCGAAATTGAGTTTCCGCTGCCGTCACTGGCAAACACCGAGGTCAAGATACCCTCTACTCGTGAAGGATTCGAGCGTGCGCCGCAGCAGCGAGATGCAATGCCTGTGCGCCTCGCCGTCGTTCACCGAATTTCTGTCCATCGTAGGAAACTGCTTCAACAGCCTTTATCGTCGAAGGAAGCTCGCCCTTTTCGCGGAAGGATGCAACGATAGAGTGGAAACCTCTATCAGATCATATTGAGAGGAAATCCTTTGATGACCGGCATAATACACGTCGTAGCTGTACAATTTTCCATTTATGCGCGAGTTTGCTACCTCTTTAATCCTTTTCTAATCCTAACAGATGATTTGAATGAAACGAAAATAATCTCGACAGAGTGAAACGGTTGTGTTGAAAGCGTACAACTGATAAAAGTTAATCGGACGTAGAAGAAATAAAGACTTCAACGTTCGTTTGTACTTCGAGCGTATTTAAACTTTTATCGAACAGCTTCGGAAAATAACGATAAGTGCTTTCAAGATCGAGAAACTTCGTATTGTATTTACGAGAACAAATAATACCGGAACGAAATTGCTGCACGCAAAATACGTTTGAAGGATTTGAGAATGGCAAATTACGCGGAAAGTAGACAGTGGGTTACGCGTTTAATCTCGTTTGAAGAACAAACAGTCGGATAGAATAGCGCGTAGTTTGACGGTGGCATACATCGAAAGGATTTTAAATTTATTAGCGAACAGCAAGTGGATGGAAAGCTTGCGAAGTTAACCTCATTACAGTTACGATGAACAGAACCAGGCTTCGTGAGCGTTGTACAAAACGTAGAACGTGTTTTTAAATTATCTTTTAATTTGCATTTTTTTACAACGTCAACGTTCAGTTTACGATTATTTTTATTCCCGAGATCGATCGTTTTGAGCTTAAACGTTTCGAAAGTATCCGTACAATTTACCGATAACCATGGATACAAATTTTACAAGCAATGGAATTCAGTTCTAGAAGTTTTAGCTTTTTTCAATAAACGTTCTAGAAATCGGGAACGTATCCATTTGCGAAAACATTTCTCGATTCGCATAAATATTCACAACTATCCGATGTATTAAAGTGCAATCCGATTTTTAATCAAAGAGACGCGTCCTCGAATTCCTTTCTCGGTGGGAACCACCGCGACGGATCATCTTCCAGTTGATCCTGGCGAACGACCGCATCAAAATATCATATCGGTTTATGCGGTTTATAGATTGGTTTCTATTTTCAACACCGGCAGTCCATACCAGCTGACTCTCTTTCCTTCTCTCATTCTTTCTCATTCTCTCTCTCTCTCTCACCCCCCTCTCTCTCTCTTTCAACCGTTCATTCTGTTTTGCATAACAGCGTAAAAAGAAACTAAGAAATTGTTCACATCGTCCTGTTTTAAAGTTTCCAGCGTGTCCCTTTTTCGTCACTCTGATCCTATGTGCACGCAACAGCATGACACGAATAAAACGTATGTATTTTGACGTCGCGCATTATACCCAGCGAAACGAGTTTGCCCGTGTTACCATGGCCATGTAACCGTAAATAATTCCGTTTATTTCATTTATAAAGTTCACGCGATGAAATTTGCGTCGTCGATACGCGAAACTCGTTGCAAAACCTGTCATGATGTCCTCATGAACTTTTCGCAAATAAAAATAACACGTGGTAACAAAAATTCAGCAGCCAATTTTTCGTTAAATAAATATAAGCGAATATTCCAGAATGTCCGTAACAAGCAACGCTGCACGACCAGTTAACGTTATTCAAAGCTTTTCATCAAAGGGACCGATAAAAATGGACGATAAATATTTGTCCGTTCGTAAAAGAGCCTGTATAGCTTTTTGATTTTCATACTTTTCACGAGCCAGTGCAAACCGCGTGAATTCGCGGAACGCGCAAACGTGTTTCACAAGGTTTCTAGCCACAGTCCCTCAGAATTCTTTCCATTGAAGCGTGTTTCCTCTTAAAACTGTGAAAAAGGCTACTAAAAAATTCAGCACTGCAGAGAACTGAATTGAATCCCTCCTCAGGTTCGTTCTTTCCCTTGCAAATTCGGTCGATCATCGTCAATTTTCAATCTCTTCGAGCCTGCGCTCGTGTCGCGATCAATTATTTAACAGAGGAAAAAACATTTAATTACCCTACGATGCCAGCTCCTCGTTATTCTAAAGAGGAGACAAAATATCCGGTTAGTCAAGAATCAACGGGATAAAATCTCATCGGGCGAAGTATTTCTACTGAATTTAAAATTGAAAGCACTCTACACCGAACAAGACTTTGCATACCTTTAACTCTTTTGCTCGACACGTCGCAGTCAACAGGCTGCCTTAACGAACATTTATTAAACGATGGAGCTAGAGACATCAAACGGATAGGAATTACTAAATTGGTCTCGACACTCACGCACAAGTTAACATTTACCGTACCTAAGCATATTTAACTTTCGTGTTTATCTTCGTTTCAAGGTACCGCTTCGGATTAATGATTGCTGCCCATTGTTAGCCAAAATACGGGCTCGCAAATGGTGCTTAATTATCACTCGGGATAATTACGTTTCCCCTTTTTTTTTACTACACCTGAAACAAACATCCCTCTTCCATTATCCCTGTCAAACTTTTATAAGTACAATTCAGAACCGTGCAAACATTTTATATTCACGTCTAACCAAGTGAAATTACCCGACAGAACAGTGAACGAATAATAATAACTGTAATCACCGAAAATAATTAAAGTATTATGAAATAGTTTTAGTTGAAAGTATCACCTCGAAGGCCATAATAAAAATATTTGGATACCAGCAAAGCTAAAGAATCGGTTTAACGTGGCACCTAGAGAACTCGATCGACTCAGCAATACTGTTTGTCGGACTATGAAAATGTTAGCGAACATCAGAAACGACACCATTAAAAGGAGTAGGTACTTAAGTACGTTATGCAGCTGTAAATTACCGTTTGAGTTCTTATCTTCCCGCGTTTCTCTCAGTTTCTCCGTCGCAGAATTAAAAACACTTTCGTTCGGGCTTCCCAACGAATTTACGACGTTGCAGTATCTTCTCCGCCTATATTCTATAGTCGTGACGCTTCGCACAGTGCCGGAGCAAAGAAAATGAATTTCCTGCCGTCACCGTACAGTACACTCGACGTATAGGCATTTATTGGCTGCCTTCCCTTCGGGTTAAAGTAGGTATTCGTCACCGGCCACTTTCCACCCTACACTGGCGAAGAAAACGATCGTTATTCTTGGCAGGTACGCGAGGACCCTCGAAGGATGATCCTCGGTCGGGGGTGTGCTGTTCCTTTTAGCACCCTTGCAGCGTGCTCGCATGCGTTCCATGCAGCCCAAGTGGCCGCACTTAGGCATTTGTCTCACGTATCTTGCCGGTCGCCGATAGTCATCGGACAGCGAGGCCGGACGCGACGATTGTTCACCGAACAATACCTTTATTCGCGGACAAAGACGAAAAATGAGCGGGCTGGCTGCCGCTCCCGGGGTCGAATGAAACGGCTCAGGTGAGGTGGCTGCAACAGCGAGGAAAAATGAGAAAGCGTCGAGTGCACGGAAATGAATAGGATTTGATTGTTCCAGGGATCTTTCGCAGTCTCTCGAATTCTCGAAGTTATATTTTCCCTTTGCTGCGACTTAAGCGAGTCTGTTGCCGTTACATGGTGGACAATTGCATAAGCGTGTGACGAGTGCTCCGAATACACGCGTAAAAATTGCTGACGGAGGTTAATAATAGACACGCCATCTTAGAGTGAAATTTCTGATCGTCTATCTAATTGAAGCGTGAAGCGTAGCATAAAGAGAAAAGAAAGGAACGAGGGGGGAAAAGGGTGAGCGACATCGGTCGTGCGAGAAGGGAAAAAGGAAAGGGGGAGAGAAAGATGAAGGGAGGGGATCGGTTAAGTCACGCTGGCAAGATGCCAGCCAATTATGAATGTAAAGTTATGGTAATATTGATATCGAACGGGGACGGAAAAAAATGGCGGTAATAAAACGGATATTCTACTTTTCCCTCGATCCCTCTGGCTCTCTCTTCCATCTTTGCGGCTTTCCTCCGACGCCACCGTTACAATACTCGAAGCGTTCTTCGTGTACGATTGCAGCCACCTACGCGCGACGCATCTTCGAGTAATTGAAATTCAATACGCCTACCTTGCTTCTCAGGTTGTGGCAAGTCTCAGAGTTTTATTGTACCATTCTTCCCTTCGACAATCCGGTTGATCAGAGAAAGCAGACCTCTCTCTCTCTCTCACGACCGATTCGACGTTGATCGCCCTGCAGTAAATCGAAATTAGCCCATTCGAACGGCGATCCGTTGGACTTTATTGCCCAATACAGACTATGGAATCACGCAGAGTGCATGATCGAAGCGAAGCATCGTCTTCTGATAATTGCCTCCGTGAAAGCACCTTCCGATAAAATGGTAGCACGACTTTCTGTTGGCGTTACGTTGCGATTTAGTTAATAATTCAATAAAGAAAACCGCGAGTTCAGCAGCGGTGAGATTAACGGGAAGGGAAATCGTATTGTTAAACTAAAAGAGACTTTATATTTTAATACAGACTAACTTTTTTTCACTGATTTTTATTTTTCGTCTCGGGACTTATGTTTTGCACAATCGGTGCTCCCTCATTCCTCGCAATAATAATAAAAATAATTTTACTTACGGACTAGTAGCTATTTTACATCTGTTGTGAATAATTCAGATGGTTCGAGTGTATTTACAATGATATAAATAAAAAGTTGGTGTAATTAGACATTACGTGATTTAAGAGCAAAAACGTATGCAGCTCTGAAAGAGTTAAGAGTACCACCAAAGAAATTTAAGCGTATACTATACTCATTATCCTACGAAATAAGTGTTGCTAGCTTCGGTACAAAAGCATTTGAGCTTCAAATCGTTTATCGGGGAACCCCGTTGTCAGCGGAGGGCAATCGAATGAAGATATGAAACAGGCCGGCGGCCACTTTTGCTCGCCGCAATGTGAAACAATTAATAAGCGCGGCCGTGTCGGAGATACTGCTAGCTCTATGTACACCTGTAACGCTCTCGACGCGTTGCGACGCGATGCGGCCGCCGCATTATAATCCATTAACAATTAACGAACTGCTAATGAAATGGAACGGCCGTCGCTGCCGGCCACACCAACCGACAGGAGCCCTCGGAATGGTCCGATAGTTATGATTTCCACCAGAGAACGGAAGCGTTTCGCTACCGGATGCGGCCACCCCTCCCTCCTCTCTCTCTCTCGCTCGGTCCTCCTGGTAATTTCATCGTTCTAGCCGGAACTAAGAATAATTTTCGAATCGCGAATCGCCGTTCGAAACACGTTCGTTTCCCTGTCAGTGTTTATTCATACCGCATGACGCAGAGTCGATCGGTAATTATCCGGCCGCGTCCGGTGCATTCTATTCCGAAATATACGAGGAGGAGAAGCTCTCGTTTCGGTTGCGAGCTCGCGCGAACGAAATGAGACGCGAAACGTATCCCCGCCGATGTATTTGTTTGGTAAACACGTATGCGCGCGGCGGAATAAACGGAAGTTCGAGGAGTGGGGAAGTTTTGGCAAATTACGCGAACGAAAGGAACGGTTTGCCGACTCGCCGGAACGGCTAAGCCGGACGAAAGTAAGCCAGCGGCGGAAAAGTTACACAGTCGATCCACAAACTGTATTTGAGTCAAACGTCAATTCTGGTAAACTTCGTCGAGTGGGTTTGCCCGGCTGGCTGTACATCGAGGCGAATCCCGTTTTTCCTCCCCCGCCGCCGCCGCCTTCGTTTGCCCCGCTCACAGCGAGAAGAGGCAGCCTTTTGCGCCCCGGTAAGAATGTTTTTCCTCCAGCTCGACGGAAGTGCTCGCGCTGGAATAATATTCCCTCGTTTCCGTTGCGTGGCGCACGGCGACAAGCGAGTTATCGAGTCAGTTTACCCCAGTCGACGACGAACTTACACAGAGGTCGAAGTTGCCAAAGCAGTTCCGCGACTTCTTCGCTACTATCTAATTAGACGAAACGTCCTCGAAACGACTGTACACAGAGAGACTTTAATTAAATTTAATGCAGCTCCGAGGCCGCGCCGCGATATTTAACGCGGAGCAGATGAACCTAGAACGAGATGAGAAAATTAGGAGGCCACGGTTCTGGTCGCAACACCTCCACTGGAAGGCGAGGCGCCTTCCGTTCCGACTCGTTAACGATGATCGGTTCCCTGCCGGTGTAACGTCTGCGTTTATTTCGCGCGACCCAAATTCGAGCGGAACGATTAAACATTCTGGCAGCTGTCACCGCTTGTACACCGTACGGTCGCGGAGGAATGTCTCTGCTGGAACAATTTAACGGCATCGAGCGCTTGGCCGATCGACAGATCGTGGAACAGATGTAAAAAAAAGGAAAGCGACGGTTCGACGAAGGTACCTATAATCAAACGAGATTTTTATCGACCTCGCGACGCCAGTGCCGAAGGAAATGGCTTGGGCCATCGTTTCTGATGTCGGGGGTCGTTCCAGCTCGTTTTCATTGGCCGCTGATACTTCACAGGTTTTTGCCTGCATGAAAAAAGCCAACTAGAGTAATTACATTAACCTTTTTCGCTGCGACAACCGCGAAATTAAAAGCGTTCTCGATGCGTATACGTCGTCGGAATATTTATTAACATGAAAATTGCGTTCAATTTATAAATACCTGCGCACTCTGCGAAGTTAATTACCACGATTCGGTATAATTTTTGAGGACATACAATATTATACACGTTTTACGTACCGGAATGGTTAACTACAAAGGCATTAAACAACTTATAAAGCAAAATGGAGATTTCAACCAGCTCTCAAGAACAAAATCTCGCTCGCTACCCTGGTTTTCCGGTAAATTAGCTTCAATTTTAGCTTTTTACAGGTATACGACAGATAATTAAAGTGTCGGAAAATGCGCGGAATATTTTTGGTCGCGAACGTCTAAGTTGGTTCGAAACAAACCGAGAAAACTTTGTAACAGCTGGCATAATACGCGTTAGCGTCCAAGGGTAAACGTAAAGCCGCGGAGCATCAGAGTGTTCGCGCAACGTGGAATTCATAAAAGTGGAAAAGCTGCTTCGGCAAAGCCGTTAAAAAGCTGCTGCTGCGCTGCGATGTGCCTTTTCGCAGGGCGAGGGACTCAGAACCTGACCGTAACGTACGTAAGATTCAGAGACCAGGTGCTTTTTTCTTCACCGGTCATCCGTCAACGCTCCATGGAAACCGCACGAAGCGACGGTAAATCGTTCGCGTTTCCTTGGCGAACGCGTGAACCATGACCAAGCTTGCTGACACGAGAAAGACTCCGTTGGCCATCTTCTTCGATCCGCTTCACAGAGTTTACACACGGCCAGTGATTCCAGGCACCGGCGAAGTCCCCGTGGAACCCAAAGACACGAGGGCCGACCTTTCCATTCTGGGTGTAAGGAAATAACGAGACGAATATTCGGGTTTCATGTTGAAACTTTATTCTATGTGCACGTCGCACCTTGCCGTATCGAATACAGATCCCGAAGTCCTTCGTCCTATATCCTCCCAAGAACAGGGGACATTTCTGAGACGAAAGGAGAGGTTTGAGTCGTCGTGACAGTGTGTCGCTGAAGAGAAAGTGTCGCTAGGCGAGAGAAAAACCACGGATGCCCTTTGCACCATGTCGATCCTTTTCGACTCCGGTGGTCGAATTCTTAGGGAGTGTGAAATCTCTCGCGTCGCCGCATCATCCTTCGTCAACCGTACCGTCGTCGCGGCGTTTGTTTTTTCGTTCGAGAGAATATCTGGATACCGGATTACGAGATATCGCGAAGCTCCCCGATAAGAAATATTCCCGCTCGATTCCCTCGATCGACCAAGGAAAATCCCCCGTGACCTGAATTTTCAATATAGCTCCCGCTGAAGACGGTGGATACTCGACAGCGCTGGCAACTCCGTCGAGGGGATCCTGTGTAGACGAGGAGAGCGCTCTGCAACAGAGAGGAGCAGCTTCTTGCAACGCAATGGACCGTGTGGAGGTTCGACGAGCTGCATTCATCGATGCTATTAAACAAAGGCAAAAAGCGTGACTGCAAACCACTTCTGCCGAAGGTATCCCAGCCTTTGTTGGCCGTCTTTATTGGACGGCCATTGGTTTTCATCGTCGTTAACTTCGTTTACGAGTTACCACGACGAACTACGTACTCTGCCTGTCTCGGTAAGGTCAGAAGAGCGCCTCTTAACTTCCGGCTGTTGTCTCGCGCCAGGGATATACTTCTTTCTTGTTGCGACACCTTTATTGACGATCAGGTCTTGCCGGAATTGCCACTTATATCGTGGGGGATCCGATATTTGCCCTCGGCTCGTCGAATCCACCGAGCCGAGACAAGAATTACAGCCACTGAAGTTTATCAGATGTTAAAAACGAGTATCTCCTTCGGAAGCTTCAGTCCAGTATTTTCTCGCTTATATTTTAAAATACCTTCAACGACGAACAGATTTCTCATTCGAATTCTGTTTCAAGTATTCTCGAAACGAATATTGGATATTTCGTTCGTCGAAACGAAAGACGTTTACCAATGATAATCGTCCTACGAGTAGACAACCGTTCGAACGTTATAACGATCGTGCGGTTCAAGGTAAACGTAGAAGATATCAATTGTATTTGAACGGTAATATTATCCTTCTTAGTTTCTCGAATCTCTAGAACCGTCGATGTCCTCGAGGAAACTGAATGCAAACATGTAACTGCTCCGCGCTATCAAAGTTTTACACGTCAACAGCAAACGAGCTCGAAGCGCGCATTAATTACTCTTTCGCGGTAATGTTAGGTGATCGATCTTATGTACTAATGCTTCTCGTCACAGCGTCGTTAATCTGGCCACGCAATCCGAACTCCTTTTAAACGCCTTTGATCCCTTAAGCTCTCGAGTTCCAGGATCAGGCGTGATGGAAACGTTTCTGCTTTCGTAACGTTATTCATCGAGGATCGAAGGATTTAATACCACAAGGAACTCTTTGCAACACCATCGAGAATTCTGCGCGCGTAGGCGTCCTTAAAGTCTAAGTAACTGTGAATACGCAAAGCAGTGATTCAAGTTTAATCGTTGCGCACTGGCGCGCTTGAAAGCGCTGAAATGCAAATTTCCTTTGTCCTTACGGCGCTTTCTCGTTAAAATTGATTCTGTTATTATTTAATTGCTCTTGAACACGTTAACGCTCGGAGAGCCAGGACAGCTTTGCGAATAAATTCTGTGTTCGCATAATTTTCGATGCAACAACGACGAAGGAGTGGCGGTAGCGAACCGTAATTCGCTCGCAAAATAATCGATCCGCTAGAATCGATCGCGATACGAAGAGACGACGAGTACCCGAAATCCCTTAACTGCCGGCAAACAGCGCATTACTCGATTTATCCGACTAAACGAAGCATTAGTAAACCTATCCACCATGTTTAATGAGTATAAATGAGCGGCAGCGCTGCCATGTGGAACATATTATGTCAATTGGCCCCGAAACCAAGCGGGGCACGGAGTAATTATAGAATAACAATTATTAATTAGTCGCACACCGGGGATCATCTGGCTCTAATGCGCTCTACGACCATGAAGAATGATTACGTCGTCAGAGCACGCGCGCCTGCTCTTCGCTTCCGCTGTTTGATGAATTTTCTATGGGGGAGAGTGAACGGTGAATGGTAACAAAGAAATAAGGGAAAAGAGAGAAAGCAAAGAAAGGAAGCTGAAAGAAGGACGGTCGAAGCGAAAGAAGAGCGACCCCAATTACACCAGGAACAGATTGAATTTTATTACACGAAACGCGTTTACTTTAGCTTGTTTAATAGAAAGGGGCGAAAACAATTGCGAAGGAAGAACAATGGACTCTTCGCAGGGTGGAAATGGAGGAACGAAGAAGTACGGCGAAACGTAAGACTGAAGAAAATGTGAGAAGCCAGGAAACGACCATATTAATTCAGACGTAAACGCTTTCAACGCTGGGGAACCCGGTGACAATTTCATTTAACGATTATTGCCACCACTCGGCCGCATATGCTCAAGCACACCCACGTCACGCTGTTACATGCAACACGCTATTATACTCGTTGCAACATTTTCACATAATTTACCGCGTTCAGAAACATGCACACACACCGCCAGCTGAGGGTATATACCTTCGAATTACAACTGTTTGGAGAATTGTCTCTTCCATGCACCGCCATCTCAATCCTCTTACGTTTTAAACGACACATTTACGTAGTACCTGTTAAAGGGGACTTTCTCGAAGTGATTTTAAAATCAGGATACAACGACTGTGAGTACGCGATTCAAGTATTTAGCTGGAACAACGTAATTCGTACTAAAAACGATTATACACGGTGGACAGTTTCCTTCTCCACCCCTATCGTTTGAGGTGAATTCGGTTCAGGTTCAAGCGGTCCCTGAATACCTATTGTTCTAATAAAGTGCGTGCCCGTGCCATGCACACGCCTCCTTTGGGAATTTCATTATGGCAACATTCAATTAGAGCACGCACGATGGGCCTATATTTTGACAGCGGTCACTTAAACCTGGAGCAGTTACGCCCAGTGTCCGAGTTTATATTTGCGTTATTATGCTCTCGACAAATCGAGCAACCGTGCACTCCTTTTATGCGATAAGCTTGTACGAATGCATAATTGGATGATATAAAATATTACTGAAATCATCGTTGAGAAGAAAGCAGGATTTTTGTAACAAATTATTCTCTTGGATCCTTGGGTCCTTTATTCCATTCTTGTAATTTCCTATACTTTTATCAAAGGTTTAATCCTTTCGTTACGGCAGTTCAGTGTTTTCTGTTACGGCAGTGCTCGTGGTTTCTATATTATATACACGTTTCTAAGTCTTAAATAATAACTGCGCTGAATAAAACAATCGTTGCTCTAATATAACAGAATACGAAATATATTTGAATGCCGCATATATACGGCGCTCGAATCGAAAGGATTAATGCTTAGCAATAAAAATTTGTAGAGCTAAACTGATAAGGTTACGTTACCGTTGCCGAACGTACCAAAAATTGATGCGGTCGTTAGGCGTCGTTCAACAAAATCTCTACGGTGGCCGAATTTGTCCAAAACATTCTTTTTCGTAAAGCCGTCGCTGCAAAAGTTAATGGTCCGTCAGCTGCATATATCTCCGGAAGATTCGGACGTGATCGAGCGGAGCGGGGATCGCCACGGAACGGATGCATCGGGACCGAAACTGAACGATATTTATTGTCCTTCTATTTGCTACGGTTGACCATGAATCAGTTGGGCGCGACGTTGTTGATCGCCGAGACGCTGTTTATTCAGACTGTCAACAGGCCAGGCCCTCGTCTAATATCCGACATACAGTCTGTGTGCCTGCCGTGCCTGCACGTGAATCGGACTTACTTCCGCGTATATATTCCGCCTATTCAGGAATTCATTACGGTCGATTCTACGCTCACGGAGATTTACCGGATACGGAACCGCCTCGGAGGGCGAGCGAATATCAGGCATTTCGATTCGGGCTCCAGCTCGTCGGGAACGACCTGAATTTCGCCTTCGACTCGCCGCCCCGGACCACGCTGCGACTCCTCTCGGATAACGAGAGGCAAGATAAAGCTCCCTTTCATCGCGCCTCTCCGACCCTGGATCGGTGCTGGAAAAATCGCGACGCGCGAATCCCTCACACGGCCCCACCACGCCTCCCTTCCCCCTTATTTATTTTCACCCGTCTCTCGAGCGAAATAGGATCGCGACACGCGATGAAATTTGATTCGCAACGTAGCCGGGAACGGTGAAGCTGATTTACGCCACGAATGGAAGGCAATCATCGGCTGTGCCTACGAATAAATGAATAGCGATTCGATCGCGACCGTACAATATCCAAAGAACGTATACGAGCGGACGAACGAACGAACGGACGAATGGAACCCACTACGGCAAAAAAGTATCACGGACAAATGGACACCGTTTGTCCTTGAAGAGGCTCTTGAAACAAGTAGAAGGTCGTCGAAGCTCTGCCTCGAGTTCGACGTGGGAAAACTTGGTTAAATCGTCGGGTGCGCTCTGATTCGATAAACGATACGATGCTCCTGGATTATCGAACGGTATGAGAAACGGAGCAAAAATGCTGACAATGTTGAAGAAACGGAAGAAGATAGAGAGTGCGTAGACGTAGAAGCGAGGTTATTGGTTTTCCGGAAGTATTACCCGCTTAACTCCTTAATCGCGGTACATCCTACTAATTTGCATAATTTTCATAATGCATTAACGGCGCGCGTGTGCGCCCGATGAAATCGATGACTGCGTGAATACCGGTGCGTCACGATGACAGGATTTGATTAGCTGCTCCCGCTTTGTGCATCACACTGAATAATGGTGGCTTTGTACGACAAAACATTCGAGTCAAAGCTTATTCCACGCGAGAATCAGCAGGATCGAAACTACGTATTTACTCGTCGTAAAGCTTCGAGAAACGTTGACGTCGATACGCTGTTTCATGTCGATTCTAGAAAACTTCATCATCGTTTCCTGTTCAACGTCATAATCATATTATGTATTTCAATTTCAATTGCTTTCGCTCTCTGTTCGCTGAAATTGAAGCACCGCGTAAGCAGATTATGTAGCAAATGCGATTTCGATCCGGTAACATATTTTCTATCAAATCTCAAAATTTTCCGGCCATTTCAGGATCAAAAACGGGCATGATTTCCGTTACAAATAATGTGTTAACGTTAACTCGACTTTAACTGTTCAATCTGGGACATCTACGACGCACAGCTACGAGGGGCAATATATTTGATTTTGTTAAGCCTGGCAGGGTCGAACGTCTATTCTGATTAAGTAGAAGAAACACACGGGAACTCACCCAAGGCTCGAAATATCTCGCATTTCTGTATAAAATTTTCTTATCTTTATACGCTTCTCTTCCTTTTGTATATTTTTGCTTTTCTTTCCTACCATTATTATATTTAAAGAAACAAAGAATACTTCATTATAATAATTTCCTTGTAATTCTTTAACGGGTTAATCCCGTACAAATAAATAGATAAATATAACATTAATAAATGAACATCGTGTAATATAACTGAATAAATATCAAGGTCGAACGAACAATAACAAATTTGATAATATTAAATTCGTATGATAAATACCGGCGAGTTCGGCCGGAACCTCGCAAAAACAAACACAGAGCAATATGTACAAACGTCGAAAAACGCAGGATTTATCGCGAATCCAGTTTAATTTCTGAGACCGTCTGTAACAGCAATGCTCTTCAACTATTAAAGCATCCGACCACGAGCGAGCGAAACGTTCGTCTTTCTTATTAGATTTAGAAAATGGTGTTCGGTACTTTATCCAGATTTATGGTCGTTCGTGGTTTCCTCTGAGCATTGTCTTAAAAACAGATAGCTGATCTTTCACTTATGGAAACGCGTTTTAGCTTTATCGTCGGTCAAGTTGTTTATCGAAGAAGCGACAATAAATGATCATCGAGGCGGTAAACGAATTTACAGCAAGTGTTGTTGTTATTATTATTAGCTAGTTTACGGCATTGAAAAGGTACCAGGCAGATAACAATGGATTATAGATAACCATTGGAGATTGCATTGCGCGATAATACACTACAGTAGAGATAATCGATTATTCAAATTAATAGGGAGTTAAATCACAACGTTTGGAAGTAAAACAATTGTAGAAAATAAATGCTTATTACACGGAACTATGCAGAAAGGTTTAAACATAAAAATTGGTTAATAATTTTCGGTTACAGCTAAGCTTCGTGCTGGTTTTAAAATACTTTTACAGTATATCCATTTTAATATGAAATGCATACTCAGCTTCGCGAAATTCTGCTGCCGCATTCTTATTGTCGTATAAATCCTTGCATTTGAATTACAAATGGTGAACATTTCAATATGAAAACAGTCAGTTCTTTAGACCGTAACATTCGTAAAACCAATATTTATATTAAACCCACAACATTCTACTCTGATAAATATTATTCTCGTTTAACTTTTGTTTCTATTAACGAGTAACCAGAGCTCTTCCGTAGACCCAATTCGTTAATTTCGTAAGGTGCTGAATTGTACCCAATTTCTAGGAAAAACGGATCGAGACAACCCCATCGATGGGGGATTGAAGCATAGCGCCAAACGTTCTCTAACAAATACGTAAATCCTGTCCGCATAACACCTCGTAAATCTGGCGTTAATTTCTCCGTGAAAATTGGCTGGCCGCCAGGATTACAAAAAGTTTCGGCGTCGTCCGAATAAAGTCGTTTCCCAGCGAGCCACTGTCGAACACGGCGACGCCACCCACGGCGCGGCTGTTTCCTGATTTGCGACTCTTTCAGGAACAACGCTATTGCTCATCGCCGCAAACCCCGACCGGCCTCAAAGAAACACTCGTCCTTGGAACCCCGCGAAGGGTGCATACCTTGGAGTCGCGGTACACTGCGCTCGAAAGACGTTCCTGCGTTCCGCGCGTTCCCCCGTCCATTTTAATCCTGAAAACGCGCATCATTACGGAACTTTGCCAGTGTAAACACCGGAATTCCTTCCGTCCTCGAGCTCCGCGGGACGCTCGCTCGTTAAATTGCTCGAGAGCTGCCGTCTTACGAAAGTATTCGCGTTCAACTACGTAACGGCCAAATTTAGAGAAGAAAGAACGTTTTCTGTATCGCGATGGAAACACGTTCAAAGAAAGACACAATTCTAAGGCTCGGCTCAAGGGTCGGCGGTACCTCTGAATTTTGTTGCTCGAATCACTGTACGACGACAGCGCAATCTCGAAAGTGCTGCTTTCTGGCAACCATCCTGAATACGGTGAACACGATTTTAAGAGAATGTATCCGCGTCGCCGTGCATTAATTCTTTTGACGTGCTTTAAAGAGGGATTCCCGACGACACCTGTTCTCGTGATTTAAACGAGATTCGCGTAAACGTCACGCAGACGGTCCTAAACGGAACGGATGCGGAAAGAACGAAACGGGTACGAGGAAGAAAAATGTGTGCCAGCCGGTGACGGATAAAACAAGTTTACTTTAATCGTGAAACTTCGAGCAGAAGGATATATTTTTCCCCGGCGTTGGCTTAGGTCGTTGTCAGGTCGTTCGAGAGAACCACGAATAGAAGGGGTGCACGATACACAAGACAGAAGTTCCATTCTTCGCGATGCGCTCTAGCACTTCGATGAGTTTCAAGAAGGTATTGTCTTTGACCCCCGGCTTCCGTCGCGGTTTCCCCGAAAATCACCGAAGTTATGGCAACACAAGGCCAGCAGCGAGTAACTTTGTCGTATTCCTGCGCGAAAGAATCCAGGAGGGGAATAAAAATTGATAGCCACTCTCGACTGGTTAAACGTAAATTGGTCGATCGAAACTCGCTCCAATTTTGTTCGGGAATCCTCGACAAGGTATCGAAAGCGCGGGCTAGTGCGAGGCGCGCTCTATGCTGAAACGAAAGTTAGTTTCCAAGGGTGTAATTAGAGCTAAAATATGGAAACTTCAACGACAGACAGCAAACAGTAGACGTTGATTTACTTCGTTTCTGGCTCGGAAGAGAACTCCTGTAATTAATTATCGTCGAGTGCTAGAACAAATTTCCCGAAAAACCGTTGAACGAATTAAAGTGAAGAAGAGAGAGAGAGAGAGAGGCTTCTCTGATAACGCGGCCGTCTCCTAAGAGTGTAAGACTGCTAATGAAAAGTCGGACAAGTAAGAAAATCTAGGATGACTGCCGGCAACAAAGGACGCTAAAGTGGGTCTCTTCGAGACACCCAATTCATCCTTTTGCTCTGGGTTCATGCCCCCCCGCCAACTTTTGCGTGTACCTACGTAGTCGCGGAAGGATTCGGGGACAAAGTTCCGCGGAAGTTTCCGGGAGAGATAGTCGAACGCTTCTAGACAGCGGAGGGCAAGGCAGCCGAAAGTTATTATCTGTTAGCAGCAGAAGGGCTTTCTTCGATTCGTTCTCTCGATCTTCACCGAGGCAGCGCGTCGGGCTATTTATTTGGCTACGCGCGAAACGAAACGCGTGCACCGGCGGAAGTTAGGTACAGTTGCCAGCAGGTTGCGCGGAATTCACGTCTACTGGTAAATAAATTTATAACGGTGGCAGCAGTTTCAGCGGGCAGATTTCCCATGTGACGTTTCACGCGCGTCGCGGTCCTAAATACGGTTACAATAATTATTATTGCACGCGGTCGGGATACACGTACACGCGTACGCGTATGTTTTGGTTCACGTGTTGAGCCTCGCAGATGGCCAAAGTGGAAAATTAATTAACCGCACGCGCGGATAATGAGGTCGACGTTATTTCAGATGTTCATCGTCGAGTACGACGGCGCTCGGGAAATAGGAAAAATTCCGACGAGCCCACGCCGACGATTCCTAACGGGCCGTTGACTCGGCTGCTGTCACGAGTGGCTCTGCTAGTGGGATTTTTACAAAGACGTCAGCTGGTTTCTCTCAGGCAAAATCCTTCCGGCATATTTATCGGTACACGACGAAGCATAGAGTTTCTGTGTACCGGAATACGCTCGAATATATCGCAGAATCCACGTTGGTAATTGTTTCCGGAACAGTAGCGAGCAACAATCGTCAAAGTGTAGCATTCAGATTTAGATTCAATGGTTTGAATATCTCATACGTTCAGGATACGTATCCGTGAGGATACATCCCTTTAAGCGAAATCTTGAAACTTTCTAATTTTTCGTCATTTATTCCTCATTTTTTAATCCTAGAATTACGTACGTTTCTTGTATATCTATTTCTAATATACATATATTAAGAAATAGGTATACATCATACAGAATTTTAAATTGCAGTACTGAGAGGGAAATAGATTATGGTATATTTGTAACACTCGGTTAATAAATGTAAACAAAAATTGCTAAGAATAATAGTAATTGTCTTTGCAAATGTTGCTCATGAAATCTGAAATCCGTTAAATTGACGAGTTCCGTAAATCTAGCGTTAAAAAATTTACCTCCGTAAACCTAGATTTCTTTCATGTATTTCATCTATTCGATTATTTTACGGACTACTGTGTAATTTCTGTCTACGCGGTCACCGGAATACCATGGCAAATCAATAGCTCGGCATAATTAGAAGCGACAGCGCTGTAAGCAGGGTTAACTGTCTCGGTCAAGTTACAATAGCATCGACGATCAAAGAGGCAGCATTGCAACGAGGTACGCGGTGTTGTACACAATAAGATGTACAGCGTGCTCGTATATTAATCACGAAAGATTTGTTATGTTCCTATCGTGTCTCCGTAAAGCAGGATGAATCAGCAACCAATCGACGATAACTCATGATGAAGGAGCTCGTTGAACAACACCGTCTTTCCAGCACGACGTTATTAGCGTCGCGGCGACTAACGACGTTCGTCAAAATGGATGAAGCAACAACGGTGCTCGCTAAAGGAAACAAACGAACGTCTTTCCAGCGTACAAAGTAGTAAATTGTTCCCCGGGTAAAAGCCGACGTCACGAAAACCAGGACAATGGAATACGGCTCTCGTAGCATTGTTTCCCAGCGTACCTCGGTCATTATCGTTCGTTTCTGACAGGCAAAGTCTACCGTGAAAAACATCGAGCGAGCGAGAAGCAACTTCCCAAGGAGAGCGTCCTTAATTCATCTTAATCACTTAACGCGTCCGGGGATCCCTCTGTCTCGGAATCAACCGGTCTGTAGCTCGAAATCTGGACGGATAACACAATTGCGTCCTTCCGCCCTATTCAATTCGCTTTTCCTCACGGCTCATTTAACTCGGCTCACACTTAATGCCGGATACCCCGTTGCTCGCGTCGATATATCGCGACGCAAAGAACTGTCGTTTTGTCGTTCAAACGAAGCTCTGTTGCTTTTTAAAAATCGGAGGTTCGCCCGCGGTAAATGTAGCGAAACGAAGGAGCCGGCTATCTTCGAAGAATTGGTATACAGACTTCGCGCTTTGCACCGGGACCAAGCACCCATTATTGGGTTTACAATCGGTTTGGTTTCTCTACCTCGGAACGAGATGCACTTCGGTGATTTATCGACCGATAATGATGGTAATATCTTTACAGTTGGCAACCATATTTACCGCGCAGAGGACGGTATAATAGCGCTGGACGCGTGTATGCGTGTAACGAAAGCTACTCGTGTAAACTATAGACGCGTATATGCGTTTGTCAATTTTTCCTCGCTCCCATTTGGGGCAACACAATTGCTAACAGAGCGTCGTCCACGCGGAACAGTTCGATTGGGAGTATTTAGCAGTCAAATGGTTAATGTATGACCCAATTTACGAATGATATCATTTCGATCAAAAACGAGAATATACGCGAGCTGTTTCTATGGTTGCGTTAAAGATCTTAGAAGCTTATTTTCAAGCGGGCACCTTCAAGTTTCCCGATAGAACGATTGAAACTTGGTCTGATCCGAGTCGGACTGGATGGCTGGGAAAGCAAACATTATTCTACTTGTCCATTATTCATGCACGTCAAGCGTACGCACACACATGCAGAGAAAGCTCGGCGAAGGCAAATGAACGAGCGTATCCAAGTACTGCTTTAACAATCGCAACGATGGTACCGAGCCAGCAGAAAATTATTGTTAGTCTTCCTTTCAAGAATGATCCAACGAAGATAGTAGCACGGTACACCTACGATAAATTACGATGTTTGGATATCGCACAGAAGACGTTCCCCTCTCATCGTGGCTGTTTGATATAGCAACCGTGCACGTACGGATATTCAAAGCAATCGTCCGCGAATGAATCTCGACGAGGCGAGAGTTAATTAAATTTTCCACGGTGATGTTTAAACGCATTTCAAGTGCTAAGCCAACTCGAAGGATCCTGTTTGATCAGAGGCGAAGCTGCTGCACGGCTGATTCTACGGAAAACGTTGTGAACGCTGTTTCATCGCGGATCGAAAGATTTGCGGTACGGAGAAAAAGATCGATACGCGTAAGGCGACTGCTTTCATTCGCCGGTGTTATATTTTTCAAGTGTTTTAACGTCGGTGGAGTTCTGCTGTCCAACATCGATAAGCGAGACGCTGAGACTTTTATCTTCGGTATCAATCGTGAAACAGCGTTTATCGAACGAAAAATTTCCCATTACGCGTTTAAAGCGCTATTTGATTGGTCACGGTTGCATTGTTCGCAGCGGAGAACAGATACGATGCAAATTTGTCAGCTTTAACAACGAGGGAGCAGAATGAGTTAATTAAAAATTGCGTTCCGGGGTCAGCTGTATTTATGATTCGCTAGGACACCGTTAATTCAGCGGCAATGAACGTGTTTTAAATTTTAGATTCGTACACGCGCAGACCTTCGCCTATGTCATTAATCATTCAATAAATAAGGGACACCAAACATTGTTTCTGATTAATATTCCGTCGACCATATTGAGTATTCATGTATTCATGACGCCCGTTATACACCGTACTGTCACCATTTTCAATTACACGAACGAATTTTCTCTTGCTCGATGCCGATCGGATCTCATTGACTAAAAATCCTTTTTTCCCGTCGAAAAATAAAACGCGGAACCTGTAGGTACTCGTGTATACGGAAAAACAAGGACACAGAAACATTCCTAGCGCGGTGTTCCAAATATTCAGCGTTATCATCTCGAAGCGTTGCATCTTTTCATTTGAATACCAATTCTTCCCAATCCAATTTTATCCTGGCTCTGCGTCGTTTTGCAAAAATTCTAAACGCAAGGAACTCATCGATGCATGATCTTTGTTATTTCAACAAACTCTACACCTTAAAGTTTTACTTTCAGACGAAGGTCCTGTTTATCTCCTCGTTGCAAGTAGTTGCTTCGTTTCGTCTCACTTCTTCTCTCTTCTTATTAAATCGAATTCCGTATACACGCACATATTCTCTGTGGTTATTTTTCTGCCTTCGCCTAGGAGTGATCAACCGACTACCTTTCTTGCAAGTGCTCGAATCCGCCACAGTTTCTATATATATGAGTTCTTACCGGTCCCTTCCTATCCCTGTGTCTAAGGCATGGGTCTGCTAGGTAAACCTTACCGATGAGTCCGCTAGCAGGCCCCGGACGAAATACCGTCTTCCCATTCCTTTTCCTTCACACTACTTTCTTTCGCAAAAGCCACGAAAAAAGCATCGAATAAAAATTCTAAATCAATCGTTTGCACTCTGTCCATCATACTTAAACGAAACACGTCCGATGGAAACTCGGGAGACCATGACGGTTCAATCAAATCATCGTGAAAGCTCCGAATCTATCATTAAGCGAAGAGTAGTTCGTGCACGGAGATGTGTGTGAACGGAGGATGCGACTCGCACAGCATTGACACGGTGGTGAAAGGGCTCTCGAAATGGTTCGCGGGAGACCCTGTGATCTCACCCCCGTGGATTTCAGTAGCGCGAACCGAGGCTCACTTTCTAGGCGCGTGTAAACGCGAGAACATAGGCACGCGAGAGAAAGCAGCCGTCAGACTAAGATGGATGAGGAGTGCTCGGATCGAACAACTTTATCGGATGCTACGTGAAAAGTGAAAGAGAGCGACCGAGCGTGTGTTGGGAGCAACTCGCGGCGTTTTTCATTTAAGCCGATGCTGATCCTCTTTGTTGCGATCTCCGTCGATCCGATGGACAACCGATAGATCGATAAACAGCATCAGCTGCGCTGATTTTTTACCGACTCGCTATCTCGCGCCTCGGGATCGTCGAGATTAATGCAATTAGCGTCACGTACGGCGTGAATCGTGTCATCGGCGAATGCACGGATTTAAAGTGGTCATCGAAGAAGAAAGAAGCTGAAGCGACTTCTTTCGTTCAACAAGATTCGTTCAACCGTTTTTAGCAGGGTAAAGTGCAGGTAAAAAGGAGTAAGTAATTTGTAATAGTAGTTTTTCTCTAAGCGATAAATCTCTAAATAACTTTAGACTCCCAACAGCGAACAGATGTAATGGCTTTTCTTACAAAAATGTTTATATTTCTAATATTTTTCCCGGTGCTATACTTTTCGTATTTCCATGAAAGCGATACAATGGCTGTACCTTTGGGTTAGAAGACAAATTGAAGAAATTCCACGAAGTAACTAATTCCGCAATTCGCTCACGGTACACCCTCCGATACTTTTAAGACCCAAAGGTCGTACATGGTTGTTTTATCAATTACTCGGAGCAGAGACAATTCGTGCACGCCTTGAGGTTTTACAGACGCGTGGCGATAACACAAAGGAGGAAGGCGCGCGTTTCGCTCCGTTTCCCTCGCATCAATCACCGGGCGTCAATATTCCAGGTTGTTCCACTTTTCAAGAAATCCATTTAGAGATCATTACGTCTTAATAGCGTTGGCCCCGGTACCATCGTCTCTTAACGAGATTACGACGAAGAAATCCGGTCCGCCGTCGTGGTAACAATGCTGTTTATCTTCTGCGGAGCAAAATAAACGTCGTTGCCCAACGCTTTCTCCAGAAAGGTTACACGATGATGGGTGGACAGCCGCGAAATCTTTTATCCCGCCTGGTCCCAGGAAAGTTCCTCGCATCGCCTCCTGTCACCCGAAAACAAGCCACTCGTCTTGATATGTCTCCGCTTTCCGCGCGTTTCCTCTCCTCTTCCCGAGCACTCTTAACGATGTCAAAATGGAACAGAATAAGAAGACAATGCTGTGGGAAGACTATGGCTGGCTGACGCATGTCCCCGAGTTTACCGGATACCGAGGTGTGTTCTGGCGTCGATATTCCAAAAGTTGGCAGCTGTCGTCGAGACGAGAGGGGTCGCGAGACACGATACGAGCGAGGGGTGGGAGAAACGGGAGGAGAGGCAGGAAGAAAAAAAGGAACGAAGTGTCAATCGATATCGGCCCACCCGCCCCGCGTCTAAACCGCACAGATAGGGTCGCCTACGAATCGTTCTTGCACCCAGCTTTCCGTCGTCCTCGCGCTTTGCTGACATAGCACTCGACGCCGGCTATCGGTGGGTTTGTGCCTCGCTATCGCAACCTACTCGTTCTCTCGATCGTTTGCTGCACCCAGAACTCTGCTGCGAGCCTCGATTAATGCGTTCCCTCGTTAACCCTTTGACTACGGCAGAGTTCGAGACGCACCGGTCGTACCATACGATAAAAATTCAATTACGACGCACGCCAAGAACATTGGGTGAAATTTTGGGTAAGGATACATTTTTGTGAAAACATATTTCGGTAATCAAAAAACTGAATTTCACTACATTAATACAATATTATTTATTTCTTTGTATTCTGAACCGAATTGCTACTGTAAATATCAGGGCGCGTATAAGAGTCTTCCGTGTCAGATAGCCAAACTGCGTCGAGCGCCTCAGGCGCTCTCAGTCTCGGGCAACCACGCTGGGATAAGCGTTCTCGGTGTCACAAACGCAAAATTGATAAGCGTCTATTGGCGCCCACAGTAGTCTAGGGGTTAAGAGGGAATACAGCGATCGTTAATAGAACGAACGAGAAGAAAGATCGACGGTGTACACGAAGGATGTTTCTTCGGTACACAAGGAACTATCTTTGTTCTAAATCGGGTGATGCTGGTTGATTTTCTTTGAAAACCTTTTCGCGAAACAGTCGAGCGTACGATGAAAGCACGCCGAGCCGTTGGACGGCTGTTTTCTCTTTCGTAAAAAATTCTCTTTCACGATAACGAACGGGGTCACAGGAGTCTCTCTCGAGAGAATTTGATAACAATGACCGGTTCCCGTTCCATAAAGGAGAGCAGCATCCGCGGAAGCCCATTCATTCTTAGTTCCCGTGTACCGCGCGTAAAGTGTTTTCAGTCTTTGTTACCCATAGATAAACGAGCTGCGAAGCTACTGAGATCGTGTCCACCATGCGACAGGTCGGTGAACATTGCTCGCAGCAAGAACGTCTTGCCAACAGCTGTAACTTCGACCCAGGGATTCGAATGGATTAACTTTCTTTATGGTATCACTGTTCTGAGATAAAACTGGCGCTCGAATTTCACACACCTTTGGGCCAAGCAACCTATCAAGAATCTCGTGAACAACGTGTTCAAACTTCGAGAAGAACGTGGACAAGACATGAGAGCTGCAGCGGAAATTAATGCAAACTTCGACAACCTTGAAAGCTTTGACAACCTGGAAAATGCTCTTGAGCTTGATCCCTAATGAAATTACTCCTCAGGGCTATTTTCGGATTTGAATTTACTTGTAGTTTGGTTGACATTGAAAGCACACGTATTTTTATGTTTGATGTTATTTCTGATGACTTTATTCCTCCCTCTCTCACAATCAATTCAACGCTTCAATGAAAGGTAGCTGATCGATTATGGATTAATGATCTATTAGAAGCATGCTTAAAATGAAGAAAATTACACGTGGTCAAAGTTGCAGCTAGTAACTGGTTAAACTCGCTTAGAGACAAGATCGAATCCAGAGTTTTAATGTTAATTACCGAACTAGTACGCTTCGTGGAATCGTACATCTGACTAATCGAACATGTTACCAAATTAGTTCAACTTCAATTCAGTTTACTAATTTGTAGACATTGATCGAACTACCATATCTATACATGTAGCGATACAAACATGCAATCAATTATTGATAACAAAGATTTAGAAAGCTAATTATACAGCACTTCCAGTGTGTGCACCAATTCCTGAGAAGATACGTAACAATAAAAACAGTGTTCTGAAAATTATTGATAGAAGCTATTCGTTTATGCCCTGAAATACAGAAAACTTCAACCGCGAACGCATGAATGTTTGTTCTAGCAACTGAAGAGTTCATCTACCAATCACGCTATAACTGGCTGACTTTTCTTTCAGCTTGATGTGCACTTAAACGCACTCGCGTAGCTATCCCCGACTACGTAACCATCTACTTCCTGTTTACCGCTGCGAGTGCATCGCTTTTGGAACGTAACTTCGACGGTTAAAGTTTCGTCCGCCTTTTTCCTCTTTTCCTTCGTCTTTTTTTTTCTCGGAGAAACTGAGAAAAACGGGCGCATTCCCGTTTAGGTGAAATTAACGAGGGCACGGAAAAGAAAAGGGATGGGCCATTCCGTTCCTCTGAATATTGGTTTGGTCTTTCGAGCGATCGTATTCCAGGTTCGTTACGTTGAAAAGGAAAATAATACGATTTATGCATGCTCGACATAAGATTCATTCGAAAGCGATCGCTCGACAAATTTATTGTTGGCAATAAAATACATCCTAACGTATAAACAGAAATTAATCTAAAAAGATATATAAATGTGAGGTTGAGCTATGCGCTGAAGAAGTTCTAGGAACGGGTCAAATGTATGTACAACGCTGTGTATGAGAATTATAGGATCCGAACGGACCGTATCTTTTAGTCTTTTTTATTCAATCGAGTTTTGCATTTCGCTACGTAAAGATTTAATACAAGAAGATATATCTTCCTTTAGAAATAAACTAGCTTAATCTTATAAAGAAAGTTATCGTTACTTATTTCTTTTTACTCATAATATGCAATATTTATAAATACCTAGGTCATTTGAACTCCTCTTATACGTTCGATCAAGAGATTATACATCTCCTCGTTGCGCAAGCTGTATTGTTTAGCACGGCAAACAACAATACTCCTTCAAGACGGCACCGTAAATTTTGTTCGCGCTCGCGTTATTTATCACGATCCCTTAAGTAATGTCCATTAAGAGTTACGGGAGCTTTGTTTACAAAATCAACATGACCGGAGCGGCGTCGCAACGTGCACACGGGGCCAAGAAGCTGGCGTAGGTCGGAATCGGCCGTTTCGAGGTGTGCATTACGTGCTCGCGTTTGCCCTGGGTCGCGCCGTTGCAAGGGAAATCGTATTGGTCGGTACACATGGTCGTCCGTCTCGGGGGAGAGCCAAGAGGAAGGAGGGTTGGATAAGCATATAAGCGTGGCCGTTAAGGTAATTAATAGCCAGGCTCGCTGAAGTTATTGCCCGGACTATCCTGGCGCGCATAGGTATTTATTAAACGAGTTATTGTTTGTTCGACTAAATATTGCATCGTTTCGGTGGCAACGGGGCCAGATTCGCGCCACTTTGTAGTTTCAGAGCCAACTATTTTTTCTTCACGAACTGCATTATGAATGAGCTGAACGTGGAGCACACGCGACAAAACTGTTTTAAAATTATCCTCGATAGACGTTTCATCGATTTATGCATTCCCTCGGTCACACTTGTATTTAAATTGGTTGCTCTTTTCTTTTGTCTTGGAACCGTCGATAACTAGGAATACGATTAACGAAATGAGGAATCCTGATATCGCGCTCGAATCCCTTCGTCGGTGATACGTGTTCAAGAGCCAGAGATAATATTGCTCGTGTTTCTTTCGGTTTTAAAAAACGGCAAATAACGTTTAAACGATATTTACGCCCTAACAACTGTGACGCAGTGAATGGAACTCAATGATTCGCGTTTATATGATCGAGCGTGAAAACCAGCTACGAGAAAAATCGTTTCAACGTTACGAGTAACCATTTTTAAGTGAATTTCACGAGCGAATTGTCCTCGATGTTGGTTATCTAATATTTGATATTTATTAAACGCCACCCTGTAACTTGAAAACCGTTTGACGAACGTTTCGATGAAAAATTTCCATCAGAAATTGCTGCTCCAATTATATGTGCATCGCATAAGCCAACAGATTTCTCTGCAATATTTTACCCGTCCGTGGCGAACAATATTGAAAAACGTGAATCCGTATATTAAATACGGAACGTGTCATTCGAAACCGTTGAATGAACACTATAAAATCAAATTGCGCGCAATCTCGATATCATCTCGAATATCTAATATTTTTAACATTTACAAAAATATTTAAGCGCACGCTTGTGCGATACGTACTTCTGGTCCATTAATTTCGTCATCGTTATCGAGGGATTTGTCAACTCGGCCGATAAAGCTGCTCATCGTGCTGAATCATTGATAACACTGTGAGTCCAGCGAATGAGTTTGCCGAACCTTCAGAATCTGATAACCCTGTTTCTCATCACCGATCCTTGAATCACCAATCCTTGTATTACCAAAAACTCTCCACTCCTAGCTAAAACTGTATATAAAATCCCAAATTTGTAAGAATAAATCAGTGTTTTGAACTCCACCAAAACCTTCGTATCGTAATTGTCTAAATCCTGGAAAACTGCGGTAATTCCCTCGAAGACGGCCATATTTATTGTGCAACTGCAGACCGTGAAAGATTCAACGGGTCGTGTGTCCCGTTCGAGAGACACCCCCTCCCCATTCAAGCTGAGAAACACATCTGTTGGGGCAAGCCTTCTACACCGCTCATTTTCCACCGGCAGGATCGTTATCTTCTTCTGCCGCTTGTTTCCTCCTTATTGCGCGGAGCGCTAAGTTTCAATGGCAGTTGGCCGGAGTTGTAACGATCGCGGAGTGTCTGGTCTCGAAAGCAAGACTTTGCGATCCAAAGGCGCTTGATGGTGTTTGCATGGACAATGGAACAGAGACAGGAAGAAAACGCTGGCCGAGGATCAGAAGATTATCCGTCAGAAACACGCGGTTGAACAAGTGGCGCGAAGAAGCAAGGGGGAGAAAGGTAAAGAGAAAGAGAAGAGGCACGGTATAAAGTTCATTCGTAAATAGCTTCTACTTAATTTCGTTTCAGACACGAGACCGACTACGATAGGGGCAGCGGGCCATCCTTTCCTCCTTTTTCCTCCCCCTTCTCTGTGAAAGGGGCTGTACACGCTATCGGATACGCCGCGCAGACGTCGCATTCAGCTTTCGTATTCCGTGACACGGCTTGTTCGTCATTCAGCGAGCAGCAATTAAGAACATTCCAGCGGGAAGAGAATGCGGGACGGGTGAACAAAAATGTTCAATGGTACCTACTGAAAAATAGAAAAAAGGTCTCGCAGTTTTTTAAACACTTCCCGTTCGTGGCAATGGAAACTTAAGAGACAAGCTCCGGGGGCCTGCCGCGTTTAAATTCGAGTTGGGCATTCAGTCGTAATAGAGGAAGAAAAGGCGCGGCTGTGTGGCACATTTCGTTATCCGAGTTTGTATTTCCGCGGTCCACTTCCTCGGCTTTCGAGAAAATTGCACACCAAGTATTACGTAACGATTTTTATGAAACTTTGGTAGCCCTTTCTTTACTGCTGAAATTTCCTTTTCGGATTCCTTACTCTAACTCTTTCACCGTTGGATTTTCTCTTTTGACGTTTTCGTCATCCTACTTTATTGCTGGGAGTTCCTTCTTCGCCGTATCCTTGAATTCTATTCTACTACGATAGCTTTTTCTCTATTAGCTTTCTGCTCTTGCTGGAATCCGTAAAAACTCTTTCCAAAAAACTCTCAGTAATATTTTCTAAATTCTCTGTAATAGAAGATTTATATCGCTTCCACCTAGTTGAAACGAATAAGAAATTACTATCGATAAGGCTTCCCGGAAGATCAATTACTGTTCCTTGTTCGTTCTTGGAAACGTTAAATTCCACTTCATTTCGCCTATCCAGACTGTTCCATCTGCTTATTGTTAGCGACGAGTTTAAAGCCTCGGTTTTACTGCAGGACAATCATCGTCGAGCGACCTCGCGGCAATTCAATAAGCAACGCTCCAGTTTTTCCCCGTATCGACGTTCACGCGATAATCAAACGCCCGTAAGTTCTATGCATTGTTTCTATCAAAACGCTGTTTCGTAGAAAACGCATAAATTTAACGATACTCAAACATGAGAAACGATACCTGATCTATGGTTTCACTGAAAATTTACTGCTATCCTGCGCCTCATTTTAGTTATCAGTTTGTAGGGTGCATAACTCTCCTAATAATTAGGACAGTCATCCGCGTATCGACCATCTATTGCTGACACCTTACTAAGTCGTCGGGCAGGCAAACCGAAGTGGTCCCAGGGTTTTTTCCCCGATTTCTCCCGGTTTCCTTATTTTATAGTTTTATGTCTCGAAAGTAGTTAGCAGCCAGCCGGTTTGACGTGCACTTCTGCTGTTCTCATCGGGTAATCGGAATCATTTCTGAGAGAAGCTTCGTTTTTCTAGCTAGTAAAAAATATAGTATATCTTTTGTTAGCGCTAGCGTTTTAATGCCAATTCGCAAACACATCACTAAATCGTAAAAGTTCTCCAGGCTAGTTCCCGCAGAGACACGAAATTAATCAAGAATTTTCATTGCGATTATCGATAGAGACGTGGAAAGATTAGGTTTAATTTCAACCGCATATATTAATAGCTTTCGTCCTCCTGCTGCACACGAATATATTGAAATTCCGGGAAAGTGACTGTAATGGGTTCCCGAAAATGAATTCTTGATTTTTCGAATATCCTTACTATCTCTCGTTGACCCGCCCTCAATGGCCGTCTCTGTAAAATTGGAAATTTTTCATGCAGATTACCTCGACCCGGGGCGCGCGATCTTGCTCACGTTCTCGCACCTTCGTCCCCCTTTCCCTACGTCAGACCCCACTTTCGGATATTACTTTTGCGATTGACACGCTTTACCTTTGTTACGAACGCGTAACAGGGGGGAGGAGGACGCCGTAAAAAATGGATCGAGAAATTGTTTGCCCGGTGAAATCTTGTTCCTTTCTTTCTCTCTGTCTCCCCAATTTTTCCACCGTTCTCTTGTGAAAACCCCGAATCGCGGACTACTTGGTAACTATGCAGACTTAATATTCTCCCTGTTGGAAAAACGTGGGCAAGCGTGCCGCGTAAAATTGTATTACAGTGCTGCGACGCTACTGTTCACGATTTAACGTATGCGTCCTACCTTTCTTACGATAAGCATATTTTATTGTGTCCACGAGACCTGTAGTTATATTTTGCGGTGTGAAGTTACGGTGGGAGTAGGCATATGGAAAGAGAAAGAAAAAGAGAGAGAAAGAGAGAGTGAGAGAGAGAGAGAGTCCTCTTTCCATATTTTCTGGGAATACGCTAGGCACGAGCACGCGGTCGTAATATTAGATAAAAGCTCGCAAAATTGCATTTTCGGGAGCCCTTGTTCTGGGCTACCTGCCGTGGTAAATCGGATTTTCGGATTTGCTAGATGCATGCACTCAAAGAGTTCAGTCAAATCATACTCAGACTGGAAAAAGCCGGCCGCGCCTGTTACTGAATATTTAATGTGGATTTCCCCTGCGCTTGTCTACGTGCCCGTGTAAATGCTGTATGACTTAATAAAGGAGTAGAGAAATTTGTTCCACGTAAATGGAATGTGTAGAGGGAAAAGCGAAGAACAAAAGTCGCTGAACGTATAGCTTTTCAAATTTTTTCCTCTTTAATGTACTATCATAATCGTTCTCTTTCCCTTCCGGCACGTGGAACAATTAATATAATTTAACGGTTAACAAGGTTTGTTCCAGTACCCGCTCGCCGCGTTTCTAAAGTAACTCGGTTTCACCGTTTGACCGAAAGCAGAAATTCCGCGATATAAAATAACCCAACTCGTTCCGAGAAAATATGCGGCAGTCTCGCAAGATGTAATTTTTCATCGTCATGGAATTCCGGAAACTATTCCGCGAGCATATGAAACTTTGATACGTACACCTACGTTGCTGGCATTTCCTATTAATATTTTGCCACCGCGTAATTTGCGATCCGCAGCTGAAATTCCTCGAGCAGAAAAGGGCTCGCCTTTTCCCATTCATCTTTTTTTCTCCCCATGGAGCCACCGGATACGATTGTTGACACTCTGCTGGATTCGAATTTGAATTTTTTTTCCCGCGGAATATAAATTGCACGAGAATATTTCAGATCGAGCACAGGCTACGAAACGTTCCGACGGAAGAAAAACGGTGCAAATAGATGTACCTCTCGAAATGAAATGAATTTTTCTCTTTTCTTTTATGGAATAAGCGACGATTCTTCTATCTCTTTCTTTCTACGTTTTATTGCCAAACGATACCAGGAATTTTACGCATCAAAAAGGATTTGATGCGAGTTAACGTTTCACCGTTATTTATTCTCATTCATGGAACAGGATTTACGCGTGAGAAAATTTGTTACGATCAACGTTTCATTATAATGTCCGCGAATAATTCGTACCATCCTGCGTCACATAACGGTGGTAGCTTCGTTCTCTGGAGAGCACGGTTCTTGAAGCAACTGTCGTCATACCACGTTAAATTACATCACGGTAGCCGGAGACAAAATTCCGCGGCTTCCTTCAAAAAGAAGAGCGACGTCTAAAATTTAAAACTACGTCAAAAGTGACTGGCCAAAGTAACGAGAACGTCCCGTAAGATGAGAAGCAATTGCATCGTCAGGCTGCTTGTAAAGGGCAGAGCCAGTGGTGGTAGAAGAGAAAGCAGAGAGACCGTCCAGACGTATGTACTTACGTACTATTCCCAGGGAAATAATTTGCAAGGAACGAAGGCGGACATGTAGGCATGGTCAGGCGCGAGTATGTACGATACGAGATGGATGGAGAGAGGAGAAGGTATAAAGGTTTGGTTTATTCTCGTCGATTTCGATCCGCGAGACGCAAAAGTGTGCAGCGCTGTGCAATCCCTGGGTGATCAGCGAAACGAGATGAAGGCGGTCGATTCATAATGCAGCCAGCTCCTATGAAAATGGTATGCGCGTATTTCCGAGCTTTACAGAGTACGAAAATGCTTCTATGTCCATTCCATTGCGAGGCTGAAAAGCAGATAGGAAGCTGCACTCTCGAGTTCATTTCCGTTCCACTCGTGGCCCCGTACTGTCGCATCAAAAAACATCATAAAGTCGGTATATACCGGTCCTGGCTGGCAGCCCCTCCTCGCCGGTTCGAGGCCGAGCTTTCCAACGCCACCGGCCACCACCCTCCAACCACCCTTCAGCGAACCTTCTCGTTCCTATCTCTTTACCCACTCCATAACCACGACCGCGACCCTTTAACGCGTGTGCCTATGCGGCTGTCGATGAGGAAGCGGAACGATACTGACTGCGGAACAGCTTTGAACGCGATCATCGACGTGCACCGGTTATATACCCACTTCCTTTAATTTTGCACGCCGATTGTTTGTTAAGCTTCTCGCACTCGGCCCGTATCGTGAGTAGCTGTGTGCGAACGCAAGCATCGTGCCAGGAGGAAAAGGATGCTGGACGATAATAGGTCACGCAAATTGAATCCATGTTGGGAGATCATGATGCTTATATTTTCATCGGTCGTGCCTCAAATTACCCTCTAAGCAAGAGATTTCCTTTCGGATTAAATCTCACCATGGCTCGATCGCGTTTTACGGAACAAAGAAAGGTTACTTTTGCAACCGTAATTAATTTTCGTGTAAATTAACACTTTTGACTTTAACTATTGTACCTATTTAAATGAATACTTTCGTACTTTAACTATTGTATGCTATTTCAAAATATTTTACTTTTTTATGGGTGTATAAATATCCACGGTCTTGTAGTAACGGAAACGAGTAAAACAAGTATCACTTTTTACTTGTGTTTACGAGAACTCATCGGTTCGATCTTCATCGTGTAGAAGTAGTCGAAAGTAAGCAATGCATATTTTTCATGGCAATAAATACGAGTCTTCGTTTATTTTTTATTACGCCGAGTACGTAAGCTAGAGGCTTGGTTGTGAAAAATACTGTATTTTTCTCGCACGAATATCATTCCAAGCGTTCTCCGTGCACGCTTCTTCGGGCGTTACTTTTTCGAATACCGTCGCGATTCATGGAACACGATATCGTTTGGAGGGTTTCCGCGAAATTCCACGGGCGCTGTTCCCGTTGAATGGTTAGCGGGGAAATTTCGGTTTCCTGGCCGAGTTTCCCTTTCATTAAACTGATTCGAGGTCTTCCGAGGCGTGCGCCGGGCGTGTATGCAGGTTCTTTCAAAAGATCCGAGCCACGGATACACAGGATTCGAATTCAATTTTGTAGCACGCCCCCACTTAACTAGTCAGCGAATCGCGCCACGAAACGAAAGCTCTTTTTGATCCGAATTGCCAGTTACCTAGAGCTTCTCAATGCCGATGCACCACCGCCCTCCGATATTTCCAATTTAATTCCGACCCAATACCGTGGCCATCGAGAAAGAATGTATTTTTCCTAACTTTCGATACGTTCTTGATAATCACGAAACACGACAATTTTCGTTTAAACGTAGGAACTTTTCTAAACTTCCGCTCTCGCGCTTCGACATTACATTTTACGAAGTAAAATCGCAACAAGATTATTCTTTACGCGGAACGAGAATTCTTTTTCCAGTTTCGATACGAGCCCAATCATCGGTCTTTGATGCGCATATTTACGTGTGTCCATTCAAAAGCAACCGGATCGCAGTGAGAACACGAATGAATTTCAAATCCAATGGAATGACCCCGATTCCATTAAAATCACTGATCACGGGACATTGCCACCTTCTGACCTGTTTTCGTTTTTCCATTTTTGGCTCGCGTATCAAGATATTAATGCGCGCTAGTGCCGTCGTGTACGGTGTCGACATTTTTAGTACCCACTAATACCATCTCACGCGTGTTTCGTTAAACAGAATAGGTGGAAACGCCGAACGATGATACTTCCTGTGCAGATCTATCAAAAATTCATTCGCATAAAGGAACTGCTTGCTTTACACGACAAACACAATTATTACGTTGTACGTAACAATTTGATTGATGCGATGGAATCTTTTGTTTGCTTTAGGAAGCTTAACCCTTTGCACTCCGAATTACTTTTCAATTTTGTTGCCAATAACACCCTAGTATTTTACGTGTTTTATTTGAAATTTACTTCAAGGGGCAATTCTTTGAGTGGTATTTATTTCCTTTATTAATTATATTAAACATAGCTCTCAAGCCTTGTTGTAACTTATATTTGTTTAATTTCGTTGATTCTTTGGTCTTAAACTTTTGTCGGTTACTGTATTTAAAATGGCACTTTAAAAATGTCGAGTGTGACTAAACGTACGAGTTACTGTGATAAAAACTGACGTCGAGTTACACTCGACAAAGGAATGCAAAGCGTTAACAAACCGTTTTACCGGCAACGTAACGGAAACATCGGAGTATCCTGGAATTTCTTTGCTTCCTTTCTGTAATTATGTCGTACATCAATTTACCACGACATATTCGCTTTTTCCCTTTGAACGCGTCTAGATTGACGGCCAAACAAAATTGAACTCGATAGAGTGTTACGGTTCGATTAAACTCAACAGTTGAGAGCACTTTTATTAACGGTGATTTTCGGTAACCATTTGTGCGCTCGTCAGAACGTCAAACGATGTTTCCTTCCTAGTGACGTTTCCTGGTCCTTTAGCGTGTATTATCGACGAAGCGTCGCTTCAGGGGCGGTCGCTTCGACCGGAAACGAATTTGAAACCGACGACCTTCGGCGGTTCCCGGCTATTAACGCAGACCTTCGTGTGCCACAAATACGCGGAAGTAAATAGAAGTAGCCAGTTCCGCGAGATTTTCTTGCGTTCGCGTTTTCAAAACTCAGCAATAACTCTGTAACGTATTATGTAGCCGCGATACTCGACCGCGCGGGTCATAAAATGTAAATGCCATGCAAATTCCGCGCGATATGGTAATTCTGGAAAACATTTAAAAATAGCGGAAATACTTATTAAAAGCTCGATTCTATTCCAGTTGCTGCGCGTTTGAAACATTCCGCTCTAACCAAAGAAACTGGAATGCTAACCGTCTCTGTCTCCGTGCCGCTTTCAATGATTTACTGAAAATTACACGTCAAAAAGTGTTTGCGGGTCTGTTTGAAATAAAGCAAGCATATATTACGGGAATGAAAAGAATATTGGTGAATTAATCCAAACAATCGCGTCTCTGTGTGTTAGACCCTTAGAGAAATGGAACGTAAAATGTTTAAATAAAACTCGTAGCTAAATCGACCAGGTTTTGATAGCACAGTTTGTTGAAGAAATATAAGCAACGAATGTTTTCGGTATTATGCGATTTGTTTAAGCATATTCCACGTTCGCGGGAGTAATAGACGAAGCGGTGAAAATCTTCCAACAGGAGAACTTAAAATTTTGCAAATTTTAAGTCGACGCAGACACGGTTATAGTTTTACCTTTAATTGAAATCGTGATACGATTCTCGGGAGCAACTTTCCGACTCGGAGTCGTGAATTAAATTGCAACTCGAACGCTTAACGATAGCATTAAGTTAACGACTACTTTTCAGGTTCCCCTCAGAAATGAAATCGAGGGGTGGATAGCTAACAATTGAATTTCCTCCGTATCGAGTGACTCGCAGTGAAGATCATCGAATAGTCGGGAGGCAAAAAATTCGTAGATTTGCTCGACCTCATTTTCGAGTTCTCCCGATATTTTCCGCACGTAGAGAACTTCCGGGGCTAGTTACGTGGATCAGCGACTTCTACAAAATCCTGTTACCACCGTTGGTCATCTTATCGCCTGGCTCAAGATGATTCACGGCCTCGAAACAGAGCTGGGAGCCGCTCGTAAAGTCGCTCATTTAAAAATGCATCGCATTATCGCAAACGGTTAACATGCAAATTGCTGTGGACTCGAGATAAGCAACGGTATCATTTTATCTCTCATTTGCGAAATGGAACGTCACCTCGTGACGTTTCTGCGAAGAATTACGCCCGCCGCTCTGAAAATACTGCGTACTCAGCTTCGATCACAAACGCTAGATAAGCACTATCGTGGACAGTTTAGGAATGCGAATCAGGAACTTATGTAATTTACTTCCACTTCATGTAACACATTGTAGTCCTCGTTTTCTTGCTCGATTTTACTAGTGTCTATTTCCCTAGAGAATTCGAGGAAAAAGAAGATTCGTTTGATTTTGAAGTCGGTAAGTGTAAAAAAAATGTTCGGAGGAAGCTGAATAGCTAGAAGCAATCACCAAATTCGCATTAACACTTTGAAGTTCGAATGCTTCACACAGATACGAGCAATTGTACCGAAGTTAGCAACATCTATTTCGTAAGAAAATTGCGAGCCAATTATGTGAAACATAAGCGATAAATAAAAGCCAGTGTGTAATTGACCAAGAATCATCGCACACCGTTTGATACAATATTGCATCAATTATATTGATATTAGAAGTTAATTTGTATAAATATAAAGAAGTCTCTTTTAATTTAATAACACACTTAGCCAACTGAATGGGGAAACCTCCCATCTTTTCCGCAACAGAGGCACTGCGATTGATTCTATTTACTTCTGTTATTAATTAGTCTTGAACTAGTGTTGTTCACAGTTCGTCAAATACATTTTCTGCTTTTCCAAAATACAATTTTTAATAAATTCTGAATACGCGATAGAGAGTGTTCGGTTAGGTGTGGCACTTTGCGGTTAGTTAAATGTTAATAAGCTCCTAGTCGGTGAAGCGTTAATAACTATACGACAAGCTTTTCGTTCGTTAAAAAAAATGGATCTGCGTGCAGGATATCCGGAAGTTTCTGCGGCGAGATTCATGCGTTCCACGGTATGGTTTGATAGCCGTTGTATGCACAGCGAGCTAGCCAGGACTCGCGTGGAAATAGCCATTCCTTAAGTTACGCTGTAATTCCAACGAGACAGTTTATTCGCGTTTTATCGTTCCTCAAGACACGGTTTTATTTTGTAGTACCTACCCAGAGCCGTTGCCGTTAGCTCGCGTAACATTCCCCTTTTCTTGGCGGTGTTTTCATATTCCCTTTACGCGGAACGTAATTCCATTATTAACGATGGTCTGTTTAAATTCCCTTTTCACAGCCTCCTTCCATTATCCTGTGTCTGGCTGCTCGTTCCACGAAACGCGTGTAGTCGACAAACGCCGCGTCGCTTCTTCGAGGCGAGTACACCGACGGAAGGATTAAGCATCCTGGAAATGCTGTTCCTTCATTTTTTTAAGGCAGTCGTAATAATGAAAAGCAAACCCGGGACTGTAGTGGCTTTAACTACATCGTACGTGTTTGCTACGGTACATTTATATTGAACGAGACATCTCGAAATTAGAGAAATACAATATAAATGTCAGCGTGATAGATATCAATGGAACAATATAAAACTGATAAAAGAGAAAAGTTGAAACTGCTTAGCGGCTTAGTAATTAAAATGAAATTCGCGAAGCTTATCGAGTACACGCCGCTTGGCAGAATAACATGTCGGTACTGCTCGATAGACTTAATAAATCACACATGGGCAACTTGAAACGCAACTAAATTCCATTACCAATCGGGGATTCGTGTCGGTGTGCCGGTACACACGGAAGCGCAATTAGTTACATATAGGCAATTCAGAACGGTGGATGTTAGACATCTCCCGAGGTCTCCATTAGCATACATCCGTGACACCGGCGTTCACCCCTGACTTCCCACACCTCTCTGCGACCCTGCGGGAGTTAAATTAACCATCTCTCTAGTAGCGTCTGCCGAAGTTACACGTGTCCTTGTTCCACCGCGAAGCGGCATTCGAAGACTTGCTTCGGAAATCCCGGTTCGCAGCTGCCACGCAGCCGCGCGTCCATCCTGTCAAATCGATGGAAAATGAGTGGAAACTGATCCGTGGTTTTGGACGCGATCGTGCCCGGGCTGACGCGTTGTTGTTGCACGTTTATCCGCCGTGTGCAAGCTTCATTCGCTGGGTGGACTAAGGTTAACCGTGCTGTGGCGGATACCGTGAAATGTTTCGACGAGATCGATCCACCTACCGCGTCCGCTCGTCACTTATAATTAGTTTAAAATCGGGAATTTCGGTGGATTTGCAACACAAGTTGCGAACAGTTCCTCGATGCGTTCGATGCTATTAAGTTACGATTATTTTACCCGAAAAGTTACTCTAGCAGACGCGTAGCGGCTTATGAAAGTGTCTGAAAGCTCGCAAGCTCGAGAGCGCGAAGTTCGAAAGCTGCGAAAGCTCTGAAACATGAGAGTTTGGAAGCTGAAAATCTCTAGAAGCTCGCATTATATTTTCTCTGCATCGGCGATACAGTTGACAAGGTTGCGTTAACACGATAGTTCCTTAAGCCACGATGGTCCGTATCGGATAATCGGTTTAATTTACATAGAAATGATTTCCGTGGGACAGGTAGATTACAGAGAAACCGGTAAATCGATTCCCTTCAATCGATCGCTATTCGTGCAACATTATAACAGCGTCAAACGCACACAGCATCAACGTTTAAGCCGCTGGAGATACAGATCAAATTATTGCCGCGTTCGGCTTATAACGGTTAATAATAGATTTACCGGAACAGTTGGCCTACTCGCGAAGCGTGACGCGGTCTGAAAAGCAAGCCCGACCGTTTAATTACTTTATTTATATCGATAAACAGTGACCCGTTGTTCGTTCATGTCCGGCGTGGCTGTCGGTGTATTATTAACCCGTGGCAGGTGGTCGTTGGGACCGATCGAATTCGAGCAGATGGACGTTGCGCGACGCGACACGTCGGTTCATCGCCATAGGAAATTAGGTCGCATACTTCTTTGCGTTACTGAAGTAGACTTAAACTCTCGAAGTAATGCAATAAACTCGTACACCGTCGGTCTCCGTTCACGTTACTCGGCAGCGAGCTGTCGGATCCTTTGGGTCTTTTAATCGCAGTCAAAAGAAGCTGCGGCTTTATGGTCGCACTCCCGTGCAGGATATAATAGCTAATGTATACGATGTCGCCCGGTGAAAAGTGAAATGTTACAGGGAACAGAAGATGGGGAGGAGTGGAGAAGAGAGGGGAGGAGAAGAAGTTCAGCATCAAGGGATGAAGGTTGACTGGTAGAAGTAGATGAATAGAAAAGAGAAGAGACATAGGAGGTCGACGCACAGAAGGAAAACGAAAGGAAGAGAGGTGAAAGATAGACGCGGCGAACATCATCGAAAGTGGAGGGATGGAAGACGAACGGTCGGAAGTGAAGGAGGACGAGAACAGGGACGGGAGCTTCAGCGTCGCCATCCTTTTCACCCTTTACCTATACGCTGGCAGCCAGTAATGGAATTGCAAATCCGACGACATTACATGCCTCTTGGCAACTTGTGATTTCGCGCCCGGTTCTACGCCAGCACACGCCCCGTTACGTCCCTTCGCCATCACCTCCTCTTCGTTTCTCTCTCTCTCTCTCCCTCTGCCACTCTGACATCGTGACTGCATCGCTCTCTACCCTCTCGTCGCCATGCTCTTGTTCGATCCCCTGAACAAATCACAAGGACTCGAATTAACTAGTCCGCAGACGTCGACTCTCGCGTGGATGTGACGCGATGACGAAGGATCACGAAAGTGGCTTCGAAACGTTCGTCCCCTCGCTGTCCCTTCTCGAGCTGGCGTTCTTGCCGGCAGAGTGGTCTTTAGTCATGGACCCTTGGTGTGGCCAGGCGCGTTGAGAATCTCAGGAATTGGCCAGGGTTACGTGGCTGTCTGCTAAACTGCCGCCAAGGTGTCAACAAAGTTTCACCGTTGCACATTTGCCAGCAGCCATGCTCGGTTTAGCGGGTTACCGTTAGATCGTTTCCTGTTGCTCCTTCGCTAATTCGAACGGCTGTTGTCGAAACTTCCCATTGATTTTGACATGCTGCTCACGGCACCGATCCCGCCCATAATTTCAAGGCACTTTCTAGTAGCTGGTCTTTAGCGTTACTCGGTTGCTCTGTGTCCCCGTGTCTCGTTTCGTTCGAGCACTTTTTAACGCCGTTTAAATGTTACAGGAGACACATACTATATACAGCATAGTCCTTGGCTGGAGAGCAAAAGGACAGTCTGTAGTTCTAATACCGTTGCTCGTAGGTTTAGGTTAAACTGAAATATCTCGCGAATGCGAGTACCTCCAGGTGCAACGTAAACTTCAGCGCTACGTGCCTTTCCTGTTGTTGCGCCCGTTATCCCTGGTTGCGGGCTGCGGCGTCCCCTTCGTCCTCGTTGACACGAAATTAATTTTCCGCGACAATCTCACAAAGCAACGCCTACCAACTAATTACGCGAGCAAGGACGTCTTTTACTTTTGATCGTCGCTTGTACATTTGTACAATTGTACGCTTAGTTCTAGAACCATGAGGTTATTTTCTCCTTCTCTTCCCTATATCTTTTTTTTTTTTAAATAATCGATGCAGCGAAAGTAAAATGCAAAACGTACGCGCACAGGTGCAACAGGCGATAAACCATAAGTCGTTAAAACGTAACCGTGGAATCGTATCCGCGACACGAATTCGGTCGGAATTTAAATCATACGAGAGAAGGAGGATTGTAAATCTTACTAGGTAGCCGCGGCCAGATTTATAGTAGCCCCAGTAATCCGCCTGCTCCGCTGCACATTTGTTGCGCCCTGATATTATTAGTTGGACAGCTTGCGGAGATATCGCAATTAATTCGTTTCCTCGAACGGCGAACGCGGTAGAAACAACATAACTGCGTCTTCTTATTTTTCTATCGAAGTTCAATGCTCTGTTCCGTTGCTTCGTCGGCTGTAACAAGCTGCAACATTAGTGGATCGATAGTTCTCGAGATTTATGCGTTCTTGTATTCTTTTAAATGTTAACGTTTAACCGACCGAATGGGAAGATCTCTCTTTTTCTTCCTCGACAAAGCGCTGCAATTGATTCTATTCGCTTTTGTTATTAATTAGTCTTGAATTAGTACTGTTCATAGTTCATCAAATTGATTTTCTGCTTTTCCAAAGTACAATTTTTAATAAATTCAACTCTAGCTCAAGACCAACTAATAACAAAAGTAAATAGAATCAAGGTTATGTCGAGGAAAAGATGAGAAATCTCCCCATTCGGTACGCAGATCGAATAAAGTGGCTACATTACGAAATAAATGCTCGGTTTCGGCATATCGAAAAACGCAAGTTTCGTCCCTCGAAAGTAAGGTTTCGGGGCTTCATAGAGAGCACAGTTGAAGTTTTAAGTCCTTGAAATCGCGGCTTTAACTCATGACCGTGGAGACGAATTCGATGACCCCTAGGCAACTTCAGGGGTTGACCCCTCTTTTGAACTCTGAAAAGGTGAAAAGGGTCGTCAAGCGAGAGACTGTAATCTCAGAATCGACAGTGACACGGGACGAGCTCTTTTTATCCCCGTCTCCCGTTCCTCCTCTCCACCACTTGAAATGTACTCACATTTAACTACCCTACCTTTTCATTTTCTTTTCACTTTGAAAGGCCCATCGTGCATTACAATATTTTACTTCTGTAACTTTCTCCGGTAGCCCGTCCGGATTGAAAGAAAAGAGGCAGCCGGAACGAAGGATCCTCGGCGCGAGTCTGAAACGTCTTTGAAACCCATTTCGGGAATGACACAGCATCGATTTTGCATGCGCTCCACCGACCGCTGCGCCGCTGTCTGCGGGGGCCTTTACGTTTTCGCTTGTCGCAGCACTTCGTTGCGCGTCTAGAGTGCGGCTACAGAGAGCGGCCAGGAACATTCAAATTAGCCGAATATTGATAGGATAACGGAGAATCGTAATGCGCGGGAGAAAAGACGCGAACGTCACGCGACGGGGATAAAGTGAAATCAGAAATTATGCAAAACGTTCCTCGATATCGGTGAATTTCAATTTCCCTTCAACGTGAGCGGACCCAACGGAAATGAATCAGCTTTATCGGAAGATTAAATATTCCGCAAAATATTCTTCGAGGATTCTTTTCTCTTGTTTGGAAACATCGAGCGTTGCGCTTGTAAAGTATGATATTAGGATCGAATCGTGTAACAGCGGAAGAGTACAGGGGAGGTATTACACGAGCATCGATGCGATCGATGTGGCAAGAATCCTCGTGGAATTAGATTCCTCGTTCGTTTCCAGAAGGATCGTTTCGTTCTGCCGTATGAAACGCAGCGAGGACATCTCTCGAGGGAAAGGCGATTCGAATTCTCATTAGTCTGTGTCCCGCGAAACGTATTTGCGTTTCCAATTAATTCAGGATTTCGTCTGCGCTCAGGTCATAGAACTTATTGCCAGACTGGCAAACAGTCGCATGTTCGAAGTTAGCGTGGAAATTTCGTCTTACGATCGACTAGAGTTCTCCTCTTCTCCTTGTAATTGCAATTGCAAATGTTTATTGCTGTGTTTCGTCCCAAACAACGCCCGAGGGTCTCATTAGTAACCTGTCGCGATGCTTCTCTATTAAAGTGGCTTGTTAATCCGTTCGAGCCAACGCAACGCGACTTTCGAACTTGATCAAATTTTCGCGTTCGCATGGGCAAGAATAAATTTCCTACGTATAACGCGATGCATGGTTGCATGAAGTGCAACCTACTTTTAAAGCAGTCAGCTCCATTGTTTCGAGTTTCGCTCGGCAAGTCCCATCATTTAAACTCGCATGCGTTTAATTAATGCACAGGGTTCTACATAACGTAATGGGCCGCGTTTAGCTGTTAGAAAAGATCGGTGCACGATACAAAGAGTCGCAGGGCACATTATGCTAATAAGATCTCTAAGAGTATTACGTATCGCGTACACGTTACGAGTTTGAACGGCGTTGCCTCGAGAATCTGGCTCATCGACGAAACTGATCGGGAGAGCGATTCGGCGCGATACCGAGAGACGTTCGATCAATCGTTATTGACTGGTAACGAGGGGACGAACAGCTCGCAGGTGATATTAAGCGTTTCTTAGGGCGACTTTACGTGCACGGCGTACCCAAGCTGAAAGAAGCGGTTCAGGGGAAGGGGAGCAAACGAGGGGTAGAAAGATTGCGAGCTATGGGATTCGAGGGGGCACAATCGACGCTAACGAAACGGTTCCTCCGTTTTTGTGCCGTGTCCAACTCTAACTGCTTAAGGGAGAATACGCATCGATCTGCTCGCGTTCAACCTGCAGTCAGACCGACCGCGATCGATCTCTCTAATTAAATCGTTTTGTATTCGTGAATTACACGAGCGCTATGCAGCGAGATGGATTCAGATGGGAGAGGCCGATTAAAGGTTTTTACGATCGCCATTAAACACACTGTCCGGCAAATCGCAGCGCGTTCGTTTGTCCGTTTTCGATTTACTCCTTTTTATACTGCACCCGGATCGACGTTGCGACCTTTTGTTCATCGACGGCAAAAATACGCGATACGTTAATCTTTTCCGTTGAGGTAAAAAATATTCATTTGTACCTCGAAAATGCTACACACTAAAATCATTCGGGAATAATAGATTCCCTCTCCCCGACGATTTTACGTCGTCTTCTTAAGATTTTAGGACGCGACTAACACAGCCAGGTATAAATGTGCATACTGTCGCCACGTTTGCAGTTTTTTCTTTTTGTTTTACTTTTCTATTGTACGTCCGTCTTCTAGACACCACCGACAGTGCCTTTCCTCTAAATATATAATGATCTATACAGTCATTTCCGCACAAGTTTTTTTAATTTTTTACATAACCCCTCAACATTTTCGTTATTATACATCCCGAACAGCGACGATGTCGTTGAAGCGCGTAAAGCGTAAGTTGAATGTCTAAAACAAGCGCTAAAGTCAACTATATCGTCAACCGTCAATTAACAGATTTCGATTTTTAACTTGATGCTCCATAAGAATATAATCGATGATAAAACTCGAAGGAAAACACTGTATCAGTGTATCTATAGAATGTACGGCATCGTTTATTTCGTCGTGCACATCGTTGAAACGTGCACGTCGCATCGCAGCAATTTGCAAACTGGAAGCGTTAGCGGATGTTCGCTTGACTGCGTTTATCGTGCCAGTTTGTTTACCCTCCCGTCACAATTTGAGTATTAGCTTATCAATCCAATAATTTCAACGAAACAAAATGTCGATGCCTATCGTGTCGCTGCCGCGTTTCGAGATACGCATTAACGCGCGCGACATTCGTTTTCATGACGTTCTCGCCGCACCACCGACTCACTTTTTATTCCTACCAACGAAATCGCTGGTATTTTCGAAAATTTCGATCGTGCTTTATAGGTGCGCGCGAATGTAACCGCGAGATTATTTCGTTGCTGTTTTTTTAAGCCACGCGCAAAGTGGCAATCGAATCGACGACGCTCTGGTGTAACCAAACAAAATAATTTATGCTCCCGTTTCTAATTCACGTCATACAGTCGCGACAATAACGCCGTTTAATTGCTTGGATCGAACAACTACAGAAACAACACGAGCTCGTGCAACGTTTAACCGTTTGGCAACTAATTAACTCGGAAAATATTAAATAAACCAGCCGCTAATGCCTGCCCTCCGGTTAAACAATGAAACGCGATCGCTGTATGCGTGTGTGTATGGGTCGCGCGACGTTGAGAAGTCGATTTCATGCGCTCGCAATTTCCTGCTTTTCCCCACGCGCATTAATTGAACGTTCGACGAGCGACGAACGAAATTCACGCCGCGGTAACGAATGTGCGGAGCCGGATTAAGGGCGACGGGATCGTTTGTCGCAAATTGGGGTTATATACGTAGTCGGCGGGGACGCGGGTAGGGGCCAAATCATTTCGAGCGTATTTATGGCGACAGAAACAAACGGGGCAGGTAACGAGTGCCTCGAGCCCATACCGCCGATTCCGTTCACAGGCTATCGACGTCTACGCGCCGGCTTCGAATATGAATTTCTACGCGACGGATATCGACGCTTTCGTACTCTGCTCGGCCGACAACTCCACCCCTCCTCCTCCCTCTGTCGCCCCTCGATCTCGAGAAGATTTTATATATTCCTTCGTTTCAACTCCGTGAAGCAAATAGGATCGATATGACCGCACTCTGTCTTCCTCTTTCCATCTCTGTTTCTCCGAGCGATCGCGTTGAATGGAATTTTACTACTCGAGAATACACATCGCCTCTTTGCTCCTCTCTTCATCCGTTTCCATTTCGTCTCTCTCCTTCCGTTTCACTTGGGTATCCTCGCTCTCCCCACCCCCCCCCCCGGCCGGTTTCCCTCGACCACCAGGCCGAGGCTCGTCACACGAGTCCACTCGAAACGAAATTACCCGATGCAGCGGAGGCCGGTGTACGTGTGCGCGGCTTCCTGGCACGAGAAGGCCAATTGGATGCGCGGCTATCGAAACATCAAACAAAACTTTTCTCCCTTGCAAAGCCAATCTGCTGGCCACCGTGCGCCGCCTTGCCGCCGCGCTTGTCCGATCGAGGAGGAGGGCTCCCGATTCCTCGAATCGAACCCCGTGGATCGCTAATCAGCTGCCGCAGGTAATCGAGGCTCTGCTTCAACTTCTCGGCCAACCGTCTTTTGCAAATATACGATATCGAATCGACGCCAACGCCATCCTCTCGAGCGCGCCAGTTGCTCGCGTTTCCTCTGACGAGCCAATCGGCGTTGATTATCGAGAGAGAAAAAACTGGACGACGATTATTATCGACACCGCGGATGATCGTATCCTGCTCGCCGGGAATAAGCGCGGGCCATTGTCTGTCGATCGATGATTGACGGATACTTTCAGAACCGGCAGTGACACGTTTCGATATTCCTGTTTTCAGCTGATCATTCGTTTTGCCGCTGTTGTCCGTACGATTAGTCTTGTTTTCGTATAACAATCGCATTTCAATGCGCTCTGTGTTCGCCGGAATAAATTTTCACGAAAATGTCTGATAGAGAGCATGACTACTCAAGTATCATAAGTTGCTATAATATTACGTCGTTGAAAGATAGGAGAGTTATACGTGACTTATCCTTTCTACACGAAATCATCAATGGTGCCATAAATAATCCTACCACTAATAAGGTCTCCATTAATATTTCGACCTAAATGTCCGGTTTCGAGATTTACTAACATGGACCCTATTAATCGAATTCTATCTGTAGCAAATTATCATACTGCTGTGATTGACCTGTTCACTCATGATACAACTGCCTTGAAACGTTCATTGTTCAGTCTGTTCAATAATCTGTAATTGTAATTCTTATCCTTTTTGTGACATTGTCGTACTACAATATAATCCATTATTTATAATTTTACGTACTCTAAGGGCCTTGGCCCGTTCATTGCTAAATAAATAAATAAAATGACGATGGACACGTTTGATGAATCGATACGTAGCTTAATCGATCTAGTTAATACGCACGCGTGTTCAACGAAATGAAAATTGTCAAGCTGTATGAAAATGTTTCCGAACTCTTTTCGATCGTACTGCAAACACTGTTCGTTCGCTAGTCTATTTTTTCCTAACCGAACACAGTTTGTACCTACGCACGCATATATCTCTGGGAAACTTCATTTATTTCTACAATAATGGTTGCCGTACCGTGGAACTGGCCCATATTTCGAACTACCAATTCGATTACATCTCTTTGGAGATTGAATGTTGTTCGTCGATCCGTTTGGACAATGTTACGTTTCGCCCGCGCTGAGGTCACAGTTCGGATGGGCGGGCAAAAATGATTTTCCGAACGATCGTTTGTACGATTAGACCGTAAAATCCTGCGCTGGGTGCAAGTTATCGTTCAAGCATTAATACTATTTATTATTCGCGACCCGATGAAACGTTCCCACGTGTTTTTATCGTTCCCCATTCCAATTACCCCTTTCTAAATTACACTTTTTACGACACCGCAGTCAACCGGACTGCTATGCTGGAGCCCGTTTCTGGCGTGCACGTAACCTCGCGCGAACACACGCTTAAAATTGAAGCGCATCTCGTAGTGGCAAGTTTACAACCGATCCGAACTAGTATTCTGTTGCAGCTGATTATTGATCGCAATTTCTTTGCGAACTACATCCTCGCTTCAACGGGAAGCTTTGAAAAATATCTGTATATATACATATGTACATAGGAGTTTAGTTTTATTTAAAGAGATAATAGGGTACACCTGTAGATAAAACAAAGTGAAGTTCTTAGATATTATATATTTAAAATAATTTAATAGTAATGTATAAACAATTACATGTATATGTATAAAATGATACAAAAATTGATTGAGAATGAAATCGGTTGTGCAATCATTCGAATATCACTGATAACTTTCATCGCTTTAATTTCGTTATCGGTCTTCTGACCAATTAATCGTGTAATTTCAATTAAGCGTATCCGTTGATCAACCTAAGCCAACGGGAAGGGAATACGTATTTGTTTAAAACCGTTTTAATAGAATGCTTGCCGCGTCAATTACTCGCTTTATCGGATCGCGCGGTCTAATGCGATCGACAACCTTGAAAATTTAATAATAACGTCTAAATGCATCGCGGCTGTGGCGCCCTTCATTCAACTAAATTAATTATCCACGGTGCCAGGATGACATTCGCACAAGTTAATCGAGTTCTGGTGAGCGTTAGGCAAAAGTATTGTAATAAATGGCGGATACCGAAAATACGTAGTCGGTAATTGACTAAAGCGCTGATAGTCTAGTTAATGTGCTAATAAGTTTATTAGCGATGCCAGGCCGCGCGAAGCACGCAACCATGACACCGTCCTGTAATTGAACTAGCTGCGACCCACTTAAAAACGTACCCGAAATTCCGATTCTTCCTTCGAAATCTCATTTTTCAAAGGGAACCCAGCATTTTTTCGAAAAACATGAAAACTGTGCGCCTTTCGTGGCACGACCGTGATATTTCGCGTAATACACTGTAATTAAAATTACTTCCTGGAAGAGCAATACATATCCACCACGCTGGTAGCTGCAGAATTTTTAATTAACTGAACAGTTTTGTTGACTTCGTCAAGCTGTGCCTGTGCAGTTTGAAATAACGAATTATGAACGAAGTCCAGGGCGCTGAATGAAATTCGCGAATTTCGTGATCACCGAAACGGCCCTCTACAAGATTTCATCGCTTTTAATAACTCACCAACGAAATATTACGGGGCGTTTTCGCTAACGGAAAAAAGTAATCTACTAAATAAAAACTAGTCCGTGCGCTTATAATTAGCGTGGTACGAGATTAATTTCAAATACAATCAATCGAACTTCCTCTGTGGGGAAATTGAAACGAAACGATTTGCTATAGCGAAACGAAAGAGAATATTAATTAGGAAGTTCCAAGAATGAAGTCGGTCAAGGAAACATTGAAAAATATTAAGCTGTAAACCGAACTCTGGCTAAGGTTGGTAGAGCGAAAGTGTAAAGGATGCTTTCTTTTTTCTGGGCATATCTACTGCTTTCGCCCTTTCTTCTTCTCTTTGCGGCACGCCTACGTTACTTCTCCTCCGTAGGACCTTTTGCTGTGACAAATATTTCAATTACCTCTACGGTAACCTTTATCTTTTATCCAGTTTTATCTTCCTTTCAGTTCCTTCGCGTGACTACATGGAAAATTAATGTAGATATTAAATTTAAGAGAAATCCTTTGTAATTCGGAAGCATGATAATGAATAAGTTATCTCTTTTAATGTTCCTCCGTGAAAGCCACTAATAGCCTCGGGCGCCTGACAGAATTCCCAAAAATCGATCGTTTAATTACGAACGATGGTAATAAGTCGCCTCGAAAAACGACGAACCCGAACGTTTTAATGAAACAGGTCTAACGTTTAGGGATAGAGGGCATGGCTCGCTTGCCAGGGTACTTAGCAAGTCGGCGCAAAGGTGGTGAATTTAATTAATTAACCGAGCGAACGATTTAAGTAGCTGGGCTACGAGTAGCCAGCTTGTAACCCGTCCTTTGCTTCCTCTCGCCTTTGAAACGACTGGCGATTGTTTTACGGGGCAAAGAAAACGAATAAATTAAAGTAAAAGGACGCAAAATCTGTAAGTGAAAGAGGGTTCCGTTCTTCGTGATAGGTCCGCGTGGCCAGAGTTTACGCGACGCTTCGTCTTCGCTACAGAGATTTGTCTGTGTTCAAATGCGTTTCACGATTTACAGAAGGGTCGTTCAGGTCGATTTAAGCAAATAAAATACGCGAACGAATTCACGAAGGATGTTTCGAACTAAGTAAGCCATTACTTTCTAAAAATTGTTTCATTAAGAGGCTGCCAAGAAGAACTGGAACTTCGAGTTTAGCTTGTTGCCTTTAAAAGGGAATTTTTTCTAAAGGATCCCTCCTACCGTTGCGCAGGTCGACCCCGGCCGTAAAATTGATCTTCCATTGTTCCCGCGTAATGCACGTTAAGCGATGTCTATTTTAAGCGTGGAACACTACTTACACTAGAGTGCAACCTCTTACGAATCACCAGACTCATCAATTAGCCGTTAATTAATAACTTGCACCGCAAAGTGAGGTCGCTTCTCGAGGCAACGCGTTATCGTGGCAAGCATCAAACTGTGGCAACGATTTCTGATCTTCGATCTTCACATATTCGATGAATACAATGCATTCGGTGAACGCAACCTACTTTGGGTAGATTCGATCGCACGAGCTGCCCAGGATTGTTCCTGAATGCGATAAAAGCCAAGCAAGGGATCTGTAATAATAAAGCGCCATTAATTTATTGGGTATCAGCATGTATCGACGATGGCGAAGCGGCATCATCAACGATGAACAATCTTCCTTTGAATACGTTATACTAGGTGACCCGTAAATTTCCTTGGAGAATTGGTTTTGGAACGCTTCCACGGGTAAAGTACGTCCACAAAAACCCTCGACATCGGCAACGTAATTGGCTGTCGAATAGCTTTAACGAGGGCCAAAAATTTATGCGTACTTTTTTATTCAGACCCGAGCCTGATCGAGATGAATGCTCGAATCGACAAAGTTTTCCGTGAAAATTGTTATGCTAATTAATTTAGTTACGACGTTAATATACATAAATTAAAATTCGATTAAACTCGATCTGACAAAACGACAGCGCTCGTTTATGGATATTCATAAACGCATAAAGCCACTGCGATGCAGCTCGTAATCAACGATCATGGTACAAAATCTGCCGTGTCATTTGTATTAATAAGCACTTACCGATTGATTCTGTTACGAACACGTTCTCATTATGCAAAAATCATAACTCGAGGTTATCTTTATCCTCGTTTCCGTCAGGCTATACATAGAAAATTCCCTCTTGCCAATCAGATTTTGCATCTTTTTTAATTCCGGCGATTTCTTCGTCCCTCTTGTTTCCCGGACACAGGAGGAAATTTCTTACGCATCGATTAAATCTGATTTTTCCTTAATTCCTTGTCCCCGAAGCAGTAGACTCGGGGACGGTTTAATTCCGCCGACCAGAAGTCGTTTCCTTGCAAATAATTTGCCTCCTGAAAACACCGCGATATCCTACCGAAATTATACGAAACAACAAAGAGCCTAGGCTCCTCTATTATCATGCAAAGAATCTCAAAGCAGCTTCTCACGGATTCCGCCATTCGGCTCTAACGACTTCTCGTAATACGCTGCACAGCAATTAAGGGTTTTTTTGTTCGCGCAAAAGTGTATTCACCCCGGGGAAGAGCGAGAGGGAGACAAGGGTGGATGCGGAACGGGCAGAGTCGAGCGGAGTCGAGCGGAGTCGAGTCGAGCCGGTCGGTGATGAAGAGGTGAGATCGTAGAATGGGAAAAGGGTTCCTGAAGAACGAATTGTGGTACGGACGAAGGGCCGCAAAGGAAGCGATCGAGAACAAAGGGGTTGGCGAGACAAAAGGGTCTCTTCGGTTGCACTTTTGATTTTGCGATCGTCCAAACGAGGAAAATAGCGATTCGATGCAGCTAGGTCCGCTGTTGTAAAAAGAAAAAAAAAAGGAAAAATACGAAGAGGAGGGGAGGAGAAATTCGTCCACTGTCGATTCCATTCTGTTTTGATTTCATTTCCGCGCTGAAATGATATCGGCCCAGGGATGCCATTAAGTGTCCGTAAAACGGTAAACCACGCTCTACGGTTTCCATTGGAAATACGGAAACTGAAGTCCGCCCCTTTTATTCGTACAGTCGGTACATCAAATAATAATGCGTTATCCCAGAGAGACTCCGTTTCCGGGATTTATTTGAGCCGAACAAATATTAAAATATAATTATCCATTGATGCCCTCAGACTTGAATAAACGGCAAATACGTATGCAACGATACAATTTCATAGCGATAAATACGCTGCTCGAACTCTGAATCTTGTTCAGTGTACACGCGTAGATCGAATCGAAATGCTGCAACAATCTGGTTGATTGCATTTTCGAAAGACCCTGCGCTCGGTGTATTCTCCGATGTAAACTCTGCGTTCGACGAAGTTCTACCTCGATCCTGTTATTAACCTTTTATCAACAAAAATATAGTTGTCCATCTTGCCGTACAATAAATAATAATCGTTCGCTGTGTACGACAAGTTGAAAAACCGTAAAACCTATGAAACAGAATAATCGAATACACATGGTTAACCAGTAGAAATGTAAGATCTTAGATAGTTAACGACGAACCGTCGTTTATTACGATGTTGCTCTAACGATATGTCATAGCATCTCTCTGTTCAGATCCATCTGTCGAATAAGTCGATCTGCAAATCGTACTAACACGTATCAAAATAATCTAAGATAAAGCGTTCGCATACGATCTGATCTAATTCCGTCTCGACTTTCCTATCGCAATTCTCATGGATGTGAAAAACGAGTACAGACGAACGTTAGAGGAAGCAATTTTCGTTCCGTTCTTAATGAAATTTTGGGTCGCAAGCATCGAAATAGGGCAATGTTTTCCTGGAACATCGATTTATCTTTGCAGAACGATCTGGTTGGCTGTAAGAGGACGTTGTTTACGTTTCCGCTGGCGCTGGGAGAGGGAGGGAAACAGAGAAAGAGAGAGAGAAAAACAGAAACGGAGGAGAAACGGCAGTTGATCGGTGCAATGAGAATCGAGGATAGCGTATTAGAAGGTAGGAACGATGGATAGCCAGATGAAACATAAATTAAGCACTGTAACCCGTCCGATACGAGATACTTTGTAGTTGTTTGCTACTCGGATGTATCGCGTCGCTTGAGCTCGCTATCGCCGCTCGCTCGTTTTGCGCTGCAATCGATTCGTTGCAATTGAAATGCGATGTTTGCCCTCCGTTCAACCTGTCTAATGTTTTTTGTTCGCCGACACATGTCGACCGTTCGACGGTACGCGGGCCGCTCCAGAGGAGGACGCGCGTCCACGCTCGCGTATGGAAATGTACCTGTTCCAGCTAACGCCTCACGTATTCAAGCTGAACCACTGAACCGTGCACAGCTATGCGGGAGGGATTATTTAAAAACGAAGGAGAAGGAAGTCACACGGAACCCGGATTGCCGAGCTTCCAGGACCCCACCCTCCTCGCTTGAATCCGGTATAGGTATTACGACGAATCGGATTGGATCGGGGCGTAAAAAAAAAAGATTTCCGAGCGGAACGAAGGGAATAGTTGCGCAAACTCTGACGAGAATTCGGAAGAACACCGGGAATGTAGAGATTGTAAAAACTTGCATGCAGGACGCTGAAACTTTCCGGAATTCTGATAGAAAATAAAGAGTGGGACGGAAGGAGGTCGTCTCGCTGCTTGTAACAAATTTTCTTCGGAAATGTAAGCCCTTAGGAAGTAAGGCTTATAGTCACCGAATGGCACTAATTTCTAAAATTTCACTGTGCACCGGATCAAATTGGTTCATTAAAACGGCTTTACTTCCGCGATCGTTTTATTTCATAACGAAAGTTTCGCAACGTTTCGCACGAGAAAATTCTTGGAACTGGTATCTTTTAGCGGCCGACAGTTATCGCTGAATGCGAATACGGTTTATATTATACGGGTTTAACGCGTCAAAGTTTTCCGAGAAAATTCAGACGAAACGGACTCGGCGAGATGTTACGACGTACTTAACCCTGACTCGATACGTTCGTTCTTGACGTAGTATCAAATCGGTGAAATGAAGCCTGTTAGAAGATACATCTAAGTTCCGCACGCAGAAATACTTTCTATACCGCGATAAGGTAACGATCTCCTTTCGGGCTTTTCCAACCAAAGCTAACGAAGTTCTCCGGCAGCCTGGAAAATCGAACCGCGGACCTCGCTTCTACTTCGTCTTCCGCCGACCTGAATTCACGTCGTCGAAAATTCTCGGTAAGAGACAATGCGGGGCAAACCAAAGAACTTTTGACTATTTTTACGGGCAATATAACGTTTCAGCGTTCTTATCTAATTAAGTTCAATATCAGAACTCAGCCAACGATAAAACTGGTTCCGTTCTACTTTCCTCTTCGACTCGAATCAATTTTACAGTGGCGTCTTTGGGAGAATATGAAATGTCCCTAAACGACGAAGATAACTGCGACTGGAACGTGTCGACCTCGAGTTAGTCGTATATTCGACGTGCGTGCGAATTATAAAGTTGGGCGATACCTGCTCGAATTTCATGGCCTCTTACCGATCAGGCAAGATTCAACCTTAGGATGGGCTTAACCTATTTGCATCCAAGCGCAGGAATAATCCATGAGCAGTGACTTTCTCTCATTACCAGTCACTGAATATTATTCATCTGCCTCGGATCATAATTTTCTTTCCTTTTTTATTAAAAAGTATGAAATGCGATGTTCGCGATGTAATATTGCGTATTGATCGTTTTGAAAAGTACCACGTTAAAAAAACTCCATAAACAATTCGGGTCATGTACTGCAAATACAACCGACCGCGCACGGTGATAGGGGTCAGTCATCGACTGAACGTCGTTGATGCCTAAACAAGGCATCTTAAGCAGAGTCATGATGCAAATGGATTAACTAGAACAATTACATCGAGAGCGAAATTAAAATAGCTGTATTAATCGAGTTGCGGTGAGATAGACCAATAGCACGACATCGATTAAATCGAGTTTGTGCTCGCCCTCGTTGGTCCCCGTTGAATTCATCATCCTTGCTTGCTTGCGCGTTTCCACTCGAAGCATTTTTTGATTAATTGCTCGCGAACCGGTGCATTCGTGAGACAGTTGTGAAACGGGCCGCGTTATCTAAATGATAACCGCTAATGAAATATCTACTTATTCGTTGTTTAACGCCAAGATGAGTAGACAGCGATGGTGGTCGAAGAACTTCGGAAAGCATTACTGAACGTATAAAGTCTGCCACGCTAATGATATCATCTATGTCACCTGTCAATTTATGAACTTTCAATTTGCATTTTAATTACTTGGTCAACTTGGGTCGTGAATATAAAAGTGGCAACGAATGAAATTCAGGTCATACCGTTTTTCTATTTCATTACTCGATATCCCGCAGAAGAAACTCTAACCAAAGGTAAGAATTATTCACGCGATCACACGACTTATCGCGTATTCTCCGCGCGAAATCTGTATTCGCTGGCCAGCCAAGCGGATAAAGAACACTTGGCATTTATTTATTCGCTCGTATTTTTTCAACGGATATCGAGGTATCGGGGAATATATTCAACAAGCTTCCGAATGTTTTCTGAAAAAAGATGCCACGCTGAATCGGCGGCAATTGGGAAAATATTATTTCCATAAACCGAAAGATATCGCGGCAGCTTTTTCGGTTCCGCTGTCGCGTATATTCTACGGTGGCCGGAAACCGAGGCAAAGTTCTCGAGCGTAGAAACGAAGGGCTATCGATGCGGCCCCGAAAATGAGATCCGCCTTGCCCGTGGCCAGCTGAAAGCGCGATGCCCCAGAAGTATACATACATGCATGCATACCTGTGTGTACATACGTCGATGTCAAGCGGATATGCTCGCTGCAACCGCATACGAATTCAAGTTTATGTCAACTCTGTTGGCCTCTCGACGCGATGCATTCGCGTGTACGATGAAATCCGTTGTTGCTGGGCGCCTGATTCCATTAAATTCCGCGAAAACGACGTACACCGACACTGTTTTGCAACGGTACACCTAAGTGCTGGTGTTTGCAGCCGCATTGTGGGGCAGAACTTCGCGAATGCTCGTTCTCGCGTCGCGTACCAGTTTATGGGACTCGATTGCATGCTCGAGCGAGAGTTATCCTTGGCTAACGCATCCATTCCAAAATGTTCGAGAAGCATGGGATTATAAAACAGAAATGGCAAGACACACGGCGCATTATACGCGAACGTTGCGCAAAGGAAACGCTTCCAAACAAGACGCTAAGGAAGTCCGCCACTTGCGTGGTATTTATAGAAGATGTATGTAAACGATTATGGTTACCTCGTAACCGGCCCCCCCTCTCTTCCTCTCTTTCTCTCTCCCCGACTAATGCCCCGATCGCGTTGCTCTCGAACTCTGCCGATCAATTCTCGAAAGTTTCCGAGAATCTCAGTTTATGTCAATGGTTTCGAGCATCCGTGCAAACGGTGAACTGTGCTTTGCGGTGTACCCACGTCTATTAAGCCAAGCCCGAGTTCTGCCCCGTTTTCCGCAGTCCAGGAAGACGGATTTATCCATGGTGTTCTCCTCGAACGCCTTTGCAGTATACCCTTCTCTTCGACGCAACGATAAGCTACTACTCGTACGCTAAATTTCTTTTGTACTTGGCCGATGCGCTTAGATAATCTAGCCCCGAGCACGCTGATACAGAATTTCGCAAGGCTTTTAACTTTGTCTGCAAGCTCGGTTGTTTCCCGTTACGATACAGCGTCTCGAGTCGCTGGCATTATTCCGATAAGTAAGTTTCGAGTTTAATTGAAACCAATTTCGTCGAAATTGGAGAAGCGGTGTATAAATGGGATCACTGGCTGTTGGGCGAGACTTACAGCGTTTCTGTAGTTCTCGATAAGCGCGCTATAGACAGGGTATTCCGTGCTCGGATTCCGGCTTCGCGGTGCCGACATCAAGGACGAGCGATTATACGTTTGCGTTGAAACCGCATTAGCGCTCCCTTCGGGCATTCATTCGCTGTCGTCATTACGTTCGATCGAATTTCCTGATTATCCGATGGACCATTTGGCGACAAAAGATCGAACGTAAATTGCGGCCCTCGAATCGACAAGCGTTCTACAAACTCGCGATCGAAACGCGAATCTATCAAATCGTTCTATCAAATCGATCGACTGTGCGAACGATACGCGGTGGCGAAAATAGTTTTCCAGGTGCGCGATTAAAATCACTATCGGTCGCTGGCTCGTTCACGGAAAGCCTTTCGAGCAAACATTCGGGTTTCCAGCGAAACGCGTTGATTGAACTCCACGTTGGATACCAACTAGAGAGTCCAACGCTGCTGACCGATCATTAATGTTAATTCGCTGCAGCTAAACGGAATCCCGAACTAGCCTGCAAACGAACGGAACTTCAAACGGGAAGTCCTCCTCGCGGCTCGCGTTCACCCGGTCGAATCTCGAGAAAGGTCCCGGCAGGAAAGGTGGAGCAGCGCAATTCCTCTGTCTTCGGCCTGGTTCTATTAAGGCCGATGCAAACGCTGTCTCCTACCGGAGTTAAGGATGAAATTGGATTTCCTGTCCCCGGTCGACGATTGTGGTCGCCTCCGTCGCGCTCCCGTGCCTTTTACCTCTCGAATTTTCCTTTTACAATTTTTCCGTCCCCTTTAGGGCAATCTCCGCCCGGGAGAAACGCTCTTTTCTTCGGGTATTTGCGAGTGCCGACAGGATTCAACTTCTTTGCCGGATGCCACACCACCGTGCTGACTGACCGCGATCGCATCTCGCTGCTTTTGATTGTACAGCCCCTCCCCGGGGAACGTACGCTCTCTAAACTTTCAAAGCAAAACATCGCAGCTTCTCTTATTAAACGACAATCCAGGGTAATGCCGCAATTTAAGTTTTTCGAGCACTCCCGCGTTAACGGTTGAATTAGAGAGCAAATTAAGCAGCTGTTTTTCACATTTGCACGAGCGCACCTTCTGACACAGGCAGAGAAGCTTTCCTCGTCCCTTCCGCTCTGCAGACTTCGTAAGCCTTCGGAAGCTTAATCTTCCGTGACGTGCTGACTTGGACGCTCGGAACTTGGCTGAATCTCGGGGGTGCGCTCGCGTCTTCCGCTTTCAAGGTAGCCAGCGCGCGCCGGTAACAAGAGGAACACGCTCTCCTGTTAAACCATTCTCCGGGGTGCTATTGTTTGAAACACCTTTCGGACCTATAAACTATCCGGCCGAATTCCAACGGGACGAACTTTTCTGTAGAAACGCGCTAAGCATCCGGCTATTTGAGATCATTCGTTTGAGCGGAGAGTATTAGCGGTTCGAATTGAATCTTAAGCGCTCGACTGGGCTTACGTTTCGTTTCGATGGCACGAGAACGTACGGACCAAACTTTGAACACTCGTGGATCGAACATCTTGAGGAATTCCGGGCTAGAATAACACGCGACGAATTCGTCGCCGAGTTGCTGGTGACTTTGGCGGAAAGGGTTCCTGGACGTGGTCGTGTTTGCACAGCAAATATGCCCGCTAGAGACAACAAATTGGTATCAGCCAATAAAGGAACCTGTACACACATCCGTCGGCCAGTCCAGCGATCTCTGTACGTGTTCGAGTAGCGTGTTGCGAACGGAGCTGATGGCACGTGGGGAGAAAAGCAACCGAGAAATTAAACGGGAGAAAGCTCGCAATAACGTGCCGAAGTGTCCTTTCCAAACGTTTGCGTGTTATTGGGGATCGTGGCTGGGTTCAATAGCAGTCGAAAGAATGGATTTGCACGCGTACACGCGCGTGTGTACGTAAGATCGTGTTGCGAAGGTATCGTGTCGCAAAGAAAAAAAAAATGGAGGGAGTTTGGAATCGTAGGAAACTCGGAAATCTGAGGGTTTCGGCAAACCCATCGGTTAAGAAGCGTCTCGTCTCCGTCTCCCCTCGACGTCTGTTTGCACGGTATGTTCTATTGATTCTCGAAACGGGAACCAATCGGTCGAAAAATGAATTTGACATCGTTGGCTCGACAAAGGGGACGGTAAGAAGGATCAAACGTGCAACGGGGAAAAGTTTAAAGGCGACCATGAACACGAAATTCCAAGCAACTTATATTTTATAGAAACGGAGCGGTTCGAAGAGAGTGAAAGAGAGTACAGACGAAATGAGAACAGATAAGAGAATAAAGGTTGCGAGCAGCGTTCCGCAAATCTTCAAGCTCGTACGTTATTCCCGGTTGCCAGTGTCCAATTGCCTTGTGTCGTCTACGCCACGACGAGTAGCCAAGGAGAACTTTCTCTAAATCGAGAATTTGGCTGCTTATGAGGATTTTCGTGGTCGAGTTTTATGACGTACATACATAGATATTTGTTGCTATGCACCTGACCGCTTTCCTAAAATACACACAGAATGTCTGCACTTTGTATGCGAGCTTTCTTTTATCACAGCAATCTAGCCCGACCGAGCTCCACGGTATATCTGTTCCGATAAAGTCGCCAAGTTTATATAACAGCAAACATCTTGATCAAAACTTCTCGTATCTTTGCCCTTTTTACACGGCGAACGTTATATTGTTTTCGAAACCTCGAGAAAGGGAATATTTATTCGCTGAGGATCGCGTTCAGCAAACAAGAGGTTGCGAAAACATCTCAACGTCTCGTTCGGTTAAATGGCGCCTTCGAACGAAACGAACGAACATTTTATTTATTTGTTTATTTGAATAATTTACGGACAAGACCCATTACTGTGCTTATGCAGAATGTATAAGTTCAGAACGGAGGACGTTACAGTATTCAAATTACAAAGTAAAATATATACATATGCAAATAATATTAGTACATCAATTGACTTTTTTTATAATTAATAGATTCAGATCGTAAGTATACAGATGCTTATCCTCTTAATTTTAATTTCACTATGCTTATATATTTTCTATATCTTTTCTTTTAATACTTCTATTTTCCTATCGTGTACTCGTCGTTACTTTATTCGCTCTTCTCTGCTTTGTTTATGTTTACCTTACAACGAGCATTTGCCCATAAATAAATAAAATAAAATAAAATAAAAAGAATAAAATAAAATAAAATAAAATCTATCATTTTCGTGGAAAAGCACAGAAATCAGTCGAAATGTCGATGATTTGCGAGGAATTCAATTCCGAAATGGACGATGAACATTTTAACGAGCACGATGAATCTACGTCGTCTCTGCGTGAGCGTATGCAGCGCGATGTCCGGACGGAAACTTATCGCTCGCATTGCGAAATCTATCAGACTTCGAAACGAATTGGAGCGACGATTCTCGCTGGAGAACAACGTACCTCGCCGATTAATGGCGTGCGTAATTAGAAAGATATTTTCGCGACCGATTGCTCGATCGAACGAGTAATTTCGATCGAAATTATGCAATCGCGAGATTCATCGAAGCATTGAAAAACCATTCCCGATACCGCACGCTCGATCGTGCGATAATTATGCAAGCGAAAGCGCAGCAAACTCCTTTCGTAGCTTCTGTTCGGTTTCTACCCGGGCTTCTTATGCGATTGTGCACATCTTAATATTTCACCGACCGGGAGCCTATTAACATTGGATTGTCCAGAATAAATTTTTAAGATACACGTCTTACCAACTTAGGAAACTTATATCTTTCTTCTCTCATAATTACATAAATTTGCTTAACCTACTTAATATGCAAACACTTAAGCAAAGGAGAATCACTGCGGATCTATTATTTATCTACAAAGTCCTGAATCACTTAATCGACTGTCCACCTACTCTTGAGAAGATCCATTTCAAACTGCCGAACAGAACAATGCGTACAATGGATCTATTTGATATTAGTGCTGTCAGGACAAATTTAAGTGCACAAAATTGTATTACTAGAATTATCTTAACTCTTTCAGAGCTGCTTGCGTTTCAGCTATTAAATCGCGTAACGTTTGATTACACCAACTTTTTATTTATAAAAGTACTCTTAAACCTCCTGTACAATTCTCAACTTATATGAAAGAGCTACTTTAGCCGGTAAAATAAAATCATTATTATTATTTAACTAATCGCACGGTGCCACACCTAACCGAACGTTGCCCATCGGGTATTAAAAATTTATTAAAAATTGTACTTTGGAAAAGGAAGAAATACATTTGACGAACTGCAAACAAAACTAGTTCAAGACTAACTAATAACAAGAGTAAATAGGATCAATGGCAGCGTCCTTGTTGTGGAAAAAATGGGATATCTTCTCGTTCGGTTGGCTAAGCGTTAAATCGGATTCGATGAAATCAGAGGTTCGTTACGTAAACGGAGACTTTGTCCAGGGCACAGTTTAAGAGGCGGCACGTGAAAAAGGATAGGCGAACGTTCGACCACGATATACACGGAATAGAATTTTCGAAAGTTTCCTCTCTCTCTCTCTCTCTCTCTCTCTCTCTCTCGCGACCCACTTTCCGACCTAACCCGAAACTTTCGAGCGGCCGTCTCGAAGCATCGTGTCACGACAAGCTTCCTCGAGCGCAAGGATATTTTTCCTCCCGCGATTCTCGCAGAAATTATTACCGGCTCGCTGGCGGCTCTATATACATCGGTTTCCCCAAAAAGTAATTTATGGATTCGGAACAATAGCGTGCCATCCGGTGAAATATACACAGCCGAGTGGTCCATGCCGCTGTCCTCGTAAAACTCGGGATATCGTTAGGTCCGTGTCCGCCGCCTTATTCTACGGATAATTTGGCGATCGTGACAATATAGGGAAAGGACAAGCTTTCGTTTGTCTGAAAATATAATAAAAAGAAAGGACGATAATTGAATTGACGAAGTATAAGTTTCTAAAATTCCTATTAACCTTTTAAAAGCTTTTAAAGCAATCCTTTGAAACTGAAAACTAAATTTCCCGTGGATCTGAAATTTGGATCTCTCTCGTTGATATTGTATAAAACCAGAGCGCAGAGTAACTGTTTTCAACAAAAAACGAAACATTGTTTCCTAATTATTTAAAACGCGAAGTTACTCAAACATTGCTCTGCCAGAGCATGTTTCAGAGCACGTGCGCGTATTTGTTCGTCGATAACAATAGCTACAGAGATTCGTATCTAGTTTCCCGGAACAAGTGTGGAATGATCGCTTTAAGTGGCCCCTTCCGTTCGTTAAAAGTTGCTATCCATGCACGTGAATTATGATCGGAGCATGGAACATTCCGGATATTGGCTTCTTTGTGCGCTGAAAATCACCGAGTGGAAAAGACCACCCACAGTTTCATTAATCTCGGCACTCGTATCGCGTCGCTTGAAAGGTTTGAGAACGAAACCTGCTTAAAGACATGATTGAATTTCCGGCGTGAAAGGTCGGACAGAGTTCTCGTTGCTTCTTCCCCGCACATAGATCTCGTTCGCAACAATCGGAACAGGATACACCGTTTTCATCGGTTCAACAACGGTTGTAGAAGAATGGACGGAAAGTGGAGCGGGGAAAAAGAAGCAAAGTGAATGAGTGAGTGAGACTCAGAGAGAGAGAGAGAGAGAGAGAGAGAGAGAGAGAGAGGAAGAGAGAAAGCAGCGTGCACCAACAGCCAGCAGCAGCGACCCTCGCAGTTTCTCCCAGCGAAATAATACCAAGTGTCGGATAGAGTCGGCTGATTGCGCTCGAAGAAATTGAATTTCGCTCGGGAGCCGTGAAGAGCCGGCAGCAGAGCAGGCCAATAACGCCGTGGTCACAGCTGATCGGGTGCGGTGCGCGTTCAAACGAGTGTGTATCTTCATGATTTCGCCGCTGCGCTGGTCACGGTACATGGGATAGCCAGGTATATCGGCTCCGTCACAAAGAGACGGGAAAATACGACGAAAAATCGATCCGTGAGCTACCGGAAGCTACGTGGAATACAGAGAACAACGAAATAAAATTTCGCTGCTAATTAAACGAGATCTCTCCTCCTCGATAATCTCGATTTTCATATAAACCGAGATTCGACCGCCAGGGTTTTTCATCGAAACTTTCGGTTGTACCGCAACAAAAGATACCCCGCGCTCGTTATGTTCCGATGACTCGAACCCTCGTTATTGCTCAGCTTTTTACGCCACGGTAGTTGGCAAAGCCACGGCGACTGAAATCGCGCGATGTTTCTGTCGGTCTGTTAAGGCGCTTCTTTTAGGTAATACCAGATCGTAATCGCGGCGAACTAATACCCTCGTATCGCATGCGCGCTTGATTAAACGTTAAGCCGAGTATTTAATCAGAGCTGACGAGAAGCGACGTATAGAATACAAGTTGCGGTTTAATTAAAGTTAGATATAAAGCAATCTTTGCGCGTGGCCGATTATTAGTTTGATGAACATGAAAATGTTCGTGCCAATATAGAATGCGGAATATGCTTCTAAAGGGCATGAAAGCGCGTTCACGTGGCGTCGTATTATTTTCTATTACAAAATGTGTCATTCGTTTGATCTATAGCAATCGTATTAAATTTAACACCCACAAAATATAAATCGTATCTCGTATTTTTATGCGTATTTCATTAGAAACATATTTCATATTTCAACAGAAACGTATTATATTCATTACTATTGTAGGTGATATTATAATCGTTACCTGATTCTATGATACGAAAACTCGGTTGATATAAACATAGGTAATATTATATCTCGGTAATTACGATAACCCGCTAAAATCGGAAATTAATTTGATTTCAGCTACTAATTAGGTTCGTTACAGCAAGCTCATAAATTAGATTTATATACTTCAGAAAACTTCATAATAATCTTTCTTCGGTATAATGACTTAAAAATATAGGTTGCTACACGACTTATAGTCACGAAAATACTTCAGACTTCGATATTCCCTTTATGCGTTATTACCGTAGAACAGCGAGCTATAGCGAATTCGATTTCAGTCAGGAAGGTATAAAACAGATTACCATTATCTGGATGATTGCTTGCGCTTCGATAAAATTTCAAGCACCAGCGCAGTTCCTTTTTTTAAAGTTCAATAAATTGTAAGGCAAGCTAAACGATGTTGCTGCTAACCGACAGCGTATGAACAACACTTGGTGAGTCGGGAGAAGGAGGATATAGAGCGAAAAACGTTTCGCGATCGAAGGAGATACTCCAGCGTGCACACCGGAGTGTGTTCGATATAGCAACACCATCCGGAATGTATGACTTTTCGCGGAGGAAACGGTTCGTGTTGCGAATAAATATGGATATCGGTACTATGGAGGGTCTTCCCTGTCTATTTTGAGAAGCTGTGGTCAACGATCCTTCTTATCTTCTCCGACGAAATATCAAGAGTCATCGTAACCAGTTCGAGCACCAAAGTGTAATTGATACATATTGAAAGCGCGTAAGTATTGACGAGCAATTTGTATTCGTTCATTCATTTATTCATTTACGAGCGAAAACCCTTTGGTATTCAAAACAGTATCATCAGTCGCTATAATATTATGTCGTTGAAAGATAGTTTTCTATATAAGATCATTAATGGTGCTATAAATAACCCCACCATCATAGATAAAGTCGATTATAATATCGAAGGATCGAAGGTACTTGCAGCTATTGAGATTCGGCGGCTAGCGATGGAAGAATGAAGGAAAAGAGAAAGAAAGGCGTGTTTCCGGAGCTTGTCGATGGACTAATCGGTAAGGCTTGCCTAACTGGTCCGTGGCTTACGCATACAGATAGGAAGGAATACTTCGGAAGTTGTATTGTATATATAGAAATCGTATGAGACTCGAGTAGTTGCGAGAAATGTATCGTTCTCTAATGGCGAGGATAGGAAGATCGCAGCAGACATAATGAAACGCGTTAATCGGAAAAATTGAACGAGAGAACGACCATAACCTAGTCGGTTTGGTTAACCGAGCACGGTTTCGTATTACCAGCGAATATCAGGACCGAACCGTGGTGCATCGAAGGGAAGACAGGAGCGCGCGTGTTGCGGAATTGCCCTCATAAATTATGCCCCGAAACCAATTCGATCATCGGCCGAAAGTCATGCGCGTCCAATTACGCGATTAACAGGCTGAAAACGAAATTACTCTCGCGAGGGCGAGCACCGCCGCGGCGTGGTACCGGGATTCGGTGGACGGGATCGCGCGTGCTGAAAATTCGTCGCACGCCTCGCATCCCGAGCTTCTCGCTTCCTGTCCCTTTCTCCGTTCAGCTATCGTTGTTGTATCGGCGTAGGCTCGGCTGGAAAAATCATTTGCATGCGAACCGTCACGCGGAACTGGTCGCGGCAAAGCGGTATATAAGTGTGCACCGTGACTGCGGCCCGTGTTGCAGGCGCGCCCGCGCTCTGATTACAGGCTCTTGTGTACACGATAAATCTGTGCAGTCGATTTATCGGTGTTTACTTAAATTTCAATCTCGATTTAAATTGCGCCCGCTGGGATATCTATTTGAATCGACGGCCGTAAATCATCGAGAAAGAGCAGCGAAGCTGGCAATCGCGATTTATACTGAAACGCGACGGGTATAATGCCTTTGTTCGATGAAAAGCGCCCCTAAAAATCACGGGGATTTGCATAATCGCGTTCCCGGCTGGATCGCAACGAGGAGGGTTGGGCGTGGCCGCCTCTCTCGATTTCCTTCCGGTCTCCAAAGTGGAAGCGATTTCGCGTCTTCGTGTGTCCGGCGAACGACGAGAGAGGAAGAATCCGAGGGTGAATGGCGGGGGGCGGGCGTTAAGTCGCTCGTTCCGGCGATACGTCCAGAAATACCTTGGCAGCGAGCGAAGCTACAGCCCCATAAATCTGAAACCCGTACGATAAAACGCGCTGACACGGCAGCGGCTGTAATTGCACCGAGTGCCTCGTAAACTGTGCATTTACATGGGACGCGTACACACCCTGTAAACAGCATACGCGATGGAATGCCGCCTCGTGTTCCGTACGGTGAACAAACTTTTCTGCTAAAGTCATCGGTACATGCACACGAACACGCGCGACGGTACATACATATGCACGACATCGGACCCCGTTTCACGTCGAAGTTCGTTGGAACGCCAATACCTAAACCTAAACCTTTCCCTCTACTACTCTGGCATCCGGTGTACGCTCTAAACCGTCTGCTCCTCCTTGCTCGTCGTTATCCGACCCGTGTCCCCGCCTGAACCGCCACCTTTCGCTTAATTCGTGGTTAGAACCGCGTTAGAAGCAGTGTCTTGTGCTATTAGTTCCTTGTACCCTCAAAATTCTAACAGTTAATGCTTCTCGAATTTCGAATTTCGCGCAGTGTCCTTCGATGCCCTTCGCTGTTGCGGAAGAGAAAGAGGGTGATGGAAAAGGAAATGGGAAGGCGGTGTTTTGTCCGGGGCCTGCTAGTGGACTCATCGGTAAGGCTTAGCTAGCAGGCCCGTGCCTCGGACGCAGGGATAAAAAGAGACAGGTTGGAACTCGTATATATAGAAACTGCTACCGACTCAAGCACTTGCGAGTAAGGTCGTCGGTTGATCTCTCCTAATGGCGAGAGCAGGAAGGTCGCCACAGATACTTTCCTTTTGACGTATCTCCGCTCATTTGTACCGACACCTTCGAGAAGATCGCACGCCACCGAAACGATCTTTCATCCCACAATTAATTACCCTCCTGCAAACACTGGCGAGTAGCTTCACGTTCCCCACGATCTCGAGGCCGCGCAATCCTTCATCGCCTCGTGAAGGGGCGTTCAGCTGGAGGCTGACGCGATGCAACAATTACGCGTCGTCGAGTTGTCGCGCGGTTGCACGGAGTGGAGAACGCGCTGGCGCGTGGAGCTATTTGCACGCGACGTCGCAGAATTACGGGCGAGCGTAAGCAGCGGCAGTCGGCGAGTTTCGAATCGCAGTCGGCCGTTCAGCCGGCTGTCAAAACAATGCCATTTCTCACGCCGTTACGCGCGGCCCATTTAAGAGGGCCACGCCAGCGGCGCGCTCGCCGCTCCACTTCGCTTCTCCACGCCTCGCTTCATTTCACCCCCCGAGGAGCCTTTATCTCGCGGGCTGCGAGTTGCCTCGCGATTCAATCAAATAATTCACGCTCGTCCGCCTCCTTCGCGTTGGCAAACTTTCTGTTATCGAATTATTAGTTTTGTCTTCCTACCAACAATTCCTAGTTTGCACCTTGTCGTTTGTGGCCTCGTCCGAATGTTCGGTGTTGATTTCGATACAGCTTTACGAGTATATAGAGGTATTGGCGCTAAGCGTTGGAAAATTCGATAAATTGTTTCGGGAATTCGAGAGATGTGAATGATCTGTCTGCTTTAAGGAACGGAAACCTTGAAAATATCTATGGTAGAACGTGTACAGCAGCGGACATAAGTTTAAGACGACAGGATAATGCAGAACATAGTTTTATGGTACGCAAATATTGTTCATATACTTATTTTTATCGTCATTATGATAAAACACTATTTATTGATTAACATAGAATACGAATTTTATATATCGTGCTATTTCTTATTAATTAATTTATTTATTTTCGTTGTCCCTTTAGTCTTAAACTTTTGTCCGCTACTGTATAAGTTTCCGTGAATATTAACACCAGAACACGAACCCGACAAACGTGCAATTCTATACTGCATTAAAATGCAGATTACAGAGTATAATATAACTAGCCAGCAAAATTCATTATAAATAACTTGAAATATGGAAAAAAAACGAATCTTTAAAGTATAGGTACTTGAAAATATAAAGTAAACGTATCAGCAGTAGCTTTTTTATGATTTTTAATTAAAATTTATGAAATCTTCTATGAGAATTTATACTTTTAAGAATGATCCGCGTACTCAAAGTTTCCGAGTATACCTACGCAATATACCTACGTAGATAGTAAACGTGTAACGAGAAAGTCGGTGCCGCGCATATCGTACGGTTATACTACTATCACCGCTAATCTACTGCGACGGCGAACCATTCGGTCGCTTCAATGGATCATACTTCTTCCTTTATTTTGTTTTTTACGTTATCTCTCCACTATTTATTGCTATGCGTGGCTCGTAAACTATGGAAGGTTTCCGGAAACGTTCGAACACGGGTCAAATGCCATTTTTTTTCATCCGTCGGGAACGTATCAAACTTTGTCAAAACGGACACGGCATATTTCAGAGTTTTCTGTTAATATATCTGAGAGATTGCTTCCTCTCCAAGTAAATTCTTTTATTTATCGAAGCGTAAACGAAGTAAACGGTGGTTTGAAAGTGACTCTAAGTTAAACTTTACGCTGTCAGCAGTGACAGTACTCAATAAAACGGTAAGCTCTTGCAAGATCAAGTATTTATTTATTTATTAATAAACGAGTATAACCCATTAGTATACAAACGAGAATAGTATAATGATGAAAAAAAAAAAATATTAATTTAATGCTTGCCTAACCCAAGGAACATATTTATCAAATGTTTTCACTCCAATAGGAATATAATATACGAGCAAAGTTTCAGAGCTTATCCGTCAAATCACGCCGCGACACTTTTCGTGTGTAGAATATACGCGTAAACCGTAGAAAAGAGATTTGAAAACGCATTCCTAGAAAATCTCAATAAAAATGTACAGGTAAACTCAAACATTTTATCGTGACACTTTTATAACCATTTAATATACCTTTCGAGTCAAGATTCGTTTAAGCTTTTTTTTCCCAGTATTTTTGCAATAGGACGTATTGACGTTGCTGATTTTCGCAACGCTCTACACGAGCGTCCACAAACACTTGTGCAATATAGCATGAGTTTGCTCGATAAATTGCCAAAATTGGAGGATTTTTCTTGACACGGGAAAAAATAGTCGTTTGAACCGTACGTGAAAGCTAGCAAGCTTGATTGCTCTCCGCAAGCGCGTGCAAAAACGTTTTTCGTTCACTTTCTTTTTATATCGTAATACAGAGAATTTTAAAGGCGATGCTACCAATTAACCAGAAATTTCGAACTACTTTAACACGAATGATTTAACCTGGACATTCTGTAACATAAAACATGTTTATATCTGTGGTTAAGGTTCGTTTCTTTAAGAACGCTATACCTAACTTTATTCGATTCAGCGACTAAAGTCGTCGTGCAAAAGTAATTCGATTAAATCACATATAATCCTCGATCAGGCGAATCTCATCGGTTTAAAATTGAATCCCCTATCATGGTTGCGTCAGAAAAATGCTCAGCAGTAACAATAGAAAGATAATTTTATCGGATTACACGCAACCATCGCTCCTAAAGATTTTATCGATCACACGACTTGCATTTACTCTCGCATCGATTTTCTGTTCGCGGTTTAAATCATTCGGCGCTGTCGTATCGCGAAGTAATTCGGTTGAACTTAATACGTAACCCGAACCCGTTTAATCTGCGCTGCGATGAAGCTTAATCTGCATCTCCGGTTATATTTCCGTGTAATCGAATAATGGGGAGCGAAATGAATTCGCCGACGATCCGCGTAACACTGCATTAAGAGTCCCCGACACTCCCTGCAGCCTTAACAACTGTGCCATGCCGGCCGAGGTTCATAAAATTCGGGCGTAGCCTCTCTCTCCCCCTCTGTCGGTGTTGGTACGATTGTTTAAAATGCAAATATCGGCAAACAAAGGGGGCGGAGGCAAGCGACGAAGTGATTCGCCATTGGAGGCGGGTAATCTTGGTGGATCGGGGTGAGCGGTGTCGCCGACGGCGAACTTCCAAACGAATAAATTTTCGTGGCGCGAGCACCACGTTAAGCCTGCATTCGAACTTAATCCGTAATTTAAGTTCCCCGGTCACGGGGTCTGGATGTATCGATTCCGTTCGACGACGCTCGTTGTTATTCTCCCGAACCTGAGACAAATTTCGCGAACAAACACACCACCGAACGACTTGCCCTCCTTCTTTCTCCCCGCTGTCCTTTCCGCTGGCGAGACACAGGGACCCCGGCTGCTCGTGGAAATTTCAGCCCCGGAGCCAATTTCTCACGGTTGATTTGAATCGTTAATTGGAACCGCTTATCGTCGTTGCAGCGCCTCGTCTAGCCGGGCTTCCTTGTGCTCGTGCGAACGGCCTGTACGCGTACGACTTAATCGCGAAGCTATCATCCCCCGTCGCGGCCACCTTTCCTCCCGCTATCACCCGCAGTTAATTACCGTCCGCGTAATTGTCACCTTCTCCGGGAAATAGCTTCGTCGATTAGCGCGAGACTGTAGTGCCGCGAAACCCGTTGAAATCGCGTCAAGATATAGTTCCCGGGTTGGGTGCGCCGCCGTCTCGTCTTCGTCCTCCTTCCTGTGTCTTGCGGGCTAAATGGAAGCGGAATTATTATTAGCCGACTGGATGGATATCGTGCTTTTTTCCCTGCTCCCTTTTTCCCGCCGGAAAAATAGCCAATTTCCTTGAGCGAGCGTTGCACGCCCCGGCGCGATGGTATAACATCATCAGCGTTACTTTTAAAGGGCACCGCGGTAATATGTAAATTTTGTAAGTGCACCGATAAAACGAATAGCCCGCGCGCACGACTCGAGTTACGCGAACGAGCATCATCGGCCGGAGAGAGAACACGCGGCGGTGGGAACTGAATTTTGGTCCGGGAACGATAACTGTTTACATTTCTAATCCGCTGGACGCGCTGCCGCTTTGTAATCCGAGTTTTAGCCGACTTTGAAAACGACACGATTACTTATCAAGGGATTATGATCAAGAGAACGCGAAATCCTGCCCTGTATGCGATCCCTTACAATATCAGCGAGTACGCTTCATCAAACCGACGGTACACAACTTTTCAAATACTTTACCTAATGATTTAACCCTTCGACTGCTACAGGCGCACGAAAGCTATTCTTGTGAAATATGGGCGCGTATATGCGTCTCTGGCGAAAGTTATTCGCGTGGATTATGGACTCGTATATGCGTCTGTCAATCTCCCGTTTAGAGCAACGCAATTGTTAATAGAGCGCCGTCCACGCGGAGCACTTTGACCGGGAGTATTTAGCAGTCAAAAGGTTAACAATTAATCACGAGGCTACCAGAAATTTCAACGCCTATCACCAGTATATATCGCCTGCGATCTTCCGCGCTGATAAAGCTCGTTGCAGTTGACTTCCCGATGGATGAAAGTGCGGTTATCGAATAGACAGGGAATGCGAATACCTACGTATATATACAGCGACGCATCAGCGCGTCTCGTTAGAACGCGAACTTCCAGGGATTCGGTCAAAAGGTTATTAGATTCTGATGGTCCCCGGACTCGTTACCAAGCGAGCTTAAAGGGGTTTAGTCAAGCCGTCGAAACAAAGTTCCGGGCACGAAGTTGTAGGAGGGACGCAGGGGTATCGCGTCTGCCGTACGTCATCGGGAGCTCTCGAAGCTCGCAGGATAATTGGAGTTTCGAAACAGGCCGATCGGCCTCGAAAGGATGATTTATCGCGGCCACGAAGCAGCTCCAGACGATGGTGGTTCAGCAATAACCGATTCGTCATTAGTGGGATCTTCTCAGACGCGCTTTATCATCGATTAAGACCTGGAACTCGCGCGTTAAACCCTCCCTACCTGTTATTTATTGATGCGTACGTTATCCGGATTTCTCGATTACCTCGCCTACGTCTGTATAAATTAGCTGATTTACGGGGGCTCCCCTGAATTAGGCATCCTCGCGTCGCGTCCTAACGAGCTGCTCTACCGCAATAATGACCTTACACGGAACTTCCCTCTCGCTTAAGTATAAGTTTAATGGCAGCACGAGGAACGCTAACCCTTTTCGTTCTCAGTCGCAAGGAAAATACGATCCAGTTTCAAGGGCGTCTCATAATACGGGAGGCTAGCTTGAAAATAATAAGGTCGTATAAATATATGACCCGTTTAACCTTTCGCGCGACGCCAGCTTCTATTTATTAATTAGGACAAAGTTAAATGCAGCTTTCGATGTAACAGAAGCGCTTGAAAATTGACAGAAAAATTTAACGCAAACGTTTGTCGCTAGGTCACGTTTGGCAAACGATCAAACTTTTATAAATACTAACAAAGTCTGATAGGACTTACATTTGTACGAACATTTTCATTTCTATCGAGCGCTACGTTAATTCCTCAGGTACCTCGTATATTACGGAACACACTTCGTAAAATAGTTTACCATTTGAAAGGGTCATCCGACTAAAAAGCAAGCACTCAGCTGTCCGTGACCACGTTACTCTCCTCGAGAACGGTAAATTCGTCGGTGTCAAGAAAGGGTTAATGGAAAAAGGGTATCTGTAACGCGTCTCCTTCCCCCTCTTTCACCACCGTTCTTCTCCCGTTCTTTTTATTTCCCTACCATGTTCCGGACCATCTAGTCGAGGCTATAAAACGCTGCCCGCTTCGCCCAGTCCTTACCTCCCCCCTGTCCTCTCAACCCGGTCGATCCTCCTCGTTCCGCTCATTCCGTCCTCGATCAGTCTCTATCTTTCTCCTTTAACCTGCATCTAGCGCGAACGTGCCGTTTTACAGCAACGTTAGTTCGCCCGGTCCTTTTCTGCCGTGTCTCACCTCTTTTACCCTCCCCATGCTCTCCCGCCACTGCCCAGCACTCTTTGGCGGTTTCCTTTACCCTTCATCGCCTCGCACGGATGCTGTAAAGTCTGACGCGCAAATAGCCAGATATATTCAGGGAACTTTTACCGGTACCGTCGCCCAGTCGAAAATTCTAGTCAACCCAAAGACCGAAACGCGCTGTTCACGTATAGCTGGCAATCGATGGAAGTGACAAAGCTATCGAAACGAAAAAAGCATCTCGATGTCCAAAGAGGAGGACGAATGGCAACGCGGAGAAACGCAGCGCCGGCTCTCGTTCCCTTCGAAATTAAACATTTTTTCGAGCAACCGGCTTTTCAGCGACAGAGGTTTCAGTTACCGGTCGTTGAGCTTGAACGCGGAGCTTCGTGTTAGTAATGAAGCTTAAAGGGCTCGTTTCCGGGTCTCGCTGGAAAAAATAACGACGATGGTTCGTAGTCGTAGTAACGATGAGAAAAGCAACAAAATGGAAAGCACTTTTCTGTCGGCGCGCAGTATTTTTCCAGAAAATTTCAGAAAGACGGGATCGGTTATTTTTAAAGTTATTCAAACTTATTTTTAGCTGTGCGAATAAATGCTTTTCGAAATAGAAAATGTAACGTAAAATGTAAACTTCCCTATTATAAGTGTAATCTTAGCTTCTCCGATCCACTGATACAAGTCTGTGATGTTTTTTCAATTCTGCTCTGTAATCCAAGAGCCATTGGAAGCATCAATTTACAAAAATATATTTCATTCCGTTTTCTGTTGTTATCCACATATACTTAGTTAGCTTTTTTTTGTAATTTGTACAAACAGTAACATGGAAATAAACGAACGAATGAACAGGTAACCCCAATACTTCGAGGTAGCCACAAAAGAAGCTCAGAGTAGTTTTCTTCCACGAAAAATGTATACATGGGTTTGAAGTATCGTATCGTGTTCCACTTACCTCTGTTGCACCCCAGTGGTAGCTGCAGCTGACCGAACGACCACTCCGAGCAGCCTCGTTTCGCTGGTCAACCAGACGTCGTGCAGGTGGCAACGGCTCGCGTTAAACCTACCTTGGGAGCTCGCTACGTGTGTTTCGTTTGCATGCCAAGTTCCTGCGAGCCGGTCAATGCGTGCACAAGGCGGTGCACACGGAGCTTGCCGCCCTCCCAGACATCGTTTCGTATTGTTCGCCTTCTCTTAGGGGAAAAAAGATGCGCATTACGAATGTAAAATTTGAGATTGCGAGGGAGCTGGCGGTGCACCAGGTGGCCGGTGCAATTTCGCGGATAGTTAGAAATTCCACGGAAGAGAGAATTCGTACGAAAACCGTAACGATGGCGGGCGGTAGTTTTTGCTCGTAGTCTGAAACGCGGTTCGGATCAAAGGTCGACAAGGGTTCCACGATCGGTTTTAATAGAGAGACTGGGTTGAGGACGCGCGCGATTCGAGGTTCAAACTGTGCGACGTATAAAGCCGTGTTTTTTTCTGCAACGTGCTCGAGAAAATCTGCGAGCGAAATTGGAGGAAGTTCGAAACGCAAACCCTGGAATCGGACGCGTCCTGGAATTTTTTCCGTCCTGTTCGATGCGCGTTAATTCCGCCAGTTCGTTAGTACTTACCGTTCTTTTGTTCGCCGACCGATTTCCGTTCCCTTCGGCTGGCCCGAAAACACAGTTTTCCAACGATGTTCTCTCTTTCTCTCCTCTCCCCTTCCCCTCCCCGACTCTCGCTCGTTCTCCGCAGCCCCGATGAAAGCAGCGCGTTCGCCGCGAGCGGTGAATTTCAGCAGCGGTAAAACTTGGGAAAAGATGTCCTGTCCGTGGCCAGTTAGCCTTAATTTGGAACACGGCCAGTCCCATGGCCACTAAGAACCGACGAACCGTATCCCGGCGTTTAAAGTTTCAATTTCCATAGTCTTGCGGAGGTTACGAGCTCTCGATCCCTCTCGGGCCAACGGAATATTTGCCTACGTGTGTTTCTTTCTCGAATACCATTGTTCGAAGGATATAAAAAGCGTTCACGCGTCACTGGTTCCCGGGTACGATTTAGAGAAAAACATTTTTCATATTTTCTACGCCTCCCATTTTTGTTCCTGACATTTCTGTTTTCTCAGTCCTCATTGTATTTTCAACTGCAATCAATATTCTCTTTTGTTACGTACAATGGTACAGTTCAACGTTCCACATTTTGTTAAAAGTATTATATACATTTCGAAATTTGGATTGCTCTACCACGTGTACACGTTTGTATGCTTTCTACGTCGGCTGTATTTTTTTGCGAATAGGTGAAAAATAATGTTTTTTAACCTCTCGAGGGATAACTTTCGGTTTGATTCTTTAATCGAGCTTGAATTACAAAGAACACAATGACTGCGTTTGCAAACGAATATTAGCTAAAATGTTCTTTCCGTCATGAAACGTTGCGTATTTCAAATACACACAGCCAAAGGATAGAAAGGCGATTGCTAGTGTCAATAATAAATTCACCCCTGGAGAGATTAAACGTGTTATCGACGCAAACGCGGAACACGTTTCCTTTGATCGGTCGTTAGGATAGAGGAATCGCGTTGAAAAGTGGCATGATCGTGTCGACCGCGTAACCGGGGTAATTATGAACGTTATGCACCTTCCTTCGCTGCAATGCTTGAGTCGTTAATTGGCGCGCAGCAAGTCAATCACGTAACTAGCGCTGTACGAGTTAATGAAAGTCCCAAGTTTTTTGTAGTCGGTTACGCCGCTGTAAAAGTTTCCATTAACGAGGCGATCGATGAAATTCACCGCGGACCGTCGAGTTTTCGGACTTAACCGAACCGTTGAAACCGGAACGGGCTGCTAACGCGAAAACGGTTCGTTTCGCGAACGAACCGAAACCTCGGTACATTGACGGTTCATCGTGAGAGATCGGACAGCTATCGCGAACGCTGGTTAATTTTAGGGAATGGAAGGGGGAGAAGAATTCTGCAGGAACGGGGAGAGTTGGCTCGTTTCGATGTTTGCTTGTTAGTTTGTTCTGATTGCAGAGCCGTTAACAGAAACGCGGGGGATTCATCGACGTGGCAGTAATGTAGCGTGAAAAGGTGTATCACCGGTGCCAACGAGGTCCTTTGATGCTCGTTAGTTACTCTTATCATCGGCGAAAAGGGAGCGGCCGCGATAAAGGATCATAGACAGCTCAAAATAAGTCCGAATGAAAGGCTGCTCGAGAAGGGCGCGCACCCAGAGACCTGTGTACCGTCTGTCTTCCGGGATCCGCTCGTTTTCATCGAATGACCTCAAAGACAGAAATTGCGACAAAGGAACAGAAGCACGGCACGAAGAATCCTGGTCTTGGATCCGTGAAGGCACGGAAGGGAACACAGAGGCAGTCGGTGGCAACGCTAGTGAAAAACCGCGAGACACCATCTTCTCATCCCCTTCCTTTCAACGTTTTTATTTATTAAACATCGTAATGTTATAGTATGTACAATAATATACCTATCTAATCTAACGATATCACTGCGATTACAGATTCTTTCGTGGTTTCCGTGTTTTCTTCTCCCTTCGTTTTAATTCGTTCGCTCGCGTCGTACACACTTTCGTTTCTCGCATCTTCGGTTAAGAGCTACACAGGCTACCGAGTAGCGCTTACGACCTGCCGTTTTAGTCTTTTCGGTTTACTTTGTTTGTTCGTTCAGCGTTCGTTCGCCGTCCGTTCGAACAGCCGTTTCGCTGAACCACGACGCATAGTTTGTTCGTTTAGTTAGTTAACAGTGACGTCGACACCGTTCGCCACGATAACGCGTGCCTCGCGACGCGAGTCGAGCCGAGCCGAAAGAGGGCCGAGGAAGGGTGACCGCTGTGGTACCTGCACTTTTCACCATGATTCGATCGGTAACGAAGCTTCTTTCCCGCTGTTTTCTTCCTCCGCGGTTCGCACCAGTGCCGATATCACTTTTCCTTTTGGAAAGAGATACGAAAATCTCACGACAACCGGAACAAACTGGGCAACCGGCGGGCAAACCGATTTGTACACGGTCGGGGGAGAAAAATCGAGAGCCAGCCAACGGAGGACGACAACTCTTGAATCGAGTTCTATTCGCGGGCGAAATTCAATTCGCTACGAGCCAGTCCAGCCGGAACAAACGAAATCCGGAGTTTGTTTCGATGTGTCGTTCTTCCTTTCTTTCTGCCTCCCTCTCGTTTCGTCGATATGCAGCGTTTACCTCGTTTCGCGTTTCATAAACCTTGTAAAGCGTGATATTTCGACCTCGAAAATCTCGTGGAACTTTCATGCACGATCTCGACCGAAAGCTCTTCCCCTCGGCATTCATTGATTCCTTTCAAAAGACCAACTCGTCCGTCGAGAGCCTTCGTTCCTCTTTTTTATGTTTTTCATAGGATTGCCAATTATTTCTCGTGCTATACGATAACTCGAAAGAAAATAAGGTTACCTACCTTTTACAGCAGCGCGCTCTAAAATGCTTTACCTACGATTTATCGGGGTTTCGTTAACGGGATGCAAACAATATGGGCTACGCGTTGCAGTTGTGCGCTTTTGGAAAATTTATTCACCGTTCCGGCTGGTCGACTGTTTCTACGATACGTAACGGGATTTTGTAAGTTAGCCGAGAAAAACGGTATTATTCAATCTGCGTCGGATAAACGAGAATGAAATAACGTATGTGCCTCTTTTTCACAAGCGCGTCCATGGTAAACGCGATTCGCGAACCGGGATCGAATCTACGGCCCCGTTTAATGGACCGCGTCCTATCCGTTACACGTAGTTTCCGCCAAAAAGGAAAGAAAAATTCCGAAACTTTCTCACTACTCCCCGTAAGGTCCACGCAATTATTCTCTGTAGTTTACGCGAGCGAGGCCACGTTCCGTTCCGGCGACCGCACGTGTATCGACTTCCATTTCACCCTCGAAAAACTTCCCGAGCGTTGGCTGGCTCTGTTCGAGCCTCCTAGGTTAACCTTGTCTCTTTCTCTTCCTTTTATCCGCCCACTGCGCCTCGGCCCCCGTTTCGACTTTTTCGACTGTTCGCGCGCACGTAATCCAAGTTGGAGGAAAGAACCGCCACCGCGGTAGGAACACAAAAGTGAGGGGAGTAGTTCGATTCGCGTTGGGCGCGAAAACGATCCGCGCGATACTTTCTTGGGGGTATCTGCGAGGATATCACATCGAAAAACACACACAAATAGAAAGTGAAAACTGTCCTGATTTCGCGTCGCGAGCGAACCAGATACAGCACGATAATCCGGCGACCCCAGCGCGTCGGACTGGCTTACAATTACGAGCAGGGGCGACGCGTCTCCTTCGACACGGCCGTTTTACAGTGTCATGTTCGTACGCGGGGTCGACGGGAAGCCTTTGAAAGGAAGGAAAAATGTACAAAGTAGTAAAAAGGTCTTTCGGGGCTCGGAGGGAGGAAAATTGTCTAAAAGTATGCGGTTCACGACTCGCGGATCATCGGTCAGGAGGAACAACGAGAATCTTTGGAAACGGAGCGTTCTTCGATGTAACGGAAGACGCGAAGCTGGATCATCCCTCGCGTTCGCGATTCGATTTATCGCTGTCGACGATTCGATCCCTTTTCTTTTCCCCTTCCGCTGATATACGTTCGGTAATAAATTCGCGCGAAATTCAAAGCGATGATCCAACGTTCGGTAATCGGGTCACCGTGACGAATCCTGACGAAGAAGGCTCGCTCGCACAATTCGTGGGTCGTTCGCTCGAAACCACTCCGGCCGTGAAACTCGATTTCCACGCGGTAAACGCGATTACCGGATCCACCGCACCGATGTTCAGGTGAAAGAGAGTTGGCGTGGCGCGCGTACACGCGTTTACGCTCCCGTCGTTGGCGCGTATCTATCGTCGCCTCGCCACGATTTATAATACAGACACTATGTACAGGTTTGCTCGTGTTTACTCGTCGACGCTAATACTCGCGGGACGAACGGCAAACAGACACAGATTTGAGTTGGTAACGCCGCCCGTCGCGTCGCAACTCGCGTTGGCTGTGTTTGCTTTCGATTCGAACCGGCCCAGTTACGTTTTCGCGAGTGGTCGCTAGTTTAATACTGCTGTTGGTCTTCTCGCTCGCGTCAGAACAACATCGACGTCGTCGCGTACAGCGTGACGAGCTCACGAACGGATCGATCGAACGCTTGGAACTTTTTGCGCGCGACTCGCGGTTCCGTCAGACTTGCTTCTGAAACCGCTGCGCGACGATTGCTTTCGGTATGAATAATAGCTCGGAACGGAAAGCGGCTTCTTCTCGCGGTTCTTGTCGAAAACACCGTCTCGACGCTGTTCCGCTTACGATACTGCCGGATTCCGTCCTTCGAGTAGAAACGTTTCCTACGCCTTTAAACGAATTCTGGGCTGAACGAACAGAACTGTCGGTCGATTGCAGCGCGAACGAAATTGTTTGAAAGTCGAGACCGGCCCCGCTACGGGAGCGAAAGCGAGAGAGAGAGAGAGAGAGAGAGAGCGCACGCGGCAAAAATCGTTTGGTAAATTCATTGGACGCTTCTCGCTTGACGCGCGATCGATAAGCTTGACAAACGAGCAACCGTAAACGTTTGAAAATTAGAACGCGACGCGAATTCCCCGTACCCCGAAGCGCGATGCAGCTATTCCGCGCTGCCTCGCTAATAATCATTTCCCCGTAATTGTTTTTAATCGCGAAACGTTCGCGTTTCCAACTGTTAATCGGCTGAAAGGGATTTGCGAGCGTCTCTCCTCCGTCCGTCGCGCGACAATGATGTATGCCCACCAGCGCACCCGTAATGCGGTCTCTCTCTCTCCGAAATATTAACATTCGTCGCGCGCGTGTACCCTGTCACATTGGAACGGCAATATTTTCCGCTCGCGTTTCAACGTTTATACTTGTTCGGCGAGCCCGATGAAAATCGCACGATAATTCGCCGAGCAGCGACGGCTCCGTGTCGAGTGTCTCATTTTCGGACTCCGCGCGAGGCGACGCGACGTCCCCAATCGATGGCGTTTATCAGCGGAATCCCTCGATTTCTCGCGTAACACTTTCGTAGCGGCCAATCGCGCCTGTCCTCGATTCCCGGGGAACACAGGATCGGGCAATCGAGTCACGTTTTATTTCCCGGTGAGCGGTGTCTCGCGTATCCTACACCTCGACGATTCGACCAATCGTGAAGCGTTACCGCGAAACGGTTGTTTTTCGTTTTCACGCCCCCCCCCCCCCACACCCGGAAATCGATTCCTCTCACCATGGTTTATGGAACCCCTCGATCTCTACCTGCGACTGTTGCAAACAGCCGTATTCTGTGTTTCGTACTCCGCGTTCCTGTTTCGGTATTAGCGTCGACGTTCTCTAAACGTTCTCTAACTAAACGCTCCTCGACCGACGCACGACTCTTTTCGGCATTCTCTTCGACATGCATACTCGTTAATCTCGATTCTTCCACAGTTGGAACGCGTTCCTTTGACATCTCATGTTCGATGGTTCTCCAGTCGCTCGGATACACAGCACTCTCGCGAAGAGGAGCCGACGGGCAGAAACGCGATTGTTCTCGTCGAATATTTAGTTCGGGAGGATTCGTGCTCGTTCGCGAAATTTTTGCTTGTCTTCGTTGAAAGAGACAACGGGAAGCCTTCTCGACTTCGGTAAAGCTGCAGACGACCGAAATTAGCGCAAGTGAAACTCGCTAACAGGTACAAACATATAACGGTCGAACGTGGAGCTACATGCATACAAACGTGTGCCGAAGTAACGAGTCGTTGACGCGAAACAATTCGTTGCGTTTCGTAAACGACACTCGATACCTCGAGCACCGTCTCGCTCGATACACGCACGGAACTAAGTCGGGGTAAGTCAGGCTGTCGACTCGCTTCCGGTCCCATCGATTCTACCGAACAGCCGCGCAATCTTAACGAGAACGTACCCCGACAGACTCGAGCTCGGCTTATACACCGTCACAGAGACGCTCGTTCGTTTCATTCGACGCTCGTTTACACCGACGATATGTACAAAATGATCAGAGACACCAAAAGACAGCTCGAGGATAAAATGGGTCCCGCCGTTCCGGTCTGCATCGCCTCCGGTCGTTCGCCTGAAACAAAAAGCCACTCGTTCTCATCTTCGCGCATACGGTTCCGTCCTCTCCTGTTAGCGTCAGCCAGCTTCTTGTTATCGCTATACCCGCTGGGACCGCGTACAGAACGCTTTGTTTCATACCTTCGCGCGACCTACCCGTTGCACTTCGAATAAATTAACGTACTCATTACATACGTATGTAAGTAGTGTAACGCATCATCTTGTAGCGGATTCGAAAGCTTTGCACAGGAAACTTTTTCGTTCCAGTCAAGCCGAACGTGAAACATGTTTATGTTCAAAGAATCCCAGGCAAGTTCTATTAGATAAGATCTGTGTTGCGGATAATATTGTTTACCAGTTAAACGGAAGCTATCGGAAATACGAGAGAAATCATTTGTTTAACATTTTTGTGGAACACTTTAGTCTGTCGAATTAAGTGAAAGTGAAAAATAGGCATTTACTCTGCCACAATTCTTTATTTACTTTTTATTTATTTATTTAGTACTTAACGGGCGTAACCCTTTAAAGAGAAAAAAAGAAACAGAAGTTCCTTCGGTAATCTATCAGAGTTAAAGCGTTTCTATTCCTCCGAACTGAATATCTGCTCGCAAAAGTTTTTAGTACAGCGATACACTTGGGTTGCTCGACTTTAAAGGAGCGAGGCAGCCGCCAAGCGGAGAAAACAAGCTTTTTCGCGATAGTCCAGGAATTTCAGGGATAAAAGTTGGCGAGATTGTTCGCACTGCGCGCTAAAAATATACCTGGACGTAGCAAAGAGTTGTCTAAATCATTCATACCGCTCGGTAGAACCGCATCGAGCCGTTTTAATCAAAGCTCAAAGCGTCTTCGAGAAGGAGGATCGTGCAAACCGAACGCGTAAAAAGGAAGGAATAAGTTTTGAAAGTTAGAACGAGCGGCATCGTAAAAATATCCTTTCAGCACGTTTCCAGCGTGCTTTTTCTCCTCGCGATATTTCTCGAGGATACTTTGACCGGCAGCGAAGCTCCGAGAGGCTGAAAACCGTGTCGAGGTATCGTTCGTTGCTTCTTTCATCGTTAAACGTCGTCCACGGCTAGCTAGGTATTTTATGCGACGGATTGAAATGCAATTTCCGCTCGACTTCGGTCCGGTTCGCGCAAGTTCCTAAGAATTCCTCGGTCCGTGGACGCTGGAATCCCTGTAATTTACATGAAATTTGTCGGTCACGATCGACATCTCTTATTGTCCGCCTGGGAACTTATGCAACAACGACCTATTTTCTAGCAACAATAGGAATTCATAGTGTCAGTAGTTTCGTTTTGCAAGAAGATATACGCGAGCGGACGAGTTTAAAATAAATACAGTAAACGATGAACGTTGCGAAACTTTGCACGAAAAGTAACTGAACGTAGAACAGTCACGAATTTTACGCGAATCTGGTGAATTTTATTTGAGCTTGCATTAACGAAACTATTTTCTCGAGGGCGTGTTCCATCGGGAAACGGTGGAACACGGTGGCAAACATTCTCGCCGTGCTGTGAAACTCGTTTGCTTCGCGTTGTTCGCGGAAGAGAGGGAGGGCGTCACTGAATAAACATGCAAAACTTGGGCGACTGTGTAATTGCCAAGTTCTGATAGGCTGATTGCGAGAGGTCCCAGATGCTTGGGAAATCTGGGAGAGGACAGGTGCGTGCGATACTCGCCGAAATTTTCCAGCTGTCGTTGAACGGATACCACGCCAACGAATTAACCCATCCACGAACCGGTCCGCGTTGAAAATGAACGAATTAAGAAAACACTTTTGTGGAAACAATTTACGGGAATGCGCACGTCGGTTCGTGGAGAACTCTCTCCCTGCACGGTTGCTCGTTGAAACGCGCCGCCTCGTCGAACGTTCCTGGACACGGTCGTTTTTAATGTTTCGATCAACCGTAAAACTCGTTTCGGTCAACGACAAAGTTCTGTCGACCTCGACGACGGTATTACCGCGCTGCGCTGGAATTATTTCGTTCTGTTTTTATCGCTCGCTTGCAAATCGTCGCGAGCGTTTCAGTGGCTCGGATTCGTTGAGAGAAAACTTCGCGATCGTAAACAACTTTGTGCGTTGTAAAAACCGAAGCCGTTCGTTTGCAGATTGTTGTCCTTTTGAACCGATGGAAAATATACCGCGTACGACTACATAGACGAAGACGTAAACACTCGGGGTTCTGCTTTTACGTCGGGTTTCGTGTTTCTATTCGTAAAATCCGGCTGGATTTTGTTCGGGCACGCAAAGTGACGGGAACGAACTCGAAATTGACGTAAAACTAAACGATCGTAAGAGATCGTAAGGTTGACGGTAAACATGGCCGATGTAAAAAATGTAGCAAAGTCGTAAAATCGTAAAATCGTAAATAGGAACCGGAGGAACCGTGTTCTCTATATTTTAACGAAAGAACTTTCGGTTCGAGCGCCGCATATATGCGACATCCAAATGATGTGTATACAAGTGCCATTTGTAGTCAATGTCAACAATAATTTCGTATTTTAATAATTTTGTAAATCTTTTCGTATTAAAAATTTAAATATACATACTTGTTACATTAGAGCAATGATTGTCTTATTCGGTACAGTTGTTACTTAAGACTTAGAAAAACGTATACACAGAAACCACGCAAACAGTGCATATTTCTGACGCGAGTTTCCGTTCAACAACGGTGCTTCGGCGGATTGGACTGCCGCAGCAAGAGGGTAAACGATGATACGAGAATAAAAAGAACCGAAAAACTCGATCCTTCGATTCCTCCGATTTCGTTGTTTCGCATCTATGTTTCGATTATTTCCAATAGCTTCCATCGATCTTATTCGTTTCACGAGGATTCACTTAAATTATATTCTCGTGGACTCGTGGTTATTAAAGGGGTTCCCGCTCTATTCGAGTGCACCGTCTCTGCCGCTGACTGCTGCTGCATCGCTGAACGTCTTAATTTACGACCCCGCCGTATCCGTTCCACCCACCATAATCGCGTGTGCTAACACTCACCGTTTAGGACATGAACTTTGATGGACGCCGTCTTAGTGTTGCTGGGTTTGCAACTGTACTCCCCGGAGTCCGAGGGTTGCGCCGTCTGGATGAGTAGCCAAGAGGTGGTGACGTCGCCACCCTTTTCGGTTATCACCGAGACGCCTCCCCTGGGACTGTCGTAGCTCAAAACGTTCTTATTGTAGTACCAAAAGATGTAGGCTGGTGGCTCCGAGCTGAAGTATATGGCGCACGTCAGGTTTATCGTGCTTCCCGCCCCCACGTATAGATCCGGACCTCCGAGTATCGTCGCTGTCGGTACTGCGATAAAGAACGACTCCTTTTTCTCTCTCCTTTTCACCCCGCGCCTCCCTACGCACCACCTTGACTATTCGCACCTTCCTCGAACTCTATGCCTACACGGTGTGTCCCTGTTTCGGATCACCCTTCGAAATTTCGCGGGCCGTGAAAGCTGTTCTCGAGCGGGTAACCTCTCGGAAACGATACCCGACAACTATTCTCGCGCGTACGGACGAGGATGATTTTGCGATCCGCGGAAACTAACGAACCGGAGCTTGTTATCGGTGACCAAGGTCGTTTGCAATTGAAATAATGAGATCCGCTTTGACGGCATCACGCTCTCCGGAATTAGATTCGGAAGTTTTCGTCCCGGATCGCACGATTCGATATGTTGTTGAGCGATCGCGTAATATACCTGGATCATTATTTTTCGAAACGTTTCGAGAGCAATCGACGACTGCGGAACCATGAGCGCGTATTATTTTAGGATGTTGTGCGAGAAGAGCGTGATTTATGGGCGACGACTGTACTCGATGTTTCTCGTTGAAGACGTATCGAGACGCGATACGAGAAAAGTAATTAGGAAAAAACGCGACGGTTTCTGCTTTCGTTGGATCGTTCCATTCAATTTTTGTTCGGTCAATAAATCGCGATACCAGGACACGTAAGTACGTTTCGAATATTGTTAAAAACGGTCGGAGGAACTCGTTGACGAACTTAAGCTGGTGGTGCATAATATAATCGGTGAAAATCAGACTTACCGACGACGTTTAAGCGAAATTGGTGCGACTTGACGGGAATAGTGGAGATCTGACATTCGTACAGTCCCTGGTCTCTCTCCTGCGCCCACTTTATGCAAAGAGTCCATTCAGACCACTCGCTATTTTGGCCTGTATTTTGACTGTGAAGCGCTTGGAATCGCTGATCGCTCGTGTAGGTATACGCCCCCGCCGTTAAAATGTGAATGTCTCTGTGCCTGACCCAGGATACCTTTGCAAACGGAATTTCAAAGAGGAGTCAATGGTGGTTATCACGGGAGATCGAGCAGAGAGTGCTTTGAATAGACCCGGCTGATCGTTAAGCGAATTCGTCGATAACGATATATAGGTGCCTGTTCCTGTTCCGTAAATTTATACGATTTGTTCGCGATACTTGCGCGTCACGTTCGATAAGCAGGCGGCGCGAAAGTAGCGTCGCAACGACGCTATCGTTATTTCATAAAAAATGTAACGAGCCCTCGACAGACGAAACAGGAGTAGCGGTGTTTGCGGGTTATCCTGAAGTAACGAACCGGTGAACGAGTCGCTGGAGAATTAAACCGCTGAATATTGCAGCCGTTGAAAGTAAGTCTCGCCGTGTGGAAGTTCAAAAAATCTTTAAAAATTTCTCGGATATCCCACGGGAGGGGCGACGAACGTCGACGGCCGATCAATATTTCAGATTCGTCTCGTCATTCCGTGGCGTTACATATTTCAAGAAGCCGGGGTGCGAGGTCAGGAACTCCGTATATCCGCAAACGTTCTGCGGCCCGCGTGTAATACATAAGTTGTTCCGACGACGAGGACATTTAAAGTTCGGCTTCGGGGAGAACTTTGACGTTTTCGGGAAGGACGGTAATTTCATCAGCCGTGCATGCGCTGGTGGATACCAGACCGGGCTCTTACCGGCAACGAGAAAGTAATCCGGTAAACTCTGGGGAAGTCTAGCAGGACGAAGTAGCTTCCGTCGTAGAGGCGCGAGTTTACCGAAATCTCGGAACGAAAGAATCGCGTATCGACCGGCATTGGACCATTCGCGTGTTTATAGCAACCCGAAAGCCGAGCGAGAGTCTCGAGCGAGTACGAAAAATTTCTACCGACGACGAGGTCTCTTCGACGCCCCTTCTTCGTCCTTTAGACGTCGTCTTGCGCTGTTTCGCGAGAAAGAGATCTCGTGCGGTAAAGGAAGTTGCAATTTTCAGAGGCGTACCACCCCCGATGCGAGGGAATTCTTTTGAAACGAAGCGATTCAATCTACTCCTCGCTACTTGGACTTTGCATCGGCTCTCTTTTCGAAGGTAACGCGACTGTAAGCGAATGATTCGAAAAAGCTGTTCAACTTGAGGGGCTTTCTTTATCTTCCTATTAGTACTATCTACTTTGAAAGACGATCATCGCTATCGTTGGAGGCCAGGTTCGGGTTAGATTCGCTTAGAGCAGGTCTGGCTAACGTTGTTCGGTCGCGAGCCACATGTTCCCACTATGCGTCCATCCGTTCCTCACTCCATGCATCTTGTAACACACGAAAATATACGGAAACTCGCGTAGAGTATAGAAACAATTTGACATCGTGTCTCTTCACGTTTTATGATTCACGCGTGCGAGTGATTTTTAATGTGAAATAGTGGGCAATATTTTAGAAGCAGACAAGCGTGGAATGAGCCAGATTTGGCTCGTGAACCGCAAATTCGACAGCTCTGAGTGGTCGCATCAAACAGAGTGTCTTGTATCTAGTTGGCGCAAGGAATCGACTTCTCCTTCGAGGAACTGTTAGCAGCGTAAAAGATGAAATGTAGTTGGATAACTTGTTTTTAGTTCAGCCGTGCGGTCTGAAAGGCTCAAAGCGTGACAGACCAATGGCACGATATCCGTGTTCGTGCATAATCGGACATTAATAATTGCTTTTTTCCGTCTACGATCGGCTTTAGTACTCCGGCCGCGTTAATTGAAATTCTAGTTATTCCCGGAGGGGAGAACGAGGACGTTTGGAGGGCGCGACAGAAATTTTTTCGCCCGTTCGCGTTGCGCAACTCGAGAGAAGTTTGCCGGAAAGTAAGAAAGTTTCCGCTCTAATTTCGAACACCTTTAACCCTGCTCGAGGTAGCTCCTCTTGTTACGACCCAGCCATCGTTGCTAAAAAGCTGACGTCTGCGAGAAAACTTCAGCCGTAAAGCCGGGGATAACACGCGCGAGCATAAACAATGAATTTTATCGGTTCGTCGACCCGCCGCGTGCCCGGCCCCTAACAAAAAGCCCGTGCAATAGCCGTCGTAACAACGGCGAGGCATTAATAATCGGTGGTGGAAGTTGGCGGTGCGCTGCGCGCGTGTCATTTGCCTGGGGATGCTCGCGCGGAGTGCTTATGAATTTCCTCGGCCTCGCTCGCACGCCGATATATCCTCCGTAATTCATCGTTCAATGCAAACCGGAAAAGGCAGCTGTCTCCGGCGACTTCGGCATCCGCGTGTGTAGGTGTGCGCGTACTGCCATCGCTTAGCGTATTTACCCGAAGAAGTTTACGGTCTTGAAACGCTTGGCGAGCTTCTGCTGCTGCTGCTTTGCACGTTACTGCACGGGCGCAGAAGCAGTTTAGCGCTTTTGAACTTAACCGTCGAGACGGCGAGACACCGGGACAGCAGGGGTTGCAGGACTGTGGGAACACGTCCAAAATGATGAATGTCGAAGCATTAAGCAAAACTGTTGCGACTGCGCTTCTAAATGGACTCGCTGGTATCGTACTCCGTACCGCTCGCAAGTGTTTGTTCGTTTAATCCGGTTCCATGTAGCTATTATGCATCACGTGTATCGCTAGACTTGTGCCACGTTTCGATAAAGCGTTTGAAAAGAAATAATGTAGGAATGCGATCGAGTGGGTACGATTGTAAGAAATTGTGAAGAGCGCTTGAGTCGAGCGATAGTTTTGTGAACGTAGAATATTTGGACTAGAGTGTTCCCGAGGTGTGAAAGGTTAGGACTTGGGACAACGTCGCGACTGAGGAATTTTTGGTAAACGACTGCATCGAAGGAAAAAGAAATTAGAATCTAGAATTAGAAAGAAAGAAAATGAGTGTTTGGAAGAATAGAAATTATTACATAAATTATTTTAAATACATATTATCTAAGATTACTTTTTTTTACCTATACCTAAATCCTACCATTTCTCTAAAATAAAAGCAAGATTTCCTATAATAACAAAAAAATAAATAAATAGAAATGGGAACAAATGAAAGAGAACAAGAGATCGCAGTAATCAACGCGTTGTTATGGAGGATTTGACAAATACTTTTGAGCGGTTGTGTAAACGTACTCGTAATTTCGCAAGAGATAACGCAATATTCACCGGTGAACAGTACACGAGGGGGTGAAAGAGTAAGGGTAGCGCGGAAAGTAGCGAGAATCACGTATCGAGGAAATCCGTGTGACCCAGCAATTCGGACGTCAGGGAAATGGAATTTCACGGCTGACGCGGAACAACGAATGAAATTAAGGCGCGCCGGCCCTCGACTGTATAATGAATTTACTTAATACGGTTTACACACTACGGAATACCGAAATTGAACGCTCCTGCATCTACGCTGCGCCCGTATTCACCAGCCACGACCTCGACTCTTCCATCGCGACCTCCGTCGCGTACTTTCTTTCGGCGTAATTCTATTTTCTACCTCTGCTGCTAACCAAATCCGAGTTTGTCTACGAGTTTCTCGCAACGGTGGAACTCGCTCGAGGATGTGGACGAATATTTAGTGACCGAAAGCGGAGCAGCTCGATCGAAAGGAGTCGGTGATATAACGAAAAGGTTGAGCTTGTTCCGAGATTTTCCTCAGATTTTAACCGCTATTCAGGGAAACTCCGATTTCCGAACGATTACCAGAAACGGTAATGTCTCCGCCATTCCGCTCCACGATCACGAGCACCGAGACGAAGCTACCCTACGAAATGCTCGAACGACGGAGCAGCACCGTAGGAGTCCCTCGAAACGTTTCAACGCAGTATCCTGTCTACTTCCGATAGTTTTTCGAACCGATTCACAAGCGCATGTTTCGACGCGATAACGTAAACCTGTAATAAAGCCCTGTTTCCCGGTGAAAAGCGTATACCTGCTAAGAAAACACTTGCCCCGAATCCTCTTAGCTTTATCACGGCGTAACGTCTGTCAGCACAAACAAGATACTTGGCAACGGGAGTTAGAAAAGCGAAGGTTCCCATCGAGGTACGCGGAGGCAACGTAATAATTCTAGACCGTGATCACCGCGTTATAACTCGAGCACCGCGTATACCTTCGGCATTACTTTCGATCGACCAGTGCCTGTAACGTCGGCACCACGACCCGCGATAAAATTGAGTTTCCAGTTGCCTTGAAGGTCGATTAACGTCCAATCGAGCCCGAGCAACTCGATTATTTCCTGCAAATCGCTTTTCCTAAGGTCCTTACGAAGACCGGCTTTTCTCTCTTGCTCGGTCAACGGTATATACCAGTCTTTGTCGTAATTACCTTGCTACCACAAATTTGTCAAAACCCCGTGGAATAACGTGGAGGGTACGCGAGCGAGCAGTTTTCTGAAACATTAAGCAGTTTCAAGCAATTTTTCGCTTTATGCCGATGCTCGGCGAGCCGGGAACAGTCCTCGAATGGAAATAAATGTTCGGTGACGATCGATAAATTGTTCCCGATGGAGAGGTACAAATTCTTCCGTTAGATTGACCGATAATAGGAAGCGAGATCGGATGATCAATGGAGAAAAGAGTCTTACGGTTTTGTCGCCCAGGTTGCGAACCCTGCACATGAGATAAGCGGTCTTTCCAATCAGTGCTGTCACGTTCGTGTTTTGCAGGGCGTCGAATGTAGGCTCCGCCTTTGGTTTCAGCCCGGGAGGATCCACCAGCAGCTGATTTCGCTGTCTACTTTGTCCCGTGTGTCGATCCATGTTATCCATCGTCCGATCTCCTAAACTTAACGTATCTGCAACAATAAAGGAGAACGCTTCGATTTAATACCTGTTCTATACTCTTCTGCCTTCTTTATATAGGAATTTTATTTTATTTAGAGAGAGAAAGAGATGGTAGGGTTCAGGTACAGGTGTAACAAAGTAAAGTTCTTAGATATGTTTAAAACAATGTAATAGTAACGTATAAACGAATTTTCAACTGAATAAGTTCAACGTTCTTGCTCCTCTTACATTCACACTCTTTCTGCATCGCGCTCGCATTCTTCCCTTAATATATTCTTCCAAACACTGGTTTCCTTTCTTTCTAATTGGAAACCTTTTTCACTCAATCGCATTCCTACGCTTATAACGATACTTTTAAAAAATTCAGGGAGATTGCAATTCATAGATTGCTGATAAATGTCAAGGTGTAATTCTAAACGACTATCCTAAAAGCTTCGAATAGGAGCATACATCCCTAACAACGACGAGATGGAATCGATGTACACGATGAGCCCTGTACTCATCCACCAGCTATCGATCACTGTTCACCAAACTGGATACTAATCTCCCCGATTCCCTGCCACTCTCTCGTTGTACCACGCTCTGAATCGGTTTCGGTCCATTTGTTTTTCTCCGCTATCTTCGTTCACCGTGTGTCTGGTTCCTATTGCTGAAATAAGCTTGCCCCCCAACCCTCGGAGTCGAAAGAAACCTTTCGATGCGCGAAATCGCGAATACGGCTCGCGACATCCTGCCAATACGTTCCGCGCGTCGAAATTCGCGAAGGATATTATTTGTAGAACGAACGCTTCGACAAGGGCCGCGGAAAGAATAAAACGCATCGAAGAATAATTTCCGGCAGCGATGCTCGACAAAATGGTCCACGGTGTTCGACGAATAATTGATTTTAAGTGGACTTCGGTTTACACGTTTACTTGCGTCATTTCACATTTATCGGCAACGACAATTTGAATCTCGCCGCTATATTGGGCGCTCGCCGAAAATCAGATTTCACGTTCCAGGCGTATATTAAATTTGTTTGTTCTTTCGACGCGATGTTTATGAAAACGCAAACATCATTACCTAAATTTCACCGACGGAGAGCTTGAACATTGGTGCATTGTAACTCTTATATTATTACAAACGTCGAATATTAATGTTCCTTTATTTCGGTATTTGCATGGTAATCGTTATTGCCGGCCGTTCTCTGTATCAAATTGCCGCACTGCCCCTCGCCCGATCAATAATGATCGATTAAAAATTCACAAATAATACGTGACGTCACGAGCAAATGTTAATCGTTTGGTCGAACGAAGAAAGCCGGATGGAGTTCTCCATTAAACGTTGAACGAATTTATTATGTCACTAGAATACCTCGTGCGAAGGAAAGGAGTACATGAAGGATGTGTGTAACGGTGTATTCGTGCAAGGCTTTGGAAGATGGCGCCGCGACGCCGCATGGCGCCGATATTGTTGGTTAGTCGAACTATCCTTTAGAAGATGCTTTAATATAATATGCATGTAGGTACTTCCTCTACCAAAAATTGTTATAATATTTAAATTAAGATCGCGTTACGTAAAAAGTGGATATTGTAGTATCGTAGTTTCAAAGACCGCGGCTAGACGAAAGCCAGGCCCATCGGAAAAGACCGTTAGAGACAAAGAATCCACTGACTGGTCGCCAATGTGGAAAAATGTGGATATGTGGTGGGAGAGGAAAAAGACCTATAAGAGTTTTCTCGAAGGAAGAAAGGACTAGTGTTGAATGGAAAACTGATCTGCGTGAAAGAGTTGGGTTAGAAATTACCGTGTACTGTATACTTTTGTTATCAATCATATTAACAATAATAATAATAATAATAAAGCATGTGTTCTTTTGCTAACACGCAGAACAGAGTTGACATAAAGTAAAATAAGAAATATATTAACAACATCAACTGGTTTTATTGTTGCATGTTCGAGCAGCATGTTCCACGGGAAACGTGTTAAACGGAAGCAACGAAGGCACAGGAGAACCCTTACGCGAGGTCTCTACTCAAATAAGTTATTGGAGAGCACAGGCATAAGAATGAGGGCGCAGTTTCAATAGAAAAGCGTGTACAGAGCGCCTATAGCTCACCACTCGGAGAAGCATAATAGCCGCGGGATGTGGCTATAGCCAGAAGGAGATTGGACGGAATTAGATTAGATCAGAGCTCATTACACTTTGGCTTAAGAGTGAATTAGGTAGAGAATAGGTTGGCCGAGAGAAAAGCCTCGTTCGGCCTGGAGGGGTTGTATCGTCCTTCGTTGTTTTTCTCGCAATCCATCACGGGGAAAGAAAGTCCGATAGAGTCGTCCAGTCACTTGAAACGCGTATGCGGTAGCGTACGTTATTAATATACATGAACAGAAGCCGACCCTCGACTTGCTGTTCAAGCTACATATGCTAATTTCTGGACGTGCATTCTTGCGTACGTTACTTTTTTCAATCGCACGATGTCAGGGAAACAAGCATCGCGATACAATGGCCTCTGTTAAAACAAAAATCGTGGGGATACGAACCGAGAACCAAGCTGCATGAATTATGCCTCAGTTTTCACCTGCGTAGTCTCTGCTGCTAGATAGATACTTTAATTTGGAATTAAGACCTTACGATACAGTACAGTGTGAAAGTTTTACGATTAACTTAGCTGCGTTATTGTCTTATATAGCAGTTAAAAATATTTCTGAGAAATAAAATACTTAGATATTATTATAAGCAGCTGCACTTTTACATACTGCATTCATTCTATAAGTTATTGACGCGTCTTTAACAAGTGATCTGAAACTACTGCGCTCTACTGTACACATCTACTTGACCTCTTATGTAACGCGAACGAATTACCGGTTATATATTAACCTTTAATTATAAATACCATACAAGAAGTTCCGAATTATCAACCAAGAGAATTTCGCTCTGTTAATTGCACTATATCTCCGTGACTGCAGGCATCGGTTTTATTTAAGCTGGCCGGGTGATCAAGAGAATAGCAATATAATAAATCCGTCGGGTGCGTAGTCGGGGGCACATTTCTAGATATTTCATACGCTTTACCACGCTCTCGCTTTAATTAATTCTGCAGCAACAACTAAGCTCCAAGAGCTTATAACGAGCTTTTCCGTGCACTCCGGGGACTCCTCTTTGGCCTTTCCCAGACTCTACCCCCCTTTCTCTCTTCCTCTGTCTCTCCACCTTTCTGTTCCTCTCTCCTTTGTACACCCAGCTTTCGCACATCGACTTGCTGACAATGTGTCATCAACACATTATCAGGAGTGACGTTATTTCATCCCTCTGATCTGTGTTAGGCCACCTGTATAAATAAAATAAATTGAGAACTCTGAAAATTAGTCGACTAAGCTATACATTTGCAGAAATGAATGAAACGATTAGTATTCATAGAGCAGCGCGAAACTTTGGGCTTGGTCTGCGAACTTTTAGGTCACGGCAAAGTACGTGGAACTTTTTCTTCGGGCACGTACGATTTATTCGCGATACTTTCATTTATCTGAATGAATACGCGATGGTAGACTTCACTCAAAAGGCTCATCAATATTTATAGACGTATCATATAGCCTGTGTTACAGCGTATTCAAATGTATCAGAGTTCTTATATAGTTCGACCTGTATAAACGTGAAAATTCCTGTACCTTATGAGAAAAATTATTTATGTACCTATAAATCATGCGAAACTGTGTTTAATGCAGTAATTGAAGTATACAAACCAATAATGCGAATACTGACATTTTTCGGCAACTCTATTAACCTGTAATAACAAATTTATAGCAAAAAGTAATTAGTGACGAGGCAATAATTGTCTGGATTACGCCCATATAAAATTAAAATGCTCGAATAAAGTTACGTACACAATAACTTGTTTGAAAGTAAACATCAGTACTTAAAAAACGGGAAAATTGGAAAAACGAAACCCATTGTAAGAGATGCGATTGGATACAATGCGAAAGGGTAGCGATCGTGCCTTAGCTGCCGCACGCGTATTTCATAGGGACAGAAATTTCTTTGAGCGTCGCGATCAAAAGTCCAAGGATGGCGTACTTGTTTGAATTACCGTTGGCCACCTGATCTCTTGAGGAATTGCCGTGAATATTTTCGGAGAAACTGGGAACACTCCACGGGACATCGAAAATCTCTTCGCAGATACTGCCGCGGCTCGAATAAATATTCGTATATTCAAATAGCTGGTGTTTCCGATTCGTGCGATCTGGAGTATACGGGCGACGAACACGGTCGAATATGTGCAATACAAAGATGCTTACCTCGTCGAGGCAAACAGGGTTCACGTTTTCGCGCGTACACAAAGGAACTCCGCTCCGGTCGTACACCGGATGACCGTAATTGCCAGGATGATTGAACGCGGTTAGCATTCCTTATCGCCGTTAAATCGCGACTAATGGAAAATAACGACTGATCTCGTTGGATGTTCCCGGCTGGTGAAAATAAAATTACCCCCGCGGGTTCGTGATAAATTGCAATGACAATTTCCGATGACTTATGGACGAGTGGTAGCGCGACAAATTGCGGCCCATTCATTTTCAGCCAGGTGAGGAAAAGCTAGAGTCGTCGGTCTATGTTCGTTCCCCTGTCGAGCACCTCTTTTTTTTTTGCTTTCTGGCCGAGTTCTGGTAATTGGACCTGCCATCATTCGTCGTCGTCGTCGTCGTCGTCGTTTTACATGGACAGTAACTCCCGTTGCGACGACACTGTCGTCCGTATCCTCGGCAAGGATACATTATGCTAGACAGGATAATATTGCGTTCGTTGTCCTATGGCGTTAACCCTTCACGAACCAGCGATCCACGCCCGCATTTAATGCAAGTTGTCCGTGTACGGATGAAAGGTACGTTTGTGTTAAAGGAAAGCAATCGATGTAATCGATGAATCGTAGAACTGCGGAAGCCGGTGCTCCGCTTATTGCTTGGGGCGCTTGTAGCGCAAGAAGTTTATGGGCTTCAGCAATTTGATGATTGCAATGTCATATCGACGCAACGGGATACTACATGAAACACCTCCGTCTTTTATGACGTTATTGATAAACAATATACGAGCGCAGGGTTTCAATTCCCGCAAAATATAATACTTTTTGTATAATCTTAAGTTTAGTTTAAAAGGATAAAGTTAAATTGAAAACGAGTGCCCGATCGTTTAACTATCTGTCCACTAATCCCATTAGAAGCGATCACTATTTTTTTATTTAACATCGAACGACTGCTTTATAAGTCGCTACAACTGTCTAAATGCCCAGTCAAAATATCTGTCTACGGTTAAAATGTATCTATGACGTGTCGTTTAAAAAAAGTATAGGTGACCTAAAATCTCTGAATACACAGCGCTCATAAAAAAATTGTTATCGACGTGTCATAGCCTTTTTCGTACCACGAAGCTTTCGTAAATAAAACTGTTTCATATTTCTAAAAATGAAAGAAATATTTTGAACGGTCAAGCGACACTGGTCTATCCCATATGCGTGCTTCAAAAGTTACCGCTGCGCACGTAAAAGAAAAAAGAGTTGACTTCGTTTGTTTTAACGGATGTATTTCCATTATTCAGAAAGTCGTTCTGTTCGCACGGCGTCAATCACAATTTAACTGCGATTAGACGAAAATAGTGTTATCGCTGCGCGATATTTCCCTGAAAATATCGGACAAATTTAAAAGCGCTGCGGCAAAGCAGATAGTATGTTCGATGCAGGCTCATATAACGGGAGCAGTGAATAATTGATCGATACATATTTCCATGCCGTGCGTAGCGAACAGAAAAGTACTTCGGTCGTTTTATTGGCTGCCATCGTATGAAACATGTCGTAGAAGTTAGTCGAGCAAAAAACGCGCTTTATCACTCTGAACAAGAAGCTGTGGAGAAATTCGATCGCATTTCGAAAGATCCCCAGAGAGCTGGACAAAATAGAATGCCGTGGAAGAGATGCGTCCGTCGTTCGTCACGGAGGGAAATTATTCGATCGCGTGTGATCGAGGGAAAAGAAACGGCAGCGCAGCGGCGACACGGCTCGCGCGAAAGTGCGGATAGATATTGCAACAGCTGCGGTTATTGCAGTATCATAAAATGTACGGCGATGGAGAGGGCGTTATAAGGGTGTTTCGCGCGCGGATATTGAAGCTTCGCGGATGGAACGGCCGTAGGCTTTATCGCTCTATGCGCGCCCTTTCCTCCGGTGACGCGATAACTTAATACAGGGCTGTTCGAAGAATGCAACGACGAGGCCGTGGTCGTGGTAGACCCGGTGTGTTCGGTCCTAAGCACGTAGGTTGACAATATTAACTTTGCAAGGCTCACTGTATTCTCGCGCGAACTCTAAACGTGTCCCGTTTGCGAGTTAAAGGTTAACGACTAAACACGCTGCTAGCTGTAGCCGAACTTCTGTTCCCCCGATGCAGCTCACAGCCTTTGCTCTCGCACGCATTCCAAGTATGTACAAAGCTGGCGTCGAATTAGGTGTGTTTCCTATGATACGTTTAGCTACCGCGCGCACAATCTTAAAGGAACGATTACTCGCGGTTAGATAGGAGTGTCACGTAACGTTGCATAGAATCACTAGTGGGTAAGGCAAAAGATACTTTGTTTAAACATAGAGTAGTTTTATTTGAAACGCGTCCGCTCGCATTCACTCCTCCATCCAGACTGACTCTCTAGATACATTCTTTTGTCCACTCGCTCGACTTTCTTTCCCTTTCGCACTTTGTTCTCTCATTCGATCATTAAAAATCACGTGCACCACATACTCTTTCTGTTTTCATTCGCGCTTACATCAATGTTTCATACCGCTCGTTCGATTTTCGGCCTATCGTTCACGCATGCATACCACATACGCAGACACAAACACATATATAAACGCTAATCATTTTTTTCGTATTCCCTAACACTCATACGCATTCTTTCATTTTCATCCATTCCTTCGCTCACAGATTCGTTACCTCACAGTTGAATAACGTCGAAAATGTGTGAAACGATCTCCTGCGACGTGTATCGAAGGTTAGAATTACTTTCGACCGAAGTCCCCCATCCGACAACGCTATAGCCGCACCTTGACCCAAAGGATTTGCGCGCGAATCACATTCGCGTTTCGAGATTAAGGCATTTAAGGGATTGTTCGCCTTGCGTCGCCATTGCCCAGCCTGCTGCCTCTGTCCGCATTTCGCCGCAATTTCCAAGCAGAAAGAGCCCGAGAGAGGATTCCGGCTTTCGCTGCCGATGATCTGAATATTTAGATCGGTCTGTCCTTTCCCGGGGGGGAGCGACCTTTAGCGGCGCATGGAAAGATCGCTTCCCCGAGAGGCATGATTTTATTTTCGCCACTTGCAGCTTGTACTTTCCGATTACGCGACCAACTGGAACGAATTGGATATAATCCACACGATGTGTATAGTATAATGTAACGTTTCACCAATCTTTTGATCGTTACTAAATTTTATAATGTATACCTAGGTTGTCTGGATTAATAAATAGAAATTAATTTTAGATGGTATTTCAAATTTTTGAAAATCGTGACATAAACAGAGTCCAGTTATAAATATTATAACACGTAAAAACGGAAACCAATATTTTCTCTTTTAACGAATATTGCTGTATGTTATATAAAATATAAAATCTCTCGAACTAAATAACATGTTTTTAACAATTTTTATTTCTTGAATAATTGATAACATACATTTTGAAATTCGAACTGGAAATTCTGAAATTCGTTCGTGAAATCGTGACAAAATTGAGTGGAATAAAAAGAGCGTAACTGAAAATCGGAGCGAAAAGCAGGTCGCATCAATTGCACCAATCGTATACGTTCCTCGTGTCACGGCCGACAAAAGTTGAAACACCGTAGCTACTTATTGCAAACTATTAACCGTTGAAATATATCTCGGATTCGATTGGAAGCGGGTGAAACCTCTGAAACGATTGCGTGGCGGCGACAATAACGTAGAAACGTGAACAATTTTCGGAAAGGGAAAACGTATCGACGCGTCGCTTGATTTGGTGGAAATGCCGCGAAAAAGGTGAAACTTGCAAGCGAACTCGCCAAGCAAACAGTCGATAAAAAATCGAATCGATTCGACGATATTCCAACAATGAGTTATACAGTCGAATAAAACACCGAAAAATATATCATTGGTGGAATAGGAAAAAAAGGAGATGAAAACGAGGGAAGGAGTTGTTTGTTTCCTCAAACGAGTTGTGTATTAATTGGTTTTCGAACAAACGCATCTCCATTGAATTGTTTCACGGAAAACAGTCACGCGGTTCCGGCAGCAATACCTCGAGTCACGTAAAATCCCCCATAAAGGGTTATCCAGCGCGAAATTTCGTTTTCTTTTGAGTATGGTTGGGCTTCGTGCCCACTGAAAGTATCCAACCACGGGGCGCGGATTGAATTAATCCGTACAATAAAGGAATCCGCGAGACTAATCAGCCCCTGGGCGCGCGCCCAGGAAAAATGGATACAAGCTGTTCTTTTCAGGGCGCAGTTAATTATCCTGTTGGCTCACGTGCGTATTTAGTGTAAATCAGGGAATTAAATGGGGCCGCGCGCGGAGAAACAGCGAGCCGGCTCATCGGTCTCTCTCTCTCTCGAACGGCCTCGGCCGTAAAGCTCGCCGGGGCCGATAAATAAGTTCGATAACAGGGTCTCTCCTTATCTTTTAAATAGGCAATGTAATTTAATCACGCGGAGGTGGTCGCGTGACCGCGTCACAGATTTGTCTCCCTGCCTGTGTTACACGACGGTATGCGCGGCGCGGGCCACGTTATTTTTTCGCGTCGCCGCAGATTGCGGGAAATAAATAGCCCGGCGTGTACGCGTACGTGGTCGGCCGGCATAACTTTCGCGCCCCGCCGGGGGGATGATTTGTGGATGAGAGCAAGACGCGAGCAAAACGACGGGAATATTGATATATGCGCCGCGATAAGTTCCGGTCGCTTGTTCGAGTGTTTAAACGAGAGTCGCTTGCGTACCCGCCCTATTATTGCGGTGTTTAATGGAATTACGAGATTCGATTTATGTTATCTTTCCCGTCGCCGTAACGCGTTCTACGTAATGCGTTTTCGTTAAACGAAAAATTGATGTCGCTTGAATTCGAGTCGCGTTCTAGGAAAACACAATGGCGGCTGGGGGGCGAAGATACAGTGGGTGCGCTCGAACGTTCTCGGTGGTTAGTAACGGGATAACATTAGCAGGAATTATCATAACTGTTTCGCTTGCACTGCCAAAATGGTTATGCATTCAATGGAAGTCAACGGGATGCGGTTGCGTTAAATTAAGGTTGCTCGGGTAAACCGGAAGACGGTGTACGAGTGGAATACTCTGGCTGTATTTGAGAAATCGAAGAGAAAAAAGTTCCTTGATTTAGCTAGTTCAACGGACGTTGTGTATATGTTCGAAGGTTCGTTAAAAAGTAGGATGCGTAACGTAAAATCTTCAATTCCAAGTTTACATTCAACAATTGAACCGAAACGTCCACGCAATGTTTACGAAACATCGATACGAAGGAGAAAGCTTCGTCGTCGATTACGGAAAATTTAATAAACGTAGTAATGATAATATCTCATTAACGAAACGTAAACCGCGTACAGTAAAAAAAAGGAGGTGAAAAGAAAATTGTGGGAGAATAAATTTCACCGAATGAAGCTATAAACTTGCGGTAGAACGCGAATTATATTTGCAGGATAAAAATCCAAGTATTTGTAAAACACGTGAATTAAATTCATCCTTTTTGTCGCTGGAAAGATAAAAATCAACAGGAAAATTTGAATAACAATAACGGGTCGCTTTTGTAATTTATACGACTGAACGGTCGCCCGCGCAATTTCTAGCCGCGTTATTTGTTTCGCTGATACTCTAAAGTTCCGCTGCCCGGGCAATTATTGTAACGACAAACAAACGTTCACCGCTGCAGCGACGGTCCGTGGCTAATTTAAAAAGTAGCCGAAGAAAAAAAATTCTGACCGGCAAAGCGACGACGCCTGTTGTTTGTAGCTTCAGCTTAAATAACGAGGAAAGACGAGCGTACGTTATTTTTCGAGAAAACAGAAAGATACTTCCTTTCGAGGGAGAACGTAGTTGAACATTATCAAGGAAATTGTGATATGAAAAATGTATAGACGATAACGGTGTAATGGTATAAATAAATTTCAGGCAGCAATGAAACACAGCCCGAGAAGTAATATTCATCGTTTGAAAAATCTCTCTTAAAAAGCTGTTCGGACGATAAATTACCCAATCACCGCAGAGGCAGCTTCCAGCGTCAGGAAAGCATCCCGACGCCCGTCTTCGCAATTTATCGACGCATAAGCGGCACCGTATCAGCCCTATTAGAGCTGTTAACAATCCTGGATCAGATTTCATTGCTCCGTTCCTTGCTCCGGTGCCTTATGATCGAAACAAAGAAAAAGGATCGAGGAAAACAGAAGAAGAGGGGGGAAGCAGAGAGGGATGAAAAAGGGAACGAGGAGAGCGTTCCAAAGGAGTAGCGCAGGAGATAAAAGCAATTAATTAAGGCTCCTCCCCTCCCCTCCCGTCTTCCTTTGCCTCGCGCATCCACCCTCCAGCTACGGTCCCGGGCTGCCTCTCTTCCCTCACGCTGCTATTCCTTTTTTTTCTTCTCGCGTAAATCCAACGCGCAGAGGTCGATCCTCCGCGTCCGCCGTAGAAACGATCCGACGACACGACGTATCCATTATGGGACAAGTGGGCCACGTCGCGAAATAATGGAACGGCCATGATTTTGTGAGTTTATCGTCACTCGTCACGTGACACGGAAATGCAGCAGGAGACTGGCGCAAGCTCCCGCGCTTAAAACGGGTCGAGGGTGCTCGCGCTTAGGCTCGTAATTAAAACACGCCGGAACTTAATGTTTCCTGCTCTACGAGGACTTTGAAGTAACAAGCCCCGTGACGTTGCGCACACGTGCGACGTGCACCGAACTTCGCCTCATAAACGGACCTTCCAAATTTTTCGCGATTCCGATCACCTTTCGGACCTCTACGATTCGGAACTTCACATTTTTCACCGCTCGAACTCCGAGATGCGAGTCACGTCGTTTCGAACGTTTCTCATGGATTGCAGTCGACTTCAACGGGAAATGAACTGATACATTGACACTGTCAGAGACTGAAAATGTTTCGTAAGCTGTGTCGTTGTGTAGGTTGCTACCTAATGTAGCGTGAATGACAAATGTTTTGAATCGTGGTAGAAAGAGGTCGAATATTTATGGCATACTATTGATTGCGAATGAGGGGCAATTCGAAGAATGCAGCTAGAGGTTTAAGTGGGCTGTGAGACGTGTACAGATTGTCGGTTAGAGTTCTGGAGAGTGCGATATAATGGAAAAATCGAGTATCCGTCGCAGACGTCGACTAAAGATTGCGCCGCGTTATTAAATAATACACGTGCACTAGTATACCTGTGAAGCCCGTTATCGTTCGCTTGTCTCGATTCGCTAATTCTACGCTACCGTTCAATGATTCCTTGCTGAAGCGACACAAAATGCGATGAACATCGAAAGCGTTGAGCGTGAAACGATTACAGAAAAGCTCGTTGCTTTTTTGCGCTGTCAAGAATTACGAGGGCCCGAGGAAATTTACGAAATCTCGCGAGGCGTGAAAATAATTACCAGCCACTTTATTCTCATCGGTGGTTGGTCGCGTTTCCTTTTTCCGGAGCGTACGAAAGGCCGAAAAGAGATCCGGTCGAGTAACGAGCCATGCCTCGGGCTACAAGACCGCGACCCGGGACAAACTCTTGCTAAGGAAGCGACGTTTTATTATCGCGAAAAAGTTATTTCAAGGTTCGTCATACTTTCCCGGTTTCGTAGCAGCGACGTAAAACGATTTCGAGGGAACGAAGTTTCGCGTCTCCCTTGTACCGCCCGGGAGAACTCGTCGAAATTGACGAAAGACCCGTCAGCTGCCAGAAAATTTGTTTTAAAACAGTACACTTTCCCCGATCAGCCAGTCCGTCGAAAGTTTGTTCGAATCGGGTCGCCGAGTATGAAATTAGCGCGACAATGGGAAGTGGCTGACGCCACGAGGGATGGATCTCGAACGAGAAAGTTTTCAGAGGGTCGTGGGCCACGTTTTTCACCACCAACCCCGGTGTTCGACATCTCCAACTCTCTTACCGATCCCAACTTATAATTAAGTCACTCGAAAGCCGAGCTGTGTAGGTCGTTTCACTCGTTAGAACGGAACGTTTCACTCGTTTGCTTTGTAAACCCGGCGAGTTTTTCTCGTTTCCGTTCGCATCGGATCTCGCGATTCGATCGCTAATACTTCATCGAGTTCCCTCCAGCCGGGTAAGGAGAGTAAAAACGAAAATAATATATTTCACAGAGACGCGAAGAAGAGGATTCTTGCGATTCGAGTTCTTACGAGGGATTCCAGGAAAGTGAAATGAACTCATCGCAGTCTCGGGTTGGTTAATCCTTGTAAACGACCTTTTTTCCTCTCAGCTCCGCGCAAATGAAAATCATTCTTCACCGTAGATTTACCCCTCTACGCGAACAATCCACTCGGTGGATCCGACCGATGAAACGAACCCACCGCTGCTTCCTGGATAAATTTTCTCACGGAACGCTTGAAAGCTGAAAATTTATAACAAATAGTCGTGATGCAAAGCGAGAGTCACGATCGCTTTCCTTACCCCGGGCCAGAGGAAGGGGCCGAGTACGATTTATCATCCAGATAAAGGAATCACAATGGTTCCTCCGGCGACCGAGTTCGATAGCGTGCACCGAAACCTACAAAACTCGGTGGCGACGAAGCGAGGCAATAAGATAAGATTTCGAAAAGTTCTGCGTCTGTCTAGGGCGGCCGGATCCAAAGAAATAGCCATCAGCGGAATCGTGCGGAAACACGAAGACGCACACGGCCAGTAGTTTCAGCGATAGTGCGGCTCGCCCAGAAAAACTATCATCTACTCTAACAAAAATAAGTCAGAATTTATGTAATGTCACGCTCTCGTGCTTCGTCTTCCCTACTTTTCCTTCTTCTTCCTTTCCTTCTCTTTCCACCATGTTTTTTAAATCCATATCGTACGAATTTTTTACTCGCACGCTAACAAAAATATGGATTTCTTTTCCCGCGATATCGAGGTTAACGACGGTTCGAGCTTTTATAATACAACAAGTCGATGGCTGGATTTTAACGAGTACGAATAAACCGGTTTCGGTAACGCAGAACTATCAACAGTATCTGCTGATCGAAGCCCAATTTCCAATTTGCGCTCCCGTTGCTGCGAAATATCGAACAAAATTTAAGTGTTTCGCCGTTTGTATTTTTCATCGAAACCGAAAAAGAAATTCGACTGATTCTCGAGTTACGACAAAAGTATCGTTAACCGCGACCAGCTTTCTCGCTTTATTTCGACACCTTCGCAATTGTGTTTCACACTCCACGGCTATTCGTTTCAGCCCATTTTTCGAAACACGACTTGTACCTTTCACTTTGTAACATCGTAGGGCAGGGACTTTAGGGCAGTTCTTTATTTTTCTATCCGAAATGCCGTTCTATTATGTGTCGGGCGAATTTCGCTCGCATTGTTTAGAGCCAGTTAGCGTGGCATGCATAAAAGTAACGACATACATGAAATGTATCAGATTTTACGACAGCTATTAACATAAACTTTATCGCCGTGCCGTACTTGAGCACCGTCTTCCTTAGCGACCCCGACGATAAGCGACCAACTGCCGCTGCCAACTTTCCGGAAGCTGGTACGCGTCAATCGCGTTGAAACGCGAGAACGGGTCAACCGCTCGCAATTAACAAGCAAACTTGCCGATATAATATTTCGCGTGAAATGTGATCGAAAGCGGTCGCCCGAAACGGGTTCAACTATGAATTCAATCAAACCGCGGATCTGGCTGTGTCAACGAACCCGCAAAGCGGTAGAATTAACGAAACGGAAGAATCGACGCGATCTGTCGGGAGGGCTTTCACGATAAAAACGATGCTCGTGATCGAAAAAAGAGGTATCGCTGAATCGACAGTTTAACTACATTTCTAACGAAAACCTCTGATCTGTCGCTTTCATGGTATTAACGCAATCGTTACTTAATGCGAATCGCCTTTCGTCCTATTCGACCGAGTAACCGTGCGCGTATTTACGCGGCGGAAGCGAAAGAAGGACGCGCGTTCTTGAAGTCGGAACGATGTATTGGATGTAATTTCCTTCGAGGTAATAATCCCGCGGAACGATAGCTGGCGCTAAGAACAGCGAAGTTAAACTTAACGAAGCGACAATTCGAGAAAACTTTCTACTCTCTGCGGAGCCGTTCGTAACCGAGGATGTGCACACTTTAATTTCAGCCATTTTCAGCGCATTAATACCCAACGCATTAGCATTAGCGGAAAGTTGCACGGTTCCGCTCCCTCGCCCGTCTCGTTCTCGCAGTTACCACGGAACATTCCCGAACAAATCCCAATTCGGAGATCGAGGGAGCGATCGTTAACACTAACGAGATAACTGCATTATTCAAACATTCCAAACAAAGGGAACAATGGAACGCGAGGGGGAAAAAAGTGGTCGAGTTACGACGAACGTTTGCGGTCTCTCGCGGCCCGACGAAACGTTGCTCGCGATCTTCGCCCGGCTCGCCGGAAGTTCCGCGGTCGAACATTACGCTGGCCCGTGGACAAACGTTTAATTTACCGAAGCAAACTTAGGCCGCGAACAAAGTCCAGGTCTGCGGGCGTGTGTGGTATGGAACGAAATTGCCAAAGTTGTTCGTCTAGAACGACAATGGCGTAAACGAGGTGTGAAGCGTCGGTGTAGAAATCGTCGCGGTTGGTTCCACGGAACGAACAGGCTGGCGTCGAGATGGACGGCCGCGTTTGATTTTGGAAGAGAGATCAGAACCGCTGGTTTCGAGCATGCTTTCGGGGCATGCCGCGTCGCGTAATTAGTTTACGTGATCGATATTAACAGGACTCGTGTGCGTGGTCCACGATCGTGTCGCGTTTCGCGCCTGAAAGAAAGACCTTCCTCCCTTACTCTGTCCTCCTTTTCTTCTCTCCGTCTCTATCTCTCTTTCTCTCGACAGGTATCGTTCCCGAAATAGGGCCACGGACGAGGGATTTATGAATAATGCATACTATAAATTCGCGTCGCACGCACGCCTGCACGCCGGTAATTCCATTAGCTGTACCATTTTGCCACTCGATAGCTGCTACGTTTTCGATCGGGTGACTTCTGCTCGTCCGTTAGATCCGACAATCCGTTAAGTCTCGACGCGAGTTATACGCGCAGGTATGTGTAGCTGTACACGGTTGCCTCCTATCCCCTGTTGGCTAATCCCGATCTAGGCCGAGCAACGTCATCGTTTCTGCCAACCAGCAGGCTGTTCAGACTGATTGATAATTACCTTCCGTACACATGAAGAGTATGGCAGCAATGGACAGCCTCGCCTGCCACCTCAAAGCCATGTCCGTAACTGTTTGATAGCGCGTTCACTTTGGTACCGAAGCGATTCACATCCTCTTCACCGGATGACAGCGCACCGTCCACCCACTGACATACCAACACTGCGGCGGGAAATCCTTATCGCGATCGCGTTGACATCGTGGGGAGAAATCGGACGACACCACCGACGTTTAGTAAACACCAGAAGTTTCAACGACCCGAAGCCGACGCGAGATTAGTCCAATTTCAATAGTCGTCGCAACGCGATCTCCGTTTCCGGACCTTTGACTCTCCCTGCTCCTATTGTTCTCGACCTGAGTTTCCATAGGCTGCCTCCTATTTTCGCGCGCAAACGAGTCGAAAATGTTCGCACACTCGCTGTACCCGCGACCGTTGCTAAAGTTTCAGCGATACCACCTCGCACCGCTCACCGTGGAAAGATAACGCGAGTCAATCGCGCTTACCGGGAAACTTTCCTCGCAATCGTGTCACGGGAACCTTCCAGTCGAGTGTTACGACGGTTTAAGTCTCTTCAGCGGTTGCTGGATTCTTATTGCATCGTTCGATCAACTTCCGTTTCGATCTGCCCCCGATAACCTAACACCTGGTTACTTCCAATCAGGAGTATCGATTCTTCGAATTGCTCTCCCGCCTCGAGAACGCGTCCAGTGTAGAAAGTTAACGTGGATGCGTTAAAATAATGTAAAGGATGAAAATCGAGGGTCCAGCCCGCGTTCGGGAAACCTGGTCGAACAAGGGTACTCGTGTCGCGATTAAATTGGAACGTTAATTAACGCACACTGTCTGAAACTACAAAGAATATCACTGATCGCGGTCGAAGAACTGTTTTCTTTTACTTTCCGTGTCTTTATCAGTGTTCTCGCCGCCAACAGACCGAAAGTTCGATGCACTTGGTACCTCCGCGTATCTCGGTCAAAAGTGTCGCGCAAACAGCGAGAAGATCCTCCTTGTGGACTGGCCCTGTCCAGGGCCTAAAATAACCACAGAATATTCTGTTTTCCGCAGAATAACTTGAGCATCGTTTCACGTGACTGTTCGCGGTTTTCCAGCCAAAACATCTTGCTTCTCGTTTAATCGAAACTCGGCCGTGCACGATCACACATTGTTCACACGGCGTCTAAGTCTGAAGGAACGTCCCGGTGACGATCGTCAGGCGACCTCCCCTCATTTCCACGGCTATTCCCAGTCGTCCGAACGGAACAACAATTTTTTCAAGAGAAATCTCGCGGCTGTATACGCGACATGGTATATAGGACGACGCGACACGCACCACGTCTTGATTCGGTGGCAGATTTACCCTGACTGGGGAGATTCTTGGCCGTGGGAGCATGCGCGCTTCCGATCCACCTCCTGTGATGGTGGAACCGCGCAGAGGGTCCACGAACATGGTCCGCGCACACGTAAAGGTCCTCTCGATACACCGTGAAAGCAGAGCACACGCACGGAACCACCGACGCGAGCAAGCTTCACCGATAGGAGGCCGGGTCAGCGTAGGTGTAGTCCTAAGGGTGGCCCGCGTCGGTCACGACGACGTACGGCACTGTGTGTCACGGGCAGAAAGTGTGGCAGGGCGTGCAAGGAGTACGGAATCGAGGCACGAAATCTACGATACTCTTTAGAGAGGAGCGCGATGGGGATCGAGATTCAGCCGCGTGTGCATTTCGCCCGTCAGCCCTGCGGCCGATCTCGCCGGCCATCGACCACTGCGAGAGATCGCAAGATACGCGAGGCTGAAGGATATGCGAGCTCTCGCGTAACACCACCGTGCTGCGTGCTGCTTTCCTCCGGTTGATCGCTCGGAGAACGTTGCACACGGATATAGGCCGGAGCCATTGCCATCGCCGTAACCGTTATCAACCCCAGCGATATGCTAATGCGCTTCGTACTTGATAATGCCGCAATAATAAGGAAACCGGCGTAATTGTTGGGCTGCTCGGTATCGGAGCACCGCGTCGACTGGTGCAACTTCTTTGCGTTCGTTTCGTGTTACTCTCCCTAGCAACTCGGGAAACACGCGTTGGAAAGAGTTAGGGGAGCGTAGATCGTGCTTGAAATTTCTCCCTGCGGTGCGAGTTTGAAAGATGGTTACAAGGAAGCGAAGCGGGGCAGCTTGAATCATAGTAAAGGCTACTTTCTCCGCTGGGAACGCTGCTTTGCTTAAGTCTCCCGCTTAACACTTAGCCGACCGAATGAAGAGATCTCCCACTTAGTCTTGAAATAGTATCGTTTGCAATTCATCAAATGCATTTTCTGTTTTTCCAAAGTACAATTTTTAATAAATTCAACACTAGCTCAAGACCAACTAATAACAAAAGTAAATAGAATGAATGGTAGGGAGATAAAAAATGGGAGATCTCATTCGGTTGGCCACGTGTTGAGAGGACAACATTTGATTATTTCGCGCAGTAAAAACATCGAGCGTTGCGTTACTTTGTACCTGAGGGCACTTACGCACTTAGGATGCTTTAAAGGCGATGCTGTTTTTGCTTTTATTCGCGTGAATCTGTTGCAACGATCATCGACCACGGCTATTAGCGCGCGCTGTTAGATGCACCAGATGAGGGTGGACACGCGATTGTACAACGACCAGCGTAACACGCTATACACAGGCAACCGACGGTGATTAGCCCTTCGTTCTCGATCATCTATCGGCCATAAAGAATAATTTCACGGGGCTACATTAGATACGCCGACACTCTGCGCTGTTCGTTTCTTTCGTAGATTCGATCGCTGCATCGTTGTTGTCGCATGATATCGCAGCGAAATCGATGAATATTAAAACGTGTCGACGAGTCGTCACGCGCAAAACCTGGTCTATCGATGAAGAGGACTGGAAACGTGCTGAAAGCAAATGCGCTTGTTGGCATAAATTTCGAGAAATCAAAGCTATCAATTCTGTTGTATTAACAGTTGTATTTCAAGAATTGAAATGACATACATTAAATTTCATGCTTTTTCGCCGTTTTTCATTAAAGTACAGAATCCCGTAACGTTGAAATACTGAGTACGAAACGTATAGCACGTCGACGGGGGTTTGAAATTTCTTCTGAAAACGCGTTTTAGGCTTAAATTCGGAACTCGTTAAACGGTATCAAAGGAAATCGTGCTCGTATTACATGACAAATAAAACGCGAACGGCTATTACGTACGACAGACTGAAACATCCGCTCGTAATCTTAATTTTCCGCGCGTTACGTGCGATCAGATACCATCAAACGCGTTTATGACGTCGTCGAACATTAGCGTATGCTTGCGACGGGAACAAACTTGCGCACGCGAAACGCGTAAAGATATGATATTTTGACGACAAATGACGTTAATGGTGTTCGCGTTACGTGCGTCTCAAACTTAACAACTATCCACGAAACTTTGATGAAATCTACTTTATAACTCTCGCTTTGTGAAGTGTTTCGAGGTAAATTTCTCACGCGTGAGACATTGATATAATAACTCCTGCTTTTCGGGCAATGAATACACGTACGGCGTTCGTGCAAGTTTACACACGTTAGGGGCAAGAATTATGGGCCAATGTCGGTGTATACAAACGCGGGACGAATAGCAAATCCTTAAATCACTTCTCGGGAAAAAACGTCCACCGAAATTTCGCCAACGTTTCAGCGCATGCAAGATTGGCCATGCGTCGTAGTGTTCCGATCTAATTTGCTGTTACGTGCTCGCTAAATTCACCGGTCCCAAGATTATATACTCCACACAAGAACCGTATGTGGCGGCACCCTGGAAACCCTCGACGGAAAGTCCATGATTAAAACGGCTGTAGGCACTTCCCTACAGTCGAGGAGTAAATGTTTTATTGCTCCTCTTACCTGGGTCTCGAACGCGAAAAAGCGTCCGCTTGAAGGCCCAGATCCCCTACGACAGTTTCCCAGATTACTTAAATTTCTTTCATGGTATTCTTAACTCTTCCAGAGCTGCTTGCGTTTCTGCTCTAAAATCATGTAATGTCTGATAGCACCAACTTTTTATTTATATCATTGTACTCTCGGACATCCTATACAATTCTCAACTGATGTAAAAGGGCCACTAGCCCGTTAAATAAAATTATCATTATGATTATTATTACCACTACCTCCACCCAGTTTACAGACAGCCCTTGGCGGAGGGTTAGCTATATTTTTACAGCATTTTTCCAGAACGCACAGACAGTTACAAGTATTTTCTGATTCTTTGCGGCAACACAGATCGTTCTTTTGTATCATCTAATAAAATCACACACACCCTACCTCATGCGTTAGCGTTTAGGTTAGACTCACGCCTTTATCTGAGCATCGCGAAGAGCTCGAAATCAATGAAAACTGTCGTTCGATCTCGCGGTCGTTTTACGGCGCCTGCCGCGAGGCATTCATTCAAAAAACCGCCGCTCGCTGACGTACAAGCTGCCAAGTTGGAGTTATAAATAACGTTTCGCGTGACGACCGTGCCTTTGCAGACGCGGAGCCATTCATCAGTTACGCCTCGCACGTGAACCCACCGATAACGACGCCCTACCGGCAGACACCCGATCGCTGGATGAAAAGGGTGCCTGTCGAACGTACAGCGAATCGCTCGCTTCGTCTCGGTCCTAGCCGTTCTATATTACGGTAGTTCCAGAGCCTCGTTGCTGACAGTACGCGAAATAAGTGAAAAATAAATGGGACGAAACGAGGGAGGACCCGTTTATTCGATCTCTACAGCCTCGTAGTCCTCGTGGAACCGCAATCTTCTCCATTTTCTCGATTTCTTCCGTGATTGTTTCCCCGTTTGTCAACGGGACGGATATTCGATAGAAAAACAAAAAGGAACAAAGAAGATGCTGAGCCCCGTTTCGCCTGACCCCTTTCCGATCGCGCTCGGTCTCGACGGAAGCTTCGCGGAGCTGATTCGCGCGTCGCAAATTAGCTCGACTATAAAACTCGCGTAAAACCGGCTGAAAAGCGGGCCGCGTCCTCGCCGGTGGAGAACGAGCGCCGCAACGAAGCCGTTACTTTCGGTACGCCTGCGAGATTGCTCGCATAGCGGACAGCAGCCGCTAATTTCCGAACGTTGTAGCGAGCGTATCGGGCAGCCGACAATTACACAGGCCCGTAAAACTTGCGCGGTGCTGCGACCCGGGCAGCCGCGGCGGCGCATAAGTTTCGAGTGCACGGCACGATAAACCGGCCGATAACGGTGTCGGCATGTGTGCACACGAAATCCGGAGGAAACACGAGGTGGGGTAGATTATTGTGGGTGTCGAGCTGCTTGGCAGCCAGGTAAACGTTTGTCTCCGCCGCGCTGCAGTGGAAGCCGTTGACCCCCCGTTCTCCGTAGCGCGGCCAACGAACACGACTGCGACACGCTAAGATTTTCGATAGTTCGAAATTGATGCCGATAACAAGCTTCTCTCGCTGGCTAGGCTCTAACGCCACCATCGCCGCCGTCGCGTTCTTGTTCCCGTGTTGCTTTATCGGCGCCACGCACGAACGTTTCCGCACGAAATTGAAAAACGCCGCGTGCCACCGAGGGAGCACGTCAGCCATGAATTCTTGCCGACCCGATAGCTTACCAGCCTCTCTGTTTCTTTTTCTCCATTTCGCTCTAGATAACCTTCCCCCCCTCCACTCTCTCTCCCTCTCTGTTTCTATTTCTCTTCGTTTCTCGTATCTCCGGGAGAATTCCAAATTGAAATCCATCCGGGAGTGCATATCCACGACCTCGCGGTCCGCTAAACGATTTCATAACTCGCCGCGAGTTATAAGCCGAGCCGACTGATCAAGTCGCGTTTATGAGCGAAACGAAACCGCCTTTGGCTATCCGCTGCAGCTCGAGATCCTACAGGAGCATGGCGAGGAATTGAAAAGCTACGCTCGACAGACAGAGGTCCGCATCAGAACGAAAACGCGTCTCTGTTCCTCAGTGTCATGGCGAGAACGAGCGCAATTAGTTTGGCAATAACGAATCGATCCTCGAAACAGAAGCGCGTAAATTATTTCCGTAAACAGAGCCGTTAGCCGTGCTGTTGAGAAATGGTTTATATCTTTAAATAACACCCGGACAGCTTCTAATCCTGCGCGCGATGAAAATACGCCGGCTCTCTCCTATATTTATCGCGGGTTACGCAAAGTGCAATTTATGCGGGGATAAAAATTCCTCCGGCAAATATGTATGAACTTCTGTGCCAGCTATCATCGTAGACATTAATATTTGTATTTTATACTTAAATACCTCTCCGGCCTCGGACCTGTACGCGGAATTTTGTATCCTGGCCGAGCTCCAGCCGCGGACTTTACGAATGCTCTGGGCGTTCATTTTAGGGCAAAGCGCGTTTAATTTACGATCTTTATCGATACTCATCGCGTTTTGCGAAGCATAATGCGAGCAAAGAAAGTATCTTTGAAATTTTTTGATACAATCACTCTCTATCTGTCTCCTCCCCCCCCTCGTAGTACTACCTTTCTTCCAGCGAATCGTGATCGCGAACGTTAAATATTGAATCTTGCGCAGAAACACCCAGGTTCAATGGCCAAGCCAAGTCCTTGTTGTACAATTGAACGGTTGAAATCAAATCAAATAGCCCGTAGCAAGGCTCGTCTCGATCGATAACAAAGTTACATTCCGATAGATTTGTTCTTCATGCGTGCCTATCTATTAGCGTGTCGGAAAACGTAACTTGCCGGATGTCCCTTTGTCAAAGGACGGCCAATATCAGAGAAGTTAAATCCGGCGAGCTTCATCATTCTCGCGGTTGCTCTCACGCTTCCTGTCCTCGTTGGACGACAGTCTGAAACGTCAAACTGGAATTCAGCTGTGATCTCCTCTAACTTACCGCTTAATTTATCGTCATTATGTTACTCGGATTATCTGATTGGTTAATCATCGGTTAACTTTCTAATCAGCGTCGAGTTAAATGTAATCGCTTGTAATTATTATCATTTATGACTAGCAAAATTCACGTACGCTACCATTAAAACGCATAAATTATTCCTATATTAGGAACATGAATTTTTAATTCATCGATACAGGTTACGCAGCATGCCCTATATACACTAGCGGGCGACAGTTTCAGACCAAAGAGTCAACGAAAACAAATTAATTAATTTATAAGAAATAGCATAATAAACAAAATTTGTATTCTGTGGTGATCAATAAATAGTGTTCTACCATAGTAACAATAAAAATGATTACATAGACAATATTTGCAATCCATAAAACTCTGCTTTACATTGTCCTCTCGCCTTAAACTTTTACCTACTACTGTACATGTATACGTACGATGCAGGTTCGAAATTACGACTAGTTCAGAATGGTCATAGAGAAAATTGGATCGATAAAAATTGTGCCACTTTCTTCATAGTGCATTCTACGTTATGAAACGCGGATAGAATCTTGGGCTATACACTCGAAGGTTCGCCTGTTCCGCGGTTTGGACATTATCCAAGAATTGCCGCCATATTGAATTAATCCGGCTTCCGGTTCCTCCAAATCGAAAAGTTCATCTACGCTCACCGCTGTTTGTAACTCATTCGTCGTTTGCGTTAAACACGGGAATTCTATTAACCAAGCAGGCCAACTTTTAAGTATCCAAAGTTCCGATAGCTTTCGAAAGGCACAGCTTTCCCTGGAAGATTTTCGTCCGTATGCTGACAGGAACTACTGCCAACGGAAAACGTTTCGATACGAAAGTTCTCGACCTCGGGAAACTCGAGACGGCTCTCTTTCCGACGAGAACACGGTCGAAACGTAGTCTAGTTTCCACGGAGTTAATAATATACGGTGGAGTTTGGGCAGTACCGAGCAAAGTGCATTTTTGGTATGTTTTCCAAAAAAAAATGGAAAAGGAAATGGAAAGTAAACGCGCACAGAGGAACGTTTAGAACCTACGTGGAAAACGAAGGTTAAATTAACTAAAGCACAGACTATCGAGGGTTTCGACGTGTAAGTAATGGAAATTCCTGGAGTATTTCTTTGACTCGCGCTTACTACAACTCGGGAAATTACCATTTTTGATATACATGCTCCTGTAAAAGATAATGCACTTAGTCTCCGACCTGGTGTAAGCCTCGAGTTAACAACCTTAGCTGTTGTTCCAGCACGATGGTACTTGGCCCTTGGAGGGGCTCGTGTTCGTTGAGCACCCCGACGCCGCGAGCTGTAAGCTAACTGAAAATTAACGTGCCCGAGAACCCCTTAAAACCGACGAGAATTTACGTGGTCGGAGACCGTTACGCATAGATTTCGAGGGGCAGACCCGTTCCACGGCCCAATTGCCGGATAGCATTTCGAAACGGACGTCTATCTCGATCTCTCGGGCGAGCCAGCAATTCAGTCGCGCGATATTTCTTTCATGAAATTCCACTGGCCATTCTTGCCGGGCTAGCTCGCGTTCGTTCAACTTCTCCTAGGAGTTGCCCAGGCCGAAACCGTGGACGAGCGATATCTCCGGGTCAGCTGTGCAACAACTCTCGCGGGAATAATTGAAGTTGGGCCCTGAGAGAGAAAGAGAGACTCTGTGTGTGTGTGTGTGTGTGTGCGCGCGTGAGAGAGAGAGAGGGAGAGGGAGAGAGAGAGTGGCGTTACTTAAACTTCGAGGAGACAAAGAGGGAAGAATAAACGCGGAATAATTTCTTTGTCGGGTGAACGAGAGTTTTCGAGAATTAACGAATTACCATCGCACCTGTTGGCTCAGCCGTGCAAAGTTGAACCGGTTTAAACGCGGGGAAATTGTTTCAGGTTTCAAGTTCTTGAACAATTTCCAACGGATTCGCGATAAGCGCTCGCGAAGATAAAGTTTGCTCCAAGTTCACGGCGGATAGTCCATCCTGCGCGAGCGAGACCTTATCATTTCGGTAGAAATGCAACAAAACGAACTCAGAACTCAGACAAATCATCGTCGATTCTTTTTCTACGAATGTATAAGCCATGTACAGCTAAGTTTCGCGAAGCGAGAAACGGAAGTTCAAGCAACCAAGAAATATTTCTACGCTTCGTGTCACAATTTCAAGCATTTTAATTTATCCGTATTATATATGTTAGTATCTACTTTTCAATTTATCTACACAATGCGGGGGGAACATTTGAATTCGTGCTTTCAAATCAAACATGGATATGTATAATCGTCGCGCGAACGAGCCCGGCCAATCATCTTGGGTGTTCTTCGAAATCGTTCGCCTACAAATTAGGCCATAATTCGATGTTCCCGTTTCAGCACGATGACGTCGAGCAAATTTACGTGTTCCGCGAGCGTGCAGCAGGGAATGGCTGATCGATTTTCAGCGGATGCCAGTGCAAAGTATTCTACACACTTGTACAATGCAGCGTATCGACATTCGTCATGAAACACCGTGTTCGCGTGCACCATTAATCATAAAGTTGTCACACGTCAACAGTGCATATTGTCCCGAATGTCAATATAATTCTCGGCGCTAATGAACTTGCGTCTATATTAATTCAACGAGCCTTCGATCGGCGGACATGAGCCGAGCTAATTTATTTTTCGGCGGCGACGTTGGATCGGAACGAGAATCGAAAATATCAACGAGCCCCCGATGTCCACGGTAAACAAGCGAATGGTGAACGTTTCTTCTTTCCCTCTCTACTCTTCCTTCTATATTTACCTTTTGTTTTAGCCTCTCGGTGTTTATTACAGACCAAGCTTCTCGATCGAGCGACGCGCTCATCTTTTTTCCCAATGTCGTCCTTTTGGTCAAAATCTTTATTGTTCCAGCAACAGTTTCTCGAGTACGCTTTGTCTCGGATTGACGAGGGTGTTTTAATAAACGCAACAAAGTCAACGCAGAAGAGCCTCTGGTTCCGGGTACCGTTTCAAATTTCTCTCTGCCCGCTGTGAAACATTCCATCGTCGAAGCGGCGCGCTCTAAGAGGCATCGGCACAGGGAAGGAATCTCTTTAGACTTCGGACGATGCAATGATCGGCACTGAAGCGACGCTGCATTCAGAACTCGTTTTTCCAAGGAACATTTGTGCAATTTTTCTGCTGAATGAAAACGTTTCCTTCTCTCCGGACGGCCCCACTGAAAAATCTCCGGCCAGAGATGTACAACATTCCTTTCTTCCTTTGCCTAAAGTTGCACATCCTTTGATTAATTTTCTACAGGCATCTGGATCCGCTGGAACACGACAAATATATCTACCTAGCCGTCGCCCACGCTCGTTCCCCTCTCTCGACTCGCGGCCGCATTTTTCTTCCGGTCTTCTCTGCCCACTTTCCGGCCGCTCTTTCAGCCACTCAACTCTCTCGTGAATTTATCATTTTACGAATTTCATGTTGACTCGTTTCCGCTTTTAATCTCTTCTTTCTCCTTCTCCTCTTCCTATTCTCCCTTCCTTTCCATGGCGAAGGAAACTACTCGAAACACGAGTAAACACACGAATTCCTGTCAAGCACGAGTCGTGGCAGCCGATATTTTTACGCCCGCTCGACTGCAATTGATACAAGGTGTCTCGTACTTCTCTATCTCCCATTACTTGTAAGTTTTATCATAAAAGAACATCCGATATCGCAACCAGCGTTCTACACATTTCCTTTGCGATGCTGTAGTTGCTTTCGCATTTACGTCATCGATATAAAAATATTTGTTATCCTAATGGTGTCGAGCAATCCTCGCACCTATGTCTTCTCAAGTATGTTTAATGGTGCACGTTGAGTTCCTTGGGTGATCACCGAGGTCCGCTGGACTTTCAAAGCTGCGTTTCGACGGGAGACAAATTTATTTATCGATCCGTCTTACTCCGCCCTTGTTTTATCTTCTGCTGCTGTCTCAACCACTTGTCCAGCTGTGTTTTCGTCGAGAGCTGTTTATTGCGGTTCTTCAACGCTGTAGCTCCTCGCTTTCCTTCCTCGGCTTCCACTTCAACGTTCATTCCAGTTTTTCCCCCGCTGCTCCCTCTCTTCTTATCTTCCCCATCTTTCGTTGCTGTAACTACTTTTTTAAACTTCTCATATTGCTTTATTTTTTAAAAACATCTTTTTCTTGAATTTGCTTCCGCGGATGGACGACGCTAATGGCTAGTGGTCCCCATCATTCCCCACCGTGCTGAAATGCATTTCGATCGAGGTATCGTTTACACGAAGAAGTATCGCAGGTATGAAAAATATTATAGATATATAAAGGTATGCGTATAGAGAAATATTGTATACCGATTCCAATGATTTTATGAAAAATTATTGAACATACGCCAGCTGGAACCAAAATAAATGTTCCTGGATTTGGATTCAAAAGATTTGTCTTAGAAACTTGCGTTAAAATTTTCTTCTGATTCGGCAATCGTCAAATGTCTGCTGTCGAAAAAGGCGCGTGGATTCGTTCTCATTTGCATTCGTCTCTGCCAACGCTTTTCTTCACTTCCTTCTATCTCCCTCAGCGCGTTTCACTCGCGCCAATTCCCATTTCCTTGCCATCGCGCACCCAAATTTCGAATGCAACTCGTTCGATCCGATCCTGATCTAGAAAAAAGCGATGCATTCTCCGATTTCTTCGTCTGTCTCTTCGGTATTACTAAGTAACGAAAAAGGAGGGTGATGCGAGAGCGATGCAAGAAGGTGTCCTCGAAAATTTATCACCATCTTAAGGCGACGAAACCGCCAGTAATTTCGAGGTGGCAAAAGGAAAAGGGCAAGGAATTCGATTCAAGAAGCGATTAAAACTAAGGACACATCGAGACGCAATCAATTAAACTCGCGTCGGCAGAATTATAGCATGCTCCGTGTAACGAGCGTAGCTGTCTTTCTGTGATTCGACTTGCGCGTCTGAAAATTGCGGCCCATTCATCAGTCGCCATCGACGGAGGAGCTAGGCCGACCGTCCGCGTGCCGGTATTAATAATTAGAGCGGATAAAGGAGCGTAATTGAATCAGTGCCTTAATTAAAAATCGCAATTAGTGTCTTCGTAGGGAGCCTCGGTGCCTACCTTACGTAAGCAAAATTGAATTAATATTCCGTCTGGTCCCGGCGACGGCACTCAACGGCCTCGCTTAATGCTAGAATTACGCGCGATGGCTGGAACAGAGAGGGGAGTGGCGGGAGAAAACAAAAGAGGAAGGCGATTTCGCGTCGCGAACAAAAAGGGGAAACGAAACCAGAAGCTGCACCCTTCGCGAAGAATCGTGATAGCTCTAATACTTGCGAATAATGCGGTTTTCCATTGCTCGGTTAAAGTCTCCGCATCGCGCTCGCTGCTGGCTGGCTGATCGTTTTAACCATCGCTAAAGTTTATTGCTGAGATTCTACGAGAAAAGTAGCTCGGACGACTGTGCAAGGGTAAACAGGAATGGCGTGCTCATCAAGGATGGTCGGACGAACGTGGATCATGTTAGGAAGACCAGATTTAAGTCTTCGCATCTGCGGTTTTGCATTATTCTGCAGGATCGCAATCTGATTCTCCATTGTATTATCGGTAGCGGGAATGAGTGCAACACGCGCGGAATTCTTAAAAGAAGAGGTTTGTACGACGAGGTCAACCAGATTTAATACAACTATACGATACGGCTCTTCTAGGACAAGTCTGCTTTTTGGGTTTCGTTCTAGTCGTTTTGAGGATTAGGAAAACGGAGCAGTAGGGATGAGATCAGGCGAGGAAAATTTGAAGTTCAAGGAGTACGAGTGACTTAGGGATTAAAGGATATGAATGAATTATTAGTAAGCGGCAAAAATATTTAGAAAGAGATGACTGTTGAGAGGATGGATTTTTCTTTTTCTCCTTTTATGAATTTTTCATATTCGAATTGTTCAGCTTTCTGATATTGCACGCAATAGTTCCAAAGTAATAAACAACAAAGGAGGTCGCTTTCCAAATAAACGCGTCGCAATTAACACGGCAGCGTAGGTATATCACGAACGATCGAGGCGCCAGTTGCAGGCCAGCCTTTGACTTGCACCGAAATTGGAACTCTCGCGCATGGTGTCTCTAATAGAAGGATATTCGGCGAAGTTTACACGGAGCTGGCCTAATCGCTAATTGTTCTCTCGATGTACGAGACGTAATCAGCCGGTGATGCATTCGCGTGGCGCTCGAAATGCCGAAAATGTAATTACACCGTGGCAAGCAATTAGCGTGTACGATGCTCTAAAATAACCAACGATTACCGATACCGTTGCATCAACACGTTCGTTCCAACATGCAACGAAACGGCGTTTCTTAACGATCGTAGAAAATTGTCGAACAACCGAATACAGTCTTTGCTCCCAATTCAGCGATCACTTTTATAAATCCGAGCCCTCGAGAACGGCGCATTCCCGAGAATTCTCATTTCCCAAGAGGATCGTATTTTTGCGCTTCAAGCTTCCTGGAATTAGAGTATGATTTTCACAGCGTAATTCCCTTATTATTTGACAGGAGACAGAGGCAAGGGATGCGGCGACATAAAAGGATCCCTGCAACGTGCTTGAAAGAGTTTCTTCTTCCACTTTCTATGATATGTGCTTGTACACTTCTCTTCCATGTGCCGGCAGTTCCCTTGGCTCCTTTCTCTTCACCAAGGGATCTTCCCTCGGTCTCCTTCCCGCGTTCTCATGGAATATTGCAGTTCCATCGTGTTGCACGGGCCGTACCATTCCTTTTCGCCGACCGCTCTACTCATCGCGCGTGTGCCATCGCATTTTCAAATTTCGCTGAACTCCTCCACCTTCCTGTGAAAAACAATTTTATGTACTCTCGAATTTTCAACTCTTTCCGTCTGTTATCGACCGCAACAACGTATCTTAATTCACAAGGCTACGTATTGTCTCGGCGCTTGAGATGATGCCCCTTCATTGACGATTACTTTGACTATTAATAACCGGGTGTCGCGCTTGAGTTGTTCGACTAGTATTCCTCTGTTTTTCTTCTGCTGGTGGACGAAAGCCGAGCGCCTTTTAAAGGATCGGGAAAATGGAAGGTGAGAGAGGGAAATGGACAATTTGAAGGTGAAAGGAAAAGTTTGAGAAAGGGAACTTACTGGCAGAAGGGTGGTGGTCACCTGGATGGGTAGGACTTTGCCCTATGGGATTTGCGATGGTCAAGCCCAAACCATGTGGCTATAAACCAAAACCGGTTTCCATAATAAATATAAACGATTGTCAATCCCTATCCCCTATACTCAATCGTTAGATTTATCCAATAATGGAGAATCTTCTTCCGTGCAGCAATGTTTCGTTCGTTGTTATGCCTGGTAGGCGAGAAACGAGAAAATTGTATGCCACCCAATTTAACATTGTTTGCACCACTACGGCGAATTGATTAGCCAACACCAGAGGAAATCGAAAGCGAGGATCGTGTAAACAATTAAAAACCTCCTCCAGCGATGAATCAACTTGCAGAGTTAATAAGAAATATTGACGGACCAAACAGTGCTTAGCTTCGAGCGCGCAAACCATCGAATTTGATGGTTTAACAAATCTCCGTGCATTAAACAAACCTTGCATGTTCCAGGATTCGCTTTTCTTCCGTCTGCTCTCGATTTCTTCTGCTTGCTTCCGCAAAAAATTGTCCTCGAAAGAGCTACATCAACGACGAAAACTAAAGCGCCGCAAAATACACAGGATTGGATGTAAACCGACTGAAGAAGTCGTCGTTGCGTTTTAACCGAGCGAACAGAAACTCTGTAACGATGTTTTGCATAATCCAGCAAAAGACGCGCTACACGACACGGCATAACTTTGGCAGCGCAAGAAATGTAGTTGAAAATACATGCAAATATCGAGATTCGTGCAATTAACAGCCTCTCGTTTGTACAACGTGTCCTGCAATACGTTGCGACTATGTTCGTTTGATGCATTCCCAACGATCATCCCTACAGCGTTGACGGGATGCAACAGATGAAAGTGTAAGTTATCGAGGTCTCCTTCGCGTGGAGAAGTCTCTCCAACGAGTCTCGTAAGCCATGGGTAGAAAGGGAGGGAAAAAAGCAAAAAGAGCGGAAAAGCGGTCGTATACATAGGCATTGCCGTTAATTCGTGACGTTAGCTGTTTAGTATCAGAAAGAAGAGAACGAGTGCCGAAAACGAAGGAGGAACGCAAGTGGAACGGCACGCGTTCGAAACGCATGAAGGTATTCTCGTACCCTTGTGGCGCCAATTTTAGCAGCCATCAATTAAGGAAAAACACGCGCTTACAAAAGAGCGGAGAAGAGCAATCCAGGCAGCGATGCCCGGCTGGTGAGACAAGCACAAAACCCTTTGACGCCTCCGTACGTGTCGCAATTACACGGAACAAAACAGCCCGCGTCTTTCCTCTCCCTCCTCGCTTTCGTCTTCCTCTTTTTTTCCGGCTGTCGCCCTCGCCCTCGACTCCTCGTCGCCTCTCTGCGGCGGACCCCGAACAAAACGGCCTCGAAATTTGCGTGCGCGAGAACCTTTGAAACGCAACGAATTCCCGCCGTTAGCTTTGTACCCTCAAAGGGGAATTGTGCGGCCGAAATTTCAATGAACGCGCGCCACGCACACAGGCGTGCACAAGCGCGTACGTACATTGTACATGGAAGGGACCCGCTGCAGCTACCGGTAATTGTACGATGGTTACGGGGAAAACCGCAGCTTATGTGTTCACGCGTTGATAATGCAAGCCCCATGATGCCCGGGCCTTGTCTACCTATTCCGCGCTCCCGTGCACGCGCGTCCTCTCCCGCAAAAGGGATTACCCGATATTCGTCGTTTCCTCGTTTGCCCGCCCCCTTTGCCCTCGATGCTCTCCGGGCGTTGGAAAAACCGTAACGCGGGCAAAGATGAAACTGCTCGTTTGACGAGCTCGCGGTTACGCGCTTGATCCGCTTCGATGGTCGCAACGCTGGCAAAAAGTAATCGTACCCGTGTTTGCTGGGCTATTCGCTCGACCAATTTTTAATCGATATCTGAGAAGGCAATCATCGACAGATTCTAAAACGTTTATTCGTCTGGTAGCGTCGGAATGCTTTGACGGAAGAGTCCAGACCGAATGACGAAGAGCAATTATCCATCCAGGTGCCAATTGGAAACTTATAGGGAACAAGCAGTTGAACATTGAATTTGTGTGCTGTTGCGAATTGAAAGAGAGATAAGGAAAAGGAATGGGAAGGCAGTGCTAGTCAGACTCATCGGTAAGGCTTACCTAGCAGGCCCATGCCTCGGACACAGGGACAGAAAGGGGCAGATCGGAAATCGTATATATAGAAACTGTGGCGGACTCGTGTACTTGCGAGAAAGATAGCCTATAGATACCTCCTAGTGGCGAGGGCAGGAAGGTCGTCACAAATTGCTTTAAAATAAAAAATATTGTTCCAAGAAAATTCCAATTTACTCCAAAATCTCTGAGCAAAACAAACTTCCTGTAAAATCGGATATTTTGAATCGTATTGTATATTACATCGCGCATAAACAACATTCGTGGTATCAAAGAAGGAATACAAAAGATTTGGCTATCCTGGGATCCACGCGAATAACAAAACCTTCTCCAAAATGGAAATAACGATGCTTCTATGGTACCTCGATGGTTTCCTTATTTCTCATTTTCTCTTCCGTTTACGAGGGCGTCGCGTCTGCTGCGCTTCCTGTTCGTTTCCGAATTTTCTCTCGGAAAACCAAAGTCTGCGCGTTATTACCGAGAAGGGTCGCGGCGAACGAGTTAACTGTCCGCATCCTCGTCTATGAAGTTCTCACCAGAAACCCAGTAATGGTATCACTCCGAGGGGAAACGTTACCTCCTCTCGGAATTCGGGAGCGGAAAGGCGTAGAAAGCGAAGGAGGAAGAGAAAGCAGCCGAACGCGTTGTCGAATCGAGGAACTGTCCGCAACAGGGCATCGCCAATGGCTAAGCCAGTCGATGCTCGCGGCCAATTTCACCGGCCCATTCACGAGCTTCGATTCGAATCTTGCCAACGTGCGAATTAAAGCTCGGCCAACGGAACTCGACGCCGAAAACCGGATGTAAATTCGTGCGAGCTCTCGGCCGTAACGGATTTGGATTAAAGGCTATTGCCCACTTAACACCGCAACACGTGAACGGTATTGGAACAATGTCGATGTAATTTATCTTACTAAGTGCAATTGAAACGTAAGTGCCTTTGCTCATCTGTAACAAAACTGCATTCAAAATGCTTTCGTATCAAATTAATAGCTCGATGTTCTCGGCGCAAACTTTCCGAAGATTAGACGACGATCGCGTCTAACGGTTTTCCTACAGTTAGTATTGCATTGCTGAATGTCACGTTTCTCTATCATATTCCATTATTATTCAAGTAACAGACCAAAACGTGAAACGTCTGTACTTTGACTCTCGCCTAAACAAACGTGAGAAGCAAACATTGATTGAATTTAATGGAAATTGCGTTTCAGCTATTACACTGCATTCCTAAATTCACAACGATAACGAAAAGTCGAAATTGTGACTTGTCCTTCGTCCCTGTGAATCAGGGTCAGCAGAGTCGGGAGAGTATTAAGCTGCCCCTGCAACGTAAACCCGTTCGACGGGTTGGAAATGCAGCTCGTCCCGAGGTCGTGCTAAATACCACTCGTCGGTGCAGCACCGGTTCATCATGGAGAATCGGCCGAATCGGCCGAGGTGCACGCGAGCAGCTCGAAACGCGCACCGCTGGATTACGCGATGCGAGTCGACCGGGCTGGAATTTATTGCGTTTCGATTAGAGGCCGAATAATGGCAGGTTCAGCCTGCTGGGGGTGGTTAAGGTGCTTCGAGTGCTCCGCAACCCAAAACGGTGGTGGCTCGAGCACGCACGAGAGAAACGATGAGTCTCAGTGGGCGCTTCAACAAACAGACGCGACCCGAATGAGTTATGTAGTCAGCGTACTTTGGCTTTCGCGTGTTGCCGTCTTTGTTCGTCTCGTCTTACGTGCAACGTGCATCTTTACCTTCAGATTCTAAGAGTTGGAGAATTTCTAATTTCAAAGATGTCTCTTAGTCTATAACACGGACATAACGATAATGTGAACGTAATTGGAATTGAAGAACCATTTCGCACCCTTATAATAACGTGTGCCATGTAAACACAAACTAAACGCTCAAAGTGCTAATCTCTAGATTTAGTTAGATATACTTCAAGTAGAGTAGTTGGAGAGAAGGTAATGACCTTAGCACTTAACTATTAATCGCAATTCGATTAAATCGATTTCGCAAACTTGAAGCACATTTCAGGGAGTAAATAATCGTTTATCCCGTTAACTCTCCTCCACGATGAACAGTAGAGAGGTCTCGTAGAGCGATCGTTCAAAACTGAAACGTGAATTCAAATTTAAAACGATTGCACCCACAAAATCCCCTCTCTGCGCTCTATAAAATATCTTACACGAGATTTCGAACATTCAGTCGGTGTTCTTCGAAAAGGAGAAACGAGGAGAACAAAATGAAACAGAAAGATGGTGAGAAGAAATATGAGACTCGAGGCACGCACTCGTTGAACGGGGCGGAAACGAGCGGTCGTTCGAAAACGTTAGGGAACAGAAAAATATCGTTTAGGTGGTACTGTCGAAAACAGTTTTCGGCCGGTGACTGACGTTGGCCGTTCGCCAAACGAAGCGTTCGCGAGCGCGGCGCGCAACCCGACGATCGAAATCGTCGAGCAGATCGCCTAGATCGCGGAAGATGCGCGCGAATGGAAGCGAGGTCACGACGCGTGGCGCGGGTCAACGGGGGAGAAAATAAAACGGGGTTGGTTGCGACTCCGAGAAAATAGAAAGTTGCCATGGGAGCGCGTAAACATATAAATCACGTTGACCGAGAGAACCAGGCAGCTAGGTTAGCTGCAGTTGGAAGTTAACGCTCGTTCCGCATCCCTTTGCCCTTCCCTGCCCGTTCTTTAACCGCGTTTTATTCTCCCAACCATCCCCCTTTGCGCTCTGCTCGGCCGTTCTCTTTTCCTCTTTGCCTTCGCCATCGCGCTCGCTACTCCTTCAGAACGTTGAGGTTAGGGACAGGGTGAACTTTAACGCGTATCCACAGATCCAAGTCAATTTTTAAGTAAAACTTTCACTCGTTCTCCTCTAAATTTAGATCACTAACAATAAATACAACAATACAGTCGTGCAAAATAATACTCAAATATAGATTATAATTTCTTCATAACTTTTTGCATTAAGATTCCTGCTAATTTTCAACTGTTGCAAATTGTCTGTTTAGTTGGAGTACTTATAATAGATCGAAATCCACTTGAAGGTAAATTATAGTTCGAGGTACCGTTTATGTACCTTTAAATGCTTATCGCTTAATGAGTTCAAATCTGGCTATTAGTTTACATTCGAGTCTACATTGCATGAAACTATCAGCTCATACTATGAATGCATAGCTTACAGTTTTCGATCCTGAGAATGCGGAAGTGCCCTTTGAACTCAATTTCGCTATTGCATCTGGTCGAGCTCTAGGTAACCGATCAGTTTCCTTTCGCGCAGCGTAATCGCCTACGCAGGTATTTTCTATCGAAGTTACAGGGAGAGCGTTTAAACGTTCAATGAAGAGTGGTACAAAGCACGGGAAATGCTGGAGCAGTTTACGAATCGCGCGTGTCAAATAAGCAAGATGCGATTACGAGTAGCCTGATAAATTTATTCGATGCCGTTTTTCTGTCGGACGAGAAAACGCTAACACGTCCACAGGCATAGTCGAGGAATATTACGAGGCAAAATGAATAAATTTGAATTTAATTCAAATCGTCTTCGTTCGCATCAGTGATTTCCCTATAGGAAATAAAACTGACAAGGAAGATCTCGGGTTCAAAGAAAAAGTGGTATCGCGTGTTTTTTACTTTATCGAAGCTCTCACAGCTTACTCTTAGGTGTACGTTAATGTAGGGGAAAAATAAATAAAACTGTTGTACACAGAAAACTACGATACTTATTCTTAACGCTTAACTAACGGAGTGGTGATATCTCCCATTTTTTTCTCTGCCATTGATTCTATTTACTTTTGTTATTAATTAGTCTTGAACTGAAGTTGAATTTATTGAAAATTGTAGTTTGGAAGAGCAGAAAATGCATTTGATGAGCTGTGAACAACACAGGTTCAAGCCTAACTGATAACAAAAGTAAATAGAATCAATGGCAGAGGAAAGAATGAGAGACCTCCCCATTCGGTTGGCTAAGTAAGTGTTAAGAAGGCTACAGTATAGTGAAGAGGCCTAACCAAGAAGGACTGAAGGCGGTCACCACAGTCACGTCGCAAAGCGGACGAAATAGAACATATGACGGTGTCAACAGTTAACTTTGTCAATCTTCGAATTTGTTGCGTTCCGTTACAATGTAATAGAATGCCTGCTATTTATAACGGCAGCCCTGTGAAAATAACCATAGAATCTGGTCGCTGGTTATGCCCGGAAAATATTAAACGCGTCGTTAGATAATTCTAGGAAAAGGGTTATGGCGGCAAAATATTTTCGTTGCATCGCGTGATTCGATCCATGACGTGGACCTCTTTCGGTATAGAGAGAATTCCTGGAGCGCCAACCGTCGATTATCGGTTGATTTTCGATCGGCAGACGGCTCCGGTGAAATAAAACCGGAGCGCAATATAGAGATGCCATTGCGGCGCGTGGAATCGGGGCTGTAAAAGACGAAGAAAGATAGCGGATGGGACGACATAAACGCGCAGCTTGCTCGCCGGCTCGCGATCGCTATAGGCGAGCATTATCTACGCGACCGTTTAAGGCTCCTATATAAAACACGTATTCATATTTCCTCCCGTGGGAACCGGGGCCGTCACGCGATATACGAAACTCTATATAAATTCCCGTAAACGTTTTTACAGCTCCAAGTTAAAGGTCTGCCCTCGCTACAAGCGATCGCGATGTCGTGCTCGCGGAACACTGTTAACCCGTTCCACGCGACTGCTACAATTTCGAAAGCTATCGTTCTTACCCGGGTATAATCACCGCTTCGAAACAGGGACGTTCTTTTTGGGGTAACAGTCGGAATGAACGTTAACCCTTTCGCTACGGGCGGTTTCTTCGACGCGTTACTTCCGCTGAACAAGCCGCCGCGCAAAAAGTGTGCACTTGCGAAAAGACTGCAGTTGCCGGTCGCACATTTAATAACACGGCATCTTATACCGTTTATAATCGGCCGTAGAAAGGAAAGGCTTAAAAAATTATCGCACAACGCAATAATATTCTATTAGTGAAACATCACGGGTGACTATAGTCACCGTTCGTATGTAGCGAGCATCAGTCGTTGGATGAGTATAGTCTCCGTTCGTAGAGAAAGGGCTAACTTCTTCGACCAGCAGAATTGTCTCTTGTATCGATCGCGGAGTTTTATTTACGGCCGAGTAGGACAGACGAGGCTAATTTGTCATCGACCAAGCCTCTCGTAAATTCGGGAATTCGGACACAAACCAAACGGCTCCCGTGGGGAAATTCGATACACGAGGACGCGGCGTTGATTGCAAGATTGTCGAGAAAGTAGATTAATTCTAGTAGCTAGCCGGACAGATCTCGTTGCCGCGAAACGCAGTCCAGATAACTGAATCCGATAATAGCCTAATCCCTCGTTCGTAACAACTTGAGCCTGGCCAGCTTAACCACCCGACTCGTAATTCACGATTTTCCAATCAACCCTCGAACGATTCGTCGACGTTCTTTCCTCGAAATTCGGCCCAATCGATAAGCAGAAGTTCCGATATCCGGAGATTGGAAGAAGTTTCCTCGTCCTTCGCGAAGGGGTCACGGTTCTGCGAGAAAGAAAAACTTGAAAGGACCGAAACCTTCGGGTTGCTACGCATGGGATGCGGACATTTCCCAGCGGAATTGCACGATTCTGTGGGTAAACGAAAGGAAATCTTGGACAAACTTGCGGAATTTTTGAGAACGTGGTTCCCTAAGCAGGAAAGCGTGTTAAGAAATAGCACGTTGAGTGGCGAAAGCAAAAGCGATGGAAAATTCGAGAGGAAAGCGTGCAAGTTTGACCGAAGTTTCTGGTAAATTACGCCACCTTTATCGACCTGACAACTTCTCCCACGACTCCAGGCATAAGTTAAAGTACCTTCGCAAGACGCTTTACAATTCTCTGGGAAAAATTCCACGAACCGACGTCTTACTTCGTGTCGATCGACGATCGTAAAGTCTTTATCACAGTTTAATCCCTTTAGCGGCTTTTTCAGGCCTCGCCACGGTATCTACCGATATACGGTCGTATCGAATGTCCCGTGTCATTCCCAGACGTTGACGGTCGTGGGTGGAATAAAAATTCAGGCCAAAGGATCCTCGTTCGAGCGAGCCATTAGTCTTTGATCGCGACTCGTTGTTTGTCCCGTATTCGGGGAATTGTTCGAATCGTTTTCGATATGAGGGTGGTTAAATTTTCATCTCCACCGTTTGCGTTTTCGTAACAACAACACGGAGGAAAATTATTTTTCACCATTGAAACAGAAATCGATGACGCGGGACGTGTTAATCTTGTTCGGACAATTTCGTGGATAATTCATGGGTTGCAGAGTTTGACGTATTGAATCAACCATCGCCAATGAATAGCACAACGGCGGAAGCGAATGCTCTGCGGGAACATCTAATAACAGGTATCGTCGGATGGTCTACCTCTATCACGATTGGACGTTGCACGAGCCGTAGGTCCTCTGTTAGCGATAAATTTATCAGCAATTATCGATAAACCGCGCACAGTTAACGTCCACGCTAATGCCGCAATTTGCCTAGCAGTCTATTAACTGTTGCTAATTGAAAGTTACGGAATTTATAGGCGGCGGTATAAAAGGTAGTTGCATGTTCCTTAAACAACCCACCGAGTGGAACACGCCGTGCCTCTCCGCCGTTTATAGTTGCTCGTGAACCGAAAAAAGAAACAAGCAAGGCTGCCATTCTATGCATTTGCATTAGCAACGCTCCGGCTTTTCACTCGATAACATTATTCCGTTGCGATATTAATGGCGGTTCGCTTTAAGCAGAGTTAAAACGAAGCATTGTTCTGGATTCGGGTTGGCAAATTCGTGTTTTACAGCATCGTCATTGTGCGCAACTCTCGACACGCTCGCAGCATGCGTTTCCAACAGAGTATCGCGTCGTACTCGGAAATTACATCTTGATGCGATCCGCCAGGGCAGCTAATTTGCGAGATATCCTAATTTCGTTGAAGTCGAGTTAAGCGCGAACCCAAAGAGCTGGGATTGAATGCGATCAGATATCACAGATACGATACACGGGTGCACCGGAAACAATGGAAACGCGGGAGGATCGCAACCGGGAAACTTTTCCGACTCGATGGCCGCAACCAAAACGGAAACGATGCCAGCGAAAAGATCGACGAACGAAAGAATGCAACATACATATTTATTCGTAGAGTGCTGCAGAATCTGTATACGTGTGCGCGTTGCCCCGGAGCTGTTTTCGGAAGTTACCATCGGCAGCGAGGTTCCGCAAACAGAGGCTAAAAGGTTCGAGAGAAGTACGGCGAAAAGGAGCGAGTCGAAGCTGCCCGTAAACCGGAGAAATGTATCCGGATTCGTGGAAGCAAACCGTGGTTCGCTAGGCGTTTGGGCGTTCGTTCGAAACCATTCCTTGTTTCCTTTCGTATTATCCTTTCGTCGTTAACACGACGAATGAATTTTAACGAGACCTTTAAGCGATCTTTGTTGCGGAATTTCCATCGGCGAGGATATCAACGGAGGACGGCTAATTACGTTTGCGATGGATGAATTTTTTTCATCGTTCCCTCGTAAAAGTACTCTTTTTTTTTGCCATCAGCGACAAATCAAGAACAGATTGCCGGTCGCAAAAATTTGCGCGTATTATGGTTAGGAGAGCATTAATTCTGTTTGCACTCCGCTTAAGTACGCGGTAATCAACAGCCATTACCCGCCTCTAATCGCGGTAATGCCATTAAAAATCAGCGGCGATGCCTGCTGCGTGGCTGTGGACCGTTCCTATTTAATTGAAAAGTTGGTCAGCTTTAAAAGGGAAGCTTCGCTGAACTCGAGGGGCAAAACATGGGTAGTCGTGACGTTTGGCGTATAAGCGGTAATGATTCGCACGGGAAAGTGGAATAAGCACGTGCACGGTCAGACACGCGAATGTCTCTGAACGGGTCGGTCAAGTAGAATAAATCGTATATGGACAGGCACTCGTGTCAAATGGAAAGTAAAGAATACGGATTAAACCCGCTCTGCTATTCTGTGCTTTTAAATTAATTCGGAAAGGCTTAAAATCCCCGGGAAACTCTTGGTCGCGTCGCTCCTCGTTCACCGCTGTTCCGAATCAAAGCGGAAGGCTTAATGGCTTACAGCTACTCACGATTTAAACGCAACCCGAATACGGTGAATTTTTAAAGCACACCAGCGGACAAAGAGAAAGTTAAACATTGTCACTGCGAGTTTTCGGTGTAAAAGCAACACACCGGCCGGATATCCATCTTTATTTCTCGCGCGTCTTAGCGAAGAGTAGCAGCGCTCGTTCGTCGTGAAACCCCATTGTATTTGCAGCTGCAACAGAAACACGTACAATGGTTTCCAAGCACACCGGTATGTCTACTCCAAGCTGAGTGGGTTAGGTTGCCAGCGATGTTGAAACCGCCGCGGTTCCAACGCGAGACTCCAGCCTACACCCCCCGCAACGAACCACACCGTGCACGATAGAACGGCACGCAGGGGAGAGACGATACGGTCGTTGATCAACCCAATCTTGGGGTATTAACCCCTTGGCGTACTTTGACATTGTCTGAGTCGTGATAACAATATTGGACCAAACATGAATGTTGGAATGCAACTACTCAGGCAGGTGTGGGCCAAGGAAATTAGGTCATGGGGGGGGGGGCATGGTTTACGCCACCATGTCTTTTGTTTCCTTCGTCAGCGTTGCGACGAAACCGTTAGCGGTCAAGTTAGTTGTTTGTCAGGCCTCGCAGCATCACCACGCTGTACTTTTTATTAGAATAAATAGCGTAGTTTTCTGTGCAAATCAGTATCATTTTATTTCTTTCTTACAATGAATATCAGACTCGTGGAATAAAGATGGGGCCATACATACTAAAAATAGTTTGATGAGGGTGGTATGTAACTATTGAAGCGTTTGGAACTTTCTACCGTTCGGGGCCAGACCTCGTCCAGTTAAATGGTACTGGCAAGGAGTTAATGGTAACCGCTGATCAACCCTTCAATTTTCTTTCACTTCGCGTATTACTCGTTGAAACGCAATCGGGTAACTACCCGGCTTCGTTCCTCTAGAAATTAAAAGATTTCTCGCGAAAATGAAGGAGAAGCTTCGCTTCGTAACGATGCAAATTTGCCTCGACGACTGAATCAAGGAAATAATTTCCAAGCGGCGCGAGCGATGTCGTAAAAGGTAGTTTACCTCTGTGAACAGTCATTTCTGCGGTCCGCCATTAACTTTGCCACAGGATTACAGCTCGCTTTATGAAATTACGTCGAGCTGGATGAAAGAAACTGTTTTCCTGCCGCGAAACGGAAGCAGAGTTGCCTCGAACCGGTGGAAGGTATCCCCCCGAGGAGTTCTCTATCCGAGTTCGGTAACAATCTTTTCTCTTCGTGGATTGGACTTTCGTTCCAACGCATGAGGTTTATCTTTTACCTCGTAAAATGGACTCGATGGATTCCGGAGTTAAGCGGCGTAGTGCCCTGGAAAAGTTCCCTACCACTTCCCAGAATTGGTAACCCTTGAAAACATCCACGGTAACATCAAACGCTGTTGCCTTTCTAAATGATTTTTCTCCTTCTTCTTCTTCTTCTTCTTCTTTTCTGAAAAAAAACGAACGCGAGGCCAGGAATAGGTCGGCTTTTAACGGGTAAGCGATCTTTATTCGGTGCATTCGAACACACGTCCAGTCCCAGGAGTGTGCCAACAGTGTTCCATTTCAGAATAAGTCAGACGGGAAGTAGAAGTCGCGTTTCAGCGGGGCCGTTTGTAACGAGACAAAGGGACGTTTATTCGCCGCCACCGGAACTGGGTGTCTCCTTACGAATTACTTTCGCGCCGGGAATCGATTTCCAATCGCCTGCGGCCAAGGATCTGCGCTGTTGACTCGGCACGAATCAGATAAGATGGGACCGTGGCCACGAAGAAAGAGTACAGGGTAGAAGATAGGAAGATTTGCCGAGTCGAAAAGTGGAAAATAGACGGGCCGGCCTCGGGCTCTACCGAGCCCACGGTGGTAAATATTCCAGGATTCCGTTTCGAGCCGCTGTTTTTCCAGCGAAAATTGAGAACTTGTACACACGGCGCTCTGTCAGGGTGAAACACGATCGGTCGCTACTGTTCTTAATAAGGCCGGCTAACTCGAAGCGCCGTAATAAAAGTTTTCGAAGGGCGCGCAAGCAAAACGTAAATTCGTCGGGCCTCGATGCACCGAAAACGGTGGACTGGACAGATTTCGTAGCCCGTACTGCAGAAAATGTCTAGCTCATAATCAAAGAATGCAGTGAAACGAAAGATTTCGGGATACGTACAACGAGCAATGCGACAATTTCTCATGTTAATCGGTATTCGAAGGAAAGCAATTAATGTAGGAATGCGATTGAGTGGATACGATTCTAAGAAAATATGAAGAGTGGTTGAGTTGAGCGAGAATATTTGAGTGTGAACGTAGAATATTTAGACTAGAGGGTTTCTGAATCGCGAATGTCGAGGACTTGAGACAACGTCGAGACTGAGGAATTTTGGGTGAACGTGACCGAATGCATCGAGTGAGAAAGGTTGACAATTAGAAAAAAAGGAAACGAGTCTTTGGAAGAATATATAACGGGGAGAATACGAGCTCGCGGCAGAAAGAGTGTGACTGAGTTCGAGAAGTTGTTTATGCTATTAAACTATATATTATTAAAGTTGTTACTATTAAACTATTTTAAATATATATTATCTCACTTTGTTTCGCTTGCACCTGAACCCTACTCTTTCACTAAAATAAATAAAATTCCTATATTAACCGGGATCAATTTCTTTTCACACACCTTGTCACGGAGTTGTTTGTTTGCTCGGGAAGTCGATAAACTGTACAAAGTTAGCGGCTATTCATTGCAATTTCATATATCGTAAGAGTCGATTGCGTGGTCGAGGTTTCTTCCATCTACTTTGGGCTCCACTTCGATCTCAACAAAAGTAGACCGTAGATTCAAGGCGAACCAGATAAGATGGGAGAACAGCGAAGAAAAAGAAATACAGGAAGGAGAGGAGATAGAGGGCTTTGCCGGCTCGCAAAGTGGAAAATGGACGAAGTGACTTCACGGTTAAAGGATCGCGCAAAAGTGGATCTCCGGCTGGCTCTCGTGGTTAACATGGGTTCCAATTTTTTTAATCGACTCGCGGACAATTTGCGCATCAATTATCGCGCAAAAGAAACATTTGTCGCGCCGTAATTCCGAGCTGCTTGAAAATCTCAAATTCCCTTTCCAAGGATTGACTAAATGGACACATTGTCGAAAGCGGATTCGTCGCATCGATTTGTTAAATGGATCGTATCGACCACCACGTTTTAACGAGTATACTTTAAATTAACCTGACTAAACTGTAGCTTTAACAGTTCGACCATACGCGTCGAGTGTATTGCAAATAGAATGGAGCGCAAAAAGCAGGAAGGAGCGTAAACTTTGCCAAGTCGTGGAATATAAAATCAGCGAAATAGCCAGCTTTGAAGTGGCAGCGTGCCGATTAAAATAAATATTTAAACTTACCGGTGAAAGCTGAACTTTTAATTTCTTAAACGACACCATACGGTTACCGTGAATTATTCTCTGGTAAAAAATGGTAAACCGTTTACGCATCGATCGAGCCAACACCGCGCATCGACCGACAATACGTAACTTCGATTCGGATTATTTTTTAGGTACATTTTTCCGGATAGCAAACTAATCGACGAAGTAGAATTTTCAGGTAAAACTTTTTTTTTTCGAAATCACTCGAAACCAGTCTCGTTCAGCGTTCGATTCTATTTAAACAAAAAAAACAGGGACGAAAAGGAACAAACGATTGCAAAACGATTCCGCGTACGAGTTTCGAAGCTACAGCGTGAAACAAGGGGACGCTGAGGGATCAATCGAAACAAGCTTCGAGAGATATTTAAAAAATGCAGACCTGCAATCTGTCTAATGGATTCGGGTGCTCGAGCGTGCACGGACGTGCAAATATCGCGGGCGTACGAAAAATATTTGTTTTCAAAGTAAGCTCCTATTAGCCTCGGAAATTGATTTAATGCACTTTTCCCGTCGAACGAACCTATCCCTTAACTAATCGAGTAACCGAGAGAAACGGACGGCCGTTCTCAAAGTAAAATATAGCCCGGGTTGCTTCAGGGCTAAAAAAGTCGTCGAAGAATGTGGCCAGTCGACAGGAACGTCGATTTTTTACAGAACTTGAAGGTTGCAATTTCGGGACGCTCTGTTTCTTTACGCGACCTTCCGTGCGCAAAATCGAAATCGTAATCGAAGAGGAGAGACCTCGTGGAATCACTGACACTGTTATTGGCAAGTCCAGCCAGACGACTCAAAGCGGAAACTGTGTAGGACTATTAAAACCGACAAGCAGCACTTGCGTGAATCACGATTATGTCACCGACGATAGGAAAGCGGCGTCGATATTAACAGCGACACAAGCCGCATCGCGCTTCAACCTCGCGATGGCTTCAACGGATCGATGCTATCAATCGGCGAAGTCGGATGAGTCTAAGATCGAGTTACGGATTACGAGGACGAGTATCGTTCGATTGTACCAACCCCTGATGTTGGAAACGCTTGACGCGAAAATATCGATCGATATTATTTACGGGCGTTCGCGAGGAAACCTATTCGCTCGGGCAACTTGTGGACCGTTTAACCTAAAACGTCTGCGTGCACCTCAGACACGGTGTCAACCCAGCCGATGAGGTTGCTCATCGTGATGAATCATCGATAACAGTGTGAGTCCAACCGATGAGTTTACCGAACCTTTAAATTCTGATAACCCTGCTTCTCATCACCGATCTCTGAATTACTAATCCTTGTATGACCAAAAACTCCACACTCCTAGCTAAAACTGTATATAAAAATCCAAATTTGTAAGAATAAATCAGTGTTCTAAACTCCACTGAAACCTTCGTGGCGTAATTGTCTAAATCCTGAAAAACTGCGATATTCCCTCGAATTCGTCCATAATTATTGTGTGACCGTGAACCGTGATATCGGCGCTGAGCGGCCGTCAAACGAACGATCGGTAGGTTTCCGCTCAGAATTCCTACGATGTCTGCAAATTCCAAATTCACGAGAACGTAATTCGGAGAATCTCGCGGGGAGGATTAAATTTGCTTACATTCGCCGCGGAAGTTATTAATTGTGGTGATCGCAGAGGTCTTCATCTCGGCATCTGGAGGATTCCGGTGGATGTTCGCCGACACCTAGGATACTGCGTACTCGGATTGTGCCGCTGGAGGATTTCGCAAACCGCCCCATTGGCGCTGTCAGTGAAGCATGCTGCTGACCCGCGTATCGACCACCAGGGGCTTCCCCGAACCCCACGCCGCCACGGTCGCCGGGAACAGGCTAGATTTCTGCACAAGACACGCTTCTCTGCACACGTCCCACCCCCGCTCGATCCTCGATACCGTTACTCCTTCGTCCTCGCTCGTCTGTCGTCTGTTTACATCGTTCTTCTCGCGACGCAGGCACTACGTATCTGTCTACGAGAACGTAAACCATCGAGCGACAGCCTCTTTTCCTTGATGTCTGCCTTCGTTCGCCTCGTTCGCGTATACGACTCGCCGGCCGTTCTTCTATCTCCTTCGTTTCTTTTATTATCATTTATTATTTATTTCAAAGATCGACGGGTGAAGCACCCTTTATGTACGATAGAAGGGAGGTAAATTACGACAATAGAGTATAACAGTGAATATGTACGCATTATGAGAAAAAAGAAAATATTAGTTGCTACGTATAGCTAAGTACACTGAACGTATAAAAGAATGAAAAGCTGTTGGGACGAGGGAACGTAGAAATCCATCATGCGTAAGACATCAATGGATGTGACATGCTGATTTAAAACTGTTTTGTATACCATAAAGGGTTTCCACCCGTAAATGAATAAATAAATGAATAAATGAATTATATATAAATAAAATATCTGCGTCCATACGACGCGTTTCTAATGTTATCAAGTCAAAATACAATACAAGGGAATCATAGTTACGGTAAAAAGTTGAGTTTCTGTAGTTTTGCTAACTGTGACCGAGAACACTGACGCGATTTATGAAGAACAATAGGAAGAAGGATCTGTCTTTTTAACGATTCTTCGTAGAAGTTTCTTTCCTAGACGTGACACTGTTTCGGGATGCGTACATCAGGAATACACACCATCCGATTTAAATAAATTTTACAGATACCGGTGTCTCGGCGAATCAAGTCATGCATGCCACGAATCTTGCGAATCTGTTACTGTCAGCCTTTCATTTGACGCCCACCGAGACCGTGTACGGTAAATTTCGAAACGTGCTGTTGCTGGCAGATTTTGAAATGGAACGTTCTCTATGTAAAGTTAGCTTCTTTTTCGAAAAATTGGGTAGAGCAGCGCTCAGATGTCCGCAACGAATTATATCTCAACTTCCGTTCTGTTCGGGACCGTGATTTATCAGCGGATTTATCTAAAATAATTTTGTTGCGTGCTCGAAGATACACGTGGTGCACGGAATGCTGTTAATTTCGGCCGCGTTACTTTTGATCAATTCGCGACAAACCGGTCGACTAATTGCTAAATCGATCGATTTAATTAGTCGTTCCATCGACTCTCGTCGGGTCGTCAATGCTATTTGCTTCGGCTAATTGTCGTTAATTAAGTGATTTTTCCGAAACGAATGAACATTTTGAAGCGGCAATTCTGATAGTGAGTACGATTAAAAAAGTTTTGAGCATCAATGGGATTTTGTTGAAAGCGTACGCTATGATTGGCTACTCGAATAGTTGTTGTTATCAAACGTTAAGAGTTTATTTTGCGATAGCTATAAATATGTTTAAATTGGAAGTTACCCTAGACATCTTCTTGCAAAAATTTCTCGTTGGAATTTACCATAGATTATCCTACGCATACATATAGAAAAATCCTACAGAAGATATAAAGACATTAATCTTTATCATTTGTTCGTTTATAGAATCGTCTGCTTCCATATTTGGAGCATCCGTTTATATTACTTTAATGTTTGCATGCTTTTTCTCCTCTTTTAAAACTGCTCTACTCCCCCCATTACAGAGCAGGTTGAAGAACGCGCCGGAAATGCAAGTTTTCGCTCGTTCCAGTTTACTCCGTTTCCGTCTGCGAAGCGAATCACGACATAATAAAACGAGAAGAGAGTTCGCTCCGCCTATTCCCCTCTCGTTCTCCGGTTCCTTCTCGGGAACCTCAGGATACAGCACGGAACTCCATTAAATGATTGCATCGTTAATATTCTCATGGCATACGTGGAAAGCGCGACACTCGCAGACAGTCAGAGGGGGAGACGCGAGGAAGTTATTTGGCTACGCGTGTAATGACAGCCCCGACCGCCTCGAGTGTCTTTCTTCGCGATTCAGCTCCTTGACGCGCGAGCACTCGAGCACTCTCGCGAACGACGATGGTATCGGGGTTCGATACGTGGATGAATCGCATCCAGCTGCGAGCACCCTCTTGTCTCGCTCGTGAAAACGATTGTCAGCGGCAGTCGAGCGTTAATCAGTATTCAATTTGTCGCGACCGTAATTACCGGTGACGCGTTGCTCCACGCGTTTACGGATGGTCGCTGCAGAATTCTCGTGGCGTGACCTCGCGAGACGCGTTAACCCGTTCCTACAGACGAACCTCTACCTGTTATCGTCGTCAAAAGCCCCGACTATCGCTGTCGATTCGGGGGTTGCGATTTAACCCTAGATTCATAAACATGCATGGGAGATATACTATTTATAAACATTCGTCTCTCAGACGAACATATTATATTGATAATTTTTGTTTTATAGAATGCAAGGAGCGATAAAACACGCTTTAAATCTGAAAAGTTGTTTATTAATCATCAATTTTCTGAAATAAAAATTAAACACAATAGTTATTCCGAGCAATCGAAGTTCATCTTCCTATCTATTTCACTTTAACGGTTACAAGTATTTTGTTACGTATTTTGCGTGGCCTGTGAGACGAATATTTATGAGTCTAAGGTTAATCAAACAAACTCATTGTATCATTCTGAGTTCGCAGCGATGAGGACCGACATTCACCAATAATAAGCTTCGATAACCCGTAGATGGTTTGACTAAACGGTGTGTAATTGAGTTGAAACAACAGTATTAATTAATGTAACGTCGATCAGAATTTCCGTACAGATGTTTATATTTTCATTATTTTATATAATTAAGAGAACGCTCTGTGAAATATGTCGAGATAATTTTGCGAATTAATTAACATGGACGCAACACGAGTTGAAGCAAAAGTTGTCGGAGCATGAATTACACGAAGTATGCATTCGTAAATTTATTCGGTTTGTCATTTATATAAGAATAATAAATTAGAAATAAATAACAAACATCAGCAATAGTTAAAGTTTCATAAATTCCAGTTCCATCCAGAATACGTCGAACGCCGTACTGTTCGTTCGCTAAACGTGTCAAAGCGTTAAAGAAAGATACTCCGGTTGTATCTTTCAAATCTCCGCTTAAACAACGATCGTCCTCCTCCCTCCTGCAGAAATCGTGAAACACGACCTGGGTTCTGGAGAGGATACGTTTGCGATTAATCTTGAAATTGAGATTTACCGAGAAAATCTCACGTTCCGCTCCTTTCTCCGTTTCTTTCTTTTTTTTTCCCACCTTCTCCTCCTTGGGAAGGTCCACGAAGCGTACAGCGGTAATGGCCGGGCGCGAGTAAATTTACGAGGACTTTCTTCCCTTCGACGAGAGAGGCGATGCGGTAACGGTGGTTGCTCGCGTGCGAACGTGTCGTGTTCTTCGAAGCTTCCCTCGAGGAACGGCTCCGCCACGGGCCCAGAAGGATTCGAGACGAGCACACGAATCCGTTCTTCGTATTCCAGCGTGGTCACCCTGGGGAGTGCGGTGAACGCAGCAGGATTATCCACAGCGGCAACAACAGCAGCAGCAGCAGTGGTCGCGATGAGCTCGAACGAGGGTCGAAGAAAGGGGAAGGGAACACTCGGGAGCGTAGCTACTCCAGACGGTTAGCAAGAAATTAATTCCCGTTTAATGCAGTCCCTGGTTAGCATTGCAAATCTCAGCCGGGCCGGAGCTCCCGCGGCTTTTCCCGCTTTTCCCTCGGGGCCTCTCGGTTCCCGCCGTCCCGCCTCCCCCGTCTGTCTGGCTGCCTGCACGTCTATCTGTCCGCGCCGCCACTTCACCTACAACCACTTTTCCTTCTTTCTGCGTATTAGGCAAATTTCCTCGAGTCCGCGCCTTGTTCCCGTCCGAGTTTCCACGCCTCGAGTCCCCTACCCTCTTACAGCTTTTCCACTTGTTTAGAGACGTAACCGCTGATGTTCGTTGCTTAAGTTCGTTCGTTCGTTCGTTCGTCTTCGAACGGAAACGAGAGGTGGACTCGATCCGACGAAAGTATTTTTGTAGCGAGACTAACTATTCCCGTTACGCGAAATTTCTGAGGTCGAGCAACAAAAATGGATAAACTGGAACCGGAAAATGTGTAGCGGGCAAAGACATTTTCATTTTCCGTCGAGTTTTTCGTTAACTACATCTCTCTCGTCGAACGAAACCAAGCTGAATTGAAAAATTCCTCGATACGTTATTAAAAACAGTATTGATTTTCGATATTCGAAGTTCGTTAGTTAAGCATTTCTGTTCGCGTGCAAATTAATCGCGAAGCTGGAAATTTTTTGTTTATTAGACACGATACATTTTTCACAATAGCAGGTCTGTTCACCGACGCTTCGAATGCAAGCGCAACGATTGCACTTGGAGCGACGCGGTAGACAGGTACTACAGGTTAATCGAAAAAAACAAATTCGGGCTACTCGACTTCAATAAGGAAGGAGGGCTTTGAATAACTGAATCACAGAGAACACTTCGAATACATTAACAGGAACGGATTTAAAAGGAACTCCGGTTATTATCACTGATTATACTCGTAACTTTCAAGTTAAGCTCGCAATCTCCGTTGTAAAACAGGCTCTACGTTAAACGCTCTGATCAAAGGCTGCGAAGGTTTTCTCGGGCGATGTACCAAAGTCTGTTAATCGAAAAAAGAAACGGAAGCGAAGGACAGAAAGTGGAAAAAAAAGGGAAAGATAGAAAGTAAGAGAGGACAGAGTGAGAGTGAGAGTGAGAGAGAGAGAGAGAAAGAGAGAGAGAGAGTCGGTATAAAAGGGAAAAATTAATGATCAGTTGCGAAACGAATTTTATGCTTTCATTAAAATGTAAGTAGCATTTAATAGGATTACATAGGATCCCAAATTTGAAAGCGATGATGGGATAAAAACTGCTCTTTACGCAACTCCAGAATAAACTTTCCAATTAATTACCGTTAAACGTGTAGCCTGAATATTATTTCGATAACGTTGATATTATTTCCATTTAACTGGGACGATGGTAGAAATGCTGCATTAATACACTTCCCGTGCACGGCCCTCAAAATGGCTGTTTGCATTATTACAGATCCTGTGCTTCTCGCACTTTTACCCAATGCCGCCTACCAATAATGTCCAGTATCCCATCAACTGTACGCGTCCGGCGAATTTGCATAAAAATCGAATTCAACGAGCATGCCGGCCGTATTCGGCTAAGCAGCATTAACGTTGAATTTCAGCCGCGCACTTTATGCAAACCGTCGATAATATTTCTGTGAGTCGGGATACCCGCGAATTAATCGTTTGCGTCGGGCACGGAATACTCGTTCAATTTCGCCCGAAATCATTTTCGACTGTCTACGTTTTATTGACAATTCACTCGTATCGACAAATTGTTCGTCGAACAGCGAAGCGTGTGGGGCGAAACTAACTTGAGTCGATGAAAAGAGAAATAAAATAAGATATTTTATCGAAAGGACAATTGAATAAAGAGCGCGCGTTCGTCGACAGAATTCTTTTATGACTTATGGAAGAACGCTGGTTTATGGAGTATTAAAAAAGTATGATCGTAAATTATGTATCTCTTTTTTTTGTTTAATAATAAACTTTCAGCGGAATATTTAAAAATCGACGACCTATGACCTATGAGCACTTACAATAAGTGTATCACAGATTTTTGTTGATACTTCTCTGGAACAGGATTATATTTCGGTCTCTCGAACAGTTTTCCAGTTATTTCAACGTAGCGAACTCGAACATTCCAACTAGTATTTTTAACAGTTATAGAGAGGAGAAAGGACGATCCGAAATATCGATTCAGTTGCGTAAATGCGACGCTGCGAATTCCCAGCGAAAAACAAGCCCGTTATGAGAATCGTAAGTAGTATTTTCCAAAATAGGACGACGTAGCTTCACACGCATGTTTCATAGATTTTACTAGCAGTTTAGATAGCGTTCGATACGATTCGGCTATCGTAACAATTATCAGGTGCAATCATCAACTTGACTACGTCGATATGAATTAAAATCGATTATCATAGCTCCGGTTGTACGAGCAAAGAAACAGTAAAAAAATCAAGATCGATAGAAACCGAAATTTGATCCGTCCCAAAAATACCATTTAATTTGGCTCAACTAATCAATCATGTGCAAGCTTAAAAACAAAACGTTTTATTTAAAAATTCGCATTGCTATATAACATTTAATCAGGTTAATGTATAATGTTGATAGACAATAATTAAGTAACATTGCAAAATAATATATTAGCAGTCCTGTAAAGTATGAAATATTTCAAAACATCTTCTTGACGTTTCCCAGACGTCAAAGTCTACAATGGCACATGAAATGAATGACGTCTCCCGGACGTCATTGTATGTCAAGGGGGTAACAAAAGAAAAAAAAGCGCAAATAAGGGCTGAGGGAGTTGGAAGAGGGCACGAAATTGAAATCGCCGATCGCAATCGCGATTCGCGCAATTTCGTCCGATCCCGCGAACGCCATACGGAGACGAACTATTTATGCGTGGCCGCGATCGTCTATTTGTACAGTTTGACTGGAAAGTAATAGCTGGCTTCGGCGTGGCATGCCGGCTAGCTCGTACGTGCATGGCTGAATTCGAGCGGCTCCGTCGTTTGCGCGGAACAGCGCGCGGAATAGATAATAGTCACGATCAACGAGACGAATCGGCCGGGTTCACGCTTTGAGACGGATTTGCCTCGGTGAACGGCAGCTCGGATCAGCCAGGCAAGCGCACGACAGCCACGCGTTATTGAACTCTAGAACACGGTGATGCATCACCGCCGAAATTATCCTCGTCGAACGGAAAAACTTCGTTTGCGACATTTTCAAATTCCAGTTACGTCGGAAAATATTCTCCACCATCGATTAATTTTGCTTGGACGTGATTTGACGAGTGGTTGGTTCGTTAAAGAATCTTTTCGGGACACGGATTTGTAGAATACCGTGGAAAATTAACAATTGTGCATGATCGTAAATGTATAAAATTTATTTAAAAAATTATGAATCGGTCAATTTGAGGTAGTTTTAGTGTTAATTCGATCAGACTATCGCTAATATGTAGGTAATAACATATTTTCTTTGGGACTGTTTACTTCGTTGCGTTTGTGCTACGAGCGCTTGCAAAAGCTGAAACGTCCTAATTAATATAAATTCTATTTTATCGGAAATACCAGATCAGTTAGAGTAAACACGGTTCAGAGCGTACGCGTAACGCGGCGATGTGAAACTTTTATCAATTATGCTCTCCAAAAGAACTTCGTTTGTCAGTTGTTTGTTAGCAAGCACAAAGAGGGTAAATTAAAAGGCTTGATCATAGCTCTGTACAGGCTTTGTGTCCTCCTATTCAGAGGAAAAACTGTGTCCACGACTTTGTTTCTAACTACGTTGCGATAACGCCGGTACGGGTTGCAGCACACGAGTTCAAGTGAAATCAACGTTGCAGAGGAACGCGGGAACGCGGCCACGGATTCGAGAAGGATTGAAAAATCGAAGAGATATCAAACGTGCGAAAACCGAAAAATGAAGAGAAGCGGACGTGTACACGTACCATCGAATGATTCTGCATGCGAAATAGCTGCACGGATCGAGCTCCGTCTCGTATTCTGCTTAACAGATGCTAGAACATGAAACATGACGACGATGAAGCGAGTAAAAATGATCGTTAAATTCCTTTATTTCTACTTACCTTTCTTATTATTACCGTCTCTGTTTTCCTCTTTTAATATTTCAGTGGGTTGGGTTATAACAGTTTCGCGCTGTACCCCGCCTTTACGCGTTGAAAGACACTATTTTTATTCCGTCCGACCTTTCCTTTTACACGTAACAAGGACGATAAACAAACAGAAGGCATGAATGTGAAATGTATTGCAAAATGCTTTGATGTAACACGCGTACGCTTTTACCCGTGTATCAATGTCGATGACTCTATAAGGTATGAACAGTATTTTCATCGCCGAACAATTGATTCCTTTGACCCACGATGTTTATCTAACAATGTCTAATTTACGATATTCTCTGCGATCGTTCTAGACGCTCCGAGATTCACGTTCTCCTGCAGTTATCGGCGAGCAATATCGCTATAGCATCGCAAATGCATACCACGTTACAGAAGAGACCGCACCGAGATAAGTTTCAGGGATGGCCAGAGCAGGCCATTTAAAGACCACGGCATAATTAATAGACGCGCGCAATTATCGCGTTCAGCCGGCTAATTTCGGGCTGGCTTCGCACCAGAGTGCATCGAACGTGGAGAACTGTAACTTCGTATAGCGCATGAAGCGGGCGACCGCGTAACGCTAAGTGGCATCTGGTCAGTGTATCGAATTCATATACTCCTGCTTGAGAGCAGTCTGACATGTGCACGCGAGGATCGTATGCGGAGCTGTATGACGATCAGTCACGTACGAACATAGGAGTTCTCCTCTTCTATGTCACTGGAACTACGTGTACGTAACAAGTGCGGGACAAAAATAGTTCGAAAGCCGTTAAGCCTGTTTCGCACCATTCGTTTCGAATGCAGACTAATTAAAACATTGTTTTCCCTTTTAAGTTTACTGCTACTTGTTTCTAATTATCGGCATTTGTCTTAATTGATTAACAATATCTATTCTACCCTAGAACTATTCAGCCAATCTCTTCATTCTATATAATAGCTACTACACCGCTCTTTTCTGTAAAATTGTCTTATCTTTATACACTTCCATTTATATATTTTTACTTCCTCCGTTTACCATTATTATATTTCTATACCTCCCTGTAAAAATTTCCTTGTAACTCTCTAATGGGTTAATCCCGTATAAATAAATAAATAAATAATTATGTTGCGGTATAATCTACATTAATCGTTACAATCGCACAGCAATCGAACAGAGAGCTATTCACTTTTGGCTTGCAACTTATTTTAATACCTTTGTTCAAACGAGCCGCTGTTTTATACGAGCAATTCTTTAAACCCCTGCTATAAGTAAAGCCTGAATCGTCCCAGCAACGACCCACAGTTTCATTGTTTCCCTTCTTATTTCAAGCGGTAATGAAAACTCACGAAAATTATGCACGACAGGGTCCGATTGCGACGCACGACATCTTCGTTTGCATACTCTAAAACGTGGCTGTTAAAGTAGCCGTGGCAGGGAGGAAAGAACGGCGAAACACGGACTCTCGAGGATATTTTTACATTGCAGATTCCCACGCAGCGTAGAAACAAGGGGTTACGCGGGTTGGTCGCATGTTAACGCGCAACACGTGCACACTGGCTTTACGAGGTATTTATAAATTGCGCTGGCCGAGGCGCGAATCGATAGAACAAAAGAAGTATGCATGTCTGCGCTTGCTTTTATACACGGTATCGCGCCGGGAATATTTTTACTCGGCCCGTAATTATAGACATAATTTCCTTCTACCCTACTAATAATCATGATGAATAGAAACCGTGGTAAAGGTCGTGAGCTGCATGTATTTAAACGAGCCCCGAGGCTTTGCGGTTCAACGACGAGGTCGGCCGCGCCTTTTTCACTTGCACGAAATACTTCGTGACACAACGGACTTCGCCACTTTTATTTACGGACCATTGCGAAGAGGTTCATGCGTCGCTTGATAAACTCGTTAAAGAAATCGACCTCGTTAGTGGTCGAACGACGAATTAAACTTCACGAGTTAAAGCGTCGGTCGAAATTGTCGCATCTATCGCGTTCACGATACGCTTATCTAACGTACGTACGTATAATTATTATCTACGTGTAAGCATGCTAACGCAATTATTGCTCTAATTGTAAGTTCTTAGGCTGCAGTATATTCAGTGGCAGCTGCGGCACCTTCGAGCTAATTAAATTTCGTAATATAGCACCGAATGACGAAAGCTTTCTGCGCGACATATTTGGTACCCGTTTGCTGTCAACTGAGAGTACACGTTTAATGGGGCATATGGAGGAGAGTCAAATAATTGATTAGAAACTAAAACCACTATACGTCGAATGTAACGTGTTTCTCTTTGTATAAGTTCGTTGATTGTCCAGTTTACGTTTATTTACACATTTACATGTTGCGTAAAGCTTTGTAGCGTTTTAATTAACAGAAAGCTTTCGGTATAAACGTCAACGTAACGCTGGACATACAAAAGGTGCTTATGTATCAACTTCGATCGTAATTTAAATCCATACTCGTTATTTTCGGTCTGTAAAAGGTGGTTCGCACCAAGATTTGGGTTACCATATTTAACAAAAAAGCTTCCAGAAATTTTCACGCATCATGTGCCCGTAACACAGTGACGAAACATCGTCAGGGAACAATTCAGATGGTTTTATAGATGCATACAAATTAGCGAATGCCGAAGTAGATTATGCAAAGCAAGAGCACTGATCGATTCTTGACGAAACATCGCGACGTTGCGATCGCTTCGTTGGTAGCAACACAGAAATTACCTTGCGAGCATCAGCCATTTGATCACCGAGCAATCAGTATCTCGGAGTCGATCCTACGTCAGATTCGTAATCAGAGATGAGAGCGTTCCGTACAACATCTCTACGGCGGTTGTCTCCCTGCAGGCGTCTCCTCTTTGCCGATAACTCGATTAATTCATTAGCTATATACGCTGATTACGTCGTCGCATGTGATATCCATTGTGCATTGCCGTATTATCGAATCCTTGCACGACGACACCCGGCAATCGATCGTAGATCGATCTTCAAGATCGAGACATATGACTGGTAGGAGCTTTGGCTGAACAATAGGGAGTTGTAATTTCATTGCATCGTAATTTCGAGGAGTCTTCGTACACGATTCTACGATGATCTTTATACACCGCGTAATGGTTCGAGCTAGCTTCCGTAATTGAAGCGGTTGTTTCGAGAGGGCCTCAAGCACAGGAAACGGAACGGAGAAGATTGCGTTCGCAAGTACGTCATTGTTCACCGTTGCTCGGTATCGTGTTGTCCATTAACTTTTATTCATGTTGTCATCTTCGAGGTACACGGTTACGATGCATATCGTCGTATGTAGTTGCATTGCTTTCTGTTTCGTTACGGTATCGGTGTTTGCCGTTGAAAATCGGCCTCGATTCGTCACCGTTAACCGATTCATTAACATGAAAACTCGATTAACTACAGAGTGGCAGCTGTCAAAACGGCCTGCTCTACCGACGTGCCCCTCCTCTCTCTCACCCTGCGACTACATTATACACAGTGCCACCTCTAGTACGCGATGTCATGCACATTTTCCAACCGTTTTCAGTCTTTTGAGCGTACCCGTATCTCGCTTGCGTCCAACCGAACCGACACGCCTGCAACGCTGCATCGTTGTAAATGTACGAATGTAATTCGCATATTTAATTAATTTTCCGACAGATTTAGCCAAGCATCGATTGGATAATTAAGGTAATTCGAATTTAAACATGTTGCATAGCGAAACTGCATTTAGATTCATCGAACCTCTTCCTTTTCACTAATTTAAATAATACCTAGCATAGAAATGCACGTTATGTTCTACGTGTAATAACAATTTTCCGCGCTTGTTACTATTACATTGCGTTACATTGTTTACACGTCGTTCGTGCATAGCCTTCGATTACTTGTTTGATGCATCCAGTATTCCTTTATTCCGATGTACTATCATTTTTACGCAACACAATCTACAATCAATAGCATTCGGTCTGATGTAATGATGCATTCGAAAGTGTAAAATGACTCCATCGGACAACAAATAGCTCTGTTCTGTTATTATCACAAAAGCCATTCCGATTGCTCTACCCGACGAACGCGTGCAAAGTTTTGTCTGATAACGAACGAATAGTACTCCTGACATATTACCGACTGAGGAAAATCCGGTGAACCATAAGCTCGAGTTCACGTCCACAACCGAACGGAGTGTTTACGATTATAGCGTACGGGGCGAATTTCAGTTTAATAGCCGTGCCTGCAAACGGAATGGACATGACGAACGGATCTCGTGCGACTGGCTATAAATGAAATTTAATTATTTCTGATTGTCGCCACGGTGGCTCGTCGATCACTCGAATAACGTGTCACGCTCGGCAACCATCGGAATGTAATAATTACATGTATCGATGATCGACATTATTGTGAAACCGTAAAGGATCGCATAAACCGAGATATAGCCACCTTTCGGCTGTGAAACGAATCGTAAGCTCTGATTACCGATTTATTCGAGATTCTGGATAGCAAAATGTACGTGCTAGTAATTGCGCCCGTATGCAAACGTATCATTCTACGCAGAAACGATTTGCATATGCGATCTAAGCAAAAATAATACCTGTACCCGCCGCTTGCAAACTTAATTGCGAATATCTCGAGACCCACTTACGAGGTGTTCAAATCTCGCAAGGGGTTACGTTGGTTGACAGAGACGCGACGATAAAGGCCGACCACTTATTTTTCGAAGTTACAATGATCCAGCTACTTGGAAGGCGTTACCGCGGCCATTATTATGCTGAATTGCGGTCATCTATCAAACACAGCGCGAGCCACTATAATTTGCGAGCGGTCGTGATATACTACCGGTAGATATCAGCACGTCGTTACACGTTTCCCCAGAAAAGTGACCTTTTCCTTCCGCCACCGTCGTTCGCTTCCGTGGCAACGAAAAAAAAAAACGGGGGTGAAAAAGAAGAACAGCTTTCCAAGCTGCCATTGATACTATAAATTTTCGACGATACCACGGGACTCGAGCGCGCGGCTTCTATTAGATAATAGAACAGCGATGGGACACCGGTAAACCTTTCCGTGGCGAGCGTGTAATAGTCGCAGATAGTGGTCCCCGAAACGCAATCTTGTCGGTGATAATTCAATTAACGCAATTCCAAGGATTGTCGACGCTGCTGTCGACACGGATATATACGGGCACGTAGCAGCGCGAATTATGGTCCCGCGGCAGAAAGTACCGATCGATCGGCATAATGGGAATTTAATGGCCGTATGAAATCCCGTAAATACACGCTGCTCGCCGCTTCTATCCACCTGACCCCTCCGCGCGCCTCGACTCCGGTCGTGGGTCCGCGAATCGTCGCCCGCCTCGGGTTCTCGTTTATTTATCTTTCGTTCACGGTGCCCGTGCACGACCTTAATTGAACATGCGTGGAACTCACGGTTTAATCAGACGCCGCTTTTGGATCATCCGCCGAGGCGAAACAACTCTGGAAATTTGTGCGCGCGTGCTCGTTACACGACAATTTCGCTCTTTGCCGTGCCGCGAGTCGCGCAAAGCTTGGCGTACAGCGTCTTTCTTTTTACTGTTTCACTTTGTTATTCCTGCCCTTGTTTCCGTCGAGGCAAGACGAAAAAAGTGTTGTATTTTTACTGTTCAATACAACTGCTTCGGTAATGATTTGGCAAACGTTTTACAATTAGGTATTTTATTAAGTAACTAACAAATGATCGATAAGTAATACTTTATTTAATTAAACAAACGGTGTTATTCGTTTCACAGACCCGTCGAGCGTAAAGCGTATCGCCTCTGAAAGTATATTGTCTAAAGTATAAAGGCACGCTAGTTATATATTTTAACATTACACTAACGCCATCTCTGATCAATCAATAGATCGAGGATCGATTACCCTCTTTACGAAAAGTAATTTCTAACTTTTAACGGTGAATCAAACGCGTAATAAGGTATCGATAAAGCTGGTAGAGCTTTAAAAACGTAGTTTCAATTAAGAATTTTTAATGCTGAATTTCTGTACTAATTTCATAGAGCTGAGTGCAAGTTTTCCGCGATTCGGAATTGGAAACGAAAATTCGTAGGAAAACACGATAATTGAAACTCGATCTTCGTTGCAAGAGTTCTGCGTCGTCTGTCGTTCATCGGTTCATCGCGAAAAGTTGCGAGGGTGCATACAGGAGGTTATGCACGATGCCACCAAGTGCAAAGTTCCGAGGCGGAATACATGGCAAAGAAGTTGCCAGGATGGCAACGAAACTGGTCGCCGGTAGGGAAACAGAGAGGGAGTCGAAAAGAGGAGACGGCGAGCCGTTGTTTAACCGAAGGAGCTGCGGGGACAGAAAGAAAGGAACCGTGAAGCCAGAAGGCGAACTAACAGAGGAAGTGATAAAGTTTGCCCGGTAGAGGGACTATTTTTTCGCAAGTCCTTTTTGCCAGGAGGCTCGCTCAGAGTTCACCGACAGGGTTTCTTTGTAATTTTTATTTATGAGACTACGTTATTACCGACCACCAATCTCCTTCGCCTCGGGGACACCGTTATAAGGATGAAGCGAGCGGATCGGAATAAGCAACGAGAAAGCGCCGGTGGCTTCAGTGGCGAAGAAACGGAAGCAACTTTTTCCACGATAGCTAATGAGAGACGTTAAATGACGCTGACGCGATTTGAAACTTTATCCGAGGGTAATAAATAGAAAGGCTGCTGTGAATTGATCGCGGAATAGCTGAATACGCGATTGTCCGGACAGCTATTTGAAGCGAACAGTGTCGGAAAGGAGAAGTTCATCGACGACCTGGATATTCGTATTGGCTGAGAAATCTTATCTAAAAAAAGTGAAAGACAGCTTCGAATCTCGGCCGGGCAGCCATGCCAGCCTACCACACCGTTCCTTTTCTACTTCGCGATCGAAGGTCTATCCGTTCTCGTTTTCCTGGAGCACAGATGCGGCGTTTCAGTAAATCAGAATCGAAACGCGCGCTAACCCTTTCTCTTCGATGGTCTCGGATCCGATTAGATTCTTCAGGGTGGTTGACACTTTTTTCCAACAGCCAATGGCACTGTCGTCGCCACCTGATACACCGTGGAAACGATCCGTGTAATTTCCAGGCAACTTAGTGGAAAGCGCTGTCGACGACCGACACCAGTGATTTATACGCGTTTAGCGACCAATGACGCGAAAAGATTACACGGTCGGACGAGCCCGGGAGCCCGCTCGCGCGACCGATTAGCAAACGGACACGTGCGCTTGCATACGCAGCGCAATTTTCTCTCTTGCCTAATGGCCCATAACCTTTGATTGGGCCGTGTTTACGTGGCGTTTTAAACGACCAGTACCAGCAGCAGCCCTCTCTTCTGCACTCGCCGCGTTTTACTCCGCTAACGAGCTGCCTCGACGATCTCGAGAGAATAAACTCATAGCGGTCGGTAACTCACTCTCTGATCGACGACCATGGTTCTAGAAAATCCTCTACGCTGGACATTATACGCGTGCATACGCACGTACACACCTAGAAGTTTCGCGACGCAACCGAAGAGCGCTCGAGCTGGCCGCGTGTCTGCGTCGCGTAGTTGAATTTTTACGCAAACCTGCACGGTGACGAAGTTTTCTTCGCTCTCGCAGCGACGGTAACTTCGTTTCCCTCATTTGCGTAGCAAAAAAGTTTCCACGCCCAGCATAGAGGCAGCGAAAGAAGAATTTTTTTTTTTCTTCGGTTGAATTATCATTTCGCGAGGACTCCGTACACGGCGCGTTACGAGAACAAACAGAGCCATAATTTTCCTCGAGCATTTTCCAAACTTTTGTCCGCCTTCGTGTTATCCTTTGTAACGCAAGCCTCGGTTGTGTCCGGGCCACTATATCAACTTTACTGTCTTGCAATACGGCTGCCATCCATTTCGCCGGAGGATTCGCGGTTACGTGGTGTGTAGCTGCCCGTTCTTTCTTCAAGCATTTCGCCGGGAAGCGATTAAAGGCAATGATTTATAATGGTTCGTTTATTCGTTAACAGTGCCGCGAGAGAGCAGAGTTAAGCTCATTGCCCGCGAAACGACAGAAATATAGCCGTCGCGGCTTGCAGCTTCTCAGAAGCGTGTTCAGCTTTTGTCGATGCGCATCGCGTTAAAACGTTCGCTAAATGGCGGAAGTGTATACGTATCTTTCGTTCCTCTTTTACTTTCCGGTTATAAAAGAATCTTTTGAAATCCATGATTTAGATTCTTGTAGCGGAATCTTCCGGTTAGGACGCGTTGAAAAACGCGAAAGCAGGAAACGTTGTACACAAAATTCTGAAGTGAATGGAAAAATTTGCGGTATACTCCGAATCGCGTACAGCTGAATCTCTTTGCTCTTATTTGCGTTTGCCCGTTCCAAGTTAACAAACCATTTGTAAACTGCTTACTCGTACATCTCAGAGGACGATAATATCTGCCCGAAGCATGAATTATTCTTTTGCGCATTTATCAGCGTCGTATAAAGCGCGTAAAACGGAACCGCTCGCCTGGGAGCTTTCGGGGCGGAATTAAAATTCATCAGGTTACCGACTGCTTACGAGAATGTATCCAGTTTTGTGAAATACTAAAACTATCGACGTTCCACGGCTCTCGAATTGCCTTCCCTTTATTCCCTGGACGATTCCGTCATTGTTCCGGGGCCCGCAAGCTTTCAAACGTATCAACTCGAGCCTTCTTTGTTCCGACATTGTCAGCGTCTGAGTGGCGCGGAGGTTCGTAATTAACGCGTCAGAGACATTTCCCGTTGAAAAAAGTTCGACAGGCTAAACAGAGGAGAGAGATACCGAAGTGCAATCGTTTAATTTATTGCAGGTACAATGACCGGAATATCGCGTCCGCGACAACGAGCGTGTAGAACCGATTGCAGTCGACAGTTACGGACGCAAAGGGTCCTCGTCGTTTGCGATTAATCAGCGTGGACATTTCGTAACGACGTAGCAACACAACATCTGCCGTGTGCCCCGCCACTAGACGTCAGTTCGGAACTGCGACTAACAAAAGCGCCACCCGTTATGCGCGAGTGCACAGGGGATAACGCGCTGCTAGAGAGTGCGCAGCTCGAAAGCGATCGTGCAACGTTGGCGTGAGCGAGGAAAGAAAGCACCGACGCCAGGATGTCTGATCGTCGAGACGCTTCCGGCTGCTCGATGAATCTTGTATCTTCCCGTGAGCGGTCGGGTTTATATCGAGTGCGCCGCTGTCTGGGAAAAACGAAAAGGGCGAAGCTTAATTGATTTTCCGTTTCGATATCGGCGTTTCGTTCTAGGTCCTGACAAATCAAACGCTCGCTACTCGCTGCTTGTAATTGTCAGCGTTTACGGGGGAATACCTTTTGTGCGTTTCTTTTTTACAAGCGGACAAACGAATTTTTCTTTTATCAAGATATTTTATCGAGAATCGCATGAACTGTCCAAGATAATTTGACAGGCACTGTTCCCAATTGGATAGATGAAACGTCGTATATGCCGAGACCGCTCTTGTCTCTTAAGAAGATCGTGATGAATAAAAAATGTAAAGTCTCTTATTGAGGTTGCCCTAATAGCGTTCAATGGACAGTGAAAAGTTACGCAAAGAAATGCTGCGTGCAATATTCAATAAAGCAGCGATTCCATTGAAATGCATTCCTTTTTGAATTATTCTCCAATTACACTGTAAACTTTCCAAATAGCCCTACTATGCGCATAGATATACCAAACCTAAATCCTGTGTTGTAACCTTGTGAAACCATAGTTGCGTTTTTATACCGCAGTCGCATGGCAAAAGTGTGAAATTGCGCTCGAGAAATGCCAGCGTACGAGCAACGCGAGAACTTTACAGCTTCGGTCGGGAGTTGAAATAAAACAGGATATACTTCCGTTTCCGTGGCCTTAATACCTTCTGCGCACCTTCGAAGACACCGAAAGAAATTCAGTTCGTCGTGTGCGCTAATACATCGGTGAACACATGGTTCGTTTTACGAGGTGTTTGCTCGCGACGACTCTTGTTTTCCGAACTCGAGGTACGCGTTGAAAGGTGTATGGAAAAAATAAATAATACTGATGCGCACAAAAAGCTGCGCCATTTATACTGATGAAAACTACAATATGGTGACGTGGCGAAGCCTAACAGAGGAAGACTAACTCGGCAGTCTCGGCCGCCATTGTCAAATTGCAACCCTGACGAGAAACAAAACACATGGCGACGTTAACCCCTCTATGACGTGATTCTCTTGACCCACACCTGCTTGAGTCGTTGCATTCCAACGGAAGGTTTCTGTGTACAGTCGTCCAACAGCTAACCTTCATCCACCGCGCGTTTTGACCTAACTGCCAGCGCAGGATACTTCCCTGCCCTAAAAGATGCACGCGTTACCTACAATTAACAGGGCACATGTAAATCCCTCGTTCGGACCCTCTGTGCACCGAAACTCCGCGAATGTATGCTCAACTATAGAAAAGCTTCGGCGTGGCACAAAAGGAAGTTGTTAAATATTCTTGGGTTGAACGGGAAGCGTCAGAGAGCTTCGACAAGGGATTTTAACTGTGCTCATGCGAGAAAAACGTACCACGCTGAAGTATTTCTTCGCGTGTTCAAATGTTTAACTCCACGTAATGCGATATAAACTGTGACGGTACGTTTATCCCGACGAGCTTTCTTCTACTAGGGAATACCCCGTCGTCGCTAAGCAAAATCTGAATAACCATCGCAACGTTTGCTGTGAAAAACAAATTTAAAAATAAATCTCGTAACTTTACTTTAGGTTGTTGTTTATATATTTTACGCGCACCGTGCAGTATCGTAAGAGAAGCGTTTGCCGAGCAGTCTGACAGGAAACAGAAAATAAATTAAACATTAGACAAGGGATTCATTTAAACTTCCAGCAAACATCTAATCCACGACCTGTGCAAGTTCGAGTTGCATCTAATTACTGTTGCTCGAAGGATTACGAGTTTCACGTGTTCGTGTCTTCAGACTGTTAAGACTTCTTATTAACTCGTTACATGAATAATCACTGGCGAATAATAACATTGCGTTTCTAAGATTGCTCAAAGGATTTTAAAGTTTAAGAGGGTCGGGCCAGAAAAGTGAGCGAGTAGGAAAATGGTTACAAGAAGGATCAAACTCTGCTTAAAATGTGAAATTGTAAATTGTAGGGAATGCATCGCAACCTTTCGTCGTACCCCGTTCACAGCGATTCACGTTGCACAGTTTGATTAAAAAGTTAGACCTGGGGATTCAAATCTTTTAAAAAACCGCGTTAATATTTTTACGAACGAAATAAATCAAATCTTCGTTTCGCTGTTCGCACAAATCGGAACAGTTTTATCTTCCGGTGGTAGGCGTTTTAAAAGGAAATAGATGCGAGACGAAGTTCAATTCCATGAACAGAAATATCATGCAACTGCACGAAACGAAACGCGGTCGGAACGATTAGATTTCCAGGAATTCGTATATTGTCGTGCGAGCCTGTTTGCTGTGTTTTATTCACATGTAACAACCCAAATTCAAAAACAAACCAGGATCGGTGAGCTGCGTTATTTTAAAAAGGTTTTAGGGAATTCAGCAACTAATGCCAGTGTAAATCGAATGGCATCTAACGACTCAAATTGTTGAGCGACAGATGTTAATCAGCTGTTGATGTTCTGGAACAGATATGCGATTTCATTTTACAATATCGAATACAATTTTTTCAAAACTTTTGTATTACTTTCAATTTAACTTAACAAAAAAATGCAATTACGTTGCATCGAGTAGCAGTATTTGGTTACGTACAAGATATTTGTTCCGCTGATTCGTCATAAAATCACAAGTCCGCTTGTCAGAACGGATGAGCCGACCTCTCGTTCCGCGAGAGATATCGTTCAGCAACGCAAACGAAAAATACGCTGGAATCGAGGTCAGTTAGTTAACAAAGATCCACCGTCCCCGTGGCAGGGTGTATTTACGCTCGACTCTTTTTAATCGACGACGACATTACCCAGGAGGATTTCGTTGTCCCGCTTCCTACAGAAATCTCAATCGACGTTCGACAAACAGAAGAAAGGCAGAGTCGATTGAGTCTTGACGCCGGGACAATTCTCCCGGGGAACGTATTTCCCCCCCGCGCGACTGTAATTATGGTCCCCTCTTAAGCTCGTCCGCGTTCTTTCATCGGACGAGGAATAATCGTTCATCCGGATCGTGTTTATCGGATCTAGCCGCAATTACCGGCGAGCATCGATCCCCTTTGGGCGAGGCGCGAGCGTCCCCTCGACGCATTTCTGCGATCAGCACCATCGATGGATCGGACGCGAGTCTGTCGGATATTTTCAAGTTTCGTAGAGTCTGTATATTTTTAAGAGCAGAGAAGTTCCCCAAACTCGCGGAAGTCTGATCGACGTGTCTATCGAGTCGTCAACCGAGTTTTGAAATTCTCGACGGTTATTACGCAGCACGTCGTATAACTTGTTTATTTTTATATTTATTTATTTGAATTTACGGGACTAAGCTCTAGTTTTTGTGAGAGTGATATAAAGATATGTGCATACAGAAATCGGTATAGTGATGCAACATATAAAAAAGTAAAAGAAAAAATAAAATAAAAGGAATATTATCTTATAATAAGATACGTTAGAATACATTGTATAAATTGGATTAGAGTACATTAAGTTAAATTAAATTATATTGTGACATTGCGATAACATGATGATAAGTGTCCTTTAAAAGTTCAAACAATTCATTTCTAATATTGACAATATTACTAGAAAAAAAAGTTTACTTTCATGAAGTGGCAGTTAGCTAGGTTACAAACTCTGGTTATAGAGTCGGGTAGTATGTGACGATAAACCGGGGTCCTGAAAAGCTATCTCGAGTCGAAACCTCTTCAGAAAAACGAACTCAGAATTAGCGCTGGCTGTGCCATACTTTTGTTTCTACGAATTCTTCCGGACGGACAAGATCGCACGGAAACAACTAATGGTCTCTACGATATCGATAACTATGGAGTCGCAGAACAAGCTACCGCGGCGAGGATAAAAAATCTGGCCGACTTCTTTCTGGCTCCACGTGAACGGAACCGTACGATAGCGTAATGGCCGACTTCCTGATTCCCTAATGGCTGGACGTACCCGGGAAGCCAAGGCCTAGCGCCAGCTACAATATCCTATACGCGATAATCGAGCTGATTTAAGGCCGCGTGCTTCCGACCATGCAGGAAAACACTTGGATGTTAGGCACACCTGGCAGGTGGTGCAGCGCATAGGAGCGAGTTGGCCGGGACAGCCCCTGCTTAGCGTGTTCCTCGGTAATATTGGGTAATTTCGCGTAATTTCGTGCTTCCTCCGGGCGAGTCGCGGTATTTCGTTCACGATCCACGTTTGTCATACGTCTCGCGTGACGTTTCACGTTGATAAACGACCTTTCCTACGTCATTATTTTCGACGATCCACCACCTGTCAGCGGTTGTCTTCGTATTTTTACCAGCGAGTCTCGCTTCGGCTTGATTGCACTCGATTCACTTGCGCTCCTCCGGGATCCGGATCGAGGACAGTAAATACAACAACTGCCACCGAATGTTCCGAAAGCTGTAGCTCGCCGCGATAGAAACCGGAAGGAGCCCATCGAGACCCGCTGATCCGGTCCCTCGGAAGCAACATTTTGTTGGCTACTTCACTGCTCCTCTTCCTTATTTCTTTGAGGAGTCCTAACTCCGGAACGGTTAGAAGGTGGATTTAATCTGGCCGTAATCCGATTTGCGACGGAAACGGAAGACCCTAGGGCAAACGGAGCCTCGAAGGGATTCGCGGTACCTTTGTTATAAATTAGAAACCACCGTGTTGTAAATTAAATCCTACAGCAAGATTTAAGACGGTGGTTGTTCGATCGATTAACGCTTTATTTTTCCGGTATAATCGGCGCTAAATTTTCGAAGAGTTTTTGGAATTAGAAATTGAATACCGAGATATTACGAAACAAAAATTAACCGAAAACCAGCTTCCTCTTAACGTACTTTCTGAAGGGTTTCTTCCAAAAACTCAAGCCGCGTCTTGCAATTTAGAAAGTAAGAAGTTGTTAAGACATAGAAAAAGGTCGCTAATGGATCCCAACGGGGTCATAGGAATTTCAACCACTGCGTTTGCCAGTCTCACGACAAAGCTGGTGAAGCATGGTCAAAGTTGCACCTCTCTCGTGTTAATATAATAAATCAAAGTATTTTAAATGAGAGCTTATTTTATTTGGTAACATCAAACCCCGTTTCCAATAGAGTATATCGAGAAGAATAGAATCGGGTGGCGGTGATGATCGACAAATACGATTTCGCAGAAGCTAAACGGTTAATCATCTCGGGGCGAGAAAAGCTGCACGATCACATCCTTCCTGCATTCTAAAAACGGTGAAACCTTTATGTCTTGCTCGACTATATCGGGGTTGTTACATACGGTCCGTACAGGTCACAGAGTTCAGCGTAGCACCGTCGTGTAACAACCGAGCGATCGATAATCCATCCAGCGTAGATGCGAGATAACGAAAATCGTGGGCGCCTCATCGAACTTTTATATACGGCTTCCCGAAGCCGGTGACTAGTCTGCCGTGGTGCTGTCGGCAAAGATACAGCCCCGTCGTACGTTATAAGCGGAGGCTGAGTATCGATTTAATGACGTGGATCGAGTACGGTGTACGCGGGGCCATTGGAATTTATGGCCGGCCGTATGGAGAACGCACAGGTGGTTAAGTTTGTCGAGCAGACTCGGGGAGCAGGATGGCTTGTTATGCGCATAAATTTTCCCCTCCGTATCGTAAACAGAAATTTTGCAAAATCGAGCAGAGAAATTAATCGTGAAAAATATTGAATGCTCGCCGCTTAACGCGAGAAATCATTTTTCTTGGTACTTGGATTAGCCAGTACAATTTTTTCACACGAAAGCTCCTCGCGCTCCTTTATCCTTCGCGGGTATCGAGCTTATCGATAAGATATTACTTTTATCCGGAACAGTATCTTAGGTGGTATGTCCGAGAGCGACGAGGGTCAAGCGAGCGCAGAAGTAATCTCGGCAATCTCGTTTCTCCCTCTCGTATCGGTTTTCCGCCCGCACCAAGGCCCCCGACCCTTGACCTTAATCCTGCCTGTTCGTTTAAAATTACGATGTTTGCGTGTTTATCAATCGGTTGGCACGCGATACACCGAGGCCGATACACCGCATCGCTACATCGTATCGAGCTGCTCCACTTGAACGGGAGGAGGCGGTGGTTCGTTCTTCCTTTCGTTTCGCGTTCAGCTTTTGAATAATGTATCGTTCCTATCTGAAACAGACCTCGATCGTGATATAATTTTTCAAACACCTGCTATACCGAGAACCGAGTCATCGTAAAAAATGTATGCCAGGCCGAAAACTTGTAACTTTAATCCAAGAACTCTGACGTTGCTCCCGACATCCGATCCCCTCTTTTATGTAAAGCAACTTCTTCGCTTGCCGGTTTCAAAGTTTTGGAGAAAAGAAAAACAGGATTTCTCTTGCCATCCCCAAGATTAGGCGAACCGGTGAAGATTAATAATTCCGTATCGGGGAGAAGGGTCACCTAGAGCTCTCTAGATTCTTTCGTTCGGTCTACAAGGACAAGCCGCGAGAATTCCTCCCGGAATCGTAAACAACCGATGATGACAGGCGTTAACCAGAAAAGCCAACCAACGGCCAGATAGCGTTTCAAAGGTATTAAGTGGCATCGTAACACGGTTCATGACCCATCACGGGTAGGAACGACCGAGTTAACCGGTATAGTCGATGTCCTTTCAGCGGCAGCGGAGCAAGCTCAGCCTAAAGGATCGCCCAACTTGCACGCAACGCCTGATTGTGAGAAGTGTTCACGTGGAAGTCGCTCGAACTCGGTTAGAATAGTCTCGCAGTGGACGCATACCCGGGAAATTGAGTCGGAACTGATTAAACGTCGCAACTCTGCCTTGCCATGAAATTGAATCAGAAGTAATCAGACGTTACAAGGACAATGGTACAGAAACGAGAGAAGGGGTCGCTAGGAATGCCTCGCAATTAACGCTGTATCGGTAAAACTATTCCATCGAAATGGTATTCTAAGACATAAATAAGCTATTATTGAGAAGAAAAAATAAGGGACCAGAAAAAGACCCGTTGACCTTACTAAGCTTCGCCAAAAAAACGCACCGCTTAGCTGACCAAACAACCCCCTCCCCCATGTTGGCTAAATTGGGCTAGCCGAAGAAGGATTTTTGGTATCTTGGCCAGTTAAAAATAGTAATACATACGGAGAACACCGGAGTGAATTTCTTTATCCTCGCCCTCAGGATTAGCTATATGAATATACCGTAATATGAACACGTTAAGAACACATGTTTCAGAATCTCCAGTACCCGAGACTCCATTAAATTAAAAATCTAAATGAACACGACACTTGACCCAAGTTCGAGCGTTCGTTCCAAATTTAGGGTATTCTCGAAACACCAAAGATCCGCACGCAGAAAACGATGGGAATTTATTTCGAATGAGCAGACAGACGCGTGTATTTGGAAGTGTACTAACGAACGAACGATTTTCTTTGATTGGACTTTAAATACCTATTGAAATGCTGCTCAATTTCAAAACTATTCAACGACCTTCGGAGTAAGACTCAAAAGTACCCGAAGGGTTCAAACCACCTCTAAGATATTTCTAAAACGATACTACTGCTTCCTAGAATATCTATTTTTAGAGAAAGCTTACCAATCAAAACTATTCAAATTTTACGCGGACTCATCGAGTTTCCCTTCTTCGTGGTTGCTCGGGTCTCGATCTTTCCAGGGTTAATAATCTGAAAGAACTTGAAAGTTTCGAACCAGCAAAGGATCATTCATCTCGAAAACTTGAAACTCCTTGAGAACTTCAAAGATGCAAGTACATGGTTCTAGAAATCGGTATTTCAAAGACCACTCGAAAGACTCGAATGTTCAAGACCAAAGAAACTCGAGATCCACCGAGATACAGCTAGCCACTCCCGAAACTTTGAAGATCGTTGAAAAAGTTCCAATTTTCAGGGAGCGCATGACTCAGGAACTTTCGACGTATGCACGAAATGATTGTAGATGTTCCGGGTCCATCGTTAACAAAGGGTGCCGGCGCACGCAGGCATACAGAGGGCAACGAGACGCGCCTGGAATCAAGTGACAATAGACGCGCCGGGAAATTGAGTTGGCACTGATTAGACATTGCGGGCGTGCCGTCATGCCGCGACGGTTCGTTGGAATCTACTCCTGCATACCCGGGAAGTCCAATTCCACCTTGGAGCCCGACCGATATTATCCCAGACTTTAAATCAAGCTACCGGAGAACAGCGAGAGCTCCCGACCGCTTGCACGAGCTTCTGCGCTAAACCGTGTCGACCTATTACTGTATCTTATCAGCGGAAGGTTTTGTTTGCCGATACAATGGCAGTTTTTACATCTGCATAAATTCCTGATTCTCCTCGCCGGCGAACGTTACAATTTATCTCGTTTTATGCATTCCTTTCAAACACGAACACTGAATCGCGCGACTAGACAGAGTAATTGGAAACGAGCAAATAGTTTTGAATACAAAAGTGTGTTTCACCGTGCACATAATAGGGCATGATTTCATTTCCGTCCGGTGAAAAGTTCCCTCTGGAACCGCATGGAACGTTCCCGTATATTGCGAGGAAGCTAGACGCATTCTTTACGAGTACGAACGTATACAGTTTATGCATCGCCATGAATACGCGTGTCACACACAGTGGTAAAGCTGCACGCGTTTTACGGAGCTTGCGCCGCGATCATAATTTTCGTTCCAATATCCCTCTGTTAGATATGCATTCGTGCTTTACAGTATTGAACGTAGAACCTTTTACGATTACTAAGCTTCCGCGTTGACTTAAAAGCTGTTCCTTCTTCGACGGACCAAGTAATTTCCTTTTAAACCAGGGAAACGTACTTGCTGTGTAAAAATGAAGAATCGCTAACGGTATATCGAACGTTATCAGATGAAATGCGAATATCGTCGTTGGCGGAGATCGATATTTACGATCCGCGTTATTCGCATGTTCGGTATCCGTTCGCGGCCACCAGATACGCGCGCGTAACGTGCCAAACCAAGCCGTGGCAAACGAAACGCCCAGATTTTTAGAACAATTTAAAGCCCTGCATCTGGTCCTACACGCAGCGAAATATAAGCCCGGTATAGGGGAAAATAACGAAACAGAAGGGAGCAGCACCAACTAGCGCGAGCAACATTTTCAAAGCAGTTGTCGAGTAGATGAAACAATTGGAATACTCGTCTAATGGTCAAAATAGATATTTTATCGACTAACACACTGTACGCTTTCCAACGTTTGTTTGCTTTACCACAAGATCAAACATTGGCCATTTTCCGGTGCAGCAATGTTCTTGTTTAAAAACCCAAAATTTGCACGAACTGCGGATAACTTTGCATCTTTGGCAAACAGAAAATCATTACTTTTAAACGCATAACCGTATATGCTAACCGTATTGGGTGATTTGCTGTTCTAAACGTAAAAATTGTCGGTATCTTAACGATAGAAAGGGTGCATTAAAGCAAAATTTAAGAAAAATTTCAGGACAGTGGTCTTCATTACCGTCCGTTACCAGCGATTTTAACCAAGTAACTCACTCGCGCTACACACGATATGGAAACGCGAGAGTTGGAAGCTTCGGCAATCTCGAGTTAGATAACCCTGCAGCTTGAACTCTGGCCCGTTATACCGATAACGAAAACCCGTTTCCGTAAACTGATGTTCCTCTCCATCCTCATGGGACAAACTTATACCTACTGTTTCAACTCTTACGAGGATTATACAGGTTTTCCCGCGCCCAGCGTGAAATTTATGCATAATCGATATACGTTAAATTTCTCTTCTACATATATCCCTCTTCAGATTGAATGTGGAAAGAGATTTAGTTAAATTTATAAAGCCAACTATTTTGCTATTTGGTCACTGTTTTGATGTCGTCGGAACTGAGAATCGCATATTGATTTTAGAGAAGTAAATCTACAGATCAACGTATATTGTACTAAATTTATTTCTGATCAGATGAAAGTTCTAGGACAACACTGTTCCTTTTCTACTTTCTTGATATTTGCATTTCTGTAAGAATTTTGCACGACAGCACATCGAAAAAACCGAATCTTACTTTCTATAAACATTCTCTAATTAATTTCTAATTTCTAATTTCTAATTTTCTAATTACTCATTTGTAATTTGAAAGTTGTAACTTTTAATTTGTAATCTATATATATTAAAGAGTTTAACTAAATCTATAATAAATAAATAAATGAATAAATAAACCACTAAATTCTCTCCTTTATACCAATGTTGAATCCTCCCAATAATTTTGTTGTGCGTTGCTTTAAAAATTTTGCGATCATAATAAACTCGATACCTCGCGCAAATACCTCGCACAAGAGACAACGATCAGACGCGATGCTGTTGTACTCAGGATTTCCTGTTACCAAATCGATAGTCCCGTGACCTTTGTTCGACAGGACAAGCCGATTTCACGAGGCTCGAAGGAAGAAAAATCGAGAGAATATAAAAATCCAGCCCCCAGTGCGAAAGCATCGGCCGGAGGTTGCGGTGAATAGCGGTCGGCGCGACGCTCGGATTTCCTCGTATGTTTGGCGACCGTATTTTTTCCGCGATGACAGTACGGGCCGGCTAACAGAATCCCGAACTTTGGTACAGCGCCAAATTATTATCGTCCGGTGTGCTTTACATTGTGCCCGATCGGGTTGCTCGACGCCGCCGACGTTGCCGCCGTGTAACCCGGTTTTCGTTCGTGCAAACCGAACGTTCGACAAAGGGTTACGTAAACTTTCCAAATCGCCCGAATCTCCGTAGTACCTTGAAAACATTCCACACCGACCCGAAACCCTCCTGACACTGCTGTGTCGCACGTCGTACGGTGACGCTACTTGCAGCGATACTGTACGGCCATGCCGAATTGGTCAAACCGTAGAATGCTCGGAAGTCGTACGTGTAGCTTGACCACACACAGCGAGTCAACTATGCACTGCATATATGGTGTTCAGTTTAGAGGATCTGACGATTCGAGTATTTCTGATCGACATGGTAAAACGAGGTGGTTCTAGATTAAAAAAAAAATTATTCTACACCGTTCAATTAACGATAGCTAAATAATTTCTTTCGATAGATCCATTGTAGATAGCGTTAAAGGTACATCTTGTGGATATTAACCAAACCGTATAATATAATTAGGTCGTCGTATACGATTAAGTGTATCTGTCCGTCGAACAATACTTCGTATAATCTTCTTTTAAAATTGCAACTTTCATTTCACTTGTGATCCGGTAGAAGTATCGAAATGCAACGAGAATGTATTTTCATGAAATTATTACATATCTTTTATTCGAGATAAAAGCGCGCACTGGATGAATAATAATATTAATCAAGCATAAATCAGTTCGTTCGTGGACGCGATTATTGATTCGACAAATTTGCGTCCTTCCGTACGTCGAGTAAGTTTTATTGCAAATTAATTCCTGTTTATCGGCGAACAACAATTCGGCGGCGTATTTCACGTCTAATATTTCGTAATGCTACCGGCCGCGTGATAAACGACGTACAGATCGTTATCCCGTAATAAAGCCAGAGATGCAAACCGCCCGGGAAAGAAAGATTTAACTTTGTTCCGGTGTGACGGCCGACGCCGAGTTGCATAAGCGCTCGGTCCGTTTCGAAAACGAATTCTACAGGGGAAACGTATAACCTGGATAGTAATTTTGCACGCCCAGATCGCGAAACAGATACCGCTTTAGATCGAATAATTAATCGTGGTCCGTTAAATTGGTAGATAGGGGTGTGTGGTAAAATAATGTTCGGTAAGTAGTACCTCGGAGGTTAAAGGGAAAATTTATGAACGTTCGAGAAGGCGGAGGCTAACAATGAGAACAGATCAGACTGTGCAGGTAATGAAACGGGGATGCATAAGAATTTCGTTGGATTTCAGGTTTGCGAAATAAGGAACGAGTCAGCTAATTTCATTCGCGATGCGGCCCGCATTCATGGAGGTTGCTCAGCTTCGTAAACTGTGCCGTTCGAGCCATTCATTAGCGTCTCGTCGCTTCTACTCGTCGAATTTACTTTACTTTCAGCATTCAGCCTCGCCTCGGCCGGCCGTTCCTTTCCTCTCGAATAAGAACACTGCTGCACCGAGTCGCGGAATCGTTGATTAATTGTTCGTGTACACCGGCATGCTTCTGAGGATAAGGCAACCGGAAGACAGTGAAGTATCGCGAAAATCGTGCGCTCGCGAATAGTTTTCCGGGGAGTTGCTTGTTTTACGAGGATCAATAGCTGCGTTCACTGCGCCACAGTTGTTTCGTTGCCGTTCTTGTTGTCGCTACCGATATTACGTACAACTTCCCCTGGTAATCACGATCGATTCTATGGTGCTTTCGAGTTGCTCGGCCCTGTTCGCTTTCTGTCCACGAACTTTCCTCGTAAAGATGGCAGGTTCATAAAACCGACGCTTAACCGCCGCGCGCTGGTAGCGACAACAACGATCAGCGATCGTTATCCGTTTTTATGGCAAAATCACGAACCGCGACACATTTTAATCCTTTAATCTTAATTCTTTGCGCAACGCCGTGGAGGTAATGAGCAGCCCTACCTTTAAACGGAATAATAAGCTAATAAAGGTCACCGTACACTTCGTTCTCCCTTTCCGACCCTTCCTTATCTTTCGACCCCTATTCCTAGAACAAAGGTTTCCTCGGGAATTAAGCGAGCCTTGTCGCCCTTTTTTTTAACCCCTTCGCAACAATGCCATGGTCGCGCGACGAAATTGGCTTCGTTATGTCAGAGAGGTTTCAATTCCCAATACGAGTCAACCAGTTTGTGTTTTTCATCGGTTTCGCCTCCCTGTTTCAACTCCGTTGACGCCCTGTATACGTCTCCTAATGATTGAATCTGCTCGGTGGCCCGCTCAAACTGCCGTCAACCATACCAGCGACTCGTTACCGGATTAGAAACTCCGCGGATCTCCTTTCGTATGCGGCTGAATACGATGTAGAACCATGTGCTCGAGTTGTGTGTTGGTGTGTGCACGAGCGGGGCACACGGAATACCGTGTACCAATCCATGAATCCTCGTTTCAGCACGCCCTCTCCCCCCGTGAGCATGTGCACACCGGCTTCTCGTCGATATTCGCCGAGGGATTCGCGATATCGGATCAAAGCTCATCCATGACTATCCCCTTCCTGTCTGTCTTCCGCCTTTATTCGCGATTTTTCCGCGGGAGTTACAGATTTCCGTATCTAAGCCCTGCTTTTGAAACGTCTTCGGACAACTTGGAGAACGCGTCGACGTTCTGATCCTGCGATCATGTATCGTTACGCGATATTGTTCGTGTTGCGCATATATTAGGTGTAACGCTACACTCAGTATTCGTTGCAAGTATTAGAAATACTCGTTGTCGTCTACACGTCCATACTGTGCAATGGGAAGCTAAGAAATGCCTCATGCGTCGATATCCAAAAGGGAACGTTAGGGGTTGTGCTACATGCTCCTGTTAGAAATTCCCCTTGCGCTACTTCAGTTCTTCGCAACGATTACTCTTTCGGTATGTTTGAACTGCCTTTTATCATTATTTTAGTTTTACCTTTACTTTTATTTTTAATTATTTTTATTTTTACTTCCTTTCTAAAGGATGCTTACCCATCAAATAAATAAATAAATAAATAAATAAATAAGCTATAATCCTTTGTTTGTCTCCCTCGTGCCATTCTCTTAGTTACTGAAATTCATTCTGTCAGTGTTTTTCCGTGGCATCATCAGGTGTTGACGTTTTAATTCAGGATCACGCTGGAGGCTACCATAATCGTCGAGCAATCTCACGACAAGAATGTCGATGACTGCAACTCGACGATTCACCATCAACCGCGGCGATCAATCCAACATTCGCGATCGGGCTTCGCGGTTCATTTGCAAGGAGATAAAATCAGGCCAGACCGAGCACGCCCCGTGTGCGCTATCATCAGCAACGCCAGCAGGTACTTAACTGCAGGATGAGTTAAGCATCTGTTGGCCGTGCGTTAGCAAGTTTGTAATTTATTTACTTGACAGGAAACTTTGGTCGTGACCACGGACCCCTAAGATCGCTTTGCGACGCGTAACTGTGAGAATAAAGTTGCGCGCTGGAACGAGACTATAAAACGCACACTGGGCTGCATGGATTTTCGGGGCGCTCGACACATCAACGAGAAACTTAAACCGGTTTTGTTGCGGTAATAAACGCTCCGCCGTCTATTAATAATTCATGCAGCCAGTCGATAGCTGGAATAGAAGAAGCGCTTCGTAAAACTCACAGTTGATCTTCCCTTAAAGAAAGCGAGATCTTTAATCAGCCTTCAACAGTACCCTTGGACTTCCGATGCAAACGATATTTATTTAAAGGATTCTTCGAACGAAAGTTGCTTTGATTGTACGAAGTATTATAGACAGTACTTGAATCAAGTAGCTAATCAAACTCAAGTGCTAAAGCAAACGACAACACCGTACACCGAATTATGAAGCGCAGAAAAGATTCGTGTCGATAATACGTATCGCAGTGGGTAAAAGGAAAGGGTAAATTTTATTTAACTCTAGAAACGTGTGGAGTACCGTGACGAGGAACGCTGTAATGGTTTGTTAAAATAGCGAAATTTCCGCCACGATATCCGCACGCGCGGAGACATTTTGATAAATGGCCCTTCGCGCGATAATTGTTCGCTTGTTCGTGGAAAATATACGGTTGGGTAAACAGGAAGGATGAAACGCGGAAAAGAATGAAAAGTGAGCGAGCAGAGAAAACGTAGGACGCGGGATTCTTTTTCAAATGACCAGTTTATGAGACAGGTGTTACTTTCGCGCCTCGTTAATTACGTCTATCGCTTTCAACATCAACGCTTTTGTGCTCGTTGCCTTTTCAAAATTCATTGTTCCGTCCCACTTTGAGGATCGGTACAAACTTTCTTCATAAGATCGAATTTCTTTGTTGGATCGTTCACAGAGTGGAATAAGAAACGTAAGAACGAAGAGGATTAATTACGGTAACCTAGACAACGGAAACTGGCCCTTGCAACGTCTATCAAGCTATTTTACGCTTCTTGATTCTATTAAAATTTCTTTCCCTTCTTCTTTCAACTCAGTCATATATAAGCTCCTACGCGGAACGGAATAGTTACTGGCACGCATAAAGCAAAGCGAGAGGAAAGCGGAGAAAAGAGAGAAACGTTTGTCGTAAACGTCAAGCGTGCAAGACGTATGACAATTCTCCGCTCCGTCTTACGCTTCGCCGCTACGGTTTCAGGATCGTTCGACATTTTTTACCGGCCGCTTCTCACTCTGCAGATATAAAAATTCAATTGCCTCTGGAAAAAGGAGAATACCGCACTGCCTCACCTATCTAGACCGAGCAGAAGTTGGCCGATTTCCAAGCCTCAGAGGCGAAAACTCAGCGCCCTGAGCCGCGGATTCGGCTTTTCCGCTTCTCTATTTTTTTCCCGGCCGATCCCGGGAACGGAGATGTCGTTCTGCTTGCAACAACGACGATCCCTGATTTTTCCAACCTACTCGTCCGTTGTTCCGCGTACACAACGTGCGTTCTTTCCATCGGTTACATCCTTGAAATGAAACGGGCATCCGTCGCGAGTCCTGTTCGAGCAACCCGCGTTTCAACGTTTCATGCGTGTCGTTATTGTAACGAAGTGTGTAAATAGCGGGCTTGTTTCTCATATTTTATCGGTCGAAAAAAAATTGAGTTATTAGTTTATTCGTTATTGGTAAGTAAACAAAGCAATTGTCGCGTGCGTGCCGTCCGAACCAGTCTCGCTCGAATATGCGCGAGCGACGCCCCGGAATTCGATATCGTTGATGGCGATTCGTATCGAGCTAAAAAGCAACGAGAACCGTCGCGGGAAATAAATAAAAATTTGATGATACACGGATCCCCGATGAATTTCGTCGCGGTATTTTTAACGCTCGTCACCTGTTACGCTCGGTAAAATCAGGAATTCTGCGTCGAATCGTATTCCTAAACAGAGGCACGATTCCCGGATACGGAAGAATTTCAAGCCTCTGTCGTCGTTTCGTCCCCTCAGACCGCGAACTTCCTTCGTACTCGGATAAAAGGTCTGTTACGTGAGTGGAAAGTGTTCGACCATGAAATATCCGAGGAAGAAATCCCGCAAGGGTCCCTTCTCGGTAACGTTCGCAGCTCGACTCGACGCCTGTCCGAAGACAAACTCCGGGACGATCCTCCATAAAAGGAAACACGGGAACGGGCGGTGAAGCGTGCAAAAGGACGAAGAAATAGAAAAAGCAGGGGACGAGGGAGAGAAAATAGTCGGTTACGTCGATGAACATGCATTGTCACGCGCCTCGTTCAGCTCCGCTTGCTGCCAAAACCTTGAATCGTCCACCAGGGACCCGGAACACGATGTTAGCTAGGTCTTCGTTTGGATTTGTATTTGGCAACTGCTCCTTGCTCCGATGATTGCGTCGCGTCCTCTCTCTGGCCGCGTGTCGACGAGGAGAAATTAATTATCGCAAACGAGGGCCTCGATTATGTAATCGACGTCTTCCGCTGGCTCTTCGAGTCGAATTAAAAATACTCGTTACCGTTAATTTCGAATGAGGGCGGTGTTGCCCCGAGAAGGTCGTAAGTTTAACGGAATTAAATCCAGCTGAGTAATACGGGCGATATAATTTCGCGGCAAGAAGGGCGAAGCGGCGTCGGGGGACGCGAGCGTGCGAGAATTCCTTCGGAAGGCGATGTAATTCATTTTGTTTATCACCCTGCAACCTCTCAAGTTCGCGAAGTTTTAACTAATCTCTTAACACTTGCGCCCCTCTTAATCGTACAGGTCGTAGAGATCTTGACAATGAAGAACGAGGACCCTGTTGTTGTTACACGGTGTGCATGATACATTTTACGAACGCGCGAATGTTTCCATCGCACGTCCCGTTGACGACTATAAACAGCACTCGCTGTTCGTTAAGTTTACCGGTTTAATTCAAACAGTTTCGAACAGTTAACGATCGCGCAACGTTTAACCGGCTCGCAGTTCGGAACTCTAGGATTAATTTCTTCCACTCGCGCGTGCACGAATTTATTCGTTTAGCCGTAAATGCTCCTTCGCTTTTGCTTCTGCTTCTGCTCTGCGAAACAACAATCCATGCCTAGGAGCGAAACGAAAGACATCTCGTGTAACATCACCGGAACAAGGTACTCGATGAATAAGCTCGATGCAAAAGAACGGGCGGTTTGGAAGAAAGAGAGTGGCGAGGAGAAGGGTAATCGCGAAATGGTAGGAGAGTTGGAACGAAATGAAACGGAGGCTGTGTTTAAGAGCGAACTGAATCAATAGCTCTACCCTGCGACCCGTAGGCCAAATGTAGGTCATACCGTGATCCCTTTTTCTCTCTCTATCTCTTTCGCCTCCCGTTTCTCCCTGGCAGCCCTCCCTCTCTCATCGTTTCTCACCCACGGTGTTCGCTTCCCAGTAGAAGGTGTGCGGTATATATCCCATCGGCACCGGGTCGTGGCGAGCTCGTTGCTAGTATATGTGTATACATTTTTCATAAATAAATTCCATGGATGTTCCAAAGTCGACCTCTGCTGTTGCATATCACCGGGTTATGCACGCCCGTGAAATTACATATTTAACCGTGGACTTTGGTGAACGTTGTAATCGAGATCGGTCCTCGTGTCCATCGTTAACTAAATACCGTGTCCCAAACGTATTTTGACGTCGCGTCTAAACGCCATCGTCTGCCACCTTTTCCCGTCGTAACGAGCTTAGCAGGTAAGACTGAGAAGATTGACGATGTTATTGTCTAGCAGCGGACTGGACCAAAAGAAAGGACACTTTCAACGTCTGACATTCGGAATCCATCGTTTCGGTATCGGCTCTGTCGTGAGAGAAAGTTGTGATTAGCCTCCACCGGCACGATCTTTTCAACGCGACTCCGGCCAACTTTCGTCATTATTTTTCTTTTGACAGGGAGGAAGAGACATCGCGGCGCCTTCTTCTTGCGCTTGCCAGCGACAACGTTATCCTTTATAATTTACGTTACTACTCCTTTAATTATAACCCGAGGCTACTTCGTAACTCGGTGTACTTCAATATTTTCTAGCGAAAGAGACGGGTAAAAGGATAAATGTTTGAGGTCTCGGCTTTTAAAAATTCTCGTAGGCCGCTGGTGAGACCGCGTGCACCTCGATTCAAAGCGAATATTACCACGGAATTGCGAGTATGATTCATTCTGTTCCGCTTGGATAACGTGTTTTTGCAAAACTCCTTGTTACGCTTGGTCCCTGGAACGAGTACGCGATCCACTCTCTCGTTCATCCCGATTTAATATCGACGCTGCAAACAGCAACACCACGGTGGTGCAGTCGCGTACTTTCGAACAAACTCCGAAACTAAATGTAACTAGTCGCACACGACAACAGCGGAATTAACGCGTTATTTCTGCGGCACGACGGTGTAACGAAAGCAATCGCGTAGAGCACGGCTTGTGTTCGTCCGTCATTGGTCTGGCGAACGAGTCGGAAACGGGCTGGCCAAAAATAATTGCCTTTAATAGCAACAATGACGGTGGGCATTGCGCCGAATAACAACGCGCCCAGTGGTTCCTAACGGGCGAACTTTTTGCAGCGCGATAGCTCGATATGCAATTGGTCCGCGGCTCGAGCAGCAAATTAGCAGTTAACAAATTAACAGTACCGCGGTGGACGGAGACAGGCGCGGACGGGAACGGTGGTGGATGAAAAGCAAAATTGCCGCGGCCCATGACTTCCTAGCGTTTCCTGTCGATTGAAATACGCCACTCGCCCATCGAACCCTCCAACCGTTCCACGCTTCCAATGGCAAACCTATTGATTATCCGCTCGCGTTCCTGCCGCGCTGTCCATTTGCTGGCTGATTCATTATAATTGCAGCGTCGAAATGGTCACCTAGGACCGGCGTGCACGCCGTTTCGCTCGCTCTCCAACGTCGGCTTCGGTTTCGAACGTTCGCCCCACGTGTCGGCGTTGTTCCGTCTGCGATTTCCTTTTTCGCCGATGCTCCGAAAAAGCGCAACGGCAACTCGGTGAAAAATGCGTGTACGGTTCAGATTTAAATTAATTAAATGCCGTTTTAAGTTAAAAATCGAAGCACGGTATATAATAGCAAAGCACTAGCAATTTATGAAGATCACTGAGCTCGCGGATCGACATTTTTCTGCTTATCCGTTTTTAAAAAGGTTGTTGGAGCCAACATTAAATTTTATTTTCTTACAAAAGCATTTATTCGTACGTTTCTTCTTATGTTTGCGTTCCCCATATTCATTGATGGATTTAAAAACATCAAATCAGAAATTATTTACAGTTAAAGCAAAGCTGCCTACTTCTGTTTCCGTGTACGAACCAGTTATTGATGAAACATTTATTGCACGTATACCTACCGTATTTAATTTCCCGTTGCATAAAGCTAAAAAAATTCCTAGCTACGAAAATACTGATTTCAATTACATGCTTAATTGCAATTTTCCAACGTTAAACGGATTGAACCAAATAACCGATCGCTCAAGAGATTCAAATATTCATCGGGAACGTACGAGTGTAACAAGTCACAGAAGCACGTGCTCGTTCGGGCCAACGAGATGAATACCGTTATTCGTCAAGAGTCATTATTCGTAACGAGATTATCCGACATTCTTATTAATTATTTTCATATCGCGAGCACGCATGGGTACAGAAATAGGTACCTACGCGAACCTATCCTACACGAATCCCACGGCACTTTTCTTCTATTATTAACGCGATCATTCAATCGTGTCATCTCACCGTACGAATCGGGCCAATGAATAATCGTGAATAATGTATTTACTCGATTTTTACAGCCAAGTAGCCGTAGACCCGCGACCGACGCCACAGATATTCAACGCAATGCTGACCCACATTCCTGTCCGATTAAACACGCGGCACGGCGCGTCGTTAAATTTATTACGGAAACACCGAACCGGCCATGTTTTGCCTTGGCGAATATTTACGCTGGAATATTGACATCGTTATCGCTGGGAATCGCCCAGAATTCGGCGTTGTCGCAGCACGTAATCTCGTTCGCAAATGTAAATTTAAGATACTTCTACCGCCCCGGTATTGTTTTCGATGGTTTACTCGCGCGTTATACGCGTGTATTCGAAGAAAAAAAAAAGCAAGCAACGCTGGCCGACGTTAATTGGAGCTCTACAAATACGAGCGTGGTTCACGCGACCAGCGTGCCCGATTATCGATTCGCCCGGCTGTGAATTTTATTCCGAACAATGACACGGACTAACGAACTCTGCGGTAAAATGTTTTCTCGTGCGTTGTTTTAAAGAATCACCGATACGCTACAGCTTCGATAACCTGCAACCGGACCTCGTTGTACATAGTCGACCTACGGTGTAGCAGCTTCATTAGGAATAAACAAAATGGAACGCGTTAGTATCAGAAGCGTTGATTCCACCATGTCGAGAGACGTAAAAATGTTTCGTTAATTATTGAACGAACTCTCGTGAGCTTTCAATCCCATTTTTGTGAACCTACGAAGGCTCTGCTATGTACATATATTATTATTATATGCGGGTCAAAATAAACCTTTTGGTATATACATACATACAAAAAATAAATAAATCCAATGACGTCAGCGGTGTACGAAGGATACTCGGATAAACTTAGTTTCGCGTCACAATTGAGATCTGTGCTGCTTTCCATTATTTAACGTCGTTCGATCGAATCGTCGTCAAAGGACCGAGATTTGGTAGTTGAATACATAATATCAAATGAGGTTCAGCGAGAGATCGAAACTTTTCGAAACTCCTCGATGATGCGGTACCATCAAAGCTGACACGAGTTTCCATCGTTCGAGAATCCCCGTTTCGAACTGACGTAACACAGAAACGTATGCGAGATCCGTTCAAATTACGATACATTGTCCTGGTATTTCCCGAGCGATAGTCGAAGTTTGTTCGGGTCTGAAGCGGGAATCAGCTTTTAACAGGCCGAACGAATGGCGAGATAGTTTTGACCCAGTCCGAAGACAGAGTTAAATACGGGGCAAGAGACAGAGAGGAAGGGGAAGAGAAAGAGAGAGAGAGAGAGAGAGAGAGAGAGAGAGAGAGAGAGAGGGAGAGCACTCCGTGCATCGACGCTTCATTAGCCGCATCAGCGGCACAACGCGCGCGATCGTTTCCCCATAATTTGTTAACACAACGTCAACGTTAAAGGAAGTCGAGTGTTTCGCGCGGCGCCGCGGCGGTGCCCTATAACGACGCTCGATCAGCAGCAACGACTCGTCGAGTAATGGTGCCGCGGTGCCGAGGGTAATTAGTAGCTGCCTAGACTCACCGGAAATTACCGCGTCCTCCGGAATATCGCGCGATCCTCGGGTATCTATACAGTCGTTAGCGCGACTCTAACGGTGCGCGACGATTGCTGGCAAGGGCCAGCACCACACGAAACCATCCCCCTTTCGTTTATCTCTCGGGTTCGACCAAATTTTCAGCCGCTTGCCAAATGTTTCGCCAGTCGCGAGGAAATCTCCGGTCAATTCGATCGTTAGCGATTTAACGATGTAACGTGGTCACGAGGCCTCTTACCGGTCCTTATCCGTTCGAGCCGGCCCGCTCGTTGTTCTTTTTTGTTTCCGCTCTCCTCTCCTTCTATCGGCATGCATTCGAGGCATTGTTAGCGCGTCGGCGAACCTTCCTTTTATCTCCTCTCTCCTGTTATTCGCTCGCGCGCTGCTCCGCCGCCCTCGCCTCGCCCCGTTTTGCTCCTTTTCTCCTTTTGTCTTTATCCACTCGCGATAACGACGTTCCGTTGGTATCAAATTGATCAGACGAGGCTGCGCCTTAACGACGTGCCGCGTGTGACTGTGCCCGGGTGTGACCGAGCCCCGTTTCATCGACGAACGACCTCCTTTCGCGTCGACCTTCCCTCGATCGGGAATAATTACGATGTAAAGCGTTACCTTCCCGACACCGCAGGCTGTCGCGTCGTTCCTTCCGGTGTTGACGTTTCATCAAACGAGATCTTGCGTTACATGTATTACTGTAAACGCCGCATGATAGAGTATCGCGCAAGTCACGAATAGAACGCAACGAAGCCACCTCGATGCGGATCGGCAGCGTCGAAGCCGGTTGCAGGGAATGAAAACAATAGGATACGCAAAAATCGGTGTTTTATTCGAAAACATACTCTATATTTACAACGGGAACGTTCTTGACAGCAGTTCCTATGGCGAAGACGGTGACGGAAGCCTTTGGTACAGGAAAAGCAGGAAACACCGAGCTATTGTATACAGGTACAAAGCGGTAGACGATCGATAAACCGCGAAGGATCAGTATTCCTCGTTGGTGGCGTACGGGACGACGTAATCGCGATCGTCTTGTTCCTGTTGCGCTGTAGCCTGGTGATCGTGAACTCGAAGCTGTCCTTGACCACCGTAGACACCGGCCGAGTGGTTATTCTTGCCGGAAGTGTGCACCACGGCATGAAATCCGTCCTTGTCGGCGCGGTAGCTGACCACTCGAACGCTGCCACCTGGCTCCTTCACGCTGTACTGGCCGGACACGCTGCTTCCTGCAGAAAGGAACGCCGATGGGCGAACGGAAACCGCGAAACCAATTCCTGAACTCGTAACGAGACATAATTGAATGCCAGAGAAATTCCGCTTGGAGTGGCTATTAACGTTATAGCGCCAAGGAACAACTCGGCACCGCAAATAAAAGGAGAGACCTCGCGAAACGCAGCGAACTCTGTCCTGCTTATTTTACAGCGACTCGTGTATCAGTTCAAGTGAGATAGATACGCGGTATAAGAAATTTGTAACGTAAGGAAACTCTGAATAACAAAAGCGTAGAATCTATGAACGAAGAGAAGTAACTTTCGACTTTAGTAATGTTTTAACGAAGAGTTGCAACAACAAAATTTTGAAAATTCTAACAGCTAATATCTTTTGTGTTGTCAAACTAAGGGTATAAACCGTGCTTGTTCATATTCTGTTTCGACTTTCGATTCTCCCACCGCACGCATCCATTCATGCGGAAATTTTCAAAGAATCCGCGCGAACCAATTTGGGAGTTACCGTATTTACCAGTGCCCCTGAGTTCTTCGAATATTCATGATACGCGTCCATACGAATTTTTCTCATAGTCGAGCTATCTCTGCTATCTCCTTTATCCGTACACGAGTTTGCGCGGAGAATTCGTACGGAACACACTTTCAAAGGTGCATGACCATGCGGAAAAGTTTCTCCGAACAACGGTGTCGTCACGAGAAACAGAAACACGAAACCTCGACCGTCTCATCGCAACCCCCCGCTCACCATCTCTCGTCTCCTTCTGAGCATGAAAATCTCCTGTCTGATGGTCCTCGACACCGTACGAGAACTCGTACTTCGGATGCGCCACGTAGTCAAGCGCGTACCCGTGCTCCTGCTGCTCGTGCCCGTGCAAATCGTTCAAACTGTCCTCGTGATCCGGTCTGTACGGCACTTTCACCTCGAACACGGGCCCCTCGACCGGTCCGTGGAACTGCAAATACGAACTGGCCGGTGAATCGTGCTGCACCGGGTTCTGATGCCCGTGAAACGCCTCTCCGTCCAAGGAGATCACGCCGGCTCGTGATCGATGGAGAGCCAGTGCGATGGTCAAGGCGATACTGACCTGCGACAGAAAAAAGTAACCGTCGAGAATATCTCGCGAACAAGCAACGCCTTCCTTTGGTTGGATCCTCGAGAACCACTCGCCGAAAGGTTTACTAGTTATCCAGGCGGGAAAGGTTGACCTTTGATGGTCCGATTCCCAGCGATCGCGTTATCGCTTCCCATTTAACGAGATCGATGAGATATCCAATAAACTTCGGGCGAATAATTGCGAGCTACGAGAGAAAGTAGTCGACGATCTTGAACCTCGACTTCTTACAGAAAAACACGAGTTTAAGCAGATCGTAAACATTGTCGATCCTTTCATTCGGAATTTTATTGTACGGTTTCTATATAATCCTTCGCGTATTACCGGTTGAATTGATTGGAAGTTACTGATCCCGGTACAAATGGAGAACGTACAACCGCAATAGATAGTCGAATCAAAATTGCATGCTCGTTTACAAGAAATTTGATATAGCCAGAAACCAGATTCGATTCGATCTCTTAATTATAACCGTGTCAGTGTGTGTAGTTCTGTCTATTCGGGTTGAACCGCAATGAAAGTAATCGAATACATACTGAGCAAATTGAATCTGAGAGATTCAGAGAGAGAGAGAGAGAGAACGAGAAACAGAAAGAGGAGGGATGAGTGCACTGATCTGAGAAGTCCCAGTTTTAATTACGCCGATTGCCAGCGCACCGCTGTTGACTTCCGATTCGAAAACAGACTCGGTTTATCCATTATACGAGCCAATAAAAGTTTCGTGTTTCGTCATGGATTGAAATTCGATTCTGTTCGCTGCTTCTGTACGCATATCACTTTGTTTGCTCGCTTACCGGAATTATTGAAAACGATCTACCACAGTGTCGACAAGAATATGAAACAAAAATGAAACGAGACAAGGTTCCATATAATTTTTTACTGCGGTATATTCGTTTATACCGTCAAAAACCTGTTCATAGTGCCCCGCTTGCAACGTTGTGGCAAAAAAGTGTCAAATGCAAACGATTAAAAGAATGCCAGTTCGGTTTTGATTACGTGACGTGTAGCTGGATTAGTAAGTAGTTCGATTTGATGTTCTACAGACGGTACGACTTTGGAGCTCTCAAAATCACGATACTCCTTATTTACCGTTTTTAGGACTATTAAACTACTTCTTGTACGTACACGATTCTCTTTAACGGGGAACACGTTTTCCGTTTCAGCTAATTATATTTCTGCGAGTTACTGTTAATTAGATCAGCCTCCAAATAAATTTGGCTCCTTCCTTTGTGCATGGTTTCTTTCGATTTTCCCTTGCACTCGCTTTCGCGGAAAAAGTGAACCGTGTCCCGAGCAGCACTTTCTCTCGCTCCTCTTTTCTTCTTCTACTGCTCGATCTCGAGTACCCCCTATCCCTCGAACCTGCTCCAAAGGTTTCCTTTCCGTTACTCTACCTTGATCCTCATGTCTGCCATTACGATATTTAAGGCGGCCAAGTAAGAACTGCCACTTTCCAACGTGTTTTCTAGGCTTTTATACCGGCTGGATGCGCATTCTGCGTACGCGTCCCTCGAGAACACACGTGAATCCTCCAGTTACGTGGACGACAGAGTGTGCGTGCATGGCACACCGGTGAATTTCGCTTGGACGTGGTCAGTCTGGTCCTCTCCCCGCTTCCGCCGCCGCAGCCACCGCGACCTTTCACGTTCGGAGCCGCTTCAACGGGACCGATTGTCGCCGCCAGCTTCAGACGATTTTGCTGCATCTTCGCTCGAACACAAGGACCACGTTTCTCTTCTCTATAGAGCTAACTGTTTGCCGAAGAAAGTCGACAAATACGAGGCTAGAATATTATAGCTACCTAAATATCATAGGCCCACGTGCATGTGACATTTCACCGTAAAGTTTCGAACGATTCCTTTCAAAAACGGTTAAAGCGCACATATTCCATCGAAGATCGCACACAGAGATTGCACAGTCTCCTAAACCTTTGGCTCGATAATAGATACCCAATCCACGCTCAATGGAATATTATCGAGCGCTCTTGGTGACTGTGGCTTGATAACTTTTCAGAAGGTGACGCCGAGCGGCTTCCTTCCTTTCGAGAAGCACGAAGCCTAGCGTCGTCCAGCGACGGCCAGGGTCGAATGATCCGCTTACTCCGTTCGAGCCAGGATTTATTCGGATTCTTAACCCCTCGGGAGATTCTGTGCCCGGATTGAATCGAGTCGGTTCCTACTTTAAATGCCTCGGTCTCCTACGGTTTTTTTCCCGGGGGCTTGAAAAGCTGGCCGCCTCGTTCGTTTAATAGTGCAGTTTAATCCCTTTATTGGGCTGTTTGTTCGAGTTTCCAAATACCTTCGCGGAGGAACGCCGGTTATCCGATTGTCTGTTTCAGCTTTGAACAATGGGCTTGGCGTCTTCTAAAGCGCCATTGCGCTAATCTTCCGAAACCTCTCGCTTTCGGGGTTATCTATCCACGAGCCTTGGCAATTTATTCGATCCCGACGTCGGAACGAGATCGCCGTTGCTAATCAGTGTTTGTCTGGTCGTCGTTTCTGATTACTGGTAACCAGTGACGCGAAACGTAGCAGTTAAACGATTTACAGTTTTGTAAAAAAAAAATAATTGGTCGGTGTTCCTCCGGGCTTCATGCTTCGAATCGCAGATGAAAAACGTTGATTTCGTAACTCCACCGAACCTAACAGGCAGACCGGAGAACTCGCTGAAGATAGAAAGAACGGGAAACGAGCGTAAAGGGTTAGAGGAGATACAACGTCAGCTTGTGGATGTTTACAGAAGCCTCTTTGAAGCAGCGGGAAAATAGGAAAACGCGAGGTTCGTCGAAAGAGAAGAGCGACCGATCAGAAGAATAACGAGTTATACTCGAAGCTGTGTGCTTGTGTTCTGCGCTGCCCTGGTATTTGGCCTTTCAAACCTGAACGGTCAACTCTTCCTTTTATCTCTGCCGTCTCCAATTTCTGTCGATGGTCGAAGTATAAAAGACTTTGTTGGTTTCGAAAATAAAATTCCCGTATTAACCGGTCGAGTTCCTCGTGCACGTCGGCTAATGCCGGCCACGGCTTTGCTCTATTCAGGGCTGGATATTGCGACACAAGTTGCGCACCGCTGCGGTTCCCCGGTCAAGGTTTGCCCCCTGTCCTATTACTTCGATTTACGTTCCTCTTATTTCGATCGTCCCTTTGACTCCGGCGAACCGTGTACGTTGCCTCCTCGAAATCGAATGCCGTCGGTGGAATTGCTGGAATCGCTCGAAACCGAGGGGTCCATAAAGAATCGGCTTGTTTGAACAAAAGGCTATGGCTAACCATATCTCGGTTCACGCGAACGCTGTTTCAAGAGCTTGGAAAACGAACGACAAACCAGCTATGGTTACTGCCGCAAGAAACTCGCGACATCAAGAGAAAAGATGAAACTGTTCGTGTTTAACAAAAGCACGCTGTACGTAGATCATTTCGATTATTCTACGTGACAAAGTGAGTACGTTGAACGTTTCCAGGCAGCTGACGTTTAAACCGTTCGATTGTCCAGGTGAAGTACATAAAAGATTCCGCTTTCACAGAGCGGAGCCAACCAGAAGTTGGCTGGCGTTCGAAGAAATCTTCTGCGTGACGCTTTTCTCGTCGACGGTAAACACCGTTGAACGATTTTATCCGCGTAAACCATTAGTTTTACGAGCAAAGAATCGTCTTCTATCCTAGCTTCGTCAACGGGAATAATAAAACTGTTTGTAAACGGGTGCGGTCCGAACGAGAACCGGTGTTGTTGTAATATACAGACAGAAAGCATTGACATCGTTTATCCGGAGCTGTTCGATTTCCTTTGCCAGCAGTTCGGTCGACAGGGATTTTAAAGCCCTATTATCTTTCACCATGTTTTCAAAAGAACGCTTTAAAAACGTAAAAGTACCCTCGTTGTTTGGTATAAATATATTTAATTAAAACGATTTCATATATACGTGTATGGCCAACGGCCGCGTCTCTTCATCAAACGATCGTTTGTTCCGTACATGCACCATAGTATAGAATTCTGCTTGTGTTTGCTCTATGCATTGTAAATTATTCTCCCGCGATTCGATGCAGAAGCACTTCATCTTCAGAAGACCAATTACAACACCTATCTTCCCTTGGAATTAATCCTTTACCCGGAACAATTGTATTCTCGCGGTTCGATACAAGCACGGCTAGCGATACTAATGCTGAAAGCGCTAATTGAAGTGGATTCGCGTGTTTCAGCCGCGATACGGAGATCCAAGAACAGACCGAATTTCCTTCAAAGAAACATCTTCTCTTTGACAATCTGTATTCTCTTTTTTGTCTCCATTATTTTCCACTGAACGAGATCTTTGATGTAAAATTACCGGGTGAATCTTTCATGACGATATACGATGTATCGTTCGAGAGAGGGTGGATAGCCCTGTATCATTGACACTCATTCATCTTTTAGACGACTGCTCGACAAATAGAGAAAGACGATTAAAATCTTGTTGTTCGAAAAAAAAAAATAAATAGAGAATCGAGTAAGTTTCGACGAAAAAGAAATTACGAGAACAAGTGTAGCCGCTGTAACTTCGAATGCAGACGTTTCGATTATTTGCTAGGTAGAACGATGGAAAACGTTTTCATTCCTCGCGAAAAGGAGAAACGTAGTAATGTATGCCAGTCACGTCGCGGTTATACCTCGGATGCATAGGTATATATTAAAAGCACGGTCCTTTTATCTGATCCTTTATGGAGGATAATAGGATATACGATGAAAATAAAAGGATCGGCCGTGCGATAAAATTCAGGATGCGATCGTATAAGTGCGGCTAAATGGAAAAGCGGAGCTTCAAAAGCTTCCTCGCTCTCCTTATCGATACCGAAATATTGTATCCTCTCTGACATTACCTTACCTCTTCCCGATGCTGCGGATATTCTGTTTGTTTTCCACCGTTCAAGTATTCTGCGCTGAAGATTAGCTTTGCGTCGGAGACACCGAATTTCATTTCTTGCGAGGATTTTCAAACGCGAGACGTCGTCGAGTGAAATTTTAGCAATACACGAAGCGTCTCGAGAGCGCCGTATCAAGAACAGATTTTTTAATTTTCTAAGAGCAAATACCCGCTCTGTATTCAAATTTCTGACAGAATATATCGCGGGCCACAATATACGCGGCGGAAAGTGAGGAGAGCGCGGGACACGCGGTAATAAAATCCGAACGAAAACAACGAGGACGAACAGAGGAAGAGCAGTCGCGGAGTCGCTGTTTTATGAAAAATCAGTGACACAATTTGAATAATACGCGACGATATACGAGCAATAAAGGTACCGAGCCGCTAATTTATCGTATCGCGATCAAATCGTTTGCGACGTCCCGGGTATTTGGTCGGCGTAAATTGTTCGCCGGTATATCGGAGGAAAATGCACGGTTTTTAATATCGCAGAAATATTTTCGATCGATCGGCCCCCTCCTCGATCAATGAATCCAGTTCTGAATTTCTTGGAGATTCCTCAAACGATCGACCCGTCGTGAGTGAACGAATAACGCAATTGACAGGATGCATGGGACGCGGAAGAGAAATGGTGACTTGCGGATTCCTTCGATGCCACTTCTTTTGCTCTCATACCACAGGACGGTTCGATAGAATTCATTCAGAGCAAATTGCGGCAGACAGTCGATATGGGTCAAGTCGATGCGCAAGGCAACCGGCATTGTTGGCTGTTTCACGATTAAACGAATACATCAAGTTCGAGGGGGAAGGTTTCCTCGATGCAACGTGGTCTAGCGACAGTATACCGTTCCATCGCCTCGAGCTTCTTGCTAGCTTGATATTACAGCCGCGCGCTGTGTTCCTTTAGGTACACAGTACTATGCGAAAGCATCTGTGTTACTAGCCTAGTACTAGCGATTAAACGTGCCATCGGGAACTGTTTCTAAATATTGAAACGTAAAAATGTATCTTTAGTTATTCCTATCATCGGATTGATCATTATTACTCTGCCAGCTTGTAGATTTTTTGAATTCAATCTCATCGATATTTTCTACTTAAATTAATAAATCAGAAAATTAAGCGTTCATACAATGATTCATAATATTACAGTATCGACGTTTAAATGATTTTATGCCACCTATAAAGGTTTCAAAACTCCTTGGAAAGTGCATGAAAATGTTCGCTCGACATCTCTGCATCAATTATTTTCAGCGCAATCTTAAAAACAACGGTAACACCAACCTTTATCACCGATAAAACGTAAGTACGATAGAAGGGAATGGAGACAAGGCAACGGGAAAGCAGCGCTGAATTCTCATTGCCCTCGAGTTGTTGGCCAGCTCAATTAAAATTCTCGGTGAAATTTCTCATTTGGTCAAAACATTTACCCCTGCGAACGGCCGTGCTTGAAGTCATACGACAAACGAAATTTCACCGAGCCATTTTTCCTGGGGAACAGTTAACGAAGAAGGGTAACGATAAGGAAACGCAATTCCGACCATCCTTTTCGCATTATTGCGGTTGTGTCAGCCGCTTTCAGAGCGTGACTCGCGAAACACAGAAAGGCAATGAAACGTTAAAAATGCCAGCTATTAAGAGCCGATGTGCCAGGATACCGTTTCATTTGCATCCACGCCGCCGTCTTTCTGTTATTAAAATACGGAAGCGGTCGGTGTCTGCCAGCGATCCTCGCCTGTAGTTTTCTCCGAATCTATATATGTATGTACGTGTTCGAAGGCAATCGTGCGACACGAATACCGAACCGGTTGTTCATTTTCGATGCGTTTCCAACGATTCCCTTTCAAGAAAGGAACCTACGGCATCGTATCGGGCAAAGTGTATACTCTTTTGTTTCGGGCATGCAAATTATCTGTTCTATCCTTTTCTTTCCGATTTGGATCGCGTGTGACTAACATCGCTCTAAAAAAAGCAACGCGATTCGTACATGCATACATAAGTAGTACGTGAGATCGATGAGCGCTGACGAGATCATACCAAGAGCAAGCACGCGGTTAATCAATCTTCATTCTCCGCTACTTAATTACCAAAGTGTCGCATGAAAGGGTAGATCAAGCATTGTTCCTGCGTGGACGCGGGTTTAACAAACAATCGGCGATCAGGGAGAAAGTGGTGACCGATAAACGTCGCTCGATACCAAACTAATCAAAAGGCTTTCGTCCTTGTCGATAATTCCGTGAAAAGCGATCGGGCCGGATATCGTGGTATGATTTCTTCCTGTAGTAAAGTGTATCGTACAACCAGCCATGAACGTTTTCAAGACGACGCGATACAAATGCTTTTGCCGATAAATCGACGATTACGTAACTCTTTTTACTAGCTGGAGAACATTTATCGGAATAGATTCCGCAATGAAACTTCTGATGGCTCGTGAAACGTTCGCCACAGGTTTCCACTCGTTTCCGATGGCACGAACGATAAATTAGGATTCAGATGCACCGGTGGAGGCGTGGTCACGTGGCGCAAATATGATACGTCACGATCGGAGATTAACGCGTTAGCAAGTTGTCAAAAGAGCACGTGCACGGCGCCGTGTCGGCGCGTAAATCAAAGTTCAAGAACCCAATTTACTTGCACTTGTCACGGTTGCTCGACCAAGCGCAACACTTTCGCTCGCTCCTCGCCGCTATCTTAAGACCTGTTGATCGGACACAATCGAGTTCCTCGTCACCACGAACAATGTCGTACACACGCTCCGTGTGGCACATCGCCCTAAACACACGTATGTCAATTTGCTGCCGCTTAACTAATCTGCCGGACCACGCTAACAACTGGACGACACATGTGACGTGGATTGGCCATTATGCGTTCATCGAGAGAAATAAGTTTTCAAGACGGATCGTTAACGACACAGACAACTCTCTCTCTCTCTCTCTTTCTCTTTTTCTCTATTATTCTCCATCGCCTATAAATTTCAATGATATTCTTTTTAAACTGTTTTTCGCATCACTGGTTAAACGATCATTTTGTTCAAATTCGTTTTAATTGCAGGCAAGTTGCAATTTTCTTGTTTTATTTAGCTCGTAACAGCATTGGCATCGGTATTAGTAGCGAGCCGAAGATTCGCAATTTCACGTTTAATTAACTGGAAATACACGTCAAAGGATAGGATAGATATCGATGGTTTGCAATCATGAGAACGCTCTGTTGATAGAGGATCGCGATCATGCTTCTATCTTCCAGATATCGATATGGCCAGGCAAACAGCTAGCAATGCATCATTAACGATTCCTTGTCAAAAATCGTTGAGGACGTTGATCGAGCGAAAACGCCGATATTTTATTTCATTTCGCGTCGTCAACGTCGCATTAATTTAACAACTGTCACTCGCTCAAACTCGCCATGACGATTCTGTCGTTACCGGAGGACGAGACACACCTGTCGGTAAATTTCGACTGAATGACAGACATATCTCAGGGACTTAATTCGCTCAAGCGGCTCGCGTTATTGGTGGCTTTACTGTATAACGCTTGTGATAATCCTACTAGGAGCAGTAGGCACTTTGTCGAAGTCAGGGATCAAAGCCTTTGTAACTCTATAGGACGTAACGTGAAAGCACTTCAAACGTGTCACTCGGTGGACGTGCGTTTCACGTACAAGTCAAGTTCCTATTGGAATCCTTACGAACGTACAGCTACCAAAACAGAGCCGATAAACGTTTGGATTAAGTGCGGCCTCATCCTAACATTCTCGAATTAACCGCAAATAAATTTGTACAGCAGGAAACACACACCTGATCCGTTTTATATTAAATACAGGTGCCTATGTTTTTATAAAACGAATGGTAGCGTCCTTTTTTCTGACTATTGCGAGAGATACGTCTATCTGTTTAACTTGTATCCTCAATAATAACCTCAGATAAAGTTTAATATTCGTTGAATTCTTGCATATTTAACGAATCGTCGACAAAATTACGATACTATAGTCTACATCTTCAATTAATTACCATGATGTTATCAGCGTCGACGATCTTCTTCAAATAACGTTTCGATCAGCGCCATATCGATAATTCGTGGAGGGTGCAGCTCCAGGGCAATTGTCTTAACGATCTTCCAGATAAAAGGAATATTGATCAAAGAATTTAAGTTCCCCTCGCGTATAAATGTGCCTATCTCGTGGAGCGAATTAAACGGTGAGATACTGGTAATAAATGAATCGTGACGTACACGCGACCCGTTGAAATTATAGGCAAACGAGTCACGTAGAGGCACGAATTGCTAGGGAAGTTGTAATATTAGGTGGCTCCTCGCGTTATCAAGCCCCTTTACGCGTCGAAGCCGCGTCATACGTATATCGCTTAAAGAGCTCCTTCGGAGTTTCTCGTTTAATTAAATTTCTGATTGGTGACGATCCGACGAACGCAACGTAATGATCGGAGGCAATCAGCAGCTGTCTGGAGGAACCGCGTACTTTTCGATAGCTCGAGCAGACGGAAAGCTATACGGAGGGTCAGCCTTGTGGACAAAGGTCGAGGGATTCTGATTAAATCTTAAGAGTCTTTCCGTCTGCTTTTCCACCCTTGGATTAGATCTACCACCGAAATTGTTTTCTTCCGGCAGTTTAGTCTCCGAAATTTTACTCCGATAAAGATATCCTATAAACGAGAAACATATTCGTCTCCCCTCGCAACGTAATCCGTAATGCTTGAACACGTACAAGAAGGACCCACCGTTTCATAGATCATTGCGCTAAGCTCTTAATTAGCGATCGCTGTTGACCTGTAACGATATGCGGTGAAAAAGTAATCAATTTGTGATCACAACACAGCTGGACCGCATAGAAACTCGGCCATGACTCGATACCAGCGCAGGGACTCGGAGTCTAATTAAACTTCGGATAGGCTTGGCCAGCTCGCCGTACGATATAATGAAGAGTGAGATACACTGACTCACCGATGGAGGATCATTAATTTATTACGGTATCGCGGGAGTCAAGGCCCCTTTCGCGCTCGAGAAAAAATTTTGCGTGTAATTAAACTCGCCGCGAATCCGCGTTCACTCGGTTCAAATATTGTTTTCGGATTATCGTTAAACGAACGCCGCGCCGCGCCACGCGGAATAATGCGAACCGGTCACTGACGTCGGCCGCAACGAAAAACAAGAAAAGATATTAATAACGTTCTCGATATCGGTTCGATTTTAATTATCGTCGAATATGTTTGCCACCCTTCCGCGCGAAATCGATTATTCGGAGCCGACGTTTTAATTAATGAACCCGCTAGTTAATGCATCGATGCAGCTGCCTGTATTTCGGTTTCGTTATCCGTCGGCCGTTCTTATCGCTGGGATGAGAAGATAATAAGCGAGTTTATCGATCCGGTTTCGGCCAGCCAGAAATTTCGTTTCGACTCCGATCGAGAATCGACACAATACGCTGAAAAGAGCCGTAAATACGTGAAAGAGGAAGGAAGCATTCGAATGGCGGCCGCCTTTCGCTCTTTTTCACTTTTTCTTCGCATAACGTTATAGCCTCGCGGATTTTCAGACGGTCTATCTATAAAAGGTTCGGATGTTCCGATCAATCACCCCGACTGACTGATATTGGACGAACCGCAGCAGGCGCTAGCATCAATCTTTGATTATCCATCCTTCGATGCTTCTCTAATCTTGCTCCTCGTCAATTCTCTTCATCCGTGTCACGCAAAGATACGCGTGTCAATTTAACGTAGGAGTAGTTGTAAAAAAATTGCTCACCAATAGACGAATTACCGGGAGACGTTTATATTTTCAGGAGTCAAGCTTTTTTTAATAATTCCACGTCTAGAAACAGCCGTTGAAAATTGTTTTTTAACTTTGACCGTATGTTATTTCACAGTTTTTACCATAACCAACAAATATCCATATGACGCGGAATAAAACACCGGGACGTTGAATTCGCAACCAGGATGTTCTCGTTATTAGGCGCATACTAATGGCGCTATACCCTTTTTTTTCAGTTGCAAATACTTTTTTCTACCCACTCGTAATTTGTACGGACAGGAAGTAAAATATGATGAACGTTATACCTGTGCCGAATAGAACGGTCGTCTCTTTTTTATTTTACGTAACGTACAGCTCTCTCTTTAATGAAAATTTTCATACAATTGCTGCGGAAGGATTCTTGGGCCGTGTTACGTTATCGGTATACTTTTTAATAGAGATGAGGAACGCACCGCTTTCAGAGGCATATTTTCCATGTTTAATGCTAAAGTTTAATATAAAATAGTAATGATTACTTCCCCTCGTTAATTTCCGTTGCCCTTCGTGGAATTCCGTAATGCCCACCTGATTACATGCGAACCGGAGGAATTACGTAATACGTTCTGAAACGAGTTACCATGTGCATTGCGGCTGCTTTAGTAATTGCGAGGAACTAGCTCGTGACGATGGTCAGCGTGATCATGATCTAGTTCACGGTGACGGTAATGATGGTAACTTGCGAAACTGGGATAATCTTCACTTTGAGCGTATACATAATGATGACCCGGCATGTGATCATCAATATCTTCATTGTGCTCGTGATCAAGAGCATGTTTGCGATTGTACTCGGTATTATCTTTGTATCTATCGTGGCTACCTACATCGTAGTCATGCTTGTCATAATCGTTCCCATCGTTTCCATATTGATATTCAAATTCGTCATCGTAACGATATCCTCCGTATTTGCAATCACCGTTCTTGCATCGATTGTGCTTATTAGACTTTTCTTCCCGATTATGTACAACACGAACCCGATGATATCCGCCATACTTATTCTTGTCCTCGTCTTGATCTTTGTCACCCAAACGATGATGACGGTGACGATGGTAATCATGGCTGTGATGATAACCGTGACGATATTTATGATTGTAGCCATCATCATTGTATCCGATTCCTCGACCGTCATGGTAATTTCCTTGTTTCAGTTTGCGACCCATAGGGTGATATTTGCTAATGATCTTTTCATCTAGAGATAATTTATTTTAATTATTAATTTTAACTTTAGTCAGTTCCATTAATATAATTAATAATTACTGAACTATAAAACGACTGGTGAGAAGCATATATTTTCTACTTTAGCGGATTTCATATCTCGATTACCCTATTCATAACCAAGTTTACTAAGCACTACGCTAATGAGGCTCTTTTAATCGGTATTATTCGATAACTGCTTCTATTAAGCAGGTCTGCAATTTTTCTTAATTTCCACTATTTTTCATGCTCTCGTATAATTATTACCGTCTTTATAGCTCTCGTGGCGAGGGCCTTCCTTGGTACGATCGTCTTTAGAGTTGTACGTAGATGAATATCCCTTATTAAATAGGTAATCTTCATTGTCGTCGCCGCTCTTATTCTTCCAAACTGTTCTCGTTACTTTATCCTTGCTAGAATTCCCAATTGGTTCGAACGTAGACGCGCTGTTCTCCGTGGCGCATATCCATACGATTAGTAGAATTAAATTTAAGATCTAGAACAAATAAAAAGGCGATTTATAACGTTTGAGAATACAAAATATTCTTGTTTTTCACCACACGACATACTTTGATGTCCATCGATATTTTTAGAAACCATACGTCATTTACCAGGTTCTTCTAACAACGTAACGTAACTGATGGATCAGGCATCATTTGAACAGGCTTTTATAGGACAAATGCTCACTAGCGATATTACGTGATACTTTCTTTCGTTAAAAACGGGTATACTTCTGTGATGTTACTTAATCGTCATTCAATCGATCATTTGGGTGATCGCGATTCTTTACTTCGGCAAACTATATGCTTTAATGGATTGATTGATTTTTGCCAGCGCGATACCTTTCGTTTGTTTGATCAGCTTTGTTTTTCCTGCGACCCGATCCTTTTCCTTTGTTACTTTCTAAATTCTTTCCCGCTAAGAAGGAAATAGGTTTACCGATTACGATTCGCATGCAAACAAGACCTCTGTTCCTATCTCGGTGTAAAGAATTTTGTTCCTGACCTATCTGGACGATCCCATATCCGTAGGAACTTCTCTTCAAAGTGTGCTTTTCTAACAGGAAAGGGAACCGGAGGAAAGTTCTTCGATAGGAATCGGATAAGAAGTTGTCTACTGCAGAAACGGTATGTTGATAGGGGTTCTTTTGTAGCGTTATTCGTTTGGTTAGTAGATTGGATCGATCGTAGCCGTTCGAACATTCCATTCGCGAGTTCGAAAAGTAGCAAAGGGGTAGGTACTTTTTGACGATATTTGCAATTTGAAGCGATGTTCTGGGATCTTCATGGAAGACTGTTGCGGAAAATTTTGACGAAATTATAATAATCTTCTGTTATAAGTACTGCATTCTTATGATGTAGAACAATGTATCCTACTGTATAAGTTTGTATGTAATTGTGCTTCTTTTACTTTTATTTTACTTTTATTTTTAATTATTTTTATTTTTACCATATCACTTGTTTATAAAAGGTGTTTACTCATCAAATAAATGAATAAATAAATAAATAGAAATAAATAATGTATCGTAAAATGATCATTTTTGTTCAGCCCAGCAGAGATAAATTTTTGTTCTTGAAATCGTACCATCTATGACTGAGTCAGAAATAGATGTTCCACCTTCAGAAATAAATTATCCGTAATCGATGGTCAATCGGTCTGGCTGCAATTCAAACTTTCGAATTCGACGATTGCTGGGAACCGTTCCGTCGTTAAGACATTATGGCTAGGTCTCGAATCTCTACTAGCAGCACTTAGAAAGTAATTACTTTAGTCGAACGTAACAAAAAGTTTCCGCGCCGTTGTTTCCGTCACTTTGAAATTTATACCGGGTGCGCTGTACCTACACACAGGCATGAAATATTATCATAAATCGAGGGCACAGCGTACACGGGAGTTGCAGCGTTTATTGCTTTCTTATTCGATCTATCGGACGGAAGAATTTACGGGTTTGTTAGATTTTCCGGCTGGCCCGCTCTCGAGCACACGCGACTTTGTCCAACTTCGCTCGTATAATACAAGAAACTTCTTCTAATCCTTTATCCCAGTTCTCTCCTTCCTTGATTATTCTGTCATTTCTACGCGAAACTTTCGTCAAAGATACATGGCTCGCGATATTTTGTCAAAAGGTAGCAGACAAGCGCACGCGAAACTCGAACTCTAGACGAAACCAAAGGAAACGCGTTGAAGCTCCTTAATCGTTCACCGAAGAATTTTTACGCTATCGAGACAAAATTCTGTCGGTGATCGCAGTGAATCTGCCAGAGACGGGAGGAAATTTTTGCGAAAAATGGTCTCGCGATGTCGGCCATGAAATTTTTATCGTGGAAACGAAGCTATTCACGTTGACGGTGCTTTCGGATACTGGCTTTCAAGATTTCGTGAAATTATAACAGCATTCGCTCCTCCTTTGTCCCTCTTGCTTGGTCTGAATAGCAAGGTTTAGGAAAGTTTGGATGGCCAAGGAAGGAGCGTTAAACCGTCGGACAATGAGGACGCCTCTGAAATTCCGTTATTTTCAAAAAGGACACCGACACGTATCCCTTCCGAGGTAAAAGCGTCCGAGGAAATTTATTTCCGGCAGGTTAACGCGTCCCGTGGCGCTAGTAAAATCGGACAAAAACGGGTGACGTCTCTGTTCCGTTGCTCGATTGGTCCTCGCGCGTGTTTAGCAATTTTGTCGGAACACCGACTCGCGGTAATTAGTCGTCTAGCAAAACAGAATTCTAGAACTGGCCGGGACTCGTCAAGCGGATCTCATTGCAGGATTACTAATTTGTCACGATGATGTATTGCGATGGCGTAATTAGAAGTTGTCGCCTCATGAATTACAACGGCGTGCGAGCAATTCTTGGCTTACCGCGCAATCCGCACACTCTTGTGCATTCCTGAGAATGTGACACAATTGGGCTATTACGACCATTCATTATAGCGTAATTGTATTCAGCTTAATTTCGTGTTACGTTTTCACAGTTGGAAACAATAGCGCCCCTGACGTTACTGCATTGTCATTACTGCGAAACGCAACACTCCAGGATCTACCTGTGTTCCCAGGGACTAGCTACTGCATTATTAAGCGGTTTCATAAACGTAATTCACTTAACGTTGAATACTTTCCTCCGTGGTACATCCTCGTGTTCGTGTTTTTCCTAGATCTCAACAACAGAGTTCACCCTTTGGTACCCTGTATTCTATCGTACTAGGATTCGAGTATCGTATCGAGGTCCGAACAAAATATGTGCAGTAGAAAAGGACATACGTCGGTAATTGAGAAACGAAACAGCGAACTGTCTTTACGACTCGATGAAACCTTGATTCGCCCACCGTTGCCCATCAAACTCTTTTTACGATCGATGTCGATGCACCCTTCGAAAGATAGTCGCGTTACCACGGTAGGAAACTTTAGGTAGCGCTCCCAATATTAAAGGCCTCGTCGCGCAGCCAACCATATTCGTGCACGCTCATGATCTATAAATCATGACTGTATCGCAGAGAACTGAACAAAGTTGGAAGGTGGGTGTCAACAGCGGGGAGCAGGGTAATCCTATTCGTCAGAAGCAGTCGCGCCGCGTATTACTCCTGCGTATGTAGATTTACGAGGTGGAGTTTACGATTTCAGCGTTCTGATCGTAAGCCAGAATCGCGCCTACTGAAGCCGCAGAAACCATCCGCATTCACTTCCTGAACCTTCGTCTATTAGCCAAGAGATCTGGAGCTCGTTAACACCGAATCTGATCATCGTTCGCACGGTTTACGCGGTTAATGCATACCCAAGAAGCTGTAAGCTTCAGCTAAGCGTAAGACGAAGCTCGCTGGTGCTAGGTAGAGCGAAGATTATTGAAGAATTGCCTTCCTCGGAAAGACCATAAAGCGGCAGCGGAAAAAAACGAAATAACGAGTTCGTAGTTTCTTTGGACAATAGGTTGGCGAGAGGTCCCCGACAAGAAACGATTATCGAACTTTCAAGCCCCATCGATCTCTCTAGCCATTAACGGAGGCAATCACTAACGAATCGTTTAGTTTTAACGATCCTCTAATTGTTCTTAGCTGCAAGGCTGGCGATGCCAGCCTTAGCTAGCTGCAGCGAAATTGGGCCGGCGAAAATGAGTCAGCACGTTCCGAGGAAAGGATCGGGGCTAGCTTCGAACTCTTTTAATCCTGTTTCACTTGGACGTCCGCCGATCGAGCAGCATCGGTTCCCAGAAGAAATCGTTGTCGATCTTCGATCAACTGATATCCGTTTAGGATTCAGCTGCGTCCTTCTGTTGTCTTCGCACCCATAGAAAGTTGACAAGAGCGGGGAAAGCGATTCGCACGCAACGTGAGCGAACTAACGATTAGAATCCTCTTCTCCTTCTGATTCCGTTCTTTTGAGTCGAAATCATAACGCAGCAAAAGTTTCTTGGTAGATACACCATTGTCGCCGTTGTTATCTGCATTTGCGTATAATGTTCTAATAACGGTTACAGCTGTGCTTCGTCTAATCGTTGTCACGTAACACGAATTCCCGAAATAACTGCGTTGTAAATCTTGCTTATGGCTCGTTTTACGAAGGTGTTGGGTCAAGTGTCTTCCGCACACGGGGGCGAGGAATTCGTACCGAGGGTCCTGAAATTGCTTTGGTATCGTATTAAAATTCGGAACAAACACTCTCCGTCAATAAAGTGAAGAACATTACTAAATATCAAAATCGATACGTTCCATAATTTTCTACCGCTCTATCGCCACAAAGCAATCGCGTATACTCATCGTGTTTCTGAAACAAACGCAATCCAAGCTAGGTACATCGCAATCCACGCATCGTGCACGCAATTGTCGAGCATTAAAGGGCAACAGACCTCTGTCCATTTCCAAGCTTGTCCCGCACAAGTGTATCTCTGTTTACGAGTGTATCTTTGTGGCGTGTTTCAAAGTGATTGTGACGATCGGTGTTTGCGTGCCCGAATAGGACACGTTGTCACCTTACCGCCCGCCAATGCATTTATCGCAAACGTATTTTCGGCCCTTGAATTCCACACGCGTGCGCCTTCTCCGATTCATTATTCATCCCACCGCCGTGGTGCCGTTTTTATCGTCAACGACTATTACGGAATATATTCGATATCGATCAACGGCTTGCCGGGTGTTCGCGACACTTATTTCCGTCGATTCAAATCGAACGTGCAAGGAAAGCAGGGAAAACAGACGACCGGGAAGGGGATATGGATCGTGCATATAGAATGGCTGGAGAATTTAGAACGAACAGCTAATTTTCCTACGCGATCCTTTATCCCGTCCCGTTAAATTATCGCATCTCTTGTCCGAGCGCGGCTAACGAAAATAAAGCTCGCTAACTGACCATTTATCTGGTCGGAGCAACCCTATTGAAATATTCATGCGAATCGAGACTGCTTCCAACAATAAACCCACGCGGCGCGACCCGCCGGGGACAGCACCGCCGAATGCACGGCCAATCGATTACCCCCGGAGACGAAAGGCATCGTCACGCCACCGGTGGACGACGTCCCGACAAAATACGGTAGGATATTAAAGATCTCCGCCGACGTTAGTTCGTACGGACAAGCATTTTCAACCGACTCGCATGATTTTTCAGAGAGAATATTCGTCGAATTCTATCGTCATAGTTTACGGGTATTAAAATTAACGCTTCACCAGACTGGGAGCTTATTAACACTTAGCTAACCACACGGTGCCTCATCTAACCGGATACTATCCAGCGCGTGTTAAGAATTTATTAAAAATTGTACTTTGAAAAAGCAGAAAACGCATTTGAAGAACTGTGAACAACATTAGCTTAAGACTAACTGATATCAAAAGTAAATAGATTCAATCGTAGTTCCCTTATTGCGGAAAAAATGGGAGATCTTCCCATTCGGTCGGCTAAGCGTTAAGATAAAATAGGGGAATCAAATACCACGATCCACCCCATGAACGTTATATTTATTTTTGTTTTTCGTTTTATAAAATCGATCGTTTCGTCGTTACAATCCCCAACTGAACTCTACCGCTTTTATTCAAATTATTTCGTTAACAGCGGTCCAGAAAAGGCTTAATCCATGGCATTCTATGCGTCGAGTCGCCTCGCAGATACCTTGAACGATTATCCGCTAACACGGGCATCAGGGACGTAGTCGTGTTCCATGGCACGGGAACCGAAGGGAAGCAGGGAATCCGGAAAGAAAAGAACGCGAATACGCGAATACATTTTGCGCGTCTATGTGCATACGAGAAACTACTTCGGAACATTTTTCTTTCCTTGTATGGCAGAGGAAGTACGCGCGAAAGAGTTTTATCGGATTACGTTTGCATCTACGTCAGAAGTGGTTGATTTAGTGGACGCATCCCGTGAAATAGTCAACGCGCAAGTACATTCGCGCTAATGATGCACCGCATCAGAAGTGTGCTTGCTGAACAATCGTGTTCCGCGCGCGCGACTCTGTTTGTAATCGTGCTGATTCAGAAACAGTGCCAAAATGTTTCGGCGATATTACGGGGACAATGGGCAAATAGCTTTGATTACATTACACCGAAGCTTGCTGCTCTCCCCGTTAACCACGGGAAATGAAGCTTGCTCGGTGAAAAGCGCGAGACTTTATCCCGCCACTTGGTTCCTCTTTGAACTAACTTTTGAAAGCATCCGCCTGAACATAGCGGTTAATTTTAATAACCTCTTCTACTCCCCTCGGGTGCTCGATACACCGCAACAAGCAAGATTTTGCTTTCAACGCAGACACTTGTTCTTTTTCCTTTCACATTCATTTCCTCGCCGGTATCCAACCAGTGCACCGCTGTGTTCGCTGAACGAAGATTTCCTCGGCTTGCGCATCCCCCTCGCAGTTCGCGTCTCCGCGAAGGCGTCGAATGCGATTAGGATTCGCGAGCATCGTACTTTCTTTCCCCTGTTCATTTGAATTTGCCGGATTAAAGCGCGAAAGCGGGACAGCCACGGGGGATTGGCTTCAACGGAACACGAGCAACGAGTTCCAAGCGTGCCAGCCCGCGATCGAACCTAACCCGACTGATCGCACCGGCGTTCTCTTCGAGGGGAATCGATTCCACCGGCGTTGTCTCTGTTGCACGGAAATTCCTTTCTTGAACGCGAAACGAGCAATCGAAGAAATTTCCTCCCGACTTCCTCTCACCCCTACTTTATTCTCGTTTCGCGAGACAGCCTTTAGCTGCTAATTCACTGGAAACTTCGCGAGGCCTCGCAACAATGCTGTCGACCTTATCGCTATCGCGATTAAATGAAAAACGAGATACACAAAACTCGCTCGAGGAGATTTTACGTGGAAGAACTAAGCAGACGCGTTCACACCGAGAAGAGCGTAGCTCGCGGTGATAGCTGCGAGGTAACGGTTAACAACAACTTGGCAACTTAAACGCATTAACCAACAGAAAATCATAAGCTTGCTCTTTTCGCCATCATCAGTTTCCAACGTGAGTTTCTAAAATACGCTTTTTAAAACTTATTCCATTCTCGGGACGAAAGAAAGAAATCTCTGAGCGTTTACTCTGCACGTCCATCTTATTTAACAAAAACGTGAGGTTAAATATAAAAGATGTCCGTGAATCGTATAACACGTAAGGAGATGACGATCGAACGAGCCACTTCCTTGCATGAATTCAGATCAATGAATATTAACATCGAATGCTGCACGGTTAATTTAACGTTCGCGTTTAGCCGAGAAAAACGAGATCCATGCAAGTACGTGTCTCCTCATTACGATTCTCCGCGGCGTTGAATAAGAAGAGAAAAGGATGACCCACGCAATTTCGTGGAATCTGTTCTCCCTCTTCTTCCGATCCTCTTTTCTCGTCTCTTTGATTCGTACCTTGGCAGAATTCTTAAGAGGCTGTGCTTGCTGGATTCGAGCACTGATTCGAGAGCCGTGACCTTTTACGTGCCCGAGACCCAGGCTTCGGTTTAACTGGGAAAACGGGAACTCGATAAGCTTCTCTGTATTTGCTCTCGATCAAAACGAATCACGTCGATCTTTCTATGCACCGTTCAGTCTCTCGCGTTGACGATCGATTAAATTTTTCAGCGTTTCTTTGCGCGCTCGTTTTCTCTGTTATTCGAGGCTATGAAGAGGAAGGAAGGAGAAGCCGTCGAGACGCAATCGGAACGCGGTAAGATACAGCAGGACCCGGATATTTCAAGGTAAAGCTGCTCCCAACGGGCACGGATGATGTTTGCAACGAGCATGGATGGTGGTGCGGCGCGTTGTAGCAGCAACTGTGGAAACACAGTGGTCTGCCAGGGCGTAGGTTGCTTTTCGAGTACTTCTATAAACGTACGATACAAGCCGAAAGCCTTGTCCCAGTCCCCCCGTTATGTCCGTGTTCCCGGGACACCGACAGGAACTGAAAAGCTCTCCACACTTAGCGAACCACACGGTGTGCGCGTATAATGCTCGTGAAGAGAATACACACGCGTGTGGAGGACAACCGCTGGCATCCATCGGTCCCGCTGCTGTATTTGTACAGCCGCGCTTGTCATTTCCATTTTGGTGCGTCGCTTAACAATACGATTACTAGCCCCCCTTGGAACGCTTTCGCCCGCGTATCTGTTTTACTTACACGACCTCTATCTCCGTGAAAAGGTGTCTCCCTCGACCGAAATAAGCTTGGCAATAACCCTCGTCGTGCTTGCCACCATGGAGATAACGTGAAAAATTATATTCTACGCGGAGAATGAAGACGAATAGCTTCTCGCGGGCTTGATCGATTATGGTGAAACGCGAATTTCGTCTGTCTACCGCGAGAGATTGCTTAATGCGAGAAAGGTGTACGAATGTAGGAGAGAAGCTTCTCTGCGATTAACGTCGTCTATCCTTCGAAGCCGCGGTAGCAGTTTACTCCTCTGGTTTGTTCGTCCATTTTCGTGTCGATAGAAAACGGGAAGACATAGTTCGGATGAATGAAATAAAACTGTACATACAGATTTATAGAATCACTGGTGGGTAAGGCAAAAGGTATTTTGTTTAAACATAAAATAGTTTTATTTGAAACACATCCGCTCGCATTCGCTCCTTCACCCAAATGGACTCTCTCGATATATTTTTTCGTTCACTCGCTCGGCTTTCTTTCCCTTTCGCACTTTGCTCATACGCATTCTTCCATTTTCATTCATTCTTTCACTCACATATTCGTTACATCTACAGATTCGGTCAACAAGCTCGCGCTGTGAAATGTATCCTACGAAAATTCCGAACACTTGGCTTACGATACATTTGCTCCCTCGTAACAAGAAACATTCCTTTCTATTTGATTTCGCGGTTCTATTACTCGAAGCGTAAACCGTAGCCTCGCTAAATTGTAATTAAATCTACGGTTCTCTCGACACCGAAATCGTTTAATCGAAAAGACCGCCTCATAATCGATTCCCGTTGAATTTGCCTGGATAATGAAACGGGGCTGTTGCGTTCAACTGCTTCATACCCGATTAATATAGCTGATTTATCGTTCGATCGATTTACGCGGGGATCCTAAAATGAATTTACTCTCTCTCCTATGACACACCTGTGCAGTCGCTTGCATATTAATCTACCCGCGATGCCTCGACCAGCGTAAATATCTTGATCTGAATGAACGGAAGTGGCCCTTTCATCGAAATTCAATTTAGATCGAACGAACTGGAACCACCGGCGCTCAACCCTAAGCGAACGGCTCTATGTATGCTATATCGATCAACCTAAAACTCCTCCAATTATTTGATAGTCGACAGCGCGCCCACTTTCGTTCAGGAAGCTCTATCCTAAGCTTCGAGACCCTCCGTAAAATAGAACGCACGGTCACCAGAATTGGCATTCGGTGGACTCAAGTTTCGATGCAATTCGAAGCCCTTTCATCCCAATCTTCGGGTCAGCGCCACTGCTTCGCCATCGATGCGGATATCATCCGCTCGCGTTACCCGAACAACCTTTGTTTCATCGATAAAGAAACCCACGAAAGCTTCGGTGCACATCTTTAACACTGTACGCGCAACATGTAAATGTTTTTCCTTCTTGAAAATGCAACACGCCTCTCGTAGAGTCTTGTCGTAAACGGAACAACTGGTTTAGCCTTGGCTTAACGTTCAGTGGAAACATAATCGTCAGCCCCAGACCGCCATCCGCGTCGGAAAGCTTTCTCAGTATTTTTCAGTCGCCTCCCGTGCACGAAACTTGTATTACCGTGCTGCGAAGAGAAAAACAGGCTGCTGGTCGAGGGCTAATAGACCGGAAATCGTGAACGACCGCCATTAAGACTTTCGACTGACAACAGCATCACGCGGAATGATATCCAGCGGGGAACGATGGAGACGTCGATGGTTTTTAAGGAAACTTTTCGCTATCCACATCCAGCGGCGGCTTGCGATAACCATGAGAACGCTAGCCGCCGTGAGTTCAACTTCTACCCGGCTTTTTATCAGTTTCTGCTGACCCTCTCTTTCACTCCGCGAACACGCGATCCCTCGCTTTTTCCAGGAATCCCTGTACAGCCGACTTTTGCGGAATACCTTTTTATCCCGAGTCCCTTTGGACGAGCTGCTAATTTACCGCGTACCCGCATGACAGCCGGACTTGCACGTTTTTTCGCTGCGATTCGTGACCGGCAGATTTTTTACGTTTCTAACATCGAGTACTGGTGTATAACCGTGCTTGCCATTATCAAAGGGTACAAGTTTTTATAAAAACAAAAAACTTGCTAATATGTCTGTAGCTGATTGCTATTTAAACATAACACACCCAATATTGGCGTTCGATAGCTTGGAACACGATACCAACATGGTACCACCCGTATTTGCCAGATAATTTTCGAATGGCACCAACGTGCTGCCACCGAATCGCATAGAGGTAAAAATTTTGGAGGGTAGTCTGTTATCATCCTAAATATGCTATTCACGGCTGGTGCACGAACGCGCGTATAAACTTGGTCACCGTCGACCTAGGTCAACGTGAGGTTAAGACGCTGTGACAACAGCGCTAGGATAGGGGTCTTTTATACACAAATTGCATAGTTTAGCGAGGGCTAGCTGGAGAGCTACTGCAGCGTGGCTTCTGTGATGCCGAGTGTAGGAGAATCGCCGCAGTCTAAGCGATCGCACCACCATATTCCATTTTCCTTTTTCTCCGACCACGATTCAATTTATTTGCTACCCAAAAAATCCACGCGCATTGTTTCAACATGTGACACTCGAACACTAGGACGTCCCCGAAGATGTACTCTGTATTCAAAAAGCATTCAATCTTCTCGGGTATCGCGTAATGCTTGCCAGTCGCAGTCGCAACACCTACGGTAGATTTGCGTGGAAACCAGCCGATTTGCGAGCGTTTTTCGCCAGCTAGTCGCACGGGTAACAACTTCACCGGTATGTTTGCCGCGCGTTATGGCTGTGACACACATCACGTAACTTTCTACCGTTTTTATCGCGGCGCGGCTGGTCCAACGAGGACTGGCGGTCGTATACACGGTGAAAACGGCTGATTTCCAGTAGCCCAGTCTCCGGGGGGATATTTATTGTTCCACAGCGGACCACGGTGAAACTCGACGTATCGAAACGAAACTTTGCGCGTTGACACGCGATCCCCTTCTCCCTCGGTCTAGTCGAATTTCCCAGCGTGCATTTTTGCAGGGATCTCTCTTTGGTCATCGTACTTCCCACGAGATAACATTTCCTCTTCTTCGTGGAAATACGCGGCGCAGCCTCGGAGACCTTTGAACTGTCTCGTTTTCATATCTCGCAAAGTTTCACAACTGAAAAAGCTCGCGTAATGCTATACGGCGTTGTGGCCGAATAGGAAAGCTGGCTACGGTAATAGGCGCGAGCTTGCCGGTAAGTAAGAACGCTGGTATCCATTACGCGCTATTAACGATAAAACGTTTTGCTGGTTTCACGCCGTCCCAGTTCGCCAGCCGTTGCGCATTCGTGATACGATTTAATATCGCGAAAACCTTCAAGGCCTCTCGTAATTGTCGTACTCTGACCAAGATCAGCTTCTTAAGAATTAACTGTACACCGCGGCCAAACGAATCGCATTCGATCCTCCTTCGCGCATATTGAACGGCTCGATCGAACGGGGACAACGGCACCCACCTGTAGTCCGGAATCAACCGAATTCAAATGCTTCCGCGAAAACGCGTACACTTTCGAACGTCGACAAGGCAAATAAATTACCGAACGGCATTCACGGTGATATCGGTCCGCAAATAAAACGAGGCTTCGCTTTCGTGGATCAGAGATGCTTTCCCTCGGCCACGTAACCGTACACCTATTTTACCGAACAAGATCGAACGAAACGCAGGGAACCAGTTTTCTTTCTTCTGCTGTACACTACACAATGTTTGCATCCAAATACCTGTCCCGTACAATCTATCGCATCTCTTCTGCGAAGCATCACCAAGGTGTCCGCAGAAACGATAATGTTCGTGCTGGTTCGAATTTACGACGCGAGCCGGGGGCTCTGTTGTTAAAATGCAAACGAAGCGCTGGTCAATAGAAACCATAGAAATCCGAGCAACGACTCGAGAGAAGGAATATAGAAGTTGAAGAGAAGTCGGGAAACGTTGTTCTGACTGTACGCTTAGATCGATCTCCTCCGCGGCAGGTTTTCCCGGGCACAAGGGCTGATACGCCGCTGCGAGCGTTACGTGAAATCTACATATTTAAATAGTATGAATATTAAAGCAAGTAGAACGATGCATAGGCGCTGCTGCGGGATGCAAAACGGAGACGAGTGGAAAAAAGCGGGACGCGTGCATTCGAATAACGTTTTAAATTGCTGCTTTTATATCTTTTTTATTCGCCTCTGCCTGAATCAACCGACCAGGAAAATGTGATGTTTCTTTACATTCAAGGTTTTTTCGGTGACGCTTCCCCGTTACGACGCGTCGTGGTGGCCGAGACAAATTTTGTACAATAGATACCATCGAACGATTTGCATGCCTCACTCGCTGTATTTAGATTGAAGCATAATATGAAACGTCATTTTTCTTTGAATTCATAATTAACAAAAATCTAAGGTAGATTATACAGTCGCCGATTCTCATATACCACGGTTAAGAGGGGTTTGAAAAAAGATCGCCCTGGAATTGTTAAAATTTAATTGCTTGACGTCATTATGAATACGAACTTTGAACTTTTCAATATTGAAAGCGGGCAGCTCTTGTAAATATAGAATAATAAAAGCAATTAAAAGGTAGATAGAATCGCGCGAAAATTACTTTAATTAAAAATAACAGATTTTGAACACGTATGAAGCAACGAGCGTTTAAAGTTTTGCTTTAAAGAGCGACGACATTTTCGTACTAATTTGCCTAATAATACATATGTAAGTAGCACATGTACATAAATCCAGAGGTTCTCTTTGAAACGAAGTAAACAAGCAACTCGAAAAGGTAGATTCTGTGAGAATAATTCAGATCACGTTACCATAATTTTGAAAGCACAGCCGCTCTGGTACTACTCGTGTACGTGAGCCCTTCAACGCTTCCTAAACTGTACTTCTGTAGATTTGAAATCATCGCGTGACGCACGTACGGTAAACGATTATCTTTCGGCAAATGATTATTAACAAGGCAGCGTTGCACGAGAACGCTACGTCCTATCCCCTTTTTTTGTAAATCAACATCTTTGTATCGTCGTGTACTCAAAGCTATCCAGACTCTCGCTGTTTGTGCAGCTGTCGAAGAAAGCTCCATTGTCTCCTTTATAAACAAAGCAAATATTTGCAATTGCATCGCAAGTGTGTATGCGTGCGCTCACCTTGCGTTACAGAATTTGTTCTGTATCCGTTACCTGCTGTTTGCTTAATAGCAGCAACTGGTTACTAACCTACTTCAACGTAAAATCTATCGGATTTTCTTCGAACAGAGAAAATAATTCGAGTACAAGTTAGAAAGAATTGATAACATAATCGAGCGACTTAGATATCGTCAAATAATGCATTACAAAGTGAGCGAGCGTTAGCAAGAAGTCATTCTTAATCGAACGATATAGGACACCTAATATCCGAGCTGCATAGTAATGTCAGGGGACTCTTCTTATTTTTCGTCGGCGTAGTCTCTCCGGTGGTATGCTACCGGAAGATTTGCTTACATTGGTTTTGCATTACCTGCTTCCTATACCTCGTAAAGATGGGATATAGAGGCGGAATCTGGATCGACTACACGGTGTTCAGCCACTGTGTATACTTAACAAAAACACGCTGCAGAATTCTATTTCGAGATTTTCGTAATAGCCGACACGCCTGCGCAATCATTCCGTAAATACAACACTTTTTAATTACCGATTATTACCTAACGCGACGAACATTTAAATGGAAAATTGGTTGTCCCTTCGTGGATCAAAATTTTATGCGGGAAACGCGAAAGCAACTTGGTCATCGTGTCGGGTGAAATCTATGCTTTCTCGACGAACGAAGAGAATACTTCGCATGAATCACTTGCGCATCGTGTCGACTTTCGATTCTTACAACTCGAGCAACTTCCCCCACCGCAAGGTTAATCCGGATTCTGCGAAGCGTTATTCAACCTCTTATTAAGAGTATTTTACGAGAGAGCCTTTGGTTCGTTAATAGGTTGAATGCCACGGGGGTAACTATAAAACAGGCGTGGTATTCAACGTGTTAATTAAACGTACGTTTCCCGTTACTTTTATCCGAAACTTCCGCTTACGAATCGCGTCCGCTCGAACGATGTCCATGCGTAATCTTTTGTTTCATCGCGAAACCGCTTAGAAACCCAAAAGCTTCGGTTATAATTGCAATTAATTTCTTACGGAGAAGCAACGAGGAACACTCCCATTAAATCGAGGCTTACCAAGCGCGTAATCTTCGACGAACAGCGGTTTCATCGGTCCTAAAAGTAGCCTAGCCATCGTAAAGCCGATACCGACTAAAGCCGGATTCGAGCTTAACCGCGTGGCTCCGCTCCGATAAAGTTTTCGTTACGCTCGCTGGGTTCATGCTAGAAGTCGATTTTTCGTCCGCTTTTTCGACTGTACGTGGCCTCGGCCAGCTCCTCCGCTCCGTTCCCTCCCTTGCCCGTAGCCGGCCCGCCACGCTTCGCAGCCCCTCGAAAACGGAGGAGATGCAACGCGACGCAATAGTGGCTTATAAGTATGCTCATGAATAATGCAGAAACGCAAACAAAAGTGGGGGCCGTGCTACCGTCTTGCCATATAATACTTGTGTATTTTACAAACACCGCCGCCACTGACGCCACCGTTTCTAACCATCCCTCGCAACCCCCTGGCCCGGTCGTTATCGCCATACATACCCGCGTCTACGTGCAAACCCGCACCACGTCCGCTTATACGTGCCCAGGCCGATTCGTACTTGCGATACGCCCGATATTTATTAACGAGTGTGCTTTCGAATGTGCCAGCTGCTTCGTGTTCCGTTTTAACGAACCTCCGACCACCCAAAATCTAATTTACGATGTAATTATTTAGTTGTATCTTATTGGACTCGATAATTAGATTTGAGTTAAGTGTCTGTGTCTTTGAATCCTACAGTGTACGCTCAATTACACAGCGTACGTTTACAGTTTTAAAGGGAATTGTATTTCTGTTTGGCTTTCGATTTTTTCGATAACTTTAAATGTAACTCGCCTAGGTCTTTAAAATATTTCCTACATAATTTTCTCGTAATCTCGAAGTAAAACCTTGATCTCCCTACCCTGTACAAACGGTAAGTACAATGCAAAGAACTTCTTTAAAAAAGGCAACGTTAATAATAGACCCACTGTTTCAGTCGCGGATTGCACGGGCTTCTCTCCTAAGCGTATTTGTCCTTTCGGAAATACGAATTAAATAATGTTCATCATTTTCATTTCCAGGTATTAAAGCCCGGTCCGTAAATTAGCATTCACAGTTTCATGCGATGCATCGAGCACGTCGTTCGGCTAATCCTATTGTACGCTTGCGACTCACCTCGAAAAGAGAACACGAGCGGTTCCGGACGATTTTCACCCCCTCGCACTTCCGTTGTCTGGCAAACTCGATGAACTGGCCGGGTTTAAACGAAACACGTTCAGGATTATTTTCACTTTATTCTCCCCACTTGCCGTGCTTTCTCCCCTGTTTCCAGGCAAAAATCGAGACAATTGTTAACCGTAGAACGTATCTCGAAACTTCGATCGCAGTCCAACGTGTAGAATAATTTAATCGTTCGAATATTCATAAGAAGCTAGCATCGAGCGAAGAATATCTTTGACTTTCGTTCCTCTGACAGGTTCACGCAGTGACATCGATGCGTCTCCGATCGCTTTTCGATGCTGGAAAGTCTATTTTGCTGCCGTTCACCGGCTTTTCCTGCCTGTCGGAGACTCAATTTCACTGAAACGAACGTCAACGTGTCACAGAGTATCGTGGTTCGCTGGAAGGGATTGCAAATTTTCGTAACGTAGCGGAAGATCCTTATCTCGGCCCTCGACGCAGTCAATTTGCCGCTTAATACGCCAAGACCAAGGCTTCGGCAACGAACACCGTTTGAACCGATCGGTTTATCGCGGCTATTTGCTCGCGTATCGATCGATCTGTCGTCTAGCGGAGACTCGATTCGGAGAATAAAAATGCTGTTGGCTCGCGAGCCTGGGTGAAAAAATTCGGATGATCTGCCTAAAAAAAACGACGCGTCACTGTCACGGGCAATATTTTTCGTTCAAACAGTAATATATTTTCCACGGTTAGCCGCGACTACCTGTCACTTTCCTCCTGTTCGAAAAACACTGTGCCGCGAGAAAAAAAAAATAGAAAACTCAACCTACAACCATGTTGAATTGATTAAACTTTTACCAACGTGCTGGGGCGCTGTCGCGAAAACTTTCGAACAAATGCTAATCGACGAAGCCATTATCCAAGGGACGATACAACTGGAAGGTTTAGTATGTACAACAGAAAGGTTTTGTTGCAGTTTCATTACTTTCTTGTCTCGTTGATCGCGATACGAGATCGGAACATTGGGGGATTAGACGCTTCTTGCGGCAATTGGCGTTCTTTTTCTTCAACCCCTAAGGATTCTTTTCACCGTTGGTACCATCGAGCCGAAAACTCTTCCTCTACGTTACGTCCAATCCAACCGTGTATCAGCGTTTATCAAAGGTCATTAGCAGTTGGCAAATCACAAGAAGGATTTGTTGTAAAATTGGATTATTTTATGATTTTATTACAAAGTCCAAAGCACATAGGAATCTCGCGTATGCAGATATATGTATAGTGAACAATAAAAAATAAAAAACATTAAGCGATATAAAAAACAAAGAAAAACGAATGCAATGGCAATATCAAAATGCTTCGTGTGACTCTACCTACGAGAACGATGCACCGAAGACTGAAAAGCGAAAAAAAAGCTCGCTGATACCATTAACGACACCTCCACAAAGATATCGGTCCAAGACAACTGCCCTTGATAGTGTGCACGTCTTACATCATCGTTACATTCTAACAGATTTAATTATTAATATAAATAAGTTTACGCAACTTTTAAACAACGTCTGTGTCGTATTATACTTTAGCGACTAATTGATGCTTATACATAAATATATTATCCTTTTTCTCTTTTCTCCGTTAATACTGTATCTAAAGGGCTTTACCCGTTAAAATAAATAAATAAATAAATAAATAAAGATCCATGGGTAACCAAAAGCTAAGAGTTCAAAATCGTTGCAAACGTCTAGCTGGTTAACGGACATGCCGATTAATTCCAAACTGACCGTTTGCCGAGTCACGGCTGTTCGCGTAGCACGTTTCCCTCCAAACATTCCTGTCTAAGCAACTATTCCCTCTGACTAATCGCAGTGACAGAGAACTCGAGGAGCAAACGTCGGCGTGGTTGAGACTCTGGTCAACGTTCCAGGCTCGGATTCGGGCCGACACGCGTGGAATTATTCCAGCTAGTGACCCGTTCGACGTGCAAGATCGATCGCATAATCTACAGTTCCGCAGGACAATCAATGCACGTCGAGTTGCATCTTGGTCGATTGCTCGTGCTCGACCGAGGAAACAGGAAAAATCAGGGTCTGATGTAGCGCTGTACGCGCGACGTCGCGTCGCCTCGCCTCGCCTCGCGTCCACGACTATAAATCCTCCTCTGTCAAGAGGGAACGTTCGTTCGTTGCCTCCTGTACTCCACGTCACTCGACGGAGTATCTCCTCTCCAGCAACGTTATTGCGTCTTTTTCGATGCAAAGAAATATTCTATCGACCGAGAAACCGGCGCACAGATTACGAGCGACAGATGAAATTGAGCGATACCACGTCAGCCGCGCGACTCAAACATCGCATCGTTTCTTTCCTCACGCGAGGAACGACGAATTGGATGACGATGTCGTTTTCTGGCTCGCGACTTTCCCTGCCTGCTAACTTCATTTCGCAAACCAACACCAATACCAGCTTCTTCCGTTTACACGCTTCTTGTGAATTTGATCTTTCTTAACGGACCACGGAAGTACGTAAAAGAAACGAAGCGAAGGACGTAAAGCTGGTTTAGTTGCTGGGTGTAATCATGCGCTTGGCGAATTTAACGCGTATAATTAACGGTGGCCGTTTAAAAATACTCGCCATCGTGCAAAGCACCGGCCAGATCGTCCCGTAGGTATTGCCTGGAATAATTTTTCTCAATTTCGCGTTGCATCCTAGTCGTAGGAATCACACGGCGGACTTTGCACGGAAATTTTTCAACCATATAAGATTAGTCGCGGTCGTATCTCCTGTGTACATAATTGCAAACATTTCCATATTTACAGGAGAACCTCGTAATGGAAAGAAATAAGCTTCCCACCGACTAGCGTCTTTCACCTACCCGTAAATTCACTTGGCTTTCCTAAACGCATTCCATCGTATTATGCTTCTTTCCGTTATTTTTCAACGCGTCGGTATAATTCTTGGATGAAAATTAAAAAAGTATGTTGTCGCAGAGAACCATGTTCAACCTAAACTACAGTAGGTAAATTGCGTTCGTGATAACAGCAGCGAAAGTATGGATCGTTATATCAGAACCTAATTCATTCGACCAACTGCCGTGGCAACCAACGTTTGCTGCGAGTCACCCGTTTCGGTATTCCAAAGAGCCTTTGATGCCTGTCATCAACTGGAATATACACATTCGGCTCCACAAAGAGCAAAGGTGTACAGTTTACGCGAAAACAATGCAGCTTGCCGACTACATTAACGAAATGAACAGCGGAAGAGGATAGCGCCGACCGCAATTCACGACGCTTAATCAAAAAGGAAATTAATTTCCAAAGCAAAGGGAAAAACAGTGATCGCGCCACGACCGCAGATGTTTTAACAACGAGGAGCCCCTGTTTGTGCAGATAACGGGAAAGTATCGTTTGGCGGGTGCGCGGCGCTTAAAAACTTGTAACGAGATAAAAAGCGAGCGCAAAAGTTAGACGATAAGTATTCCGATTAATAAAAGTTTTTCGCAAATTTCAGTCGTCTCATCAAAGTTAGCCCGGAGGAAGAAAAAAGAGGTGGATGAAACTTGAGCGCGGTATTCCGGCATCTCCTCTTCCTGGCCAAGAAGAATCGCTTTTTTGAAACGGGAGGCAAGGATGGGATGATTTAAGGAGGCGGAGCCGCGCCAACAGCGACAAACTAATTAGTCAGAGGAGAAACAGCGGAGAAGGGTCGAGGTGAGCGGGTTGGTAAATCTACCTCTGCGACCAAAAATCCTCTCTTACGTTATCGGATAAGTAGGTAGGTAGATAGGTAGGTAGGTAGGCGGATACGTAGATAAGTAAGTATTTCTGACTGGAGTATTTCCCAAGCCGCTATTGCAACTTGTCGATAAGAAGAAATATTCTCCGGCACGGCTGTACACGGACGAGTGAGAAGAATGGAGGACCGCCAGCCGGTTGAATCGGGCGGCAGAGGCATTGGATGAGGAAGATGATACGTGGAAACCAGCACCGCGTACGATCGTATCCTTCCCCCGAATCTCCTCAAGTTCCAGCTCCGTTATATATTCCAATTCGATAGACACGTTTTTCCGATGTCTGATAGGAAAATGGCTAGCCCGGTTTCGGATTACCTGCTCGCCGCGATAACGACAGCAAGGAGCCCGTTATCGAGGATAGACAGAGCCGGAAAAGAATTTCCTATGGAGATCTTCGACTCTCGTCTTCGAAATATCGATTCTATCTATATTCCTGTTCTACGACCGCCGCTTGAACGATGGACGAAAACCACGGGACAAGTGCAAAAAGAACAGCGAGAACCTGACGAACGATTTGCGAACGACCCGCGGTATCTTTGGATAATAAAATGAAAACGTTTACGAGTGTTAGGTTAACGAGCGTTGCCTCGATGTTCTATGAGTCGCTAGCGATTTGTCGATGCCCGCCTTCGGGATGAGTTTCTTTCGGAAGATCGCGGTTGCACGAATCCTCTGAGTAAATATTTGAGAAGGACAGATTACTCTGCTCGGAAGACTTGGAAATCATCGTTTTGTCGCATTGCACCAACACGTACGATAGCCGTTAAAACTTTCTTACCGGAGCACCGATCGATCTTCGTTCAATCGGTTCAGCCGATCGACTTCTGCATCGATTTTCTCTGAAAGCAACAACGTTTATTGTTTTTTGGAACACGGTAAATACTTCCGCTGCCCGTGCAACGAACCTCGATCGATGCGAGTGTGGCGTATAACGCACGAAGGAAATACGTAGTAAAGGAAAAACGTACCCGAATCCAAGTACTCGGGTCCCGGGCGTAATACAGGAATTAGATACGGTTCGAGGCCCTGATGCAGCTTGGAAAAATCTTTTCCTCCCTCTCTTATTTCCCCGATCTTCGAGGATGACGAGGCGGTAGGCCTGCAAAAGAGATTTTTGGCCGACATTCCTTTCTCGAGTCTCGAACTGTTCAAACCATGTCGCGCGATAGTTTAACTAACGATATTTTAATAAAGGTTATTATACGGTGAATCATTATTGGTCACTTATTTCGATAACGTCCCCACACGAGCAACCTCGAACGTTATTTCGAGCGATATTCGGTCCAAGTAGCCGACGAACTTATCGAGCGTAGCTCGCAACGTGGTAGAAGCGTGTACACTGGCGGTGGTCACGCTGTTTTTTCTTGCCAATGAATTTCAATGAAAAGCCGCAGCCCCCGACGCGACATTCCAAGCTCCGCCGCAGTTTCGAGCTGACCGCACCAGCCGGCCATCGACGCGCAGTTTGTGTGGTCAGTGTAAATTCGTCACTCGTTTCTAACGACCACAAACGAGTATGATTCGGAAGCATACGGTGGTATCGCGTTCCGCTTTTCCCTTTCGACGAGGGGTGTCGAGATGCCATTCCTAAATTGAAACGTGCCACCAAGTTGCGTCCGCGTGTCACGCTTGTCTTTTATGTACCATCGCCACGGCTAGCTCCGCGTTTTTTCCCTGCCGCTGTCAGAATCCATTTGATATCCGGTGGAAGCGGAAAGCACTTCGAGATCTTTGCGGTACGTACTATTGATCTGGCTTTCGCGTCGTCGTGTTTTCAGGGTGAAAATCCGATTAGCGATCTAAAACGTATTTAACAATACTGTAGGTACTGTATTATTATCGTGGTTACCGTTGTTAACGCTAGATTTACGGGCATTTTTTGTATATCTATTCCCAATACACATATACTAAGGAATAAGATATACATCGGACAGAATTTCAAATTGCAGAACTGAGAGGGAAATAGATTTTGATACATTTGTGTCGCTCCATCGATAAAATTTAGCAAAATCTGTTTCGGAATAATAGTAATTGTTTATTCAAATTTTGCTCATGAATTTCGAAACCCGTCAAATTGATGGGTTCCGTTAATCTAACGTTAATTATCGTCGAATTCCTATTGTAACGATAATGCGAAATTCTATTGTAGTTCTTAGAATCTCGGAAATTTTTTTTTGTAAAATTATATAATACCTTTATATGCATGTCGCGTTCATCTATAAATACCATAACCGGAACTCAGTTCATGTCTGTACACTAACAAAGTTTGTCCCCGTTCATTACAGATAAATTAAATTAGATTTAATTAGAATTCATGTGCGGTTCAACAATTTTCCTTTTTTAATCAGACGGTACACCTCGCTAACCACCGCGAATTATTTTTTCGTGGTAAACGTATAAATATTGTTTCAAAAATTTCATTTTTTCGACGCTTCTACCATCGAGATAGCAAATTTACGCGTGTTCCGGTAAATAACATTTAACATCCATCCCAAACGTTCGCGCACACATGGATGGGACTGTTTCCACGTTCGTCAATACAGACGCCGAGATATTTCAATGCACACGTGAGTCTTCGTTGAGTGGGTTTCGACAGTGACGCATAACCTTTCCGTTTGTTCGTACATACGTACGTTCCTCCGAGCACTTTATTCTAGCTCTTTTTTCGCGTGCAATTTTCTTCGGATACCGCCAACAGACCGAAAGGGGACAAATTTCGTATAAGTTAGAGAGATGGCAGATACGGATGACGTTTTCATTCATAACTATGAACTCTTGATAACAAACAGACGTAGCTGAGAAACAAATAAAAGCAGCAACCCGCTTCCACAAAATGTATCAAACTCGGTCCCGAAAGGATGAACTATCGCGGGCTGCTTTTTCCAAACGTACTAAGCTATCCTCTCGTGACATCCCAGACCGAAGAAGAAAACGAAGAGACACTCGCGAGAAATGTGTACCGCAGAAAAACCGTCGAATCGTTATTCAACAACTGATATTTATCACGCGCCCCGTTCAAGAATTCGTTGAAAGCCGTCGTATAAATTCGCACGATATAGACGACAACCATTAACCGCGAGAACAATTTTCCGACCACCCCCCGTGTTGCCCCTTTCTCATTCCCGAAGCGCTTTCAAATTAATGAAACATTTTTGCAATTAACGCGACTGTGCGCGAAACGATGAGACTCTGTATGCGTGCATCAAAACACGTTATTCTTGACAAATTAAAAAAATAATTTCGCCCGGCATTACGCTATTACCGTACACGAAACAGCCTTTCGTGAATAATGCGAGAGGAACGTTTACACGTTGCGGTTCGCGTAATTATTTTTACGAACAAAACTGCATCCCGGTCTGATTAAGAGGGCAAGACAAAAGTGGTTAATCCTAGATAACTTAACATTCGTCTAATAGACTACCGACCCTTGCTAGTTTTACGAATTCAAAATCTGTCAAGATTTGCAACATCTGCCAAGATTGCAAACGCTAATTTTTTACCACTTTTCTATCTTGTAATTAAAATATTATATTACTTCTCTTAAGTTACGCTAATTCGTTTGAAATAAATAAGGGAAATATAAAAATATATATGTTTTTAATTTGTAGTCTACGAGTCGAATGATTAGTTGCAGCGTAACACTAATTTAAGTTTAGTTATCTAGGGTTAAGTTGCTCGGCTTTCGCTCGAACGGGTACCGTTTCCCGTAGGAACTAAGTTTTGAGTTGCAGCTCGAGTCCGAAGAAAATCGGTAAGAAACGTGTATGCGTTGATCAGCTTTCGCGACGCGACGGTTCTCGCAGAGGGTTTCTGTTATGCGCGGTGGCACAGTAGATTCGTTGATAGATTTTCTTACACGCGCAGGAGCTTGCATGGCAACATTATCGAATGTCAGGCAACCTTTTCCATTGATATCGCATCCGGTGCAGGAGCGACACGGGGTTGGCTGGCTTTCATTTCGAGGGTATTACGGCTCGGCGCCCGCTCGTGCGCGCGTCTACGTGTTTCTGGCAGACTTGCGAGAACTAAAGAGAAACTACTTCGTTTCAACTCATTCGACGAAATATTAAATTTCACGCGACGGGAACGTCGACACGTTGGCTACCGTGCGCCCCGTACACTGCCTCCAGAACCTTCCCCTTTCGATTTCTGCTTTGAAACGCGGCTTTCCAAGTTTCGCGCGTACACGTCGGGAGATAGATTCACGGCTGATCGACAGACCGGGTGTTCAGATTTTCTACTCGAAGATCGTACAATTATTGGAAATGGAGTTTTAATATTACTAAATAAAATACATTCTTATTTGAAATGCTATAATACTTTATTATATAGCACGAGGAAAGTACAACTCTGACCGAAACTTGCGAGCTTTGTCATGAGACTAGCAAACCGCAGCGGTCGAAATTCCTACGACCCCGTCCGGGTCCTTCAGCCCTTTTGTTCTGTATCTTAATGCTTTTGTACTTTCTATAATGCCAAATGTGGCTTGGGTTCTTGGAAGAAGCCCTTCAGAAAGTGCGTTAAGAGAAAGCTGGTTTCCGCTTAATTTTTGCTTCGTAGTATTTCTGTATTCAATTTCTAACAACAACAATAGTAATAATCGCGTTTTCTCGTTGACCGAGCAAACTTAACCCTTTGAGTGCTAAATATTCCCGGTCAAAGTACTCCGCGTGGACGACGCTCTATTAGGAATTGCGTTGCTCTAAACGGTAGATCGGAAAAAATGACAAACGCATATACGCGTTCATAGTTCACACGAGTGGCTTTCGTCAAACGCGTATACGCGCCCGCACCAGTCAAAGGGATACTGACTTTTAAACGCTCGATATAGTATGGAATTCTTTTCGTGCGAAATACGAACCAAACACGGCAAAAGGCGATAAAGCGATAACGATTCGGTATACCGAATAAATTATACACTGGTTAGAACGATGCTTAATGGTATTCGCTAGAGCTTACGATACGGCTCCGAAAAGCGGAGGTGCGCACGGCCAATAGGAGAGCTCGTTCGTTCGACGTTTAATATCGTTCGTTCATCGTTTAGTACACAGCCGTGTTTAAACACGTCGATACTCGAAACATTGTGCTCCCGCTGCTTTCGCGCTTCGTTTATTGGCAGAAATTATCCCGGCCAAAGAGAACGCTGGTAGCGTTCGTAAAGTTGAATTGTAGCTTTCCGAAGGAATTGTTAAATTCATAAACTGGATCAACGAGAATAAATTTACCTCTGATGTTCAGTTTCAGTTTATTGAATAACAATCACCCATATCTTATTACAAACAGGTACTTTAATGAATTAATATCACCCGCGTTTCGATATTATTTCGATGCCTGGTTTCGTTGGATTTAATTTGTTTACACGTTGTTATATCAAGATCTTCGAAACGCTTCGAAGCGTCAGAAACGTCAAAAATTTCTGAATCACCATAATTATATATTATTATTTATAGTAATAAATTTTATAATTCAAACAAGCTTTCACGAATTCTGAAGTAAGTCTTTGAAGAAACAACGCAATTTCACCCTTCATTCGCGTGTATCGTTAAGGGATCTGGTAAATGCAGTGATATATGATTTGAAAAATTGTTTCGAGTACTTTAATATTTGTATCACTTTAAGTATCATCTATCGAATCACGATATATGTAGATAATGCAACTGATATAGGAAAAACATTGTTGTAAGTATAATATATTTATTGTATTAGTTGTAATATATTTTCACAGGTATATCCGTTTCTGGCATAGAATGGATATATTTTGAAATGGCTCGAAATAACAAGAGAAACGAAATCGCATTTGGGCTCCGCCCCGACGCTCCCGACGTCGCGACGGTTCGCAGGTGTGCTTGAAATTTATTCCAGCTTCATCGGTGACGCCGACCTAAAGGTGCACGGGCAGCCTTCGAGCACAGGGTAGACGAGAGACAGGGTCTATATTAAAATCGTATACACATTCTCCCTTTGGCGGAGGTAATTCGAGAAGCGGATTCGAAAGTTGGACGCGGTCTGGCTCGGAGTCTGGCCCTATAAAAGTTCCCGGCATGGATTCGCTTTAATGTTGCCTCCGGCGGCGCGCTCGAGTCCGCCCTAGCTGGTTGAATTTCACTGAACGACTCTTCTCAGTCACTCCGGAAAATCCGGTCGTGTTTCCGCGGGTTTTTCCTGCTTTCCGTCGATAACCGGCCTCTCGACCGAGGACCGCCGTCAAACGGAACGCTGAAACGTTCATGCGTAAACGATCTCTATACGTATGCAGAAGCCGCGTCGTCGTTGGCCACTTGTACAAGTCCGGGTTGGAATGCGTTTACCGCTGCTGTTCGCAAACAGTT